>JAWNMV010000221.1:2400000-3033265 GCA_035043635.1 Drosophila rellima
TTAAAATCATCTTGGAATGTTTTTCGGTTTGCCTAAAAAAATAGAATTCCTTTGCAATATTTATATTGTACTTTGATTAGTATTTGTATACGACTAATGAGTATCTCGCTGTCGAGCACAGTAGACTACAACTTTCTTAGTGGGGTTTTGTTTTTTACAGATTCTTCTGTAAATTCTCTGCGGCATGCAATTTTCGCTTATGCATGCAACAATTTATGCATGTGTGTGTGTGTGTGTTGCGAGTGTGTGTGTGTGTGTGTGTGTGTGTGTGTATGTTGCCAGTGCCTAACTTGATTTACTACTCAAAACCCACAACTCCATTTAGTCTGTCAATATGTCGATTTGGCCCGCCTCGTTTCCCTCCTTACTTTTGGCCACGTTCTTTTTTCTTCTCCTACTGCCAATCGCATGGAAAATGCGCGTTTTGGTTACAACACAGGCAACAACAACAACAGCAACAACAAAAAGGAAAACAGTAACAACTTTTGCTTTTGCTTTGTGGGTTTGCTGCTTGGTCTCAGTGGCTGTCGTCTGGTTTCGTGGGCTACCAAACCTAAACTCTCAATCCCCAAGCCCCAATCCCCGATCCCCGATCTGACCATCCAACCGTACGACCATCCGTTTTGTCCGACTAGACCCGGCCATAATTGACTGGCTGTAAAATTCCTGTCATTTTTTTGCCATTTTGCCATTTGGGTGGCTCGTTTTGTTGTCTTCTTCCTTCGTGTGGTTGTTTTGCGATGTGCTGGGCGTGATTTGTGGGCGTAACACTTTTGCCATATCTCGGTTCCTTTTGTTGTCTCTAGCGTTTGCTTTCTGACTGCAGCACATTTTGGCCAGGCTAATGGCCTGCGTTCTGGCCCTAAAACAATGTGAACCATTTGGCTAAGAGTTGAGACAACGCTAGCCAAAACTACAAAATCTGATTGACATTTTGCTGGGTCTTCTTAAAAGAAGAATTTAGTTTTAGCCGTTGGCTAAGTTTTTGAATGAATATTTCCTTACGGGAACGATGTGATAATTTGAAATATAGTTACTTGGATAAATTTATATCAAGTCCAATGAATTTATTGATATACATTTTCATTGCCAGGAATATTATAATAATTTGATATTCGAATACCTTAATCAAATAAAGGTCTTTAGTTTCTATTCAAGTTATTATTGTTCAATGAGCTTTAACATTGAGCCCTAATAACATTGCTGCATGCTTTTAAGATTCCCATACTGACTTATTTAATTAAACCATTTTATAATTGGATTTTTTTTGTTTTCCTCAAATCCAGCATTTAAAGTTGCACCAATCTTAACTATTTTAGACTCTCAATATCTTAAAATGAGTAAAAATTTAAATTTTTATAAATTAAACCTTCAAATTAAACCATAATTAACCCTTCACAATAAAATTGTGAATAATTGTTTTAGACCCCATACTTAAAAAACAATTCTTTTTTTTTTTTACATTTTTCTTTGTATTTTTTGTAATTTGACATTATTATAAATTTATTTTATATTTACTTACAGAATTTGGTAGAACTTAATAACTTTGAATCGAGCGATAGTGGTAATTATTTATGAATAATTTTATTTCTAAATATAAAACTGTCCCCTAACTTGTTCCCTACAAGAGTTTGACCCGTAACTGTTGATCGCTTCATCTCAAATTGTCAGTCAGATAAAGGAGAGAGAACAACTCCCAATCCAGCTGACATTAACTGGCATCAACATCAGCATCATCAACATCAACATCAAAATAAACTGATGACGGGGGGAACTTGGCTTTTATGAAGCGTTTCTGAAGTTGTTTGGACAGTCACCCCATTGAAGGCTATGGAGAAGGGGAAGGGGACAGCAAAGGGACAGCAAAATGTCGAGTTGCAAGTTGTTGTTCATTGTTCTGTTAGCTGTTAGTTTAACGCTCATGGGACATGCCAAAAATTTGAATAATAATTTTATTTGCCTGAATTTGCATACGTGTCCCTCTGTTGGGTTTCCGTTCGTTCCTTCTTCCTTCTTTTTATTTATTGTGCCCCCTTTGTATGGCCAGTGGTTGCCTGTGGTTGTTTGTGGTGCCTGTGGTGCTTTTGGTGCCTGTGGTGCTTGTGGTGCCTATGTGAAGCTGACGCTGTTTGCTTACAATGTGCTGGGCATTTAAGCCATTTGACTTTTGGCCATCAAGTTGTTAACATGTGTTGACTGCGACTAAGAATGGGTAAAGGGTAGGGGGGAAGACGACGACAAGTGAGTTCAGTTTATTTATTCATGCACTTAGTGAGGCATTCACCGCTTGTCTGAGTCAGAGTCTGGATCTGTGCATCAGACTCAGCTCTTGGCCTGGTCCCATCTGCTAATTGCCCATTCAGTCTTCTAGCCAATCAAAGCTCAAGTATTGCGAACGTTCCTCCCGCATTATTTACAACTCGACTCTGTCCGAATATCCGAATGTCGTCTGTTCCCTGGTCAAATCAATGCGTGCCATTGTTATTTGTATTTCCACAGTTGTCCAGCTTTTCCATTGCTTCTCTCAGTAAATTGAGCGTACTGTTCACTGACTGATGCTCTACTGCGAGTAGTTTCTCTCCCTATCCTTTTCTCTTTTTATCTGATTCACTTGGACAAACACATGCGGTGGCATGCAAATCAGATGACTCCGGGAGAAATCACAGAAGTTGGGAGCATTTATTGAAAATGTAAGTGCCAATATTTGGACAACAAAAACCGTAACTTAATTGCAAAAACATGTTGCCAGTTGTGTAATTTGCTTGTCTCTCGAGGTATGAGTACTCATCTACATACTCGTATTTATTCGAACCGAGTTGAAATTGCAGTTGGTCAGCACTCAAATTTCAGTTTCGTTTAGATATAAGTTTGACTTTCTGTTCTTCCTGGCAGTGCAAATGTTGTTAGATATCATATTAAGCATACGCCAGGTGGAACAAGGGAACATTTAACAGGTGCTCGACTTTCCCTGCTGCTGACTAATGGAATATCATGTGAAGTAGCCGGGGAACATTGTCTGAAAGCATTTCCAAAGTGACATGCAACCAAATTGCAGCTTAAAAGCGCAAAGACAGAGACTCCTCCATCCGTACAACCACGGAGACTACAATTACTCGACTATCTGACTATCTAACTGTCTGTCTATCTGTCTGTCTGTCTGTCTCTCATTCTATGCGTTGTCGTCACCCTGCAGGTATTACTAAGCTATTGCAAAACATGTAACACTGGTAACAAAACATATACTATATACCAACCAGATCGTCAACCTGTTGTTTATTTTTATTGAGCAATTTTTATATTTGGGTTTAAAAAATATAGAATGATAATTAAAACACAATCTTTAGTGTGAATTAATCTTAATTATTTTACTTTTATTTAAATTCGATTTTTGAAAATTATAAATTTCTTTTTAAACATTTTGACTAGATTTCTTCACTTTTTTTTAACTAAAGTAAGATTCAAAACCTTTTTTTTAAGAATTCCTGAAACATCTCTAATTTTTATTGGTTGTTTGGAACTTTTATAAAAAAATTGATTGCCAAGTTTAGCAAGAGTGTCTAAACTTCGGGGTTGAGCAGTTAAATGGTTTCTTTGATTTTATATAATTTAGCTAGCGTCAGTCTAGAGTTTGGCGTTCTATTTGAAGGGGAAGGTTCTACTTTTTTAATGCAATTAGTGCGAGCTGCAAAACATTAGGCGATAGACAAACACACACACAAACACTCACTAGCACACTCACACTCGCACACGCACACTCACACACACGCATATGAAAATGTTAGAGTGTGGGGTTGTATTCGAGAGTATCTCTTTTTTGTCGCTCAACTCTCGTAATTGACGCTGAAAGGCATTGCAAATGAAGTCAACGCCAAAATGTTGTACAATTTTGGGAAAATGCAATTACTTAATCAGCATTCAAGAGCTGCAAAAATGGTCGTGGGTTAAGTTGGAGATAAACAAGCAGAGATAGAGAATTAAAGGGAGCGAGAGAAGGAGAATTAAAGGGAGGAAATGGCAAATGGCGAATGGCGAATGCAACTTAAAATCTATTTATCTCAAGTGGTTTACACAAGTCTTTTGGCCATGTCTGCAGTTGATGAAGATGACGTTGATGTGAATCATGATTCACATACTCTTATTCATATTCACATCCTTTACCCTTCACCCTTTGCTGTGCAGCAGTTTGTTTAGCCGTTGTCCTTGTTCATGTGCAGAGGATAAATTGTGTTTGACTAATTGAAAATTTGCATAAAATCAATTTTAATTGAAAATCTTGTCGGCAACTAGACAAAAAGAGGTTAAGTGAACATTCACATACGACTATTCATTCAAACGCACTCAACTGACATTCAGTCGCCTCTGCTTTACTTTGCTCTGGCCAGACAAATATTGGCATTTGCCTTACAGAGCTTCAAGATGCCAGAGTCAAGATCTCAATTCCCATCTGACCCCAAGTGCTTGTCTGTGTATTTGTGTGAGTGTGCTTGTGTGTTTGTGTGTGTTTGTATATGTGTGTGTTTGTATTTGTGTACTGGTCAAAACTTAAACATTAAAAATTAAATTAAAGCCAAAAGTTGAGTCCTTTACTGCAATTTGGACATTTAGCAATTAGCAAATTTCATTAAATAATTTATAGATGAAACAAAGTGTTGCTTTGCCGCAGACCGACGAATTGAATCATCATCATTTGAATCATTTTAATTAGTTATTTAATAGCTGCAATTTGCGAATAACTGTGGAAATAATTCTTTTACTCCTTCGGGCCTTCACAGAATAATTCAGTTGCAATATTAATCACTGGCTTGATAAAAACAGCGTATTACTCACATTTATTTAAAGTTATAAATGATATCTGATTCATTTCGATAATAAAAAGCCTTGTATACATTAAGGAATAACTAATTGGGAATACCTATCAAGGTAAGAGCTATAAAATTTGAATTATTTTTTCATAACTTATTTTTTAATTTATTCCGAAATTTTCATAATAATTGTTAAATGAACAAAGAAGTATTTCGAGGATTGGTTTGTTATACCGTAAATTTTGAATTTAAGTGTAATTACATTTAAGTTAGTAAACGATCTGCTAACAGGGTATCTCTTTGTCGAGGACACTCCACTGCAGCTACTTGTTTGGCCAACTTTGATTCAGCTGACTCTGGACATAATCTTTAACAAACAATTCATGCAATAATAACAACAACAGCAAACTATTCACTCAGAGAATGCCAGCTCTGCTTTTCATTCAATACGCGTATGGAAACGCACTTTTCTTTGTTTAGCTTTTGGCGGATTTCTGAGCTGTGAGTTCCCGAGAATAAAACATTTCCCTGGGCTGACGATTTGACAGGTTTCCAACGACATGAAAACTGAATCGCAACGAGGATGTTGACGTTGATGTCACGACGACGTTGCAAAGTAGTCGGGAATTTAGATATGGAAAACTTTTCGGCATTGCCATTTACAGGCACTCAGGCTGAGGTGATGGAGATGGTGTTGCAACAACGACAACAACAACAAGAATCACAACAACCACATCATGCCACACCACGCAACACCGCCCACCGTCGAATGTGATGTGTAAATTATGCGTAGTCGTTTCTCGGTTTTAAATTTCAAATGCTTTTGGATCTGGCAATCCGCAAAGTCAATGCAACAACAACAAAAAAGGCACATACCCATTTACACACACACACACACACACACTCTTGTACTCCATCGTCAGGCTGCACACTCGACAGACTCAAAACAGCCAACACTCAAACTCTCAAACACTCAGAAAGCCACGCAACAACGAATTGCATTCATTATGTTTATACGAATGCAATTCAGTTGCCATCTCTGTCTGTCACTCTCACTTCTCTATCTCTCTCGCTCTCTCCCTTTCAATCTCACTTTGCTTATAGCCAAGTTGCAGGGCCTGACCTTTTTGCATTTTTCGTACACCAAAAACGGCTAAAAATACTTGAATAATGTTCCACCCGATGCCTGACGTGATTGTTGTTGTTGTAGCTGTTGATATTGTTGTTGTAGTTGTTGATATTGTTGTTGTTGTTGCTGCTTTGACTGCACAGATTTAATAGGATTTTAGTGCATTGAAGTGATTTTTCAACGCCGCCTCATGACGGTGATGATTATGACAATGATAATGATAATAATGATGAAGCCGTTCATGATGATAATGTAATTGGGGAAATGGCAAAAGGAAAGGGATAGGGATATGACCATGACTTGGTTCCATTGAGTTATGCATGGATTTGCAACTTGGTGGGTTGCATGGGTTAACATCCGTTTTACAGAACGTATTCTCTCTCTCTCTCTCTCCGTCATTAATAAAATCATAAAAATAATAATAATATGGATTTAAATCTAAAAAATAATTAATAAATATCTATTTCCTCTACAAATATTAAGTATAACTTTCCATTTCCAATAGTCATAATTCTTAAAAAACTCAGTTTGGACTTAGTCATACATAATAATACATATGGAAATTTTAGCCACATAGCTCTAACGGTTTTGGCTCCACAAAGATCACTCAGGACAAACATATTTGTATATAAGAATAGAACTATAATTATGGTTCATCTAGAATTTATTTATTTATTCATCCTCAATTAACACACCAACAGTTGAGGGAAGTTGAACTTAAGAGCAATTCCGTTGTAAGGGTATTAAATTGGAGAAAGCACAAGTGGAGACAATAAGTAAGTGAGAAGGAGTGAGAGAGAGAGAGATAGAGAGGACAATTGAAGGAGACTAAATAAGAGAGTGCTTTTGTTTGGAGCTTAGAGGTTGTGGCAAATTTATGGCTTGCCTTTAGCTACTAATGAGTTTGTCGGCATCCGTCAGTTGAGCCGCTTGCCCGGCGCCTAGAAAGCAGCTTAGACCGGGGTGCCGGACCTTGAGGACCTCTGGCATAGGAGCCAACACACACACGCACACACAGATAAAGATGAATAGAGTGAGAGAGCGACAGAGAGAGGGAGAGGGTCACACACGCACAGTCAGAATCCATAATGGGTTAAAAATGCGTAAACAATTTTGGGCGTCGTAAGCTTCTTAGATATTTGCATCAGATTTGCCATAAATTGTGTGTGGGCGAGGTCGGTGGGCGGCAGAAGTAGTCTTAGCGGAAGCATTTTGATTGATTTACTCACACACACACACTCACACACGCACACACACATTGCCATGGATGAAGTGCAGATCTGAGTGACTTCCTCTGGAGGCAGAGAGTCGCTCTTCTTATGTGCTGGTGAAATTTACCATACCATAAAGCCAAAATGCGGCCGTATTTCTTCAACTTCCGGCATTAAGTGCACACACGGCAGCAAATTAATTAAGTGACGTTGCCAAAAGAGCTTCGACCTGCCGCAAGGATGAGGACAATTTCACGAATTTCTCTGTGTGTGTGTGCCTATGTGTGTGTGTGCTTGTGTGTGTGTGTCTGTGTATTGTCAAATTAATTAAACGCACACCAACGACAACAGAGAGAAGGAGAGAAGGAAAAGCTAAAGCAACTGCAGCTTCGAGTATTTTCCGACTTTCCATTGTTGTTGTGATGGTTGTTGTTGTTTCTGCTGCTGCTGCTGCTTCTGTTGTTGTTGCTCTGGAGCTTTGCAGTGGCTTTTGTTAAGCTTTCGTAATTTACACCTGTCAGTGTTGATCCAATTGGAACAGCACAGAACTCCTCGACATAAAGAGCGCATCTCTCAGTCAATTAAATCCAGATTCCTTAGGTAGTTCGAGTATTTTCTATTATTATTGATTTCAAATATCTACTTCAAATATCTCTCCCCTTTACAGCTTTCTCAAATAAATGTTGAATCCTAGATTAAATTCGGTATCCTCAGCTATTGAATAGTCGTTTTAATAAGAAATTATGGTTTAAAGCTAAACTATCTCGTTTTATTATTTAAAATGTTACACCCGATGAAAAACTTCACATAAAAAAATGTAGGTTTTTTTTTTAAATTTCCTACTCTCCATTTCTAATTAATTAACGTGTAAGTACTAAAGGTATCTATTGCTCTGTCAATTTAAAGTGTAATTACCCGACAGCCAAATAGTATTTAAAAGTGATTTTATGATTTTCCCCGCTTTTCCATTGCACATGTTGCATACTTTTTGGGGGATTATAAAAACATTCTCTCGAACATCGTTTGAGTGCGAGTGTCGATTTCAAATCTCGGCTAAAACTCTAAAAACTATGCCCAATTGTGTCGATGCAATCACATGCTGCCAATGTTTCAATACAGACTAAGCTCCAAAATTGCTTTTTAATGCTTTCGAAGCTTTGGGATGAATGTATATTGAAGTATATATCAGTCCCTCGCATCAGGCAACCCTCTTTCACATCCCTCCCCCTTTCTCACTGTTTTCCCTCTCCGTCAGTGTTCATATGTAGTTTGCCTAATTTCCGACCCAACTAAGCTGATTGCCAATCCTCTAACACTTTTTCAACTATGTCACTGAAGCGTTTTCCCGTAGCATTTTCTATTTGGCGTGAAAATGTTCCCCATTCGCAGTTTCCACTTCAAAAAGCTGTTGAAGCTGGCCCAAAAAATTGCTGGAACTAGGCTAATGGATTATGTTTTTCGTTTTCTAAGTGAATGCGAATGAAAATGGATATGGTCAAATAAGAAGAGTGAAAGTATCTTTGAGATACATATGCAAATTGTGAGATTCGCACTAAATATTTAAAGCTTGACTACGAAATCCACTTTATAGTATGCTATTTATATTAATATCGCTCAAATATATAGTATACAATTATATGAAAGTTCAATAATTAGTTTAGTTTCTGTGTTCATCTGTAAATTTATTATTATTTTCTATTTCACTCTAAATGACAGATTATTATAAACTTTTCGCAGTCGAATCTAATGCATTTTGCTTATTTAGAGAACATAATTATATATTTATGGAAATAATTTAAACACATTTGAGGGTATTAAAAGTTGGTAAATAATTTGATATGTATAATTGGCTTGGCTTATGAGTGAGTCCATGTGCAATTAGTTCAAAGCTTGAATCCTACACAGATAATTTAGATAAATGCCTTAAATTCATTTAGTATTTAGCTCACAATTTTCTTCTGGCCAAACACATCCGGCCTGGAACAACACACACAGCATGGAAGATGGAACATGCAACTAAGGCCCTAAGCTGTCCCAATTAGCCAGGCTAGAAGGCTGCAATGGACGCTCGTGCCAGTCGACTGCCAGATTACTCTCATAACAGCACAACAAGCTCTTACTCCGTCCTTCATGCCACATACTGAACCCAGTTGCAACTTCCACTTCCACTTCTACTTCCACTTGCCACTTGGCATTTGTGTGGATTCTTCGTGTAATATCCCCATTTGGGTCAAGTGCCGGTTCCGGTTGCCACTAGTTCTGCTTCTTCTTCCACTGCTGCCCAGGGAAAAAATAACATTAAAAATATTTTATTAAATTCTCATATTTAAGCCACGCCCACAGGCTGCTGTTGTTCATGTTGCACATTTCATATTTAATTCAATTCTTCTTACTTTTTTTAGTGTATGTGATGTTGCAACATCTCCATGCATGCAGCTACGAGTATCTAATGCTCCCAGCATCTGGCCATGTGTGTTGGCCATGTTGTTGGCCAACTTTTTGTTGTTTGTGCTGCTCACTTTTGCGGCTTTTATGCTGCAGCTCTTCTCATTTACGCGCCGGGCATTACATTAGCTGCAATTAATTAAGTTACACTCGGGGAATTACTTAAGCTTGGCCTGGCTTAAAATAAACAGTTCATAAGTATGCCCCACATCTGGTCATAAATAGATTTTCTCTCTCACTCTCTCTCTCTCCCTCGACGAGTGTTGTAGACTGTCAGTTGCCCTATGTAAACGTAGATAATCTACAGATAATATCTATTAGATACAAAAGCTACTTAAATACTAGCATGAAGCTTAGGACCTTATTGCTTGCTTTGTGTTGTAGCTAACACCATGATAAGTTTTTGATAAATATTTTAAATGTTTTTTACATTTCAGTTTTTTTTTTTTATAAATGTTAAATTATTTATAAATATAATTAAATTTTCTGCATATGTTACATTTATGACAATGAGCTTAAGCTGATCAAATGGAAAACACGAAAGTTTTATAGCTAAAACGATTTTTCAGCACTTCAATTTTTCAATATTTAAAAAATATAATTTGAATTTTCCACAATTTGAATCTTTAAATAAAATCCATAGCAATGTTTTTCCAATATTTCTAATATGGGGGTGATGTTTTATCCAACATAAAATAAAACAAAAAGATGTGATGCTTATACTCTTAAATTTTTTTAAAATTCTTAAGTTGTTGAACAAACATTTCGAGTACTCATAAAACTCAGTCCTCACTCATAGATCACGTTTTTGCCTAACCCAAAAACTTAATCCTTGTTTGACAACAGAGGATAGCTCAAAAAGGAGGAAAATAGATGCCCAATTACAAATGAATAAGCCAAAGCCGCAGTCGCAGTTGCAGTTCTCATTGCCATTGCCGTTGCAGTTGCTTTTGCTGTGGCAGTTGCAGTTGCAGTTGCAAGTCCCTGCAGCTAAATCCGAATTCTCATTCGCATTCCCTCAAGTAAATCCGCCATTGTCACTGGCAATACCGATGGCAGAGCAAATGTCAATTGTGTGTGCCTTGGGGTGGAGTGCAGAACACATGCGAGGATCAGGACGAAGAGCCGGATGAGAATGAGGATGAGGATGAGGGCAACTGAGCACATTGAACAAATTGCATGTCAACAGCTAGTGCTGGGTATTATCCCCGCTGAGGAGAGCCAGGCCCAATCCATTCAATGCGGGATTACACTTGACAAAAAAATAAGATGAGAAAAACAAGGTAAAATAATCAGAATAATAATGTTTGAATTTGAATTTGCATTGCGAATCAATCGAGCTTGTAATTCTGAGAGCTCAGCGCGCAGCTGTACCCAGAGTGAAAATGGGAATGGGAACTCTTGATATTCATTGTGCTATTACTATTATTATTATTTTATGGCTACTCAACTGCTTTTACGAGCTGTCCAAAGCGACATTGTCAACAAGGTGCATTCATAAATTAGTTCGAATCGTTCGTTAGTTTGGCGTTCCAAACTAATTGTTATCTCGCCACCACAGAGTTCCTCGTTTATTTTTTCAACTTACCTCTTGAAACTAATTAAGTTTCCACAGTTCTTCCAAAAAGGAAAACCAGTCACTGGCTTTACATTTTTAACGTTTTTATGGCTTTATTTACGACTTTCGCTTTGAGCTCATTGTGTGAATTCTGTTGAGTTTCTTTTAATGCTTCTTAATTCTAATTACCACACGGTCCGTCGACTGTTCATCTTTGTGTGCTAACTGCCCACTAGTTCTATATACCCTGTACACATGTATAACTCCAAAGGGGTATAAACTCTAGCTATGAAAAAATTAATTTAGTTTTACATTTCGATAATAAGTACAATTATATTTTAGTTGTCACTTATATGTTTTAATATTTATATATATTTTTAGTCAGACAACAGGGTATTTGTTTTTCCATCACTTTCAATGTGTTGTGGGTTTTATTTGTAGATTTTCTTGACTAATTTTTAGTTTACGACTGTATACATTTTAATGGCGCTGTCGATCCGTTAGCAAAGGGCAAAAAGCGCTTAAAATTCTCATCATCACCCATCAGTGGGAAATGCAATTTGAGCATCATTAAATATAAAGTTGGCTGCACTAATTTCATCTGTTAATATCATTTGAAACACCTGAAAACAAAAAAAGTTATTGAGGACGTGAGTTATATTAAAGCATCTCATGGATACGCGTCTCTTAATGGTGCATCTCTCAGATACTTTTGTTGTAGAACAGTTTATGCTGCTTCATTTTCGTATTATATGGTTTATATGGTCTTGAAGTAAAGACTGAGAATGAAATACTTGACCATACAATAGCTGAGTTAAGTGATCTTGGAATGGTACTAACAAGGCTAAGTTCATTATTTTTTTGTTTTTTATTCAGGTCAATTGCTTCATTTTAATGCAATTCATTTTTAGAACTCTTCTCTTTCTTTCTCAAAGTAACTTTGTTTTGTCTTGACCATCTTCGTTTTGTCTCTATCGTTCTTATTCTCTATTACTTTTTGAATTTGGTAAACTTCTTACTATTTCTTCTTATTCTTCTGTCACTGTCATTTTATTTCTTTTCTCTATCTTCCTCTTTGTCTGTTAGCTTTTATTATTGTACCACTCTATGTCTCTCTATCTCTCTCTCTTCCTCTCTCTCTCTTTCTCTCCCTCCCTTCCTCTTTCTCTCGTCCTCTGAAGTTTCCATTCATCTTTGTTTCTGCTTTTATCTTTCTCACTTTCTCCCACCCTGAACACTTTCTCTCGCTCTATCTCTTCTTTCTATCCTATCCTCTCCCAGAATCTATCGTCACATCTCTCTCTCCCTCTCTTTTCTCTGTAACTCCCTCTCAAATCTATTCTCTTTTTCTCATTCTTATTATCCTTAACTTTCTCTCACTTTTTTCTCCATATTTCTCTCTCTCACTATATGTAAGCCACTTTCCCACATCAAGTGCTGTCATAATTTGCATATTATTAGCCAAAACACTTTTGAGTACAGAGCAGGATCAAGGGAAAAGCAAAGCTAATCCATGTAACTGTCATGTATGTATGAGTATGTGTGTCTTTCGCTCTTTCCCCCTGCTCTACCCCTCTCGTCTCGCTCTCTCTCTCTCTCTCTGTGTGTGAGTGTTGCTTAATTGCCAGGATACTAAATCATAGTAAAGGATGCAACAGTTGCAGCCTCAACTCGTTGAGGGGCGAAATGATTTGAAGCACAAATTATTTGTGCAAACAACGTAAGTTGGCTGCACATTTGAGCATTCAATTAGATGATGATGACGATGACGATGATGATGAAGTTGTTGATGATCATCATCTGCAGCCACAGCGTAAATAAATAAAAGCATATTTAGAATAACATTATAAGCTAAATAGCGTTTAGAATATGCAGATGCTTAACCACTTGATTCCAAGGATACCGACACTAAGGAGTTTAGTAACATTTTGAGTACAATTTTGTGAGTGGCGCCCTCTGGCGTTCAGTGGAAGTGCCTGCTTTGTGCAGATTTTGATATAAAAAAAAAATACTACTTAATCACATTAAACGCTCAGTGGCGTAAAGTGTCATAAATCAGTTCAAGTGTTGGAAAATGTTCGCACGAAAGTGTTGACTAATGCAGTGCCAAGAGAATTAGCCAAGAGCGACAGAGACAGAGACAGACAAAGGGCGAGAAAGGAGTCACATGCAGTTCCATAAATAATTGTCTAAAGCTCTCAGATTACTCGCATGCAGTTGTCATATAAAACTTTTTTGGTAACTAATTGCATGTAATATGGGTTTTTGGGTTAACAACAGTTTCAGCTGAAGCTTTAAACCTGATTTAACATTTGCTGTGAACTTTGGAAAGGTTATTGTAGTGAACAATGTAGTTAGTAGCTATATTCCCCTCAAAGTTATGAACCCTCTCACTTAATCGGATATAAATATACAACTTTATTTTCAGCTCTCTCTCTCTCTCTCTCATTCAGTAGTGTGATACCTGATAATATTGCTTTTTTTCCAAAGATGAAAATAAAGCTGTTACAAATTGTTTAAATACATAGTTTGCTGATGTAATTAATTAAATCTTATCATGTAAAATGCTGTGTAAAAAGCTATCAAGTCATTCAGCAGGGTTTGATTACTGATCCTTCGTAAGTAAATGAGGGATTACATTTTAAAATTTTCTAATGAATGCTCTCATTTCTAATCTGCTAGACACCAATTCTATAATTTCGAGATATCTGGTCACACTGTTTTGAAAATTTTCCAACCTTTTCTGCCTTCTTTCAACTACAAATTTCTGGTGCTGACTCTGACTCTCGACTGCTGCTGTTGAGATATCGAGAGTGCAGCCCAAAATTGAACTTGACTTTGGTCAACTTGATGAGGGTGGTAGAAGGAGGGGGTGGCTCGGGGGTCGGCGCTGCATATCACAGGAATCTCAGCACAGTTCAGACGCATGTCATGTCCTATCGTGATTTTTATGCACATATTGCCTTGAAGTATGCATTAAAAATGTGCCTGGCACTGATGTGTTTGCAATCTCACCCACACATACACACATATGCCGTTGCAGGGAGTAAATAAACAAACAAATATCCTGTCGTTGCACGCTGCACGCACTTATCCTGCAGCTGACACTTAACACTTGAGCGCCCGTCCTGTGCGAGGGAACAGTGGGGCAAGAGGACGGGTGAGAGTGAGTGCAATATGCTTATCGCATCGACAACAACAATTATGGTTTATTATTGCTTGGGAAATGATTTTCCCTTCTGCACAATTTACAACTACCGAACATTTTTCTGATAATTCACCCTCGGCAGCATTTGTGATTTGCGATTGCGATTGTGATTGTGATTTGTGCATTCGATTTCATTTGAGTGGACAATCGAATTATTACGCCTGACATTTCGTAGTTTCCCTGGTTTCCTTTCCCATTCGGAGATCCTTTTTTATGGACCGTCGCTGCTCATTTGTTGCGGACACGTTTCCCGTGAGCCGTGAGAGAAAATCGTGAAAAGTCTCTCAAGTGTAAATTAAAGTGCGATTTCTGATGCACGCTCACAGCTCGCTCGACTTTACCACGGCAAATAAAAGTGCGGAAATTCAAAAAAACCACATTATAAAAGTCTCTAAAGTCGACTTTTGAATACCTTTACTTGAGTCGTAATTTAGGGTAAGGATCTCTGTGAGTTATGTTATACAAATAATTTGTGTTTGTATTTATTTACTTTTTTGTTCTGAGCAACAATCAAATACATAATTATTAGCTCATGCACTAGTCACAATAATTTTCGTTAGTTATATATAAGAATTATTTAATTTAATCTATTTTAACATTATCAAACTTTCTAAAAAAAGATCAATTTTAATTTTGATCATAGTTAAATTCTTAAAATTTTTTAATTTATTATATACTTTTTTGTAATACATAATTTAATTTAAATCGAATTAAATAGTCTTACTATCACCATTTCTACCAATATATATTCTTAATATAGTTCCTTGCATTATTATATGTATAATTGATGCAATTGGATCATCAGTCAATATTTCTTGTGATTTGCACATTAGTAACGACTAAATGAGAATACCTTTAGTGATAGGGTATATGAAATAATACAAGACAGAGGCATCTTTTTCATATTTCTGACTCTGACGTCGCTGAGTGGCAGCTTCCTCTGCGTATTTATTTGTGGCACATTGTCGTCGACTGCTGTCCCAACTCCAGTGTTCAGTGTTCAGTCTCCAGTCTCCTATCTCATCATCTTTATCATCCTCGTCGCTGTTGTCCTCGACGCGTGTGCGCGAGGTTTATTATTTTGATATTTCCTGAGATATTTCTATGCCCATTTTCCCATTTCCATCTCTTCCATCTGTTAGCAAACAAACGCACAGCAGTCAATGAAAAGAGTTTGGTATTATGAATGCCATGAGCTGAATTTAATAAAGTCACCAAAATTAATAGCATTCAGCTGAAAGCGGAAGAATATATAATGTGGGATGAAATACGAATCAGAGTGAAAGATGCATATTAAATTTAAATACAAATATTAAGTATTTAATAAAAATATTAATGACTACTGGAAATCATTCAGATCTTTCGACATTTTATGCAGAACACTGAATGCGAATAGGATAATTGAATTCAAATCCAACTTTTATTTGACAGGATCACTCTCCACCCGGTAGAGCTAGTTTTGGAAAATCGCGAGTCTATTAATTGTTATTAATAAATTATCTATTAATTTGTGATACAATTTATTTTGAAGATAACTTGCTCACAACGATTTTTAAAGATTTTCCTTCGAAGTAGAAATTTCTAAAATCCCGTTTTCGTAAATGGATGTTTCTGTGCCCTGATTGCCAATCCGGCAGTCAAACAATTGCCTTCTATTTACTTTCACATAATCTATAGCCTCTTCCCGGACATGATGTCAGACCTTAGATGCTAATTTCTTGGACAATCCTCAGTCTCACGACGACGGCTTAGTGCCGATTACACAATGACTTCACAATTCAACTGTGTGTCCATTCAAACTGTATTTACATGTGAGTGTTGATCGAATCTGTTTTCGAGTGCCGTCCTCAGAATTCAAATTCTTCGTAGTACGAGTTTTGTTTGTGCAACGTCGCGCGTCGCTTGCATTTTGTTGTATTTCTCGGTTTTTTCTTTTTCAGTTTTTGTTGTTGTTGTTTTCTCTTCTTGATTTTGTGTTTGTCGGAAAAGGTGCAAGGGATTTGTGAATTTCGAGTTGTATTTTTGGGTTTTTGTTTGTTTGCTGGCAGCAGGTCATGCGGCACATGCAACAAACACACTGTTAAAGGAGTTCCCATTACAATCTTCAAATCGAAGCAGCATCCACGCCGCGAACCGAGAGCTGAGAGTGAGAACTGAGATTGGAACTGAGACTGGGCCCGAGATAGGGACGACTATATCGTCCGGGGAGTGCGGCTTTTGTTTGTGCACAGTTCCTGGCGGGTATTTTTTATACGTTTGCTGTAACCAAACAAATGATCATAAAAAATGCGTTGTTGTTTTTATTTTAATGCCTTGAGCACGCTGCACTTCAAAGACGATGCGCCGATCCTTGGACCTGACCAGGCAGCCAGCTCGTTAGTTTGGTTTTGGCTTTTGATTTACTTTTCGATTCGATTCGTTTTGTTTTGTTTCGTTTTGTTTTGCTTGTTGCATTTTCTAGTTAACGCATTGCTGTTCATTGCATTTAATGAGCCAGCACACACACTCATGGCTTCCAGGGGGTTGGCTCTTGCCATCTTCCCTGTAATAAATCAATAATTAAATATTATAAACCAACGCGTTGGCCGACTCACAATAACGTGTGAAAATCCTTTGGCTATGTAAACAAAGTACGCAATATTTTCCTATTGTTCATTAATCGACGGCACTAGTTCCCAAACAACAACAAACTGGGCTAAATGCAACCCCTCTTAGCTTATGGCAGGGGGTGAAAGGGAAAGAAGTTTGCTCTGGTCTCAACTAGTTCCGGACTTTGGCTTAATGTCCTCATTAATGCGCAAGTCTCTATCAAATGATGATTGCATTTTCATGCCTCTTTCACCTCCACCTCCACCACTACCCCATCATTTTCCATTTATCATCTCTCATTTCGCATTTCGCATTTCTCATTTGGTGATTCGGAAATTTGTGATTTTGAATTTTGATTAGAGATTAAATTGTCTCTGGCGATTAGCATCAACGAGGAGCTGAAGCTGGAGAATTGTGCAAACAAGCGTATGTTTGCATTAGCTTCCAAATTGCAACAACCGTTCGGCACTTCCCCCTCATTCACCCGCTGGCGTGCGTGTGTGTGTGTGTGTGTGGGAGTCCAGCTAGGAGCAGTTCCATAAACCCACCACCGACTGGATGACGACTTGAGCAGCCGACGGCGCACTTTGTGCATCGCTTCATTTGGTTTGTGCTCATTAATTTTGCGGTTTTAATTTTATGCCCCGTTGCGCTACTTTAAATGGGGTATATTGATTTAGCCTGGTTGCATCTGAATTGGTCATTCGAATGCGGTTTTTTTTTTATTAATTTATTTATTTGTCAAACTAAAAGCAGCCGACATAAAATGTAGAAGTTTGAGTTAAACATTAAAAATTAAAAAAAACAATCGCGACATGTTTCTTAACTAAATTTTTCAGTTTTATTCAAGTTTTAATCGGATTCTCAACATATACGAGTACTTGAATATTCGAGCAATATTTGAAAATTTACTTCTCTGTTAATGTTTTATCCTTTTTGCATTTTCCACCATCTCGAAGTTTTTTTTCTTATCTGTATAACTTTAACTATACGTTTGATCCTTTTAAAGCAGTGTCCCATCCAAGTCGTCTATGTACAACCTCTCTCTGTGCCCACACTATGCTATGCTTAAATTATTCGTAGCCCACACTATCCTATGGCTACCCTACACATCAATTATTTCAGCATCGCCTGAAGTTTCAGATAAACGTCCGTGCCGGACTTATGAGTATAATCCTTAAATTATTGCAATAACAACAACTATTTGCGCAACGGGGCAAATAAAAATCCAACGATTATGTGTGAATAAGCCAGCGAGGTAGCAACCCTGGCAACGCACGCGGTCATCAACCATTTTGTGGTGTGGTGGCAACCTTTTCTCGCGTGTAACAACTGAAATTATGAGGTGCAATTATGCGAGATCTCTCCTTCTCATTCTCCCTCTCTCTCTCTCCCCCTATCGCTGCCTCTCTTTCCCACTCGTTATCTCCAGTGGTTGTCTTGCTGGGATGATTAGCTTTTTGGATGCGTCACGGGAATTGCAGCCATTATCCTTTATCCAGGAGCAGGACCGCAGTGCATACGTCAGTGGGAATACGTGTAGTTGTGGTGTAATTGATGTGGTCCCGCCCCCTTTCCGCCCCTCGCTTCATAGGGCAGGGGGGGTACGTAATGACAACGATGTGGTTGTACCTGCTCTTAATGGAGGTTTTTCGGCGCAATTATGAGGCAATTAAATGAGCTTGGCGCAAAATATTTTTCCACCGCAATTATAGGAAATTATGCAAATTTTCCCACAGCAATAGAAAAACGGGGGGTCAGTCGTAGGGAATGCGGGATAAATGCAATGCAAGGCCAACTGTCAATCGGTCGACTGTCAATCAGCATTAAAAATCAATAGAAGACTGCAAAATGTTCCAATGTTTGGCGAAATGAGAAAACAAAGTGAAATTTGTTGTTTCAGCCTGAAGGACATTTATGTGACAAAATTGTGCAAGCAAATGTCAGGAGCAGGAGCAGCAACAGCAACATCAGCCCCGGGGCAAGGATTATGAGCGTAAATTAACCCTTATTGCCAAAAATATGCGACAGCTGATTGACAGACAAATGACAGGCACATAAAATACACACACATTGAAGGACAATTTTCATGCCCATCCTCTCACAGACACAAACTGTACTTATTCCGATGAGGAACGAGGGGACGAGATCTGGGTTTTGATTTGATTTGATTGAATTTGATGTACATGTGTTCAACATGACACTTAGTAAGGGCTTAAATGTGTTTAGACTTTACAGTGCCGTCAAATGAAAGACACGCATCTGAATCAACTGAAATGTCCAATTTGTGTATCAAAATTGAAATTGACATTGAAGTACAGATAATTCCATCTATTCAGATTGGTAAAAGAATAGCCATCAAATCAAGGAAAGTGCAAGCTTGTATTGGGGAATTCTTTTAAAAAGATCTTCTTTTCAAATTAGCTGACTAAAAACAAAATTGGAATTGACATTGAAATTTTGACATTATGAATGGTAAAAATGGTCTTGAACTTCTAATACATAGTCTGTATTAGAAAACATTTTTAAACAAAGGAGGAAATATCTCAATTATTAAAATTAAAATTGACATTGAAATCAACTTGATTATTATTAAATATGTTATTGTAATTAATGACTCTCATTAGGTTACATCGAAATTAACATCTATTCTCAAGAAAGTGCAGTTTTATAACAGCAATTCAATAACACTCCAAAATATATAGATCTCTATTTATGTATATTATAGAAGAAAGTAGCTCAATATGATATAATGATAGAAATGTCCAGGAATTCTTAATAAAAGTTTTATAAAATTCAACTTTCTTTTTCATAAGAACGTGTTGTTAATTAAAAACTTTGTTGACAATATCATTGCAACTTTCACGCTTGAGGCTAAAAAAGAAATTACAAAAACAACGTGGTCCATTAACACGAGCCTAATGAAGTGTTTTAATTTCCGCATAATATTATTGTAATCAGCTGAAAATTCAGATACAAATTTGAGACAACTTCATTTGGCCACTACGCGTAGAAAGAGTTGCATCAAACAATGAAAATTGTTAAACACCAGACGAGAAACTTGAATAAAACGCCAGATGATGATGAAGACATTAGACTCGGTCACAGTTAGTGATAAAGATAGGAAGAAAGCGAGATAAGAGGCAAAGCCAGACAATGGTGTCACATTTGGTGCCCACAGATGCAACACAATTGATGAAGCTGGTCGGAGTCTGAGACTCGATTTGGACATGGATTAGTTTAAAGAATGAATGCAACGGGTGGGAGAAGAATTTACATAGCATTCTCATTGATTGCTGGTGCTCGGCAGCCGAAACTTATCAGCAGCTAATCAGCAGCGGGCGGCCAGTGTCAATTTGAGATCTCAGCACCTCGTTTTCAGCTGCTCGCTGCATGCGGCGTGATAAATTTGGGGGCCTTTGTTTGGTTTCCAAACAGGTGAGAAGGCAGACGGGGTCAGACAGCATGCTGTGCGATGCACTGACTTCGCTTCAGTCTGTGTGAGATGAAAAGCAGCTTTTAATTAAGCAAGCCCCATGCAACGAACTGGAATTGTTAAACGCAGGTGCCCAGTTGGTTCAGACGGTTTTGTCTGGCCATATTCGTATTAGTCGTGTCGTGATTTGGGCCAACACCTACGGTTCACAGCTCGTTGGGAGCCCATCGTTACATCATTTCGAATTGGTCTTTTTTTTCCTAATAAATAGCTCAATTATGCAGCTAATAATATCAATAATTCCCAGGCATTCACTGGGACTTTACTAGCGTTACGCCTACTTAAAGATCTATTTTAGTACCCGTTCCCGTTCCCGTTTTCGAATCTCGATTCTGTTCTAAGCTGATTTCGGTTGCATTCAACGAAGCGGCTTAAATGCAAATGAAGTGCCCGATTGGTCTTGGTTTTGGTCTTGGCCTTAAGATCCGGCTTAGGCATGGTCCTCTCTACAATTATGCGCTCAAACAGGCACTTAAGTAGGTTCTGTACATGCTGAGCCACTAATTAGACCAAAATACTAACCATCTTTCTACCTACATAGACAGGTACCTAATTTCACAATCCTCTTTTCTACATTTGCAATTTAATAATAATTTTTTGTAATATTTCCTAGAGTTTTCCAAGTTGATTTGCGGTGCTGTTTATTAAATTGCCACCTCTTTCTGCATTTCCCTTCGGACTCCATTGGCATTTCGCGTCTATATTAACAATGACTTGGCAAATTTTCTTGCCGTTTGCTTTGCTTCCGGCTGAGTCACAGTTGCAGGTACTTGGATCGATGAATCACTGGAGATGATACAGTGATTTCTCAATCGAAATATTCAACTTGATAGCATTGCAATAGAGTTGATTAGTTTGTCTTTAAATCTAATTGCCTATCATAAAAAAGTAGTGTACATTTTTCTATTTATTGAAAGAGTTTGTAAGTTAGTGGCAATCCAATCAAATCACCAACTAAGCAGTGCACATCTCTAAGAAATGCCATCTCTAACATGAGCAACAAGGACCTTTTTTAATACATATTTTCTTGGAATTATTTTCCGCTCACACCGCGACATAATTAAACGTGAATAGAGCATTTCCCCGAGCGTATATTTCCCTCCGTGCGTAAATTGAAATTGCTGTCATTGGCATAATGATTTCATCTACAGCTTCGATATCAGCTTCCTGTGCATCCTGTCTGCGGTTCGCCATTTGTGTCATATTCACAGGATATTAAATTAAAGAATGCGAACATTTTTACAGAGATTACAACGAGGCAGCTCATTGATAGGAGCTGCCATTTAATTGAGTTATTAGACGGTCCTGTGCGGAACAAAGAGCGAACATAAATTAAAAATTGTAAAGAAAGGACGAGCCGATGAGTTGACGACGACGACAATAACGATGATGATGATGATGAAGATGAGAACATTTGTGAAACACATGTTATGAGGAAAAACATGCAGTTCAGTCAAGTCGAGTTTAAGCAGGAAAAGGACCGATAAGAGGGACGAGCTGCTGGACGAGGCGCAAGACAACAAAGGACCTGAGGCCAGCAGGCAGCTGAGACTGAGGCTGAGACTGAGACTGAGGCTGCGGCTGATACAGTCAGCGCAGTCCTGTCAACAGGATATGCATGAGCGCTTTGAGCATTTCACACCTACAATGCAGACGAAGACAACAATGGGACAACCCGGGGATGCCCAGAGCTCGATCCGAGTATCAGCTGCTGAAATTGAGATACCGATTACAAGCGAGTCCTTTTTTGTTGCGGCCGCCTCAAAACCAAAAGCCAAAAAAATAAGTGACTAAGAAAGAAGAAAGAATAAACCACAAAGACCACAATGAGCAGCGGCTGAGTGAAGAGGGAGGAGAAAGTAGGAGTTGACATACAAATGAAAATCGGCCCCTGGGACATCATGATTGATGGCCATGATTGAGCAGAAGCCAAGAGTCAAAGATGCAGTTTCGCTTTAAAAAGGATTCAAAAGTCGAAATCTGGTAGTCAATTGCCGTTATGATTGATAAGGCCCGACCAGAAGTAGGTGTGAACAGCAGCAGTCGAAGAATATGCTGCAACGCCCACAGCAAATGAAGGATCAAGGATGCGGGATACAGGATAAGAAGTGAGTACGTGATTCGACCGCAACTGTTGTGCATTTCCCTGTAACACAATTCTCCTGGAGTCGGGCCACAATTGGAGCGAAAGGAAACTAATTAAACTGATAGAATTAGACAAAAGGGACCACAACTGCTGACCAACTTCATGTCTATTCCCTTTGGGCATTAGTTATTACTTATCATTTGACAGACGTATCGATGAGAGACAGGACAGCTTATACACTTACCTACTTGTAGATGTTGTAAATATGATGGATAGCTTTAAGAATGGAATTTTGCAGAGACTAGACAAAGATGTATCGCTTTGCTGACAGATTGCTGGAAGAAAGTCTTGAGATATTTCTATATAATTTGATCTTTCTCTTTAGGTATGCAATTCTTTCTCTACCAAGTGTGAACTGCAAGCAAATATGCCGCATCGGGTAAGTTCCAGAGGAGAATGCTTATAAACGATACTTATTTATTAAATTAATTACAATACGAATTTGGAATGGATAATGAAATTCTGTGGTCATTATCAGACATGCCGAGCATGTACGAAATGAGCCACAAATGTGGCCAATGTAATGAAACAAAGTAGCCAGCGAGGCATATGATGAACAATGCCGCAGTCGCCGTCGCAGTCGAAGTCGCAGTCGGAAAGGACGAGCAAGGATAAACAGGCGCGCGTGCATTGGCAGCGCATAAATCAATGGAGCATGTAGCGGCCGAAACTGGACAGGAACTGGAAGGATACTCCGGTGACCAACAGATGTGAGCATGTGAGTTGAATTAAAAATGAGTGGCCAAAGGAGTCGCAGGACACAGGACACAGCAGCGCACGGGCGAGACTCCAGCTCTGACTCGGACTCGGACTCGGACTGTGACTCGGACTCCAACTAGTCTTCACTCGGGCGGAAAGACAAAAGGGACGAACCTCCCTTCTCTCAAGGAAAAAGGTAACCTTGCCGGATTTACTTTTCGCCTTTGTTGCCGCAGGACATCTTAAGGACTTAACTTACTTTAGTTTCGACCGCTCTCAAAAAACCAAAAAAACCAAGAGAAATGGAGACAGGAGCAGAGGAAACGAAGCAATAGATTTTTTATGTTTGGGATTTGTGTGTGTCCCACAAGTCTTATGAGCGTGTGTCTAGTGCAGTTGACATTTAATATGGCATTATCCCTGCACCGCTGAGTTATAAATAATGTTACATTCTACCATTAAAAACATAAAAAATAAGCAAAGGTCCAGCTCCCCCCCAATAAACAGAGCTGTAGCCCAAGACTCTCACTTCGAGGGGTTCCAAATTTGCCTCCAAGGGTTTGTTCCCCACTCATCGATGCTGGTCAGTTGGCCAAGGAAAACGAAAAATCCAATTTTGTTCTAAATAATACAAATATCAATGTCAGTTATAGAGGGTTACATATTTTAAAAGTGAAATATGTACGAGTGCCTCGGCAAAGGAACATATTTTGAATGCCTCCTTTGGGCAGTTAAATGGAATGGAATAAAGTCCTTTGGCTGGGGTAAACGGTGGTTGGGACAACCAATAAAGATGAGTCTCATATTTGTTGAACGACCCCATGTTTAATCATATATTATGCAATGATAAGTTATTTATGTTTTTAAGATGAATCTATGTGAAATCTGCAAATGATGAGCTTGTTAGAAACAGTTGAGGTAAGTAGTGGAAAAGGTTTCTGATATTATTCTAAAAACTAACAAGTTCAAAACCTTGAGTCAACTATAATAATAAATAAGCTAAGAAATAGAATAATTGGCAGCTAAGATTTGAAATTTCGAAAGTTGTATTAATATAATTCTAAAAGCTTAATTCCTTATTCAAAATATCTGTTTTTGAATCAGGAAATTAAAAGCTTTTAGAAAATAGAAGATCTTATACAGTGGTGATATAAGAAATAAAAAGTAAATTCAAAGAATTTTCCAGAAAATCTAATGCTCTACATACAGCCATCAAAACTGATTATTCCGAAAACTAAAAAAAAACACTTTTCAGAACTGAAGTTTCCGAAAACAGTATAAAAGTACGCTCTATTTTGCTATTCCAAAAGTGTTTTCGCCTTTTGGAGTGTTAATAGATTTACGCCCTTGGGCGAAATATGACACTAAAGACTTTTGGCTCCAGTGTTGTGTAATGCTACACCCTTAATGCACAGTTTACACGCCGCCACTGTAAAAATCCATTTCAAATGCTTTGATTTATATTTATGCGCTTGTTTGCTGGCGCTCTTTAAAGTCACTGTGACCGTGGAAGAGATTTATGATTGTCCAGACAGGAGAGGAATCCGAGTTCTGAGTAGCTCAGGGACTGCTCCAAACTAGTTACAATTACAAGTGTTGTGTGTGTGTAAGTGTGTTTGGGTTTAGTGTGTGTGGATAATGTGCATGGTAATAAGCGTGTGATGGCCCACGAGAGTTGTCCACACCAGGCTGCTAATGAGCAGTACCCCTGCCCCTGAACCTGCCCCTGCCCCTGACTCCGCTCCTGCCAATGTGCCTGCTAGGAGAAGAGTCCCTGACAGGATGCGTCCTATCCAATTGCCAGTTGTGCTGACATTTAAAATATAAACACAAGTTGCTGGCGTCCAATTTCCAGCTGACAGACAGACAGACAGACAGTTGTCTGTCCAGGCACATGCTCTGCCTCATCCTCATCCTCAGGCTCAGCCTGAGGCGTCAGACACGTCTGTCCAATGCGTGGCGACCTTGTCTGCGTCTGATTCTGATTCTGACTCTGAGTCTGTCGGGGATGAGTGTTGAAACATCGCGACGCAGTTGACACTTTGACGGCTCTGAAACTCGCGCATAAAATTATATAGCCTGGGAAATAAGTGACTGTCACTTGGTGACGCCAGGACAACTGAACGACAGACAGACAGGACAGAACGACATGACAACAGGATACACATGAATCTAGGCTGCAAGTTGGTTTGTTGGAGTTAGAGTTTCTTCATCTTTTGGGTGTTACGTTGCACTCTCATTAGGAAGTGACAAGAGCCACAATGGCAGCAAAGACTCGTGATTAGTAGTCCGTCCTGCGGGAGTCCTTTGAATGGAGACATAACAACAAAACAACAGCTGTCCATGTCCAACGAAGATTAGGTCGTAATACCACCAGCGAAGGACACTCCAACGGCCAGGCCGTAATCCAAAATCAAAGTAGTGTAACTAAAGCTTGGCACACACATTCCGATAAGGGGAAGGATGTTCCAAGGATGTCCGAGTCACTGGCAAATGCAGACGACGAGCATTTGCCAAGGGCTACCTGAACACGAGTACATGGATACACGTCCAGCGAGGACAATGGCTTTGTGCTCGGCTCTGCCATGGCGAATTGTGAATCGAATCAATGCCAGGATGTGAGACATTTGGGTTCCGGATCCTGAGCTCTGCCTGCCAACAGCTGTGTGGAGTTTGCATTCACAATCTTTGAGTGTTTTGCACGGGGAGTCTTTAAAAATTGAAATGAAAGAAATAAGAATTTTATACTCATTTTTATGTCTTCCTTTTGACTACGCTAAAAAACTCAGATAAAATTAAATTATTCACTGTATATTTTTAAAATTTGTGCTAATTATTGTAACATGTTCCCCATAATGAACTAACTTTATTTTACTGGAATCTATTTAAATGTTCTTATATTTATTGTAAATTAAAAGCAGTCGACAGATATGGAATACTAAAAAAGAAATACTTAGGCCCGTTGATTTTAACAAACCAATATAAATAAAATATGTACAATTGTACATATATAATAATAAAAACTGAAGCGGTATTTAAGCAGTTTGGGATAATCCAACATTTGTGGCCAGAGCTGTTGAAAATCCTGAATAACTAAAATATGTATAAAGTACAGAAATCAATCAGAAAGCTGAAGAGAAGTAAGTAAAGTTGGTAGTCAAGAGGAGAAGAATAGTAAAAATATCTCAATTTAGCTTCCCCTGACCATAAATGAAAAACTGGTTTGTAATAGAACACACTTATGTTTCAATAGTTTTATTAAACTACTCAATAGTTACAAGTTATTATGCATAACGAAACATTGTGTAATTAATATGGGTACGAATAATTTTTGGATAAAAAAGAAGAGCATGAGGATTAAATATTTTCGCAACTTCACTTTTAGGATTTCACAATAGCAGATTGAAATTCACTTTAGCAAATAACAGTTTATAATGGGAAGGTTCTACACAATATTGATTTGTTATTGCTTCTTGTTCTATATTTAAATTAAATTGTTGGCGTTTCGTGGCCATTTCAGGAATTGCTTGAGGCGTTGGCCAACTGATTGTGTGGGGCTAAGAAAAACCAACAAATGCGGACCCCGAAGGCACCTGTATTCTTAATCGTAGAACGGTAGCCCAGACCACTGACAACTCCATCATAAGGCGCACGCCCCGTTGGATGAGCTCGGTCGAGGGTAGCTGGCTCCCTGGCTTAATTGCAGCGTATGGCTAAAGCCAATCTCGTAATCAAAAGCCCCAATGCTGTTTTGTGCACTTCTTGTTGTTATTTGTCTTTGGCTTTAACTGGTCCACAAACTGAGCTGAGCCCAGAAGCAGAACCAGCTTCTGTTTCTGTTGCTGTTTTCAGATGCAGCTTCGAATGCAGGGAACATCGTCATGACGACCGTTTGCCCGCGAGCCAATTTCGTGGTAAGATTCATTTGTTAACCATTTCAATTCGAAGGGCACTCGCTCTCTCTCACTCAGTCACTCTCTGTCTCTCCTTCTCCCTTTCTGGTAGTTGCCGCGGCGCCTAATTACAGGGTGCCTCTCGGAATGTGTATGCGTGTCCTGCTGCCTCGGCTGCAGCATGTAAAACTCTTCAAATTAAGACATCAATTTTAATGAGCAACACAACAACTAACACAATAATTGCGACCCGACTTCAGGCTGCTTTGGGTGGGCGTGGCCAACTGGGCAGTTGGTCATTCGCTGCTTTGCTTTTCCTTTTATTTCTTTTCTTCTTTCGATATTCTGTGGTTCCGGCAGGTGCGATCTGGGATCGCTCCTTTCCAGTCGAGCCTTCTTCTCGTTTTTTTGGCCAACTCTAATTCTTCGACTTGGCCTGAGCAGCTGCTACAGTCAGCTCGAAAAGTAGCGCACCAACGCCTTTTGCATGCGCTGCCATCTAATTAAGTTAATTGAGCATTTTACATATGTAAGTTTCAAGAGTGGCCTTTTCCCTGCCCAATTTCAACCTTTTCTTTCTTTATAAAATTGGTTGTTGTTTTCTCCCTATTTTAATGTAATTTTAATCGAAAACAATAAAAACTATATGACTTTATTGAATTCATATGCCACATAATGAGTTAACGCTTCGGTTAACCCAATTAGTTGTGCTGGTAACCGAAGCAGACACACCTGCCTGATCCTTACTCTCTTCATCTGTTCAGTTATGAATTCAAATTCGATTTTATTAAGAACTCTATTCTGTTTCTTAGCTCATTAATCAATCTCCTGCCATCTTAGTCCTTACACACTTCATTACCTTCCGGAGTCAAAGAATACTCTCAGCTCCTGTCCACATCCATCCACATGTTGCCACATCAATTACGTGTAATTCCCACCTCTTCAGCCCGGACTCGTTAATCAACCCGTTCCCTTTGGACTGCTTGTGAAAACATTCAAAATCCAATTGCAAATTATGCATTTATTATTAACAATTGTTGCTTGATTGCAGGCGCTCTTTTCACACAGACCCAGACATTCTCTGCCCTTCTCCTTTTCCACAACTTGGCTGTCCAGTCTGCAGGCCAAATGCCCCCAAAGGCCACAAAACTCTGTCCATCGCGTGGGTCATTTGTGTGCATTTGTTTTGGGCTTTGACTACGGTTCTGGCCATGGCTCTAACTCCGTCACTGACTCTGGCCCTAGGGGGATGTAGCCAAACGTATGCATATGCCAAACTGTTTTGAATATTGAAAACCAACAGGGACAACAACAATAACAGCCAGAAGACCCCACATCTCACATATGTATGTGACTATGGGTAAAGTGTTTCCCAGTTGGAATGGAAATTGAAATCGCAGTCGCAGAAAAGTGCCATGCATTTATGCAATTTTCACATTCAGAGCTGTTCGTTGACGCTACTTGGCACTCAAAGCCACTCAAATGCCATGGCAAGGCACTCAATCAAGTGCACAGTGAGTACACCCAGTATACTCCTCTTATGCCATCATAATCAAATTGTATTGAACACTTGCAGTTAGTTGAATTTGTGGCTGCCATTATTCAACTGATTGAATCGGCAAGGACCCGCAATGCATTCAGTCTGTCATTTTGTCAGTCTGGCAGTCTGTCAGTTTTTCAGGGATTCACTTATTCATTTCTACTTTCCACACACTAACTGCCTTTCCTTTCCTTTACTATCCTTTCCGGTGTCAAAGTCAAAGCCAAAGGTGTCCTAGCATCGAACCACACGTTCGCCTCATAACTTTTTATCATTTTCAGTTAAGAGATGGAAAAAATAGAATAAATCCAAAAAAGGAAAATATATAGTATAACATATGCTTGTGTAAGCCATTGAGGTGCTCAGCTTGCTTTATTGAATATTATACGTACATATGTATGTATAAATAAAACGTATTTCAATTTTCATTGAAACGCATGATGCAAATGAAAAATATGTTCTAGAGCTTCTAATAAAATAGATAATCCGATCACGTCTACTACTCAATCCAACTCGAAGGATCATTTGAGGCATATGCAAAGCAGCTGCCAATACAGTTGAGTTGCATTCGAGTTGCTTGGATATTAAATATGCCTGTGAATTGGGTCAGTGAATGCAAGATGAGATTATGCTACTAACAAATGTGGATAGTATGACTTTTAGAATTTTTCAACAGCAGATTTTGAATATTATTTTATTTTATATCCGATAGAAGGTCTTTATCTCTATATCTGACTATCTGTTGCTCCCGGAATCAATTTCAGTTGATTTATCTAGTCATAATATTTGTTAATCATTTCATAAATAAATTACATTTTTTTAATTCAATTAAATGAATTGTTAACTTAAAAAATAAGTCTATAACTAGCTTACAATATATAAATATTTAATTTGTAAGCATTTTAGTTATATTTATGGCATCCGATTTAAAAATAATTGCAATCACAATCTGTAAAAATAGTTTGTTAGGATTTTAAAAACTGTTTAGTTTTTTGAATTCAGTTAAATTAATTGTTAACTTAAAAAATAAGTCTATAACTAGCTTACAATATATGAATATTTAATTTGTAAACATTTAAAATATATTTATGGCATCCGATTTTATTGAGTTCGTTTACCAAACCAATTGCAATCATAATCTGTAGGGATTTGAGCAACTCTCTTGATTATGCATTTATTTTATGAATCTACTCCGATTCTTAAGCAAGTTGAAGTCAGTTCTAGCAGCTGTTGTCTATGTTGACAGTGGTAAATAAAGTTGCTTTCCAGCACTGGCAGCTGTCAAAAAGAGAGCAGCTTCAATTAACGGCCTCACACACACACACATACATACACATACACGTTTTTTACTAAACGCATATGACACAACTGTCAGGGAGTAGCACTCCCAATCCTTCTTTTTCTCTGCCCGCCCCCTCTCCATGTTTCCAACCCGACCATAGGGGCAAATGACAGTGGCTTCCATTAGTGTGTTGCCGGTGCTGGGGTTCAAATTGTATTTTTTTTCCTTACCTCGACATCTTCTCAACGTCTGTGCCGCATTTTGGCAACAATTTGCTAAGAAACATTTTTTAAAAGCAGTCGCAAAGGGGTTGTAGGGGGTGCAGCAGAGGGGCGAATTTGACAAGTGAGTGTCGGTGAGGGGGGTAAGGAGACTGGCAGTGTTGTATAGCTGCTTTTGCATTTAGCTGTCAAAAGCGAACGCAAAACAACTAAAAAAGCGGCCAGACTTTAGATTACACACCTCTAGTGCACCCACACAAGATACCCCACTCCAAAGCAACACGTGTAGAGGGTAGACGAGGGAACTCTTGACTGACAGCTCGGGAGAAGTAAAAAGAAGAAATGCTTACTTCGTGTGCCAAAATACTCCCGGGATGTGGCCTCAAAATGCATGAAAATTCATTCGGCACGAAGAATATAATATATATTATGGGAAACAATCGTCTGTTGGAGATAAAGACAGAGACAGAGTGAGAGACAGAGAGAGATCTCAATGTTGTTCCGAGTGGGCACACGTCTAAACGACACCACAAGGAGTAGGACTGGGAGTACTGGGTGGCGGAGGGAAGTGTATAAGGGCGGGGGGAAGTGGGCATTGTCGACATTGGTTAACGTTAAGTTTTTGCTGCAATTCAGTTGTCACTTTGACAGCTCACGCAAAGGTTGACGCGGGAGCTGCACAACTAATCATCTGCCCTGGAATCGGGGAAAAGGGAACCAGGGAAACACAAGGAGATGAGCTCCGAGTTGTGGGTAAACGGGAAGAAGAACAAGGCAACTTTATTTAGTTATTGGCAGGCACGAAATGAAACCAATTGCATTGATGGAAACTAATGGAAACGCAACTCAATCTCTGAGACATATTAATTTGTTAAATTATATCAAGTGATGCGTGCTTACTCTCATATCATCACATATCAAATATGTGAAAGAATAATCCCATTTTTCCTTTTCAACTAAAAACTATTTTGGTAACCGTGGAAACGCCAATAAAGAGTCGTCTACAACGAATTAATACCAATATCACTCCTAAGTAAATGAAAATATTTTATTAACTTTACTCTGTTATCCCGTGTTTTTCATTCAATTCAATTGAATGGGGCTCAAAAGTTAAAATACGATCTGCCAAAAAATAAAAATAATTCTATTCAAAAATCACAGCATCAAAAGCGGCGAACAAAAACTTTTTCTATGGTCAAAATGCAAATCCGGAATATCGCATAAATTGAATTATTGAATTATTATTGCTGGCACGGCATATTGAAGGTGACTGGCACGCCCACTCTATTGTGTGTGACACGATATATTTGCATACACAAAATATATGTATTTACGTATATAAATATATACATACATGTACAACAGATTTATGTATAGCATTGCCGAATAAACATCGCAGCGACTCTCTTTTCAAATATTGTTTGATGTCTTTGTTTGCGGCGTAAACACAAATTTTTTTTTTAATTTATTAGAATTTTCCCGGTCACCTCTCTTTCTCTATTCTGTCGCTGTTTCGCTTTAATGCAGTTTCCACATCCGCATGGCTTTTATGCAACATAACGGTGCTTTTCAAGTGCACGGCAACATAAAAAAACAACAATAAACCGAAAGTAAAAAGCAAACATGGTCTAAAAGTGCAACTAAAAATGGCCGTGACTGTGGCTATCGAGCCGACTTCTCTATACACTTTCTGTCGTATTACTAAATATATTTATATTTATTTGATTTTGTTGTATACTATATTACTATCTCTATATATCATGTATTTTAAATATCTTTATCTCTTCATATGTATTTATTTTTAAGGGTACACAAGTTGCGGATTGACACACCTTTGTTTTTCATGCTTTTCTTTTCGTTTTCCTTTTTGAGGCTATAAATAAAATCTTGCATGTGAAGTTGAGAGCGGCGTCTGTTGCAGTCGTGAATTAAGATTAATTAAACGAACGGTAACTGTAACTGTAACTGAAAACTAAATAACATAAAGAGGGAGGGAGTGAGAGAGAGTGAGAGAGGGGGGCGGTGGTACTATATTTTTGCGGTAGTTGACATGTGTGGGAAATAGTACACAAAATAAATGTTTATTTATATGGCGCGGCAACCGGAAATTGCAATGCGAGTTGCAAGTTGCGAGTTGCCGTTTTTGTTGCGACTACAAAATGGCGGCCACATCGGTGCATTCCTCAAAATGGACAAAAAAAAGTTGGGAAAAAAACTATTCACCTAGCGATGCAAATGGTTGAGTTCATTCGCAGTTTGTTTCCTTGTTCGTTACAAATTGTGAATGGAATTTTTAGATGGACGGTTATATGATACATTAGTGAAGACCCCAATAGGTTTACAGCGAATAACTATTTTATAAAAACATATTTCTCTGGGTATTGCCACTCAGTTGTATTAACTGCGGAAATGGAAACTTGCAATGGAAAAGAGGAAGTTGTTGTCCCTGTAAAGATTAATTGGACAGGGAACTTTGCTCCTATTAATATATATATATATTATATATATATAGATATATATTAAGTTAAAAAAATTATTTTGAAAAAAAATCTGAACAGAAAGGTAAGTGCTTGAGTAAACGATGGCTGAAATCAGAATTGACATGGTATATTCGTATGCTTTCTATATATCCAAAAATAACAAGTATTTGATAGTCAACCTTAAATTGTTGAGCAACATTTGGAACCTCTCATAATTATGTTCGATCATTCTCAGTTTCCAACGACTTATAACCAACCAAGTGTACGTATTATTTGGACTGAAAACACTCTAAAAAATATGAAAAGAGAGGAATCAAATGAAGGAAGTCAAGTGCTGTTATTCATAGTGTACACACTCGAAAAAGTTATAAAAAATTGCTTAAAGGTAACAGTAATGTTAACGGTAGCCAAACAAACCAAACACATGTGGTCCACACACACACAAACACACACATACATACACTCACACTCAATACATACACTACACACTCAGAGTCAGGACCACGTTCACGTCCTTGACAATCAATTCCCCGCGCACTCAATTAAAAAATATGCACAGTGCTTGCATACGACACACACATCAACACACACCTACATCCACACACACACACACACACATTCAAAGCACAAACACACATAAGTCAACTGCTGCAGGCACTGCAGGTTAACTAGCAGAGTGGGGGAAAGAGAGGGAGGTAGCTGGAGGGTGTGTGAGGGGGGGGGGGTAGGAATGAATATAGCTCGAGGGTGCCACTGCTGTTGTCTGCATATGAATGAATATTCGAACATTCGCATTCCATTTTTTTCCGCTTGCAACATAAAACTTCATCAGCAGGAATATTGGCGAGAAAAACTGAAAGTCCCCCAATGTACCGATGATGCTTTCTACAATTCCAATTGAGGGGCATATCAAATAGCCCATCAAGTTTGTTGGCCAATCATAGCAATATAGCTTAAGTTGAGCGTTAGGAATGGTAATTAGCTTCATTAGAAACTGCAAATGAAGTGATGACTTTCAATGGTCAACTTGTGGCGAGAAGCGTTAAGAGAAAAGCGGCAGGAATATATACAAAATTTAACCGATCGTCATGAAATAGATTAGACTAACCTATTTTATATTTACTTTTCTTCTCACTATTGTTCATGCCATATATGTACTTTTAATACTATTACTCACTTTACTTTTCTTTTTACTTCGTTATTATAAACAGAGAAAACCTGTAAGCTTAGAAGTCACCCTTCAAATCTTAGATAAAAACTTATATATAATTCAATTTAATTGAATTAATTAATTTATTAATATTTCTTATTTTTATTGAATTTATTAGCTTAACTTGGACTTTCACAATACTTCTTTCCATATACTAGTCACAGAACCTCCCACTCTCTTCTTCTAAATAAGAGATCTAAATTAGAAACAGCATTTCAATTCTTAATCCAACTGATTGTATCGATTACCAAAGTGAGAATAGTTTCTGATTCTCTCATATTTTTATTTTCCTTCCTATCTGCGACGCGTCACAATATTCCCTGCATTCCCCCCTTACTTCTTAAGTATTTTTCCCACGCATAAATTTACACACTTTTACTTGATGGAAGCGTATTTAAGTTTCGTCAGGATATAGAGTAGTTTATCGCTTGTTTCTGTTTGCATTTTTTGTTGTTGCAATATTTTTGCAATATTCCGCCAAGCACGTAACCATATTTGTATCTGTGTAGCTGGTTTTGTGTTGGTGGGTGTGTGTGTGTTTGTATCTTGGTGTGTGTATTTGGATTTGAGCATCCTTGGGGTAATAGTTTTCCACGGTTTATAATTCCGCGCTCTTCGCTGTTGCTTTTGCTTTTGCTGCTTTCATTCTCTCTTGTTGTTGTTGTTGTTTTTATTATTGTAGCGTGGAGAAATTTATTATTTACAGGAATTTTTTCGCATGGTTCTTTCCTTGGGTTGCCGTTGCCTGCTGATGATTTGTGTGCTTGTGTGGTTGCCATATAAATATTAAAAATATTGCACAAATTCTCCTTTCCCTAGTGTCCATGTGTTGTGTGTCTTTCAATTCATTGCTCTCGCTCTCTCTCTCTCCCTTTCTCTTTCTCTTCATCCAATACTCCACTACTCGTTCTCCACCTCCCACTCACGAGATTTAAAAAAGAAAGAATCGCGTTTTATACATTTTTAAAAAGTGTGGCAACACTGCCGAATGTAAAATAATAATTTATCCACAACAAAAACGAAGTGCAGCCCAAGAATAGCAGAGCACATGAAATGATAATAATAAAACTGTGCCAGTATTTCTTCAAGATATTCCCCAGTTCACTCACCCCCTCCTCCCACTCATTCCCATGCCCCCTGCCTGATCATCTCTGCCCCACTTCCCAGCCAGCACCACAGGAAACATAAACATTTACATCTGTATGGGTTTGGTTTGCTGCCCTCGCAATCTTATGTTTAAATGTATGAGCTTTGGTTATGTTTTTGGTTCGCCTTTTCGATTTAGTCCGGGCCATAATCTTTAAGAGTCTTAAGGTTGTAAGTACGTCGATAAAAGTCTTCTTTGCTTAGTTTTTGCTTTAGTTAACAATGCAAGAATTTGCTTCGATTTCTTTTATTTTAACATGTACTTGAAGCTTATTATATTAACATTAAAAGAATCAATTACATATTTAAAGTTTTGTTACTAATTATTTTGCGCACTTTAAAATGATACTGGGTCTTTTGAATATCCTTTTTTTAATTTAAAACATAAACATATACATTTATTGTATTTTGTTTTATTTTTCTAAGTCGATGATGCAAGTAATCAATGCTATCTTTATTCCCATTATTTCAATCAGAGCCTCTTAAACTTTCAACTTTGATTATTGCATTTGTATTTATTCCCTTTTTCACTCTTACGCTTTTCCTTTACTTCAATCTGAATATTTTATGAGTCTGTCTTTCATTTGGCATACGACTTTTCTCATTTGCATCTTTAATAAACTTGGCTGGCTAATTTGACTGCCGAGTGTCTGTCCAGAATTGCCTTAGTCTCAGACCAATTCAATTTCTCGACTTAAAGTTAAGCGTCTGATAAGTAGATATATTTAGCCAAAGAATAAAGAAAAAGAAAGTAAGAGAAAGGACTCCACATAATGCCTTTGGCTGTTTTTTATTGCTTCGCACTAATTAAAATAAACAGAATGTGCATTTAGCTGGCAACTTAGGAAAAGAGTGGGAAGGGGGAAGGGGGATGGGGGATGCGCATTAAGAATCCTGCTGCATGTCTGATGAGTTAAGATGCGTTGAGTTGAGTGTAGTGGAGTGTTTGTCAACAGGGATATAGCTTCAAGTGGCAAGCAGAAAGGCAGCCAGAAGTTGAGTTGAAAGTGCTTTTCGCTTTGATTGACGACGCTTCGAATGATTTTATGCGCACGAGCGGAAGCACACAAAAAGGAGACCTGCCAGGATAATGCGTGGCTGGTGCTTCCCTTTTATTGGCACAGGGCGCGCCAATCCTTTTACTTAACTCTGTGTGTGTGTGCTTATCCTGTGTGTGTTTGTCCTGTGTATTTACCCAGCCAGGACGTGCATGCAGCGAGTCGCGTGTCGGACGACAGGCTGCAAAGTTAATCCTTGGCCCGTTCAAATCACTACAGTTTGAATCGCAAGCAAAACAACAACAATAACAACAACTTCAAGGATATGCTGTGTTATCCTGCCACTTGATCAACAGCTGCCGTTCGCTGCTCAACTCCCAGCTGACAATCCTTCAATAGGGTTTCGTCTTGCCCCCTCATTCCGCACTCTTGCTCTTAACTCCTTTAAGCACTTTCAAGCCAATTTCATGTCCATTCGAAACTAATGCCCATAATTCACAACACTTTCACTTCATCATCGCATAAAAGGATATGCGAATATGCGAACACTAGCCGCCGGCCAAAAGGATCTCAGTTGGACGCCCGCAACGGGCGTGAGGCACATTTCAAAATGATATTATGCAAATTTTATTATTTTTATATGATAAACCGCAATATTTCAACGCTTCGCAACTGGCAAAATATAAACAAGCCGGAGTAGCTCCAAGGATTCCAGGACCTTCTGTTGTGCTATCCGTGTCCACCCAACCATCCAAACATCCAACCACCCAATAACCCAACCACCAACTACTTACCCCAGCTGGGCGCACATTTTTGGCATTTTTATGACTCATTGACTCGATTTCTGAAGTGCTCTCTGCGTTATATTTACGACTGTAGTGGACTCTATAAGATTCTCTTACGCAAATGAACTGCATACCTAACTCTGTGTGTGTGTGTGTCTGTGTACGTGTACTCTGAACTTTGTGCACTTGAATAACTCGCCATTTGTGTTCTGAAATAGTTGGACATTTTTCGAATTTTTAGTGCTGATGGGTTCAACAGTTTGTCGACACACCTTTGGCTATTTAAGAAATTCAATATTATTTTTCAAAGATATTTAATCATCTTTGAAGATTAAGTTATTAAGTTAGCTTCTCTAATAAAACTTGTAGACTCTTATCCCTTATATATAATAATTGTTATATCCAGTGCATCGAACTGAGATTATTGAAGACACTTCCGAGGACTAATTTCACAGAGTTTGAAATAACACAGGTTATGTAGTTGCTTTCATCAAAAATTAGTTGTCTCGAAATACATTTATTTTGCAATTTTTAGCCACTTACATTGACGTCACAACTACACACAATTAATTGATAATATATAAAGTTAAAAGAAATTAGTTTAATAAAATTTGCAAAATGTAAATTTATAAATAGTTTATTTTAACAACTTCATTCTCTAGGTAGCGTATTTGTAAAGAGGCCAACTAAAAAGTCGCCTTCTTAAAACGCCTCTATATTACTATGCGCATGTCTGAAGATTTTAAATATTAAAAATTTATATTTTTTTATGCATACTTTATTTCTAAAATATTTTTATGAGATAAATAATTAATATACATAAATGTAAGTTTCTTTCTTTCTTTGAGCAATTTTCAAATGAAACCTTAAGACTTCGTGGCTTAAGCCAACAAATCATGCACATACAGAAAAGAAAATCATTTTATAATGCAATTATATTTCGCATTAGAAGAAAATTATAACCGCAAAAAAAGGAGAGTCATAAATACGAGCAAAGCCAAAGCAATCTGCTGTAATATATTATGATATACAATGTATGAGTTCATGTATTTTTATTCTGCTGCTTTTTTACAACTTTCGGCTGAGACAATGGATTTTACAGTTCGCCTTGGCCAGTTCCAATTCCAGGACCAAGTTTTACGAGTCTTATGAGTTTGAGGCAAATGCAAAATGCCAAATAAACAGAGGCCACAAATAAATTCATGGCGAGCAAATAAAAAAGATGCAAAAAGTAAAATAAGTACGAGATATATATGAAATATATATAGGCACAAAAGTAATACGAGCAAAGAGAGAGTGAGGAAGGAATAGGAAATAAAAACTCAAAGAACTGACATCAAACGCCCACTTTACGCCCACTGTTTTATTTTAGAAAATTTATTTAAATTTTGATTTAAGGACATCGTCAAACATTTTTTACGTTACATAAATTTCCGTGCTTGTTGCTGTTGCTCTCTCGCTCTCGGTACCTCTTACTCTTACTCTCTCTCCCTCACTCGCTTTTAACTTTCATTTTGTAAAATGGACCACAAAATTTGTATTACAACTTGTTGGCGGTGCTTCATTTTTTTATACCCTGTATCCGTAGGGGGTATCTGTTCAGCATATAGTCTATGACTAATTCGCCTCCTCTCTTACTTTCTTCACTTATCTTACTCTTCGCACGTTGTAGAACACTCTTTTACTCAAACAGATTTTCTTTTAATGACAATCGTTTTTATTTTATAATATAATATTATTTCACACATATACTGACTAATGAGTATCTTCTAGTCAACTTGAAATCTTTGATTCTTTTTTTTACGTTTGTGTTTTTATTGTTGCTGTCATAATAAAAATTGCTGCGGCTTAGGCTTATTGCCTCGAGTTCCGCTGGGGCAAGACAAATTAAAGACATCAAAAATTATAAGGCGTAAAAATGGTCAAGTTCTTTGGAAGTAAAGTTTAAAAGACGCCTCCGAGTATGCAACGATTGTCGAATAAAACAAAAACTACTTGCTAAGGAAATTGCCAAATTGAAAATGGAATTTTTGTTGTATAGCGACAAAGTTTTTCGTCTAACTGAGAGAGAGAGAAAGAGATGGGGAAGAATGCCGTTGATAGGATTTCAAAAGCGGATTTGCGGGCAACTGGCTGAATGGGAATATATAGGGCTCGGGAACCGGGGCATATGTGCTGCGTGCGATATAGACGTCAGGAGCAAGGTGTGCTCTGGCCAACTTTGATTGGGTCCTTTACATAAGCGTTTAATCCTATTTCGCGGTGAAATGCATAAATAGACAAAAGGCGGTGGGGTGAAAATGCCGAATAAGATGCCAAACCATATGGCATGGTCACCCTAAAAATGCACAGACAGCACAAAAGCTGATAAACAGAGGCAAAGCCAAAAATACAGAGCGAGAGATAGAGAGCGAGTGAGAGAGAGAGGGAGGGAGAAGAAAACTCAGACAGTTATCCAAATGCAATTTTCATGTCACGTCGCATTTGGCTGATTTCAGTTCGAGGGGTTGGGGTTGAGGCTTGGCAAGGGGTTGTTGGGGGTGGCTACCTAATGGTCACAGACATATGACCATGCATGTATGTTTGTCTGTCTATATATAAAAAATAATGTATTTAAACTAAAGCCCAGAAACAATTATTTAATGCAGCGCGACATTCAGTGAGGTTTTGCGCGACGAACTCTGATAATGACAACCCTGAAACACGTCACCTTCCTCACCCCTGCCAACCCTGAACCGCCTATTTACATAAACGTGTAGAGTACAGAAAAAGGGGGCGTTTAAGGATTAACTACGTTTAATGCGCAAAATTAAAAGCATGTTTGAGAATGTTTAAGGATGTGCTTACCTCTCGACACTCTCGGAACTGTGTGAGTGAGTACTCGTATTCATATGAGTATTCGCTTTACTGGCTTGTATGGGTACTTGAATGAGTGGTTCAAAGGCACAGGCTTTAGGGCATTTTAGTGGAACTCACCTTCAATTCGGTCTTGGGTCTGATCTGGAGCTGGGTTCTCGGTTTATTGTGCATAAAGGCCAAGAGTGTGTATAATTTGCATTGGGGTGAAAGGAAGAGGCTTAAACAAATATTAAATACATTAAAAACTGACAGCATTAACGAGCATTCGAGTAAACAGAATACCTTCTTTAACATATACATATATATTTAAATTGGCTTTACATGTGGTTCCAGTTTGGAGTATACTTTGATGTATAGTAAATAGTCTTTTACTTTTCGTACTACCCATTAACTTTATGATCTGCCTTGCAATTGGAGAAGGGTCCTTATTTAGTCATAGGATTATTGCTGAAGCTTAAGGCAGTTTGTCTGAGTCACGCACTGAGCTTGATATTGGCTTTCAAATGGGATTTACATATTAAAAAGCATTCGTGAAACACGCAATTGTTGAGTTAGAGCTAGAAATACTAGATGGATAACTTTACTATCTGAATTTGTGAATCACTTGAGTCATTAGTGAGTCACTTTAAAGGCTCGTGAGTCACGACGGAGATAGTTAATTTTTCAGAGTCTTATACTATCTTTCAACTCCTGAAAAGAGTTCTTTTAATAAAAAAGAGTCTATTCATCCATCTTATTATTATTACTAATTTCTAACTTTTTTTTAGTAGTGTCAAACTAAACTTTCAAAGTTGCGAAATACTCCCTAATATTTTCAGCTCGAATAAAGTTTCCTTATAAATACTATCTCCAACCATTAGCTGCTTTTGTAGTTGGCAAAATGTTATCATTTTATAGGCATTTTCCAATCAATTTACTCTGATCAAAAGCTAAATTGAGGCACATGGATTCATCCAAAACTAAAGGTCGAGTGTCGTAGCGTAACCCACAATATCATTATGAGTGTGAGGGAGAGGGAGAAGTTTTCGGATAAGCAAAAACACAATTGATTCGGGCATTTGAAATGCTAAATATGTTGACAATGTGTCGATAAGTCGCGGACATCGTCGGGGCAGTAAACCAGCATCAACCACATGGAGTCCTGCTCCTTTGTCGGGCCATTAAAATGGCCCAGGGATGTGTTCACAACTGCAACGCAGAGAGCATAAAAGTAGAGGAGAAGGAGAGGAGAGATGAGAAGCAGAAGAGGGACAGCGGATGGAGAGCGTTTATCGTTTATCGTTCAGCGTAATTGTAATTAATTTCCTGTGATTTTCATTTTTAGTCACAGAGAGGGAGGATTCGATGGCTGGAATCACCCTAGGAATCCCATTTTTGGTTGCCCGTCGCCTAGCAACTTTCAATGTTGCCTTGTTGTGCCCGTTTTTAATCGTCAATCGATAAATTTGCGTTAACTGTCAGCGGATTGTTGTTGTCGCTGTCTTCGTGATTATTTCTACTTTTTTTTCGAGTTCGGAGTTCAGTTGCCAGATTGAAAGGTCTATCGGAGTCTGGGTGGTTGCTCATTTAATGCGATTAGGTTTAATGGCCAGTCTCGACTGCTGCTGGATTTGGCAGTTTTCCTTATGATTGCCACAGCAGGAGCGACAGCGGGATTCAAAACTATCAAAGTCCCTCCCATAAAAGTCGCCTTAGCCTAATTGGATGATTGATTTTGGCTCAGTCACGAGCTGGCCAACTAATTTAGCTTGCGAACATCGTGTTCGCTTGCAAAATATGTTTTTAATATGCAAAAACTTTTAGCCAAATGGCTTTTAACTGTCATTAACCAACTGTTACCTCAGCTCAAACTAAAATGGCCAATGAAATTTTTATGACCCAACGCCAAGCTTCTTCTTCCCCTTTGCCTTCCCCTTACCCAGCCCCTCATAGGTGCTGTCTGCCGCCAGCTGTCACACAATTGTTGTGCTCTCTTCGTTTTTCTCACTATACACACACACATATATAAATAGAATACGAGTGGCAAAACTTGTATCCTGCATCCATGTGGAGATGTCCTTTGGTTTGTTGAGTCTTCTTTTTGTTGTGGCTCCAAAGTGGTTTTTAATTTTATTAGCGACACGGCGCACAGTTTGCATGCTAAATTAGTGATGCACTGTGCAAAAATGCTGAGTAATTAGATTAACGAAGGAGTTCTGAATTGTGAATTTCTGCAGCTTTTTTGGCAGCATTTAAAGTCCTTCTTTCCCTCAATGTCTTTTGCTCTGAAAGGGATATTCCTTATTTATCTCCTTTTCTTCGTAGTCATATATTTATTTATTTGTTTATTTATTTATTTATTTATTTATTTATTTATTTATTTATGTATTTATTTATTTATTTATTTATTTATTTATTTATTTATTTATTTATTTATTTATTTATTTATTTATTTATTTATTTATTTATTTATTTATTTATTTATTTATTTATTTATTTATTTATTTATTTATTTATTTATTTATTTATTTATTTATTTATTTATTTATTTATTTATTTATTTGTTTATTTATATATTTATTTATGTATTTATTTATTTATTTATTTATTTATTTATTTATTTATTTATTTATTTATTTATTTATTTATTTATTTATTTATTTATTTATTTATTTATTTATTTATTTATTTATTTATTTATTTATTTATTTATTTATTTATTTATTTATTTATTTATTTATTTATTTATTTATTTATTTATTTATTTATTTATTTATTTATTTATTTATTTATTTGTTTATTTAATTATTTATTTATGTATTTATTTATTTATTTATTTATTTATTTATTTATTTATTTATTTATTTATTTATTTATTTATTTATTTATTTATTTATTTATTTATTTATTTATTTATTTATTTATTTATTTATTTATTTATTTATTTATTTATTTATTTATTTTTTTATTTATTTATTTATTTATTTATTTATTTATTTATTTATTTATTTATTTATTTATTTATTTATTTATTTATTTATTTATTAATTAATTAATTTATTTATTTATTTATTTATTTATTTATTTATTTATTTGTTTATTTATTTAATGTCAACTAAGTACAGTCGATCAAAGTTAGCGTAAACAAAATTAAAGTAAAATTAAGCATTATAAAAATATACATATATGCTAAGCTTAAGCAACATAGTCTAATGACTGTTCCTGAAGCAGGGATTTTAAATGTAATAAAAATAAAAATTATTCCTTTCCTTTGATTCTTCATTCGTTAACGTTTTACAGACGAATATAACTTACTCGCTTAAGTATCCATTTTATAACTGGGTTAGCCTATCATTATATTTTCTTCTCTTTCGCCAACTTCATCGCACTGTGCACCAAATGTCCTGCTGTCCTTTTTCCCTGTTGTGTTGCACTTTGTCATTAGAACGTCAGCTGTTCTGGCTTCCCTCTTCACTCCCTTCTCCACAAGTTGTTTGGTAACTAACTGCTCTCATTTACCGAACGCAATGCGAATCTGAATTAAAATCCACTTCTGCAGTTCTTATCCAATGCGTGTCCTTGCGGTTGTCCACAGGATGCAGTGTGTTGCACTGGAATTTTAATTTGGGTTGATTTCGCGCTAAGCAGCTGTTGCATGTTGCATGTGGCAAGTTGCAAGTTGCTAGCTACACCGCTGACCCACTCGATCCACAAGTTAACCAAGATTTAATTGCATTTTGAGTGCTTGGATATTAATAATTTATGAAAAAGTCGACGCTGCCACAAAGTTGGCAAAGTTTTTAATTATTTGCACTAGAAATGTTGCTCGTGTTGCTGTTGGCCTAAACCGCAGCGAATTGGCAATTGCTGAAAATGGCCAACGAGTTGGATAAATGTGGCAATGAACAATTTTAAAACTGTAAATTGTATACAGAGCAATGAGACGGAACTGCGTTTAGTGAAGGCTGTGTGGTTGTAAGAGGGTGGTGTTGGTAAGTGGAAGGGGTTGGAGGGGGAGTAGGAAGGGGGGGTTATGCCCAGCAGCACGTGCAAAAATGCGTTCAATGTGCGGACGCAAACACAAACGCAATTAAGCACGGCGTCAATGAGACTTTGAGGAGCTCAGGAAGGGGGATGGGGGGAGTGAAGAGCAGGGGGTTGGTGGTTGCAACACCACAAGAGCCTTCACGTCGCTGAAGCAACGGAAGCGGAAATAACGCAACAACCGACGACGACGACGACGTTGGTCAAACCGAAGGCCGTGCGAATGCATTTGGAGTTTAGGGCTGATCCAGGAGTTTGGATTGAAAGTTGGGGTTAACAAAGGAGTTGGGGTTGTGTTATTGTTTGGCTAACATTGGCCTAGGAAGACCAGAACGTTGGGTTCTCAGACGACCGACCGGTCAGCGCGGTTTTGTAAAACGTTTAATTGCAATTTGAAAAGCGACTGTCGACGGGGGAAGAGAGAGGATGGAAGGAAGGTCTCGCAATTTCAAGGGTTGCTACTGCTAGACAGGATTTATTGCTTTCAGGTCTATTGCAGGCAAGGGATGCTGGAAGGAGGGAGAAGGGGTTGGGGGAGACAGCTACCCCTCAAAACGGTTGACGGTGTCGGTATCCGAATGTGTGGCGACTGCAATTGAGGAATTTCATTTTGAAACATTTAATTTTCAACGTGCAATGCTAAACTGACACCAACCCTTCGGGTCTGTTGGGTTTCAGGGGGGGTTGGGTGGCTGCTGCTGCTGCTGCTGTTGATAGCCGGAATCGGATATGAAAGCTTTCATATGTGTGTGTCAGTTTGTGTGAGGCGTCTCTCCCAGTCAGTTGTTAAACATATGTTTTCATTTGTAAAGCAAAGTTTAATAATTGACAATGCGCTTCCCGTCTGGGGGTTGAACTCCCTTATTTTGCGTGAGGTGTATAATTGCCAGATTGTTAAAACATTTTTCAAAATGAGCCAGGTCCTTGACAAATTAGAGCTTGTCGTCGTTACACCCTCTACCTGTTTTCTAGGGTGATGAAATTGGAAATCTTTCAAGTCATACAGATGTGTATATACTACAGTTTTCATTTGGAAATTCTCAGGTTATCAGCTCCCTCTTTGCCCGCCGATAAGAAAAAGAGAAATGGATAAAGAACAATGGAGAGTGGAGAATGTTCTCGCTTAAATTTGATTACAGCAACATTGCAAGCGTTAATTTTTTATGCCTTTGTATTTTTTTTGTTTTTGTTTTGGTTTCTTTTTGCATTTGCTCGTCTGATTGCTTTTGTCCTTTGGCATTCGGCGACCGTTATTATTGTCGCCGTTGTCATTTTTAAACCTGATTATGCATTACGGAAATGCCTAAAGAAAAAAAATTATCCGCTGGCTGCTGTCGCCCCTCATCGCTCGCTTTTATGACATTTTTGTTGTCCCTTTTTCAATTTGTCAAACAAAAAATATATATTTCGCATAAAAACTCATTCAACTGTGAGGGTTTTTTTTTGGTTGTTGTGATGGGGCTTTTTCGTTACTTCATAATTAATATATGTATATATCCCTAATGAAACATATTTTAAACCCGAACGGGTAATGTAAATAATTGTAGAAGCATTATAATGAAATAAGACTGAGACAAAAGTTCGGGCTGCCAGAAAAAAGAGACAAGCTCCAGAGTAATGTTATTTATTTAGAAATGTGGGAAAAAACTGCAATAATCAAATCTTAATTGATTTTTTTTTGTCAATTATTCTTAACACTTTACAGTCGATCTCTAGCAATGAGAGTGTATCTCATATCATATTATAAATTATCTGATCAAAGCTTGAGTGGAAATATTTATTCATGTCCTCAGAATTGTGTTGAAAATATATCTTTTTTAAAATAAAGTAATTAATTTACCAGCCTCGTATCATAAAGTTGCTACAACTGGAATCGCCATTAAGAGATTAATTGTTTCTAGATAATGATAACAAAAAGCGACCAGAGAAGTGTATTTTGTGTTCGGCTTTATCAGTATGTCTGCTCTCCTGTCAGCTGCCGCTTGAACGGAACTAATGACACTGTCATATAAATTGTTATAAGCAAGAAGAAAGAGGAGTTATAAAAATGCCAAAAAAGAGACTGATCCTTGTTGTCGTTATAAATGTGCGCTCATTTGCTTTAAATATCCTCGACATTGTGCGCCACTAAATTAGGCAACGTCCCTCCGTCGAGGGGCTCTGGTCCCTTGACCCCTGGACCCCTCGTGCCCTGCCTTGTTGACCTTTTGGGTATCAAGTGGAACCGCTGAAAAGGGTTGCCATCACGGGTGTCACGGGAGTTGGCAGGAAGTGTAGGACAATGTTGACAGCTGCTTTTTTTTTGTATATGTATTTAGGAACGAGTAGGGGAAGGAGGGAATTAGTCAGCAATGTCAAGAATGACGACACATTGAAATATCAACGGCACTTTTTGGCCATGTTAACAGCGAGCAAAGCGACAACAACGTTTTTAACCCCTTTTAAACCCTTTGACCCCTACATGTCAGGGCTACTTTCTTGGCCCAAAACACTGAGTACTTCATTAACTTGGCCGTCGGTGCTCGTGCTCGTCTATCGTCTGATGCCTAAACTGCACAAATTCATTAACGCGTTTATTGCATTTTAATTTAGCATGTCCTTGGCAGTGAAGCATGCACAAACATGCACAGGATGTGGTCGAACCATGAGACAGAAGGCAGGAGGCGTTCTTGCATGTTGTCAGCCTGTCAGAAGTGTGGCAGGGGGAGGAGGAGAGGAAGGGAAAGGGTACCCCCAACATGACAGTGTTGGCAGGATGTTGACGACCACAAGGATATGCACCGCCCCAACTGCAGCGACAAGCAACAGGATGCAATGTCATATTGCAATTAGTTGGGAGTCGGGCCAAGACTTGCGGCACATGCGGTCATCTAATAGACGAATCGGGCTCTCCACTACAAAGGATCGTTTGGGCCAGACATAGTTGCCCCCCTGTTATCCTTGGCTGTCCAAACATCAATAATTGCCATGGGGACAACTCATGTGTGTATGTTTCCACATTCTTGTCCTCATCTGGTCAAGCGTCTGGCAGCTTAAAGTAATTAGAGCGTCATTTTCAAATACACGTATGTTTGTATGTGTGTCCTGCTCCCTGGAAAAAGAGAAGCATCCAAAACTTGACTCCTTCCACCGAATGGGGCCAATAAATAATGAGCCGCAACTTAAGCCGTCTGCGTTGGCCTTATGAAATGAAATGTCCGCCTCGAATATGTATAAGTGCACAGCTTTAAATAAACAAGCCTCGGTCATATCCTTGGCCAGGACTCAGCTGCATTATTACGGCCAAAGTAAATTTATGTTCGCTGTTAATTGAATGCGCTACGGGTCAGGACATAGAGTCAGAAGCAGACCCAGACCAGCTTGCAGCTTTCAGCTAGGAGACCTTTTTTCGTGCCGCACTCTGCATAAATCTGAAATATATTAAAACCCATCGAAATGACGCATATCGATAAATACATGCAAATATCGCTACTTTCCGTCTCTCTCACTCTCTTTTACCCGCTCTCTGTGTCCTTATTGGCCATTTTTCATGCTCCATAATCAGCTGGATATTGTTAACAGTGGCAGACAGCAGTGCATGCACACACATACTTTTTTTCGTCCTTGCCCTCGTCCTCGTAGGACCCAAAGATATGTCATTTTGTGTGCAGATCCTTTGAGCGTATGGGCAAATGAAATCCACGGCATCTGACACATTTCACAGTGTGTGCACAAAAGGGATATTCAGAAATGCAGAAAAACTGTATTCCAGTTGCTTTTACAACATTTCGAATATTTAAAGTTGCAGTGTGAGTAATGTAATTAAATTGTAAATTACTTTAGAGAACACACGAGAGTGAATAAGAAAAATTCTAAAATTTTATTGGTTCAAGAACTTCTTCTTTTCCTTTTCTTGTTGATCCTTTTTAGCCGACGGATTATTAATTTAAGAAATATTAATTTAAAAAAACTTAGATCGTATTTAAGTTGCTTTTACATATACTTTTTAAGTGTCAACTGTTGCTATATATATTATGATAATAAGTTAGAAATTAGAGAGTGATTAGAACTCAATTGAAGTTCTTCACATGGAAACTTATGTATCCATTTTTCTCCCTTTGCTACCGTTAAGTCGTGGCTTAATTATATCAATAATTAGGATTACCAGATGTAAGCACAGTCTTCATGTGATATAGTCCCCAGGAATCCCTTTACTGCATATCTGTCGCATATGTTTGGTTTCTCTATTTGACAGCTACTTTTGCCATAAGCCGCTGGAAATATTTCAAGCGTGAGCTATAAACCAATTTTATAGCAGGCCCCCAGAAAGAATGAAGTGGAAAAGCGTAAAGAGGATGAGAATGAGAGAATCTCGACAGCGAAATAATTCCCAAAACATTCCCCAAATGCCACACTATTTGATAATTAAGTAGACGCGCGACCTCAAGGCGCATAAATCACTTAATTAACTTGACGACATTTCGGCCAGACGACGACAGCAACATTCAGGCAAGAGGCTGAGACTGAGGCACATGCAATGCATCCTTGAAAATATTTCGAAAATCTCTGAAAATAAGAAATGCTAAAGAAAGCGCTGAATGAAAATCAATGCGAAACATTTTCAAAAACTATCAAAACTAAATCGAGCACAACGAGGCCCCTGACGACGCGATGACGATGGGAGACCGACGACTTGCCTCCGTGTCTGGTCCACTGGGGAGCCATCAATTCATCAAAATGATGCGCCTATTAATAGCTGAACTTCGATAAAAGACGAAAAGTTCGCTTTCCTCATTGCGGGCACTTCAAACACATCGAAGCTGGCGAGAATTGGAGATCGAAATGGCATCGGAAAACGGCGGTAATTGTGGATCCCCAACACATGAGGCATTACAGTCACACAGTCACACAGTCAGACACTGTGACACTTGACTATGTCAACGACTTTGTACTTGCTGTTTCATTTGCCACGCCCAATTTGTGTTGCAGCCAATACGATGATGGCCAAAAAGTCGCTCAACCATCGCATTGCGTCGTGTTGTGTCGCCATGTTTCAGTTTCAACTCTTCCTCCTGTTGCGACGCCCTGACACGCCCCCTTTTTTCAAGTGATCGACAGAGTTGCCACATGGCTGTTGTGTGTTGTTGCTGTTCTTCTTGCACACTGAATACCATTCGTATTCACATGCATATTCATAAATTCAGAGTGTCAAGTGGGCGTGCCAGGGCTACATAAATAACCAAAGATGTTGACAGTCGTCGTCGTCGTTGTCGTTTCTGTGAGAATATCATTAAAAAATCAAATATAATAAACGGCAGCACTGATTTGGTATACAATCATTTGATTTTATTATGGAATAATTGGATTTCATATGCCAAGCTGGCGTGTTCTTAAAAACCATTAAAACCAACAATTTGAAAATGTTCGCAAATGAGATACAGATGCAAAGTGTAAAGGTGAGATCCACAGTTTTTTAAGTCGTCAATATTTTTAATTTATTTATAACTGAATATCAGATCAACTGTCATTGAATTTATGAAGTAAATTGGTTCAGACTTTTTGAAGGAAAATAAACGAATACTTAATTATTAATTACATATTTTTGCATTCTTTAAAGAAAACTATAGTCGGAAATTAAGATTTTTAAATTTATTCATAACATATTTTTGCAAAGATTTAAAACTTAATATTCTGTGCGGAAGATAATTGACTTCAAAATGCAATATCCTAACATAAAGATTTATGTAATATTTAATTGAATTTTAATATAATATTTGCCCCATTTTGCAATGGCGGAAATGGAGCGAAATTGATTTTAAAAACACGCTTGCTTTCCACATAAGTTTCAATGACTCTCTCACTCTCTCTCTCCGCCTGCCTCCCTCTTACCACCCACCGATTAGACAGAAGTGACTTTGGCAGCTGCTCCCTGGACGCGTGATATGCTAATCTCACCTGGCAATTGACAATTCGCCTGTCTACAGACAATGAAATTTTGTGAAATTTGAAATGAAAATTGAAATGAAAATGAAAATTCAACAACTTATAAATATGCCATGTGTGTGTGTGTGTGTGTGTGTGTCCTTGGTGTTGACAGTTCTCGCCCCGGTTACAACTGCTCCTGAGGTGGAAATCAGGGGACGATTTTGTTTCTGCGTCTGTGGCTGACACCTCCTTAAAGATAATATAATAATGGAAACACCCTAAAAATGTTGACTGAAGTCTTAGCTCTAGTCGTAAATTTATCTATATACACACTGTGTGTACAAACAAATATTTTTCTTAAATATGAGAAAATTGTGGATGTTGCAGCTGTAAAAGTGGGCGGTGCTTTCCCCTTCCTCTTGACGTGTCAAAAAATGAAAATTGAGTTTGTAAAGTTTTTTCTTCAGTTTTCTCAGCTTATTTTATTTTTGCGTTGGGGCGTTTTTTGATTTGCCTATCTTCGGTATTGTTGCTGTTGTTGTTGTTATTGTTCTTTGCTTGAGTGTGTCTGGGCGTGTGGGCGTTTTTGGGCAGCGGCATGGGGCAGGGGGCGTGGCAATGTGCCCTGTTGTCATTGCTTATTTGTGCTGCTGACATTGAGTGCTCGTCAATGATATGCAGGCTGTGTTGTTGTTGTTGTCGCTGTTGTTGTTGCTGTTGTTGTACACAGTGGCATTATGAGTGCCTGTTTACATAATGCTTAACATTGATGTATGTGCGAGTGTGTGTGTCTGTTGAGGACAAAAAAATTGAATAAAATGCCGGTAGAATTTAATTAGATTTTAATTGAGTTTCCCGTGGAGTGTGTGTCCCAACTGAAGGACTTTGACAGGCTAAAATATGCATAGGGACATATTAATTAATTAAATATTACTGAATTTATTTACCTCACTGTTCTCTTTGTTAGAGAGGTAATTGCTTATTACAGTATATCATCTGATTGACTGACCAAAAATGTTTCTTTTATTTTCTACATTATTACCTGAAAACATCACTTCAAACTCAACTACCGCCTCAAGTCCAATTAGTTCAGTTTTGCTGCCAAATCGGAAGTGATATAACTGCTGCCTTCAATCATGACCAATCATCAAAGAGGTGCCTCGAATGACACCTTGACCAACGGCTTTGGGGTCAAAAAGTGTTGCCGCTAATTGGCAGCGAAATGAAAAACCAAAAAAAATTAAAGAATGAAATGAAGATTGGTTAATTTGACCGAATGATATCAAAATGTTGAACCTTAAAGCAGTTAATGCGCTTATCCAATAGTAAAACTGAACCCAACTGAACTGAACTTGGCTGGTTATTAAGTCGTTAGGAGGGACGCCGCTCTAATGAGAACAGGATGTCAGTATTTGGGTTGGGCTGCCATCTTTCCAGTCACCTGGGACACATGACGACTCTACCCGTAGTTAACTAATTTCATTTTAATTATAAGTCAACCGACTGAACTTATCTGCAATTGCTCATCGGGCAATTTCGATATGCTGCTCTAACTCGAATCCTCGGGGTCTCTCAGCTGGGATTGTCAGTCCGTTGTCGACTTTGCCTTAATAACTGAATACTGAAATTAGTTGTGTACAAATCTTGAGCAAGTTTTTGGCATTAACACCTTTCAATCCCCCAACAACATTGTGAATATCTGTGACTGGTTCGCAAAGGGGGCTTACAGCGTACAGTGAAAACTCGCTAAACTCCCTAGTGACTATACTAAATGTTGCGAGCATTCAATATTATGTTAAAGCAAGTGCTCACTGTAGCTGCCGCACGCAGAGGCACAGGAAATGTCATGGATGTGGTGACTACAACTTTTTCATTTTAGTCGCCGTTTTATTCGTTTTGGGATATGCATAAAAAATTGGTATTAAAACGTCGCGTGTAAGACATTAATCAGCTGGTAAAGTGGCAGCAGACAGAAGCAGCCACAGACAGCACAAGTAAGAGGGAGATGGGCAGAGTGCGAGGGAAAGAGAGAGAGCGGCCAAAATCATAAACAGAGACTAGGTAAAGTCAGTGAGCAGCAAGTTGAGCGCTTGATTAATCTGCATTTGGACTGCAACTCAGCCCCTCACCGCATCCCCCCCCTGCCTACTCTACCTGCTGCCGCTCCATCGCCATGTATAAGCTGTTTGTCTCTGTTGGCCCGAAAGATTGAAGCTGCTACCAGATCAACCCACTTCAATGTGCAGCACTTCACTTCACTTGACTCGACTCGACTCGACTCTCTCCTCGGGCTGCTGTTTATTTTTGAGTGGCCACACAACATGCAACTGCCACAGATTGTGGCAGCGAGGGGGAGGGAGGTAGCGACATACCAAAAACAATAAATTCACATTTGCTGGGAATTAAAAGTTTCATTAAAGTCATTAGAATGAAGCGACTGCCCGACTCGAACAGACAGCAGACACAAAGACCGAGAGACCGACTGAGAGACAGACAGATCTGGCCACAAATTCCCTAACCAGAATTTGGCACAGTCTTTGAAGACCTTACGCCAACTGATGTGCCCGTTGATTGTTTCTAGCGGCTGTAGGATTGAGTGATGAGATCGAGAATTCTCTGGCACACATGGCCCTCCTCTTAGAACACGATAAGGGAGCACATGATTTTCCAAAACATTAACAATCTCAATCGGAAAAGCAAAAAGAAGTCAGATACTGGAAGAAAGCAATTTCGAAATACTAAAATTACAAGTAGAAGGTATATTTTTTCGAAATCTTCTAAATGAGGATCCAAATTAAGGGCAATAATATCAAATCTAAAAATGGTGTGGTAATAATAAAAAATTATAAAATAACTCTAATTTTCAATTTATATCATAAATATGTTATTATGATAGTTAAAAATAAATGTTATCCTAAATTTTGTATTTCAAAGTTAAATTAATGCTATCACTCAATATTTGTATAATTCTTAAAACTGCTTAAATCCCATAAATCAAATAATTTTTTAAAAACAAAAATTTTTGTAAATTTTCTTAACTTAAATTTAAATATAATTACTTTTAAATAAACTGATTTTTAAATAATTAACATTAATTTTTGACAAAAATAAAAAAAAAATATTTTTAAAGTTATATTGGTCACAGTCCCTCTTTGGTAACTATTACTAATTAAAGCTTCACGTAGTATAAATATACAGAAAAAACATGTGCTGTGGAAAGGGCATGGGAGGAAAACTTGGGAAACTGCAGACATTCTCTAGACCATTTGCCAGATCTCAGAAGTTGGTCTACTCTTTGCAACTAAATGCGCCGCATAATTCACAATGAGTGATTCTTTAATTGTCCATTAAGATAATTTTTACGCCAGAGCGAACAGGGGAAGCAGCCAGAACAAGAAACTGAGGGAACTGGCAACAGGCTGAAGGAAAACAGGGAACTGGGAACTGGGAACAGGGAACTCGGCGCTAGACAACACCAGACGGCGGCACAGACTCTTGGCACAACTGTGACTATGACTGAGACTGAGACTGAGACTGTGACTGTGACAGTGTGTGTAGAGGGGGGAGGAATGGAGGCTGGAACTGGCAGTGGAACTCTTGGTGCTTGGCACGTTTATCAATTAGGGCGCAAAGTCCTCACTGTACGGGGCCGCTAATTATCAGTACAATGCCTACACATGGAACCGATATGAGTTCTCTCTGGGCTCTCGTATTCTACGTGGTTTTCTGGGCCAAATTTAGTAATGTGGAAGTGCAGTTGTTGTTCTTGTTGCCGGCATGCGTCATGGCCGACAATTTTTCACGCTTTCCTTGCGGTTGTGATCCAGACAAAGCAACGTCAGCCACGATGCTCCAAAACTCCAACTCCAACTCCAATTCCAACTCCCTCTCCAAGTTGAACTTCTTGCGGCCTATGATTGATGTGCACTTGATGACTATATAACTTTGTATGATTTCACGAATTGCTCGGCAGTTCGGGATCTTGAGATCTAGGGATCAGCCGAGTCGAGTCGAAAGTTGAGAGTCGAGAGTCGTCAGTTGGTCGTCATCGAGGCAACCAAATGCCTCTGTTTTGTAGGTGGACGCGTCTTTAATTAGTTTGCCGTCAGTTTGGTTTCGTTGGTTTTCACCCATTTGCCTGGCGTTGAAAATGTTGAATAATTAAAATTTCTTGGAAATTTTATTGGCTGCTTTGTCGTCGCTTTGCCTTTTACTTTGGACAAGATAGTAAATTGTTGTGGTCGCGTGTCTGTTGTATCTTTGATTTTTCATTTTACATTTTCATCTTCATTTTTCAGCATTCAGTTTCGTTTATTATTTTTAGAAAATTTCTGTTCTTTCGTTTTTTTCCTTGGAAATGCATTTTCGTGAATTTTTTTCTGTAAAGTTTAGTGATTGTGACTAATTATGGCGGCGTTAGGGACAAGTAATTGTAAATATAATAATATTATGGTTATTTAAAAATAGATTATATAAAAATATAAAAACAGTTTGACTAAAAGATTCGCTTAACTGATGAAATTACTGCAATTCTCATTTGTTGTTGTTGAATGATATTAGGAATCAAAAAACTAAAAGATCGATTCGATGAGTCGATAAAACTTTAACAATTGAAGGTAAAATTTTAGAGTTTTAATAATAATTTATAATTTATTTTTATGCCAAGGATATTAAAAATTTTGCTAAACTATCTGTCATTCCCAGTATTTGGGAAGAGAATAACAAGCTCACTTGACTGATAAATGATGTGCAACTTGCAGTTTAAAGCTGATCCGGAATCCCCATCGTTTCTTTCTTTCTCTCCCTGTCTCTCTCTCTCTCTCTGTCTCTTGACTGTCGGTGGGCATTTAGCCAACAGGTCACGTACATCGTGTCACTGCTGAGCGGCTGCCAGCCAAATTGGCTAAAGTAAAGCATCCGCCGCATTATCAACAACTTCATCAGGGACTCGATGGGGCCACTCTGGAGTTTGCACTTCAGGTCTGGCCCACAATTACAATAAACGAGGCGAATGGCAGAATGTTTGGCAAGTGCAACTGCAACTGCCACTGCCACTGCAACTGTGGCAAATGCTGCGGGTCTTCAACGTTTCTGCAATTTTTCTATTGAATTTCTCCTTTGAGCAGCTCTTGGCCGGCAGAGAGGCACGTGCTTCGACTGCCAAAAAGCTGACAGCGTTCAACAATGTAGCAACAATTCGTGGCAGAGTGATTGCGGGGAGGCAACGGGGAATGCCATTATGATTGATAAGTTCGCTTTGTGAATTTTTCATAAATTAGGCGCACAGCTGTGCCAGAATAGGTTGATAGTTGAGGATGGCAGAGACGCTGGATGATGTTGATGATGGACAAGGACTGAGATTGGGGGATAAGAGACCATCATCAAGTGCCCAATCGTGCGCCATTTGTCTATTTTAATTAAAGAAGCGCCAACCCAATGAAATGAGGCTTTCAATCTACCAATCCTTCAATCTTTTCCCTCTCCAGCTCACTTTGCTGTTAATCAGCTCCGCATTTGCTATGCGAAGTTTGACGAAATTTTAATAAAAGCTTAAACATAAATCAAATCAGTTACTGACCGCCAGCTTTTCGTGACTTGACCCTATTTGCAATGGCCCAGTCAATGTTATCACTTAATTACTGTTGCCATAATAGGATGCCAATTCATGACAAACGAAGAAAATAATTGCATATATTTCATTATTTTTTATACTTTTCGAAACAATAATACTATTACTACTTTTTTTTAATTATAATTTAATTTTAATTGGTTTTAATTATCCAAAAAGTTATTGGGTTTTTATTTCAGTTCTCTTGTTTTAAAATCAAGCTGTTATAAAGTAAACTGCGACAATCATTGGATTTCGATTATTACATATTTATGTAAACTAGTGAATGCAACTATTGTCATTCCACGGAATTAGAAGGTTAGGTTAAGTTCTTGATAAGTCTCATTGGGGAAAAGCCCAAGCTCAATTCGCTATATTTGTCTCTGAGACGCAACTATATTTCTGATAAGAGTGTAATCAGATACTCTGAGAAGGACAATGTTTCAAGCTTTATATACAACTGATCTCTATGAAAAGTTATTCAGTTCAGAAGTATATTTCAATCAGAATGAAGTGGATCTTCTTGTGTGCATTGTTAATCGCACTGTTGAGCGTTCTGAATGCTCATGTTAGATTTACTTCATGTAAGAATATGAAGTATTTTCTGTAGTCGTTAAATAAATAACTAACAACGTTTTTACAGGTATTAATGGTCGTCGAACTGTTACTACGGGCCTATCCACTTATATAAGCGATGGAGAGTGTGAAAACTGCGCTTTTGAAAATCGCGATGGCTACAGTAAAGTGACTATGGACTGCTAAGTCTTGATTTTATTATTGATTGATCAATGATTGGTGCTTTTTATTAATTAAAGTTGAATGAACATATTGAATAAATTATAAATTGTTGTTGCTGGGAATTTGTTAGTGCATACAGGTGTTACAATGAATATATATAATATATTATATTTTCAGTATTTAAAGTAAGGATTTAAAATATTTTATTGGCTTACAGAAAGCATAAAGATATTTGAATTCTGTGGTGCATAAATTTCAAGAATTTTTATTCTTGAACTATATGTATTCTTGATTTTGTATATATGGAAAAATAACAATAAAAACAAATTATGCAGATTTGTAGTCTTTTAAATTAGCAGAAGTTAATTATAAGCATTATTCTTTTTTTTGTCATCTCATTCCACTTGTTCTATATGACAACAGCAGCTTCCTTTGAACTTTCTCCTACCAATTGGCCCGCTTTTAAGTTCTGACCTTCCTCTTAACATTTGCAACTAATTAAGTGCTCTCACGTCCAAATCCATTAAGATCCATAAGTGGAGTTGGTTGACATCCCCTTCAATCGCACATCCGCAACAACTGGCGATTATCAGAGTCAGAGTCGCAATCGCGATCTGAAATCAAGACGGCAATCCAGCAAAAACAGTTGACAACTGTCGACGGTTGGACGCACATTTAAAACGCTTGTCAAAATTGCATAAACTGCTGTCAGTTGCTTCAAGTAGAAGCAAACATCGATTGTAAGCGACTAGGAAATACTCTTTAGATTTGTATACTTGTATATACAATGTACGTGAAATTTTCAGAAAATACAGATTCAAGATATATCTTTTATTAAGTAGTTTAAGTTAGTTTCAAATCGATAGGTATAGTGTATCAACTATTTGAAATCCCTTTAAATTTTATATTCTCTAACAATGTCTTTTGACTTGCTTAGTCTGTAATTAACTTTTACAGGGTATTATATATAGAGTGCATTAAAATGGGGAGTGTATAATGTGCAATACTCGCTTTTCACTGGCAATTAATGCGAATTTCGACAACATAATTAAAGCGGAGTCTGCTTGACAACTCGTCTTGTGTCTGGCCATTATATTTAATGAGTGAAAAGTGCAGTTGGGTAACCCTTACCCCTAAATTGCAGATATAGTCGAGAGTGTGAGTGAGAGAGAGAGAGACCCGTAGACCAGACTCAACTCGATTCATTCACTTTTGATATTCATTTGCATTTGCATATTTTCACATGTCATTCGGCCCGTCGCTTTTGGCTTTTTGGCGTTCGCTTTTCGCCTTTTGTGTAACGCAATTGCTGTAGACAGGCAGCATGCGGGACGGGGCTCCCCTGCACAGATGCGGGAGGGGGAAGACCAGAGAACAGAGACCAGAGAACAGAGAGCAGAGTGCGGTACGGGTGCCTCTCGCATAATTAGCGACAGACTTTGCCGCCTGACAAACTCTTTGAAGCTGCCTGCCTGTCATCTGCCTCGCTCTCGCTCTCGCTCTATTTCTATCTCTGTCTCAGCAAAAAAGCAAAACCACAAACATGTGTGTGTTGTTTATTTGTTTATTGTTGAATGTCTTAATTTATGAAGCTGTCAAAGGGAGAAACCAACCTGCATCTGTGTCCAACTAAGCGGTTCTTTTGAGTTTTTCCTTAGTTTGCATTTCTTTCTTTGCCAGCAATTCATTCATTTTTTGGCTCATTCATACTCGTTTTGCTAATGATTCACACTGCCAAATCTCACAAATGATTCATGGCAAAAGGTGCGTAAAATCTTGATTATTCTTTTCAGGGAATCATCTCGATAAATTTATGACTCCAAACTCGAAAAACTTTTACTACAGCATTTGCCTCGGAGAGCAATCAAATAATTGTAATCTCTTCCAAAGTGCACTTCCATTACTCCTTGCCCCCCTCTAGCCCCCTTTGAGCCTGCCACTGACTAGCTGATTATACGCTGATGAGCACGTAGATGATTTTAATATAATTTCTTGTGCAAATGCTAAATGCATTTTTGGCAAAGTGCTTGGCAAACTGTAGACCAGGGATTACATTTCTGGTACTTTTAATTATGTGTACTTCAATGATGATGATGATAACGATGATGACGATAATCTGCTTAGCCCAAAGGGCCAATTGAGCAATATGAAATTTTACATTCATTTACTGCTTGAGAGTTCCATCTTAATCAGTTTAAAAACAGTTCTTTTTTTTTGTTTTGGAGTTCCTTGATAGGATTATAAAATACCCATTTCATTGTTATGCTGTAATCTCTATAGAAATTTCAACTTAATTTTAATTATTCTTCGTCTTAGCTTAAAATATATAATTAATTTCGTTTTTTTAGGGAAATTGTCTTGTTCTATTTTTGATATCTTCTGTGAAGTAATTTTAAAGTATTTTTTTTAACTTTTCCATTAACTTATCTTTTCTTAAAAAAGCCATAAAGCGTTAAGATGCATACTACAGTGCCAAAAGTAATTATGCTTCTCTGTGAAAGTCCTCTTGCCGTTTGCAGTTTGGTTTTCAAGCTGCACTCGAAGTGAACTTGCTGGCGGCCATCTCTCAGGGGTGCACTTTGCGGCGTTTGGCAACACTGGCATTGGCCCTGCCCACTTGAAAGGGCTTTCCGCTTGTCAGTTGTCGGTCGGATCTCAGCTCATCGCTGGTTGGGCCACCGCCAAGCACTTGATAAATTGTTTACTTTGAAATTAATTACGCAGTCATTGTTTTCTTGCAGGCCTAGGCGGAAGTTCAGGCGCTGGCCGCCAGGGGGCGGCCCTGTTGTTGCATAAATCAAGTTAGCATCGCATCGCCGCATTTCAACACTTGCTTCCTCCATCCGGTTGGCCCACCTATCTCGCCATTTGCCATTTGCCATTTACCACTCACCATCCACCATTTGCCGCTGCCCTTTTGCTTTTGATCGCGGTAATAAAATTGCATTTAATTACGAGGCACAGAGAAGTTCCAGTTTGCCGAATCGGGGAGGTCTGGAAATTGCATCTCTTGTCCGTGCACTTTCAGAACCTTCATTGTTCTGCGCATTTTTGAGCTCATTAAACCAACAATTGCAATTGCTGCACTGCGTTGCATGTTGCATGTTGCTGTTGCTTTTGCTGCCACTGTGGCGGCTGCTGTTGCAATCAATTTCCAGTTTTCAGCTGAAAGATGCAAAAATTGAAATTATATTGCGGCCTGGCACATCATTAAAATGCATCGAGCTGCACGTAATGGGACGAACACCTTTTAGTACAGCTTTTCTGCCAATCAATTTCGAATGGAATTCCAAGCATTTGCCAGCATTTTGCCATTTACCAACACTGGCGAACTGTTAGTTGTGGGCTTGCGAGATTTATGTTATGAATTGTCTATTCAGCGAATGTGGCACATAAAAAGCGTTGCCAGACCGTTTGGCAGAAATTAGCATAAACAGGAAGTGGGTGTTGCCACAACAAGTTCCAACATTGCACTCACTGCAAAAACAAACAATTACTCGTAACAACAACATAGCAAACTGCAAAATATTTCAAAGGGAGACAAAGAGAGACTGAGATGGAGGCAGAGAGAGAGAGGGAAGATTTTCACGTAGCTTTCAGAACATGGGAAACAGACGAGAGTCAAAATGTTGAAAAACGAAAAGCGGAACAATGAAAGCATTGCCAAATAATCAAAGAAAGAGATTAGGATAATATAAGGGAGGGAATAAGGAAGAAAAGCTGCTTTGAAGATATTCATTTTAGGGGCTATTCTATAGACTTAGAGATGATGCCAGCTCGATACACAGCAAAAAGATACATAGTCAAATTACTACAATAAACTCTCTTAAATAAGAGTGCATAAAGTAATTTTCCTGGTATCGATTATCGACTGGATTTAAGTTCATAATTTATTAAATTAAAATCAGATAGAAATTCTTACAATAGGTTTCAAATAATTTAATATTATAACTGGCAGTTACTCACAGAAATATCAGGATTTTTCATCTCTATTTTAATTTAATTGATTAATGTCCTAAATGACTCCTAGAAAATGTATTAAACTAAATCTGATGCTTGGGAAATGAAAGCCTAACAAACGTCACATCATTCTTTTCTTAATATAAACTTAAGTAATTCTTCAAAAAAGTATAAAATAAATATAAAAATGTGCTTGAGTGATGAATGGGTATTTTTATTACCTTTAATGAAGCTGACTTCAATAATAAAAGCCTAAATAAGTTTCTGATTAAGATCTTTTTAAATTATTTTAGATAGCAAATTTCCAAAAGTTGTCTAACAAAACAGATGAATATTTTCAGAGATTATAAAATAATACAATTTAAAATAGTAATAATAATAATAATATTAATAATTCCTGTATCACAATAGATTATTGAAATAATTAAGATTATAAACTAAAATTATAATTGATCTTACAACTTAAATCTAAAGCTTAAATTATTGTAATTTGTTACTATTTCTTTTTTTTTTGTTAATTGTATAATCTTAATAATATTTTTAAATTGATGATTGTAATAGTAATCGAAATAAATAAATAAAATAAAAATAAATAATTATAGCTCATCGATTTTTTAGATTCTGCGCCAGGTCTTTATATTACGGCTTCCCTGTATTAACTGCTCGTGTTAAGAGTCTTATGAACTTGACGAAATATTCCCCTTTTGGCCACGGTTGAGCGCTTAACTGAAATGTGGCAGCGATTGCCTGACTGAGAGCCAAGCTCAACTGGCTGTCGCACACACCCTCGGTGAAGTTGCAACATGGGGCAAGCGATTCGCGAGGATCGTCAGCACAAATGGCAACAATCAGTGGGAGACAACGACTTGAGCGAGTGGCGGGTGCAATCAACGCGTTCACTCGGCGACAGGTGAAAACTTTGTGCCGCCAATGAATGTGGCTGCTGTCCGCTTGTCCAGTTGTTGTTGCTGTTTTTGTTGCTGTCATTGTTATTGTTGTTTTGCTGTTGTTGCCACAGACACACACAACAAAAGTTTTTGCTTTTCATGTCGTTGTCGTTGATGCTGTTGATGTTTGTTGGTTGGCTGCTTGGTTGACGGTTGGCCAACAGACACACACACAAACACTCATATACACCAATACACACATTGCAATTTGTGCATTAAAATTTTACACTGTGCGTTGTTGTTGGTTGAACGCTTTTGGCTTTTTGCGTTTTCTCTCTCGCTTTGCAATTCCCAGTTGCCAATGTTAAATTGTTGTTATTGTTGCTTGGTTGCTTAATTTGTTGTTGCTCTTGTGCGGTTCACCTTGGCTATTGTTGCTGTTGTTGTTGCTGTTGCTCTTGACGTTGTCGCCTGCCACATGCAGCTGGCTACAAAATGGCGCTTTGCCCGGCCCCTGACATGTGCCCTCGGGCAACTGTCTCTGCCCCGCCTAGCAACTTTTTACGAGGGCAACAAGGGAAGAGAGAGAGACAGGGAGACAGGGAGAGAAAGGGAAGGAGTATAACGTAGAGTTTTGGGCATTTACAGGTATCTCTCTCGTCTCTCGTTCCAGAAAAGTTGCTTTTAATTTGGCGAAAATTTAATTAATGCACTGCACCGCGCGAGTGTCCAAAAAGTGGTAAAGTGAGTGCTGATGTATTCGAATTACTCCTGGTACAGTTTAAAGTGAGTACTCGAATGAGTTTTAAAGGGGTAGATAGTGCTGGACTGATAACAAGCTGGCACTCTTTAAGCCAGCACCTGCAAAAATACTCAATTATTTTAAAGGTTTCAATTAGAGTTTGAAATATCTGGTTAAAATGCAATTGAAATTGCAATTAAATTAGAAGATGTCAAATTGTTATTAGCTCTTTCCTTTCTCTGTCAATTTAATTTTTGGTTTATCTCTTAGCAGTTCCTTAGATAAATAGTTTTACTGTTGTCACTACATAAAAATAATTTCTAAATTAAATTAAAATTAATTTTTGTATTGAGATTACGTTATAATTAATAATTTACCTAAACACTTTGCAAGTTATACCACAATTCGGTAAATAGTTTGTAGAATAACTCGTATGTTTATAGGATTACAACTTTTTAGAATATATACTCTGAAAAGATCGAACAGACCAACCCACATAGTAAATTAGGTTCCTCTAAAATGACAGTATTGAAAATGCCTTCATCTTCATATGTTAGCCATTTTGATTAACTAAATACCGAAAACAATTTTTTGATTTCATAGTTGCTTAACTCTAAATTGCAATTCGTTTATAGCGTGAAATCTCTTGAAACATTTTCATATTTCACGCTTTTTAATCCCATCAAGTTTAGAAGGGAAAACTCGTGATAAGTGCAGTATTTACCCAACTTGTGCAACTGTAACCACAACCACAACCACAGCATCATGTAAATGGTGTCCACGCATATTTAATGGTACCATCCCTCTCTCTCTCTCTTTCTCTCTGTCTCCTTCTATTGCTCCCTAAGCTTTCATAAAAAGGCAGCGAGAAAAAAAGCCGTAACGAAAAGCGGAAAGCGAGTAAAACACTTTTCACGATCACTTCACGCAGTTGTGGGGCATGCAACATGCAGCCGAAAAAAAAGAAGAGAAGTGCTGTGCTGTTGCCATCTCGCTCTGGCTGCATTACGCTAATTAATTCTTGATATATGGAAACTGTGGCCAGAACAGGCGCCCCATAAAAACGTGGCATTCAGCATTCAGTGGCAGCAATAAAAACGGTAGTACTTGCAACACTGGCTGCTGCCACATTTGCCCCATTTTTTTTATTGTTGAACTTTTTTTCGCCTTGTTCATTCTTAGCTGCTGCTGTAAATTCATGTGGGCAATTAAAATTTAGCAGGCTTTAAGGCACTACCTACAGAGTATCTTCGTCTGTCCCTGCTCTTGTCCTTTTTTGTGCCGTGACAGATGCCGTGGTTAAAGTTTAATGACAATCCAACAACAACAGCAACAAAGGAATATACTCTGGCTAAAAGACTGGCAGCGAAAGTGAACAGTTGGCAGCGTTGTGTATCCTGCAGGATGCGCATGCAGCTCCTGTTGCTTTTTTACACAGCCTGGAGAAAGGGGAAAGGCATCTGTGTCATGCTTTACGCCAACGCATGTGACAGGAAACCATTCGCAGCAACCGCCAAAATGTGGCAACAACGCAGAGACAACGACAACAAGGCTGCCAGCTTCCGCTTAAGCGGATGCTCTGCCTCAATCCTTCCCTCTCTCTCACACTCTCTTCCTCCCTCTCTCTCTCTCTATCGAGTGCTAAACGCACTGGCAACTTTCTCACATATGCAATTGTGTGTGAGCTTCTGGTCTTAGTCTCCTTAGGGAGCGTGAGAGAGGGAGGCGTGTTGTGACTGCGGCTGGGGCGACATCTAGCGAAAGTGCGCGGAAGCAATAAAACATAGATGAGAGCAGGGAAAAGGGCGGGCTAACTGCCAAGGGGGGGAGGAAGGAGAAGGGGGATGGGGGAGTGCAACTCTTGCTTGTTGCAATTGCCAAAGGAAAAGTGGAAGGTGGATAGTGGAAAGTCGAAAGTGATGCAGCATGTTGCAAGTTGCACATTAGATGCAGCATTTGTGCCCAAGTGCCGCAATATTTGTAAAGCGCAGGATGTGGCAGACTTTTTATGCAATTTATGTGTGTGCGTGTGTGTGGCAAGCAGGCAGCTGATCAACAAGAAAAACTACTTGGAAAATCTATAGTCGAGAGAGCACGACTAAGATAGAGAGAGAGAGAGAGACAAACTTGATCTACTTGGAACAAATGTAATGACAACTAAGAAAATGAAAAACTTTTTAAATAATAATAAAGATTTTTTTAAGTATATAATATTATTTGACAGAATCTGAAAATATCTTTTATTTGCCTTTTTGTGCCCGACTGAATTTGACGAATTATATAATTTACAGAACAAGATAGATTTCCGGATAGAGGTTGATTGATAATTTTGCCGGCTCAAGAAGTTTTAAAAAACTAGATTTATATTTTCTTTGACTCTCACGTGATAAGTATACTAGTTATGAATATGAAAATTTTTCACAATATACAAGAGGACATAGAGAATATTTCCACATCATTAACTGAAAAATCTTATTTTCTGAGCTAAATTCAAGTAATTCCCCATCTTCTTCTCCATGCTATGCACATTTATATTTTGAACTTGTAGTCCTTCTGTACAGGATCTAAAAAATGCAGCTGAGAAGAAGATTTCTTCCATTTGTTTTTTTTTGATAATCGTTATTCCCATGCGAATTTGTTGGCCAACTTTAAATTCCAGTTTTGGTAATTGCCTAATGACCAGCTCGGTCAAGATCAGGTGCTATCATGATTTGCAGTTTGCCAAACAACAATGGACGCAACAGCAACAATTTGATGAAGATATTGAGACAGCACAGACAGCACAGACAGACAGAGAGAGAGAGAGAGAGATGTCTAGAGTAAAGTTATTGTCTGCCTGCCCACAAGAGTCAGACTGACAGAATAGAGATTAGAGGTTTGAGGGCGAGGGGATTCAACAGAGGGTGCTCAGTTCGGTCTACCGAATCCGTTTGGGTTCGGCGGAAGAACAGCTGCCAATACGCGTACTATTGTGGCCCCGAGCTGATCTTGATCTAATTTAGGCGTATTAGTTGCCCAAGAAACTGTTGCAAACAAAAGACCTTTTCGGGCGGCCTGGCCAAGGATGCCGTTCGGTATCCTGACGGCGCAGATAAGGCGCTGCTAATGGCTTCATTAGGCCCGACTCTCAATCACATGTGTGCCACATGCCGAGAACGAGTCGAAGTCCGAGTTCGAGTCGGAGAACGATGCAATCTCAAGTGGCATTTGCCTTTGAAGTAGAGCCGATGATGACGATGTTATCGATAACTGTCGATGACGATTTATTTCGCAACTGTGGCAACTGTACGTCAGCTGTTTGATTCATGTCGAGATATAGAAAATTTTAGTATTTCCATTTGCTCATCTCACAATTATGAAAAGGACACGCGCATAAAACTTTCCAAAAAGCAACTTGAAAATTGTCATAAAAAATTAAAACTGTCTGTCGAAGCTGTTTTTAGAGCCAAAACAACAACAACAACAACAACAAAAAGCAATACAAACTCCATGCCCTGTATAATAAAGTTGGAACAAAACATTTCATTTTATAATTTTATTATCCATTTCTTTAGCTGCTCATTTTCATTTTCATTTTCATTGCCCTGACGTCTGTTGCTTCTTTGACTCATATTAATCAGGGAATGCTCAGAGAAATGCTCGAGAAATTCACACCTTTTGGCCACAACAATACAAGAGGCACTGTAGTTTGGTAAGGGAGATGGCAATATAAGGGGATCCGAGGGATTGGCCAGCTTTATGACCGCTCCTTTACTTTTATGACCACTTTTCTTATGAAAAGAAATTAAAAGTATATATGTATATCCATATCGTTTGTATAGACGTTCACTTATTAGATTTAGATATGACCAAGGAGTCATTTAACAAAAATTTACTATTTGTGTTGAGGCTCTTGTTCAATGTGGCAAATGTCGTTAAAAGATATTCAGGGCTCTCTATTGGTATGCAAAGAAGTGCCCTGGGCACAATCGTAAAGATTGAAAAGTGCACATAAAATGTGTAATCGTTAGAAGTACTTACATGCATCGAGAATATTTTTCTCCAATTGATTCAGTCTCTCCTTTTCAGAGTCCCTGAGATTGTTTTGATAACAATGTTCGGAAAAAAGCATTAAAATTATGCTTGAACTTGTAGCGTCTCGGGAATCGTAAAGATATTTGAGATGTGCAGTATTTTCATTAAGACTTTACAGCACACTTCATGTATATATCATTTTTAGAATGAGATATTATGGCAACATAAAGCATATATCATATTTGAAATGAGGTATCACATAAATTGAAAATATTGATATGGTTGGATCGTATTGAATTGCAATATTGTGTAATGTTAGCTAAAAAAAACCTTCAAATCAAACATTATACTGTCTCTTGATTTCCACATTTTTTAAAATTTAAATAATTTTTTTTTTCGTCAATTTCAAAATCTGTAATTCGAATTACTTATTCATTTTTTTTATTAAATTTTATTTATTGATAAATTCCAGTGCCTTATGTTATTAATAAGCGTCAATATAGGTTTACTCCTTCTACGGGAAATCATCAATTTCAATTCGCTATATTAGTTTCAGAGAAGCAACTATATTTCTGATACGAGTATAATCAGACAATCCGGATAGAATAATGTTTTAAGCTGATTTCTTTGCGAAGCTCTGCAGTTTATCAGCATATTTTATTCAGAATAATTTGGTTCTTGTTGTGTGAATTTTTAATCGCACTGGTAAGCGCTGTTAATTAATTTTGACTGTAGGAAATCGTATTTTGTCTAACTCGCCGTAAACGTGTACACTTCTTAATATTGTTTAATAAATCAAAATTAAAAATTTGATGTTAAGCATCTTAATTACACGTTTTAATTACATCCTCTAGCAAAGACTTAATTTTATCAATTTGGAACAATCGTATAGCTATTATTTGATTTTTTATGATACAACCAATTTTAATAATCAAAATCTGAAAAAATAAAAAATTATATTACTCTCACTTTAATCATTTGCACTCAAGTTTTTTGCTCACATTTTATTTTCAAATGTACTTAAGATAAGAAAGAATATAAATAATCATATTATGAGTCTGAATTTGTTATCAATCCTCTTCCAATCTCTATTTATATAAATATTCTTACTTATCTTTTGATATTATATTGGAGCATGAATTGATTGTGATTTAACGCTATGCTGCAAATACTAAAAGATTAAGTAATAATTTTCATGAATTTCACTTAAAGTTGAGATTTTGCGCGGCATGATTTCAAGTGACTCCGTGGCGCAACGGTAGCGCGTCTGACTCCAGATCAGAAGGTTGCGTGTTCAAATCACGTCGGGGTCAATTGGGAATATCTTTTTTTTATATTTTTAAAAACAGCCGAATTCAAAAAGAGATGAATTTTCTGTTCAGCTCTTTATGGTCCTTTCATAGCTTAACAATTTCACACCAAATGTTCACACCGAATGCTCGAAATGTTTCCTCGAATGGAAAAGTTGGTGTGAAAAATCGAAGACCTTTAGCGCCGTTGCCTTGTTCTTCCCGTTTAACATATTTGATTTTCTTTTCACATTTTACAATATTTACGACCTGTAATTGCATTTCGATGGCCAATAAAAATGTTCAACGGAATTAACGACAGGAAGTGCGAAGAAAACGCGCACGCTAAACATAAAGTAATTAGCGTCTTCTTTGAGTCAAAAGCGGCACTTTGATTCTACCGCCAGAGGGCGCCACATGCCAACAGACCTGAGTATCTGTACACAAAGTGAACTAAAGAATTTTCTGATTATTATTATAGTTTACATTCCACATTGAATTGCAAATCGCATTCGATTAATTTGTAATTTCATGCATCGCATTTTATACTCATTATCCAACAAGTTTTAAAAGAAGGGTATAATAAACCTGTTCAACATCTGGTAACATGCTCCGACTCTCAGTTAGAATAGGATTACAGAGTATCTCTTTGTTCATAATTAGCTCGTGATAATTGCATTGCAATGCTAGTAATATTGCCTGATTTTGCATAATTATCTACGCTAGAAAAGTTACATAAATAGTTTTGGGGGGCACCTAATTGAATATTTATCAAATGGATTTCGAGCTTATGCAAATAATATGCGCAAATGCGCAACGAATGTTGAATAAATGAATGTGGATTTTAAATTGAATACAGAATGTGAGTATAATCACGAGTATCCCATATAAGTTGTTTTAAATTAGCTCTGTCAACTGCGGGGAAAATGCGGGTTGTCATTTGACACTAATTGAATCCATCGATATGAATGATATTTACATGTTGTGAATGCATTCATTCGAGTACTCGTACTTGACATAATCAACAGAACTCAACTAAACTGTTAGATAATCGCGGCAATTTGTTTCCTAATGATGATTATCATTTACAAAACAGATAACGATCATAAGTATTTGCATCGGAATACGAGCTCGAGTCTGCTCGTAAGTGCTCGATTTGTCTACCCATCGCAGGCCTCGACAATGAGTACTTCATTAGGATAGTTGCCTTTAAGTGGTTGCAATATAATATTGTATAATGCTTGGGTCTGCCGATCTATCTGTGCATTGTCAACAGCCTTACAGTCTCGGACAAATATTTTGAAGAGTGTTCCTGGTCGGCCACTTGAAAGCAATTAAAAATCCTTTAAAATATTTTCTTATCATGTTAAACGACTCTGCTGATAGACGAGCAGCGGCGTAGCTTAAATCTTATCCTAAGGATACAATTTGAAAATGTTTCTTGATAAATCTACTTGTTATACTCGGAAAAACATTCAAGATAAATTGCAAAGAGATAATTGAAAAGTTTTCAAAAATTAATCATTTAATTTAATTAAGAATAGCTAGTGTTATCCACTATAAAATTATATATATTTGGCTGTTCATGTGTTCGTTTTATGTAAATGTATTCCGTTTAAATGGAATACATACACTAGAAAAGATTTTGTTATTTTGTTTTTTATTTTATTTATAATGATTTAACGTATAATCTTCTACCCCTTACTTTCAATCTTAGAGGCAAATAGATTTAACTAGACGTATCGATGTCTTTTAATTTTAATTATGCTTAGGCTCATTTATCTAAATAGAAATCAATCTCAAATTTAAATATATCTCCCCGATAAAATATATTTAAAATATAAATAAACTGTTTTCTGTCTAAAATTAACATTTAAAATAATTCAAAGTTCAAGGTTTTCAAGCGCTTCTAAAGGTCATAGCTAACTTAATCGTACAGAATCTAATACAGAAATGAAAGATATTCACTATGAATAACAGCTTCAAAATATAATATAAATAAGAAAGTAGTAAATTGAATCTTTCACAACTATTGATTGGGTATTTGACATGAGTAGTCTGAGTCTTGAGTCCCCCTTTTGAATGCTACGCCTCTGGTATTCAGTAGGCGCCTTAAGCATTTTGTTGGCCAAGTGCGTTACACGCAGCAATTTAAGTGTGCAATTGTTCAAGCTCCTTGAATATCTCGCGATGTGCCTCTGGGCCCAGCTGCAGTTGGAGTACCTCGACTCGTACCTCGACTCGACTCCTCCGTTTGTCCAGGTATTTTGCGCAGGCGCAGCCCCAATGAAGCGTTTGTTGTTTGTCGTTTGTCGCTTGTCGTCTGTCGCGCTTATCGCCACGCACTTATCTCAACGAAGAGGAGGAGCACCGAGGGAATCGGAGGTAGACAGGAGGAGCAGAAGGCACAGGAGAACGTCAGGCCTTAACGCTTGAGCGATTGCGGACTCGCACACAAGTGTCGCCTTCGACTGAGGCTCGTTGCCTGCCTGGATACAATCATCGAGTTGTGCATGTGTGTGTGTGTGTGTGTGTGTGCATGTGTGTTTGGGTCTGCGCTTCGATGCGATCTTCCTGCTCCTTGAGCATGTTTGTATCTTAATTTTTGAAGCGCACATACGTGGAATTCAAGCTGGAGCCGGGGAAATGCTGGAACTGCGCGTCTGAGTTACGAGTTGATGGTGCTGAAAGTGACACAAGTCATAAATTCCTTTTGTTCTCCGACTTTGCCTCTGGCATCTCCTTCGTCTTTCCCTCATTCCCCTTCTGCTTTGCCACAATATAAAAACGTTGACAATTTAGTCTGAATGGAATTGGACTCAGTCTGGAGACCCGAGTCGGTTCTTATCTCTATCTGCTATGTTTAACGATCAGCGTTATGTTTTCGATCGATCGATCGATCGTTCGATCGGTAGCCCTGTCACTTGGCCACATCCTTTGTTTATTCAATTTAGACAGTTGTTTATTTGTTTCTCTCTCAACAATATTTGAAATATGATTTGGCGCCAACGTCTACAGGAAGTGTGTGCTATCAGGTCAAAGGTTCATGAAGTTGGCCTGAAATTAATATTCCACTTGGATAGTTTCTAGGCTCACTCGACAACTTGGTTTATGGAGCAGACGTGAGGGAATCTTTGATATGATAACGATATACTAGTATTTTTCTACCCAACGCACACTTTTATTGGCTTTGGTAATTTAGCCAACTTGGCAACGCCTCTGACCATGTCAAGTCCCATAACCTATTAATTTTTTTGTCGACTTTTTTTCGCTTCATCTCTGCGGATTCTCCCAGGGGGGAAAGCGGCATAAACAGGACATGGCTCGGTCATATTTTTCTGGGATATGCAAAGAGATTCTTGTTGTTTTGTGGCATATATATATATGCATATTTATAAGCGAATTCATTTCGTGTCCATTTCAAATGCGAACAAATAACAAACCAAACAGAATGAGTAGGAGCGCAGGGGCACTCAAAGCTATCAGCTAATTCCCCAAATCCCCGAATTAATAAAGCAGAGTACTCCGAAATAACAACAACAACAAGAACACTCGATTGGGAAATGGATAAAAAGTCAGACTGACAGTCAGGCAAAGTGAACTAGAGATTGGGAAACTGGAGATGCATCTGCTGGGCGCGGGCACAATAATAATTGGAACATGAAATTAGACCGTGTAAAAAAACATGTCGACAACTCTGTTCAAGGAGTCTGGGAACATGTCAAAAGTAGACTCCATAAATAATGATAAAGATATGAGGACCACCCTTTTTGGGAGTACGAGTAGAAGATCGAAGAGAGAGCACCTGCCAAGGAGCCGCTTGTGTTCCCAGAAATCTTAAGGTTGAAGCCAAGTTTTATGGCAAGTGTCAACACTGAATTCTTCAATCTACCTTCGATCTCGCCCTCGCCCTCTCCCTCTGTTTAAATAAAGACATTATTGATGCCCAGATCTGCGCTGATAAACCTTGCATAAGAGCCGTCCAAGCAAGTTCAGTTTCAGTTGAGGCCAGTCCATATGATCAGATAAGTCCAGATGCTCCGTTCAAGGGGAAAACTGAACAAAAAATAAACTGAATTGAGCTGGGTAAGTGGCCAAGACACGCGATCCAGCAGAGTTGCCACCGAGTGGCACCACATGAAGCGCAGCTCACTTTCAATAATTTATAGAAGGTAGTCAGGTGAAGTCTTGTCCCAACTCTTGTTTCTTTCTGGCAATTACCATCAAATGCAGTCAAGAGACTTGTTGACATGTTGTGTTACATTCGTTGCTCGCCGCTTGAGCGATGTCTTTACTGTCGCTTTTCGAAAAGTCGACGGCAGAGGGAGAATCCCAGAGATCTTGGGGGTAATTGGATACTTGAAGCGAGTGGGAAACCCATCGAGTGTGGATATGAAATATGTCTGCCATCGATGGTAATAGATCAATGTCCCTATCGATACCAAGTCTTCCTGATTAGCTCTGTTTGAAAGAGAGGGAAAAAAGGGGAAAGTGAGTGGGAAAGTAAACAATAGTTGAGAGAATAAATTATGAATTTAAAGATAATCTGCTTCAGCATTGAGTAGAGTAAAATTCAAATCCTTATGCTGACTAGCCATGGGAATGGCAATCAACCATAGGCCAAACGGTAATAGCTAGAAGTCTGTCGTTGAGATAGCCGTATGAGATATCTCACCCAAAATTAGAGTTACACAAATTTACATATTGTGGCAGTTCCCAATAGTCAAACTTCTATATCTATAACGAGAACTATGTCATGAATATCCGACTGGATTAATAAATCCTTGATCTGCAATTGGTTTACAATTACTTGTTGTATAGTTAAATAATTTCATTGATTTTTGACTTGTCCTAACAAGTTGTAAATTGAATTTATTTGCAGTGCAATTAAAGTTGGTAATTTGGTTGAAATAGCCACATGCCACATGTCGCATGCTTTATGCCACAAAACAGCAGCAACTTGTCAATGCATATGGTGCATAAATCACATTAGCATCAGCATCAAATCGCAGCAGGGAAACGCGTAATTTTTGTCATAACTGAATAATGGCACACGCACTGAGAAAAACGTCGAGACGATGGATGTGGCAAGTGCTGCTTGCAACTGATGCCACTTTGCCAGTTGCGCCTAATTTAGCAATGGCAAACGCCAAGTGCCGCATAAATGTCTTGTCAAATGATGCGACTTCTTCAAGGAGCAGCCACTGCCGCCGACGCTGCCACATTCAACAGCAAATTGCATTATTAGCCGCAACCATAAAAAGTCAGCAGCAGCAGCCTCTACTCATCTCTTGCTCTCCTCCTCCCACTTGCCACCATTTCCCCTACTTGTTGTTGTTGTTGTTGCTGCTCCTCTCGGGAACCATTCAATTTGAACGCTGCTGTCATGCACAATAGTTGCATCCACTTTGAATATTCCTTCACTTTGAAGCTCTTTGACAATCTCCCTTCTCTGCAGCCACAATTGGTGCAATTCGGATGCAATACCGACAAGTTGTTAGCCACAAACTCAACTGCCAACATCTGTGTCGTCGTTCTTATAATTGAGTTTCAAAATTCAGAATTTTTAAGTTAAAATGATTTTTTCTTTTCATTTAAGTCTGTCTTTTTTGCCTTAAGCCATATTTTATCTATTGAAGTTAGCCGTCTTAGTAGTCGAGGAAATTGCAGTTATCATTTTAGAACTTACCAAATATTGCTAGTGGATTTTTTTTAATACTTACAGCATTGCAGAGTTGGTTTAGAGCAAGTACTCAGTTTTTTAAAGGACATTAAAGCTTTGAGTTTTAACTGCATTTTAAAATTTGTCACTTATACTTAAATTGCAATTATTATGTATTTTTGTGTATCGGTTGTATTTCGGTGAAAGCCTTAAGGTCAATAAATCATAAATCTCAAGCTCAAGTTGTTGTTCGTGTTTTTGCATTCGCAACACTGAAAATGATACTGCTTATAGGATGATCTAAGCCTGAGATAATGTTGAAAGCACAATGAAGTTTCAATCGATATCAAATAAAAACTAAGGTTACTTCTCTGTAATTTTTCAAGACTGAATGAACAAAAAGTAAAGAAAATGCATAATAATATAATTAAAAAGTTCATTATTAAAAATACATTTATATACATAAATTACAAAAAAGTTATAATATATAACAACTTTCTTAAACACAAATAGAAGTTTTTCAAGAAAAGAAAACAGTTTGAGCTTTCACTGTATTGTGCATATTAATCTAATCAATAGATTAATTATAAATATAATAATATGTAATATCTTTCTTAAATATTATATTAAAATAATATTAAATACAATAAATTATATTAGTGCATATTATTTAATTTTTGGCTATATTTTTTTATTTTTAATTAGTTAAAATTTGGTTTTAATTGATATTAAGATTGAAAAACTAGGAATAACATTTTTAATAATATTTCTCAGATATCTGCGCATAAACTGAATCAATTTAAGTACTGGCAGCGGCAAGAGTCTGTTGTTGCAAGCGTTGGGGCAAAGTGAGAATGCCGGTGATATCATGTAGTGCCCAAGTTGCCGGTGTGTGTTGCAAATGTCTCAATTTCGAGACAAGCAGCCAGCAGCGGGCAAACAGCACTCAGAAGGCTCTGGTTGCTGTTGCTGATGTTGTTGTTTTTGCAGTGCCTCCTTGTGGCAGAGCTAATGACAGGTTATACGCAACATGCTAAAACTGGTAACAGTGCATGATCTCTTGCTACCTGCTAACAGCAAAATTCCAGCAACAATTTCGGGACGAGTCAGAGGCAGGAGCAGGAGCAGGAGAAGCCTCTGCTCAAATGCCAATAAGTGGCAATTTGGCTGAGGCATCTAATGTCTAAATTTGTTGCATGAACGGACAACCATTTGCCGGAGTTTGTTGCTGCCATTTTTGGCATTGCATAACCCATAATTATGAAAGGCGAGAGGGAGAGGTAAAGTGAGAGAGAGTATTGCTTTGACTGCCCCTTTTTTTTGGCCACTGACTGATGTTTGCCCCGACGCCTTTTGTTTGGGTTTCAGTTTCTGTTTCTGTTTCGATCTCAGTCTCGTCTTGGTCTTGGTCCCGGTTTTGGTTGTGTTTTTCGTCAGGTTTCACACACAGAGCGCAACCTGGTTGTGGCTCTGTCTCGTTTTTCGGGTTTAACAACTAAATTTGAAAATTTGACGTAAACAATGTTGAAGTTGCTGCACGTCTCGACTGCCCCGAGGAAGCCTGATTTTCGTGCTCCGACAGAGCCTGGATCTGGGTCTGCCTGATTTTAGTTCTGAGTCTGTTTCTCTTCTCTCTGTGGGCATATTTAATTAATTTATTTCCAGTGATCCCAGTGCCTGTGAGACGTGTGGGCTTGGCGTCGTCGTCGTCGTTGTCTGCGTTCTTTGCTTTTGAAGTGTTTCAAAATTAATTCCAATCGTCAGTTATACACGATCCATCCGCTGCCCCTTACCACTTACCCCGCGGGGGTGCCAAGCTAAACAACTCCCAATTTTTTATTATTTTCTTGATCCTTTGTTGGGCTACTCAACGACGCGTGATTTCAGCTCTGTTTCACTGTTTCTTCGCTCTCTTTCACCCTGCCATCTTCTGTCTCCTTCAGCTCTGGTTTCGTTTGAATTTCTTGTGATTAGCACACGAATGAGATATTGGATGTGGGGGCGTCAGCGGGGCGTGGTCAGCTCTGTTTGTAACTTGGCAGCTGCTGGAAAGATACATATACATACATATTATTTATTCTCATTTTCGTGGATAATGACGCCATGACTTGCAGCCAAATATCTTTTGAGATGATATCAGATTGCTGATAAGAACTTATTCTGAAGCCTGAGTATTTAATCATAAGAGTCCCAGATATAGTCCCAGATATGAAAAAAACATTTAAATGCGAAATCAGATTATAAATACGATTTATACGAGTATTTTTGAAAGTCCTGCAAATATTTTAACCAGTATTTGGAACGAAAGTGCTTTAATTAGCATGAGATTGTTCGAAAAATAAATATAAATATTTGCATATAAAAAAACAAAGTATTTTTGAAACAAATGATTATGAAATAAATGGTCATTCTATATACTAATACAATTTTCTAAAGCTATGAAACCATATAAACTCTTTCTACCCCAATGTTTATGTCTTATGCCTACATTTTCGTAATATTGAAAAAACCTGAAACATTTTAAATAATTTTTTGTTTTCAACCCATTTCCTAGACAGAAGTTCTTAGCTATCTGACAAATATCTTTTCTTTTATTAGTGAACTTCCTTATGAGACATTTTTTATTCTGAAAATATTTTCCCGCTCAGTTTTATCATACGAGGTTTATCTTGTAGTCTATTCCTGGCTTAAATATTCGACATTTTGATCCTGCATATTCAAATCTGTCACAGTTCTATAAGCTGGAATTTCGTATTCAGTGACTTTTCTTAATGCACTTCCTTTACTTATACTGTGTATGAGTTTATTTCCCCCAAAGTGTTGCTACATGTGGCACAGATTATATAATTATGCAATTATATTTACATTAAAAATCTGTTACATTCTGTGTAATTTGTTAGGGAAAAAAGCAGAATACGTTTCTTGGCATTTTCCGAGAACATCGCAGGGCGAGCGACACATGTTAAATCAACCCCAAGATATCTTGGGGTATTTCATGTTTTTTACTTTAGGGGCAAACAAAAGTTGACAAAATATCTATGAAAACAAACATTAGTTGCATTATTATTATTGAGGAAACTAAACAACGCTTTTCCCCTCTCACTCACTCACTCGCCGACTGTCTCTTTTGCTCCCAGTGAGTCGCTGAAGACGCCACAGGAAACGGTGCTCGCCTCGAGTGACATTTGTTATGTCAATTTTTTGTGACAGCCATCAATCTGAAAGTTGTTGTTGCTGATGCCGTTGTTGCCCCGTTGTGTTGACAAGCGATTGAGTCTTGGGTCTTGAGTTACGGACGGGGTCTGTCAACGCTCGGAGACGCAGCGGGACCTCCCAGTCGGACTGCGACTGGAACTACTATGTATATATTTATGCCCCTGTACTCTTAAGTGTTGCAAATTAAATTATGCGGTTGCAAACCTGCATTGGTTCCATGTGTTGCACCTCCTTGGTGTTTGCCAAAGGCGCAACTAATATTAACCGTGTCCTAATCTAACTGCAATGTTTCCGTCTAGCTTTAAGACCTTCGGGCGAGACACAACCACTCAATCATCTCACACAGTTCACACAGTTAATTGCAACTGCAACTGCAACTGCAACAGCAACTGCTACCTGCCACTGGCTACTTGCCACTCAATCGGCAAATTTACGGTTCGTCACGGTCCAGCAATTTGCTGGCTTTTGTTGCGGTCTTTGCAAAAAAATATATAAAAATTATAATAATAAAATAATATTTATTTTCTTAATACTTTTTTCTCTTTTCATTTTGCGGTTATTGTCAATTAGAAAATATCATCACTTGGTTATTTTTTTGGGGTTTCTGAATTTCTTGTCGAGAAAACATAAACACATCAGCACAACTGTTGTCCTGTGTTGTCCTGCGTTATCCTGCGCACACATGTTGTTCATTTCATTTGAGTTTTGTTTTGTTTTGTTTTCTCTGCACATTTTTAATGACAATTTCTGCTACAGTTTTCATCGAGTTTTTCGGTGTTCTGTTTTCAGTTTCAGTTTTCGGCAACAGATTGTTATCTTAATGACTCTATACCTTTTTTCTGGAGAGGGGCACGAAAAGATATTTTATTGTATTTAAAATATATTTTTCAATTTCATTTCAACAACTGTTGTCTATTGTTGTCTGTCCGACTGTTTCATCATTGGTCCATTTTCCACTTGGTCGAGACTCTTGAAATGAGAAACTCAAGTGCTTTCATCAGGATGTGCGCTATGGTTAACTCCAAGTGTATTTGCCCTATGAACTGGCCTTTCTTATAATCCAATACCAAAAATGTGTTGCTTACTTTTTGGTTTTCCACAGCTGTCAGGTATTTGTTGTAGGTGTCTCTAATGAATTTTCCTGGATGAGTCGTGCGATGTTCTTTAATCTATTTGGCAAACTTTGGCTTTCATAATATTTGATCTGAAATTTTCCCAAAAGTCATCTCAGATGTCCATTATAAAATAAAATTTCCAGCAGTTTTTGGGAAAAACTAAGTGTGGCTGTTTTATATGAATTTTTATTTACTTTATTTATTTTATTCATATTTTGTGATCTTAATCGTAAGTAATAAACTTATGACGAAATTTTCCTTACGTTGATTTCAGTTGTTTAGATAAAACCAGCTTTCTAGCATATTTTAAGGAACTAAGAGTCTATACTTTAGTTTGATTTGCCATACTTTAGCTTCAGCTTGTAGTGCTAGGAAAATCAAATTAAATAAAATTCAAATTAAAATTGTATTCAATTTTAACTCAGTTTTCGATCTGTTGGAGGTGGCATGCCACACACATAGGAAGCACAAGCTTAATACCCAAGAAGTTATACAATTACGTGCACTGACAGCTCCAAAGGTGGCTAGTGATGCCTGCGTCGACGTAAGCGTCGACGACGACGTCGGCGTCGGCGTTTGCTTTGGCGTAGTCGTCAATGCTGGCGTCATTCATTGACACATAGTCGTAGTCCCATGAGTAAGAGTGTCTCGAAAGCGGGAAGTACGGAGGGGAGGTAGGTACTGTGCCCTTGTTCCCCATCTTCTCCCATCCTTCTTCCCTACAAGTCGAGGCAGTTTTCCATTGAGTTTTGACAAACGACTGATATTCATCAGTGTCAGTGCGCCCGCTTCCAATGGGACTACCCCTCTGCTCCCCCTTTACACCCGCCCCATATGCCCCTATAAGGAATGAAAATATGTATATATAAAGAAGTGGAACTTGCAGAGTGCTTCGACTCCGACAAACGCTACAAATCAAAGGCGCATTCCAGTCAACGGCAACGTCAACGTCGTTGTTGTTTGTTGTTGGTTGTTGCTGTTGGTTTATGATGTTGTTGTTGTTGTCTCCTCTGCCTGACGAGTGCTACACGGAACATCTGGAGCGCATTAATCGACACATTTTGTGCTGTGCTTTGGGTTGATCAGGCGCCTTCCCTCACTTTCACTCTCCTTCTCTCTATCTCTCAGACCTCTCTTTAAAGTCCTACATTTGCCTATACCTTTTAAAAAATCCCTGTCTAGATTTTACTGTCAGAAAGTTTTCTATTTTTAAACTTTTCAATTCTCTTTTGGTCTTGCATCTTTAACTAGTATGTTACTGAAAAGAATGCATAGAATACAGGGTGTGCAAAGAAAACTAGTATGCAACTGGATTATGGAGGGGAAATTGCTAGCAGTCGAAACCAGAATTAATTCTCCATTTTAGAAACCAGAAATAAGAGTGTTCTTTTTGAAAGTGATTGACTAATAAATAGCCTGTGGTCGATATATACATTATAATAATTAGCAACAACTGCCAATTTAATAAAAGGATAGATGAGACCCCAAAAAAATTATAATAAATAGGACAAATTAGTACAGGAAACGGCAGATTTCTGAAGTGTTCTCAGATTCAGCAATTAAATAAAAAAGCTTTTACTAAAATTCTTGCCAATTCATTTGTATCTGCCAGTTGATCATACCCATTTAATAATGCTACAGAGTATTACAAGAACATCACTGCACTCAAATACCATTGAGCACTTTAAGCTCTCTCCCAAAGAGGTATATAAAGCAGTTTCTTTCCAATGGGGTCTGCAGTTCATTTAAAGATTGGAAGAGGATGCGTCGCTTACTATTGATGCAAACGGCTTTATTGGTAATAACTTTAACAATTTAAGATAATTCAAAGTGTAATGAAAATAATAACTCCTATTGTAGTGCCTTGTGTGTGCCATACCAGAGGAGGATCTGTTGCTTATTCAGCAGGTGGAACTGCTCAGTAGGAACACCTTCAAATTGGTAATTCAGAACAAACTGGAATTCAGCACATATGCAGCTAAATTAGTTGTAGACTGTAAGGCAGCGAATGGGACAGATTTAAAAAGGTGGCAGCACTGGCTCGATATGTCTGATGGTGAAAGGATGAATATTACGGAAGAGGCGATAACAAAATACGTGGATGGTATTCGAATTAATCGAAGAGAACCGTATAATCACTACATTCCCGAGAATGAGCTGAAAGACAGCCTCGATATTTGTACAAATAATTCTTATTGGCGTAAACAATTCGATTATCAGCTAAGAAGTAGTGATATTTTACTATCCTTTCGGAAAGTCGCCACTCCTATAATGAAGGAGGTGTCTAATGCTACAAAAAAGGCTGATTTATTATTCTTCAAATTCTTCGACATATTTGCGAAGAATGGAAATGAAAATCTCTTCATGTTCTTGCGATCTAAGCTAATTAGATACGAGGATACAGCTCTTTTGATTGAAGTAAAGGACTTGGCTAAGGATATTATTGTACATTTCGACAGGAGCTATATGAAGTATATTAAGATTCAACTAGAAGCAATTGTATCTTGTGAAGCCGTCAATCAAACGGATATGGAAGGTTTAAAGTATTTGCTAGGTTTGATTAACGAAAAGATTGGGACCTTAAATGACCGTGAATTCTTGATCATATCAAAGTCAATTTCTGAAAATTTTCCACAGTTCGAGCAAAGAGAGGAATTATTAAACTGCCTTAAGATTTTTACTCCCGGCTTTCTGGAAGATATGGTAGTCAAAATGGGTTCAGATTTTGAGGAAAAAGTTGACAACTTTATCAAGAAAGCCAATCCAAAGCTGCATCAAGTGAGCGAAGCTACGAAGCAATTGAATAAAAGGATTTTTGATGCTTTTTCAGATATTTCCAAGACTGATAACCGCCTAGATAGTTTTAGGAATTTAACTAAAAGTTTATTTCGAGCCGTTATTCCCTAAAACCAAGGCAAATATTTTGTAGCATGCTTATCTATTACCCTAAATTAATGAAATTAAATCAAAATGTATTGCCTTTATGTACTATATTTTGCTATTTACAATTTGAACTATTAAATGTATTTTAAAATATATATTATATATAATATATAATATATAATATATAATATATAATATATAATATATAATATATAATATATAATATATAATATATAATATATAATATATAATATATAATATATAATATATAATATATAATATATAATATATAATATATAATATATAATATATAATATATAATATATAATATATAATATATAATATATAATATATAATATATAATATATAATATATAATATATAATATATAATATATAATATATAATATATAATATATAATATATAACATATAATATATGCTAAAATTTGGAAAAACAAACATAGTTTTATCTGCCGCTTTTTACCTACAACAACTCGAAAATGTTGAGCAAAAAAAAATTACAAATATAAACTTATTAGCATATATTATTACATTTTTATTACTCTTTGAAATCAATGAAAATATTTGCAAAATTATTCAAAAATGCACTAAAAACAGTGTTGGAAGATGCAACCAATTCATGCACCACCGATTTGCCCCTCGCCGCCACAATGCTGCGGTCGCTGTGCTGCAGCGGCAGTAAAATATTTGCATGACAAATTGCCGATAAGATCAACGGTAAGGGGCAAAGCGGCTAGAAGGGGAAAAGGCAACACTTCCAGCTCATCACAGGCAAAAGAAGTCAGAAGAGAATTGTTGTTGATGTTCTTGTTTTATTTGCTGTGTCGTGACGACTTCGTTGCAGTCGTGTGCTGTGTGGGGGCTTGCTTCGTATTTGCTTCTTCTTTCTATCTGAAAACTCTTTTGTGCTTTTCGTGCAGCACTTGTTGCTACAGCCATGTGAAAGGCAGGCACAGTGGTTCAACAGCGATTTAAATATGATTAATACACAAAATGAAGAGAACGCAGTTCACAATTAACGTCAACTATTAAATAATTTCAATATGAAAAATAAAAATATACCAATAAAAAATAGTACACTAAAAAAAAAGAATATATACTCAATAGAAATATAAGAAAATAATCAATAAAATATTGGTTGATTTAAATATTACAATCAGTAACTCTCCTTGAATAGTTTTAAAACAACTTTTTTATGATTTGTATACGACTAGTGTATTAATTTAAGGAAATCCTAAATATAAAAATAATCTTTGTAATAGTGACTAGTGCCATAAACTATAAGAATTTCACTTATAGCACTAGAAAGTTAGATGCGAAATAAATTCAAACAAATTAAAAACAAAAATAAAAAAATTAAGTTAATCAACTTTGCGCCACTGTGCGGCAACTATCAGAGGAGAGCAGCAGCTTCCAGGCATAAACTCGAACTCCAACTCGATGGGGAATGGGAATGGGAATGGGCAAGGGAAGGGGAAGGGAAAGGGGGATGTGGGGCATGCAACCCGTGCGCGCGATTCACAATTCCCTTTAACGATCGCACATTTAACGCGCGTTTTGTGTGGTGCAGCGTGGTTTTTATGAAGACATTTTCCCCACTTCGAGGCAGCCAAAATTGAGACATTAAAAAAACTTCAGTCGACGGCCTGTCCCGCGTCCTCTTTCCTCAGTGCACACACATACACACACGCATCCTTGAGTTGATCTTCGTGTTTGCTAAACCTGAAGTTGCAACGGAAACTGAACGTGAACAGTGGCAAACGGGAGGTGAGTGGTGCAACTGAATGGGGCAAGCACGAGCACGAGCACAAAGGCAAAATTTAATTAAGGGCGTTGCATTTCATTTGTTTTTATCATCACTTTTGTGGGCTGCAAGCAGCAGCGGCGGCTGCAACTCTTATCAGCGGTCAGTGGCAGTTGCATCATCATCAACATCAACAGCGTCGCATCGTCATCATCCTCATTTCCATTTCCATTCCCATTGTCATCAATATGCTATCAATGTTTACGCATGCATTTAAAATGCATATTAAGTTACAGCAGAAAAGAGAGAGAAAGCAAGAGATGCGGAGAGAAGTAGAGTGAGAGTAAGAGAGATACTACAATATATTGAAATCTCACCCTCAGGGTGACTGTGCCCTCCCGCCCGCACGCCTGACATTAACAAATGATATTTGTATTTGAGACAAATTGTATGATGCGCCGACAACGTCCACATCGAGATCAACTTCGGAGAGGAAAGCGAGGAGAGCAGTAGGAGTTGGAGTAGGAGTAGCAGCAGGCACAGAGGGGAGTAGTAGCTTATCTTATCAATAAGTGTCTCCACGATCTTCCTCTCCTATGGACGACACGCTGTTTGTCTTTTAATTAGGCTGTGTGAAGCGCTAACAACAAAATTGCTTGGCCAGAAGAATCGGGGGTGAAGCGGGAGAGACAACGGGGGATCAGGGCTGATTTAACGTTAACGAGAATTTATGGGAAATTATTTTTTGTTGTTAATTTTTAATATTTCACCGTCACACTCTACTCACTGCTACTCCCTCTTCATGTCTGTTTGTTATCTTATTAGCTCTGTGTTAGTGAAGAGAGAGAGAGAGAGAAAGTTATCTAGTTGGGATTCCAATTGAATCAATTAATAGTTGTCTGGGTCAAATGTTTGGTGGGTTTTCGATAGCTATAGAATTGATATTAATGTCAAAATTTCATATTGCAATAAGTCAAAATTAAAAGTGAATAAGGTTTCAGGGGATCCCCCCATGTAAGTAATACAAAAGAACAGAGGGAGTGAGAAAAGGGCGAAGTGGAGTTTCAAATTTAAAGTTTTTTTCTTAAATTTATTATTTTAATAAAATTTGATTTGAAAGTAAAGACATTTGTATTATATTTTACAATACATATTAAATTTTATATATTTAAATAATTCAAATGCCATTTAACAAATTTTAAATTTACATTTTTACTGTTTATTTTTTCGAAATTATAATTGTACATTTGTTGTCAAAATTTCTTTATCAGTCAACTCTTTGCGCTAAGCCAATAAATATGTTCAGAGAGTTAGAGAAACAGGAAGAGAGATAAGGGACAGATAAAAAAAATGCATCGAGCAGAAAACAGAGATTTATATACTTAATTCATATCACAATACATTTTTCAAAAGATGCATTGACTTCAGTTCTGAAACGAATTGCGAACCTAATCAGGAATATGTATGCCATATAGAGTCGACAGAGACCCCTTGAATTTTTTGCAAATTCTGACAGCGTAACCAACACTTGGATTTTCATATCTTACCAACATTTGGCTAACCATAGAATCATGTGGGCTACTCCAGGCGATTCTTAGCCTTGACACCTTAGGTATTCCCTCGGCCAGATGATATCTTACTCACAGTTTCTGGACTGACAACCCGTCGATAATTTGTTTAAGTTCGGTAATTCAACCAACTGGGAACTGAGCAACTGAGAACTGTCAATTGGCAACTGGCCATGAGCACAATATGAGACCCAAGAACGCAGCATGTGATAGACTCAAGGCTGTTCCTCAAGGTCGTAACTGTGCAGAAAGAAGCCAATAAATTGGCCAAACACGACTAACTGACAAACTCCGAGTGTGTCTAGTCATTTACAGATTTACGATCTACGATCTTCGTTCGTTTCTTCAGTTTACAAGGCATATTTTGTTTAGGCCGAACAATGACAAAGACCATAAAAATCAATTACGACACGTCTGTCCCTCAACTTTGACACGGCCACAGAGTACAGATCCGAGACGCATCGAAGACTGACACTGACGATTTTATGACAACTCATCATAGCGTGACATGCAGCGACACACACAAAGAGAGTGAGAAAGAGACAGAGACAGATACAGAGATTGAGAGAGAGAGAGAATTTTGTCTATAATTAGTCATTAAAGCGTAGCATTGTGATCGACTCGGGATATGTTTGGATTCATTGTAATAGTAACGAATATCGCTGTCTCCAGATCAGTTGTGGCAGAACTTTAAAGTCATTTTCCTGGAATCCCACTCATTTCTCGATCTCTCAATCTTTCCAGTTGTCATATGCTTCTATAGGGGCTTATTCCATTGCTTGGCTCACTTTGAGGTAATGTTTCGTTAAAAAAAACAAAATATGCAGTTGCGTGTTCAGTTGGTTACGGTACCAACATAAAAATAAGTCAACAGCTCAATTTGCTGATCTTCTCTAAGTTACACTTACATCCATGTTTTACCCATGAATTTAAGTGAGTTTTTGTTATGCCTTAATTAAGGTTCTTATATGGAGTATTGATCAAATTAATTCCTTTCTTTTGTATGACACACACCTACAATACTTTCGAGCACATGAATAAATAAAACATTGTTACTTTGAATGAAATTTAATCCGTATTGTCTTTGAAATTGTAGCGATTATCATTAATAAATTTTACCAGTTGATGAGTAAGGGACTTTTACATCAAAATTACATCGAAAAGTACATTGATATGCTGCAAACTTGTTTTTTATACCCTGTGCCCATTGAAAATGATCAGAAAGGGTATAATGGTTTGCTGAAATGTATGTAACAAGCAGAAGGAAGTATCTGCGACCATATTAGGTATATATATTCTTGATCAGCATCAACAACCGAGTCGATTGAGCCACGTCCGTCTGTCTGTCCGTGTGTTTGAGCCTGCAGACCTCAGTGACTTTAATATGGTATATAGGTTGGTGAATACCGGGCACAGATCAAGTTTGTCTTTAAGTTTTGATCGGGCCACTATATCATATAGCTGCCATAGGAACGATCAGTCGATCAGTATCTCAACCAAACTAACAGAATATGCATCTAAGATGATTCCATACATCCTGACCAAATTTGTTTGGGATCAAACCACTATATCATATAGCTGCCATAGGAGCGATCAGTTGAAACTCAAACTCAAGCTATATCATATAGCTACCATGGGAATGATTGGTCGAAAATTAAGATTTAGTATGATATTTTTTTAATTTTGGAGATATCTCAACCAAAACTCACAGAACTTGAATGTGGATTAAATCGGCTTAGTAGATGATATATATGTAATACGAATAATTAGCCGAAAATAGTTGTGCTGGCTTAAGTCAAGTATATTTGTCTAGCATCGTACCTCTTAAGTTGAGGTTAGGTTACACCCCGATTTTAGGCCAGGTATTGTCTTGAATCCTGTGGTGCGACTTCAGTTTCTCAAGACTTTCGACTTGTGGTGCAACTAATGTGCTGCTAATGGCATTGGTCGACCGGCGATAATGATGTGCGAATGCTGCCTTTTCCAGGTAAGCCAAGGACATTTAGCATATCCTGGCCTGGCCTAAGCCTAAACTGACCTATTGTAAATATATCCTGCTGCTCACAGCCTCAACTTTTCGCTAGGTGTGTTAAATTTGCTTCTAATTTGAGTGGAAAGAGTCCACGGGAGTGCATCAAATCCGATTTTGGCTATTAATTTGTTGCGGTGCCGTTGCGGTTCCACTGAGGTGACAAGGTTAGCGATGGGCGTGACGTCTGAGTGGGCGTTTAGCCAGTTCCAAAAACAATATTCCTCCGACAGCTGCATGGCGCACTGACTGCTCCAAATCGTTTGGTATAAAGATATATTTAAACACGACACATATTAAAATCAAACTAAATCCAATGCAACTTTATGGCTCACTGGCTGCGACCCCCGGGGGGATCTAACTTTATGGCCGTCGTCTTAGCTGCTTCAGCCAAAAGGGTATAATTATACGTCATAAAAATGAAGCGAGTGAATAGGCGCAGAGCTGGCAGAAAGACTTGTAGATGCTCTACGCTACACTTTCTACAATAAATATAATATTATTTCATACAAAACTTTATTTAAGTCTCAAATATTATAAAATTGATGGTATATTTATAAAGTTGCTTCATCTTCTTTTTTTTTTTTAATTATTGAGTTTTTTCTTAAGTTAACAGCGACAGTCGACTAAAATAATTTTTCGATCAAAACACTTTAAAATAAAAAATATTAAATATAAAAAAAAATTGAAATATATTTTAAATAGAAAACTTTATTAAAATGTAAAATATTTAAAATTACAACATTGAATGTTGATATATCACTGTTAATAAAACTGGATATAGACACAAAATTGGATATTTGAAATGGAAATGTTTTCATCACTAGATTTTATTCCTCGCAATTGGTTTGTCTTTATAAAGTAACCTCTTCTGTAAATGAGAAACAGGAAGATTTCTTCTTATTATATTTATAGGTTTATTATTTAACACAAACATCAGTAAAATTAAAACATTGCATAGCAAATTTTAAATTAAAAACGCAATTATACTCTTTATAGCTCTAGTTTATCTGATGCATAACTTGAATAGGAGTCTCGGCTTTGATTTGATATTTCATGTTGAAGTTCTTTAGAGTATTTCTGGGGAAATAAGATTGAAAGTAGCGCTCGACATTCAAGTCAAGCGTCAGAACGTGCAACATTCACAGAGGCGGCGAGAAATATGTCGAGGATGCCACTGGAGAAACACTCCACGCAGCATTCAGCTAAACTCAAGCCCAAGTTAAACCAAGCCAAAATTGATGCCATAACATATTCCACTTTGCCAAGTGTTGCTGTAGCGGTTGTTATGTTGTTGTTGTTGGCCTTTCCGTGGCAATTTTAATCAAATTATGCTACAAGAGAGCAGCTTTCCTTGCCACAGCTTTGCTGGGTTTGCTTCGCGGTCTGAGCCAGGCATTTTAGTTTTGAAAATGTCTGTCAAAATATTTACCGGCTACTGCGCGAGTCCTTGGACTCTGTGTGTGTGTGAGCATGTGTGTGTGTGTGTTGAGGTCTCTCTCAGCTGCCGCAGCACATCAATTTTAATTATTTTCTTTGCACATTTTTCTGACACAAGCTTTGCATTTCGCACGACACGAACACAAACTTGGCAAGATACAGGCTCGCGGCTTTTTCGCCAGGTTTGAACTGCTGTTGACCCAAGCAGAGTGTCGAGTTTCTCAGGAGCTGCTTTCCCATCTCTCTGCCGGGTTCAACTAAAGCCGCTTTCACTGTTTGTTGTTTTGTCTCGCAGTCAAGCATAAACATTTGTGCCAAACAATCAAACAATTGGCAACAATTTCCCACTTTGATGTCGCGCCGAGGCCCCGAAAATCAAAGCCAAAAACTTGTGCGGATTCTTTTTCGATTTCTGCAGAACTTCTCTATATTGGAGAGAGAAGAGGGAGAGACAGAGAATGACGTTAGATGCCGCCGCAATGTTTAATTGTGTCAATTGCACAATGAGCTCGAGTTCTTATATGCTTGGTCCTTTTGTGCACTCGGTCGTGAAAATGTCCTTTGAGGTTGCCTTTGTGGGCCCGGGACCCCGAAGAGGCCATGCCCTGTCTACCTGTGACACTTTCTGTCTCGTCAGCATCAGTGTCTCTCACCTGTGTTGAACACCGAACGAACTGCCATACAATGTCTCAATCGGGGTCCCATTATTCCCATTTATTCCCGGGGCCCAAAGAGGCGACCGAGGCGATGAGCGGCGTGCTTTGACCTACAGAATTGAGTTGTTGTCGAATGGCGGCAGGTTAAAGGATTACACATACTCATTCAGCTCCCAAGTCAGCACATTTTCCATTGGGCCTATCATTTGTCAACCGACTAAGCAGGGTACGAGCTCAGCTCTATCGATTGTGTGTCGGGTGTCACCTTTGCTGCGGTGACACCAACATTTCTTGGCCAACTCTGAACTGTTGGCTTAATTGTTTCCAAACGAAATCAATGCAAGTTGATTATATTTATTGACCTTTTGAAGCAACCGACAACCGACAACCTACAACCGATGACCCAAACAATGATGACAAATACGGCGATGAACAGTCGTTTAATGGCCTACTTTTTTACCATTTCTTCATCTCAACTAAAAGGATTAGCAGTAGGAGCTGCAGACAGACAGATAGATACATTCACGGAAGGAAAAGTGCTTCTCCCGTTAAGGCAGCCTAATGAGCCGCATTTGTTAATGTTACCTAATGCCCAAAATGGCTTGATTATTTGGTAAACGTGATAATCAGGCTCTGATCCAGACGAAAACAATTATGTTCACACCAAATTCAATGTCACACAATTGCGATTTATGTGTCGGCTTTCTAAAAGATAGCAAGTAAATAAAACTCTACATGACTGACTGATTGACAAAATACAGCCTTAAGTAAGTGTTTAGAATTTTAGTTTTGTGCAGCAAATTTAATTTATGATTAAAATACTTAAGCTTAAATAGGCAATTTTCAAGTGATCAGCTTGAAAATAATTTTCAAAAATCCGTGTTAAAAACAAGTCGACACCTGTTTCACCAATTTTAAGAAAATCACATAAGTGGGAAATTTGAGTTTTACGGCAATACATATTTGTAATATATAAGATCTAAAAATATTAGATTTTCAAATTACATTCATTCAGTTTTAAATTGATTTTTGAAATGCCTAATAAATGTTATAGATGTTTGAAAACATATTTCTCTGTGGAAAGTAATTTCAAAACTACGTACAATTTTTTAAAATTTTATGTAAATAAAATAGGAAACTAAATAAACAAATTGTGCATATTTTTAATATATTTAAAAAAAAATTTAAATCAAAAATTGATACACAATTAAAGAGATGGAGAGAGAGAGGAGAAACGAAAGATAGAGTGGTAAAATATCCACTTCATATTAATTAATTTTGCATTCCATTTTCATCATTTTTCGTTGGCGATAATTTCTCAATTGAATAATTTGCTGTGCAATGTAAAAGTGCTTTTGCTGCAAATGTTTCAAAATTTAATTAAGCTGCGCAACACTCGCAAAGTGTTGCCCCTCCCTTTCCTCACTATTCCCCGACTCCTAACTGCCCCCCACTCGTTTCTTGGCCTTCTCGACTCTTTCTGCGTTGCGGGCCATCAGAGCAGCTGTCACTTTTCTTTTGCCGTTTTTTCTTCCCACCTCTTGCGTTGCGATATTTGCTGCATGCGTCAGTCACAACAGCAAAAACAACTACAACAAAAAGTGACAGGAGGAGCAACTCTTTTTGGACGCACTGTCTCCACTTCCACTTGACTCAGTCACTTGGCCTGGCAGCCAATTTGGCTCGCTTTTGTTGTCCAATGCGACAGCCGTGGCAATTCCTAATTTAATTATTCAATTTTTTTGATACTCCCTGACGCCCCCGACACCCCTTTCAAAATCTGGTTCCTTTTGGAAAGTGAAGCAAGCAGCATTTTCTCTGATAATGGCAACCCTGTCGCGCGAAAGTCAGCGGGAGGTTCATTTTGTTGGCCAAGTTTTTGCATTTTATTGATGGCTTCCCAAAGGGGAAGCGAGATTTCGGAAAAATATGTAATTGTTGAGTGAAAAGTTTTGCCCAAATAATAAAAGACATTTGCATAGCATTTGACAATGCGCAGACCCAAAAAGAAAAGCCTCAAATGCCACCAAATACCCAGAAAAATATATTTAAAATGCAAACTTTAAGTCTTTTCCGCCAAAGAAAGAACTCTTTAAATATCTGCCTTATTTTCTCTCTTTCTATCATTCTCTCTCTCTCTCTCTCTCCACACAGTAGCTTCAATGTAGAAAAAACTGTCATTATATCCTAATTAGATTCAAATATCTAACAATTCCAACCGCAAGCCGTGCCTGAAAACTTTTGCTTATCGCATTTGCAATGCGACCAAGGAAAAAACCAGCACCAAAAAAAAAGCAAAGGAAAAGGCAAAAAGCAAATGAAAAAGAAAATAAAGAATTGGACACTGGGTGGGCCAAAGGGAAACTGCAAATAGAATTGCAGAAGCAGTTTGAAATTGAACAACAAAAATGCATTTAGAAATATGTATAAAAAAAATGAGAGGAAGAAAAGAAATGATACGAGATGAGTTGAGTTGAGAAGGGGGAAGAGGAAAGAGTAGAGTAGAATGGAGTACTCCCAAACAGACACGAGCAGAGACAGACCAGAAAAGAGGGAGAGAGATAGATGGGCTGACAGACAGAGAGACAGACAACTGACAAACCTGCAAAGTACTGACAAACTCCGAGTGGTCGAACATTGAGTATTGTGTTTGAGGGTTGAGGACTGCGGGGTCTCAGTGAGTATCTTGGGTTGATGGAAGAGGGGGGAGGAGGTGGAGGTTGTCAGCCGTTGAAATGGCCCGAAAGTTCTTATTGTTGTCTCGGCATGGTGCGAAATATTTCCGTTTCCGCATTGCCAAATATGTTTGCCAGTTTGCAGCTGCAACTAGACTCGTCCCTTCCTGCCCTCATCCTAGCCAACTCTCCAGCTAACCTTCCATCATATGGCCAACAAACACTCGCACTTTTCCCCAACAACTTTCGACTTTTCTTATTTGTGTGTGTTTTTTTTTGTTTTTTGTTCTTTTTGGTCTGACCAAAAAGTTTTATGGCCGTGCGTTGCACATAAATGAAAGTTTTTGCTTGATCCTTACCAAAATGCAGGACTTGTAATGTTTCTCCATGTAGCCCTGAGTCTCTGTCTCTCCAACTGTCTTGTCTCTCTGTCTGTCTGTCTCTCTGTCTGTCTGAAAGAGTAAAGCGAAACAAACTATCAGCCTGCAGGATTACACTGAGAACTGTGAACTATTTACCGCATGCATCTCCAAAACTTAACCACTTTCAAAGGCTTCAGACTATTTCAGTTCCAGGCAGTCAAAACTGCTCCAAATATCAACAGATTTTCCATGTTTAACATAAATTTCTCCAATAGCATTTCTTACTTTACCCTTAGTTGGGGGGTATAGCGAGTTTTTGACATTGTATGGCTAACAAAGCTGGCAAGAGCTAGAGGTACTAAATTTGGTACGTAGAGTCTGTATATTATTTATAATTTTTATTAATTTTAAATTTTAAAAACCCCCATAAATTTCCAAGCATAACGAAACAAATTAATTCCAAGTCATAATATGTCTTAAAAGTTTCACCACGATCGGATAATAATCTTAAAAGTTGGGGACTCTATTTCGTAGTTGAATAAGAAAAGTAAGGGTAAATGGTATTCGTTGAATTTATTTAGCAGGGAGAAGAATGCATATTCAACCCTATAAGAGATATATGTATATTTCTGAAGAGCCAAATCGATACACACAGCAAAAATATCAAGTATTTCGAAATTAAAGCCACACATTTCTTACTTGATTTCTCAAGTTACTGAAGTTACTGAAGTCAAGTATTTCGATCTTATTTATTTTTAAACATATTTAAAAACATTTTAAGAATCAAGTTCATTCGAACTTAATTTTATTACAGCGTTTTTTTCTCTGCGTAGAGTCATCTGTCTGTCTGAGCTTCTAGATCTCAATTTTTTTGCTAAGCTATCTATCTATCTAAAGTGAAAGTATGTAATGGGTATCTCATAGTCGGTATTTCGACTTTAGCCTTTTCCACTCGCATTTATCTCTGACAAGTCTCTTCGTTTTTCTCTTTCTACTCCAACAGTCTTTGGACATTTGTAATTTGCAAAGTCCAAGCAGATGAGAACTGATTTCTTATGGTTATCATAAAGTTTCCTCCCTCCCTCTCTCTCTCTCTTTCTCTGTCACTCTCTCTCTCTCTTCATCTCTTTTTCTCACGCAAATCTTCAGCTGACAACTCTTTCCGCATTGTACTCATCTATGTTTCACTGTCCAAAGCAAGTTTCAGTTCAATTAGTCGCATGTTCCACCTTATAAATCTCCGATACCTTACACCCCTCCCCCCCCCCCATATCTTTCACTTCCGTTCGGAAATACTCCTGGACTTGAGTTCGACCTCCGTTTGGCGCATGGCTTAATCGTTTAATTGCCTGGCATAATTACAAATGCAGCTCATCATCGGATTTCAGCTCAATTTCTTAGACTCTCCATCCCATTTCTCTTTCTATTTTCCGTGTGGCTTTCACTGAATTTCCTCTTGGACCTAGTGGGTGTAAACGGGGGAGGGGGGAACTTCGCTCAGATTTCTCATTGCACTCGCAAATTGACCCCAAAAACTTGTTTTTCTTGTTGTCCTGTGCTCAGCTAAATTGTCCTGCCGCCTCGGGCCGACACTTTATCTAAGAAGCGAAAAAAAAACCTAACTTACTTTCTTGGTTCCATTCTACACTTGTCCCATAACTCAGTTAGGGGGATTCTTGAGGGCGTTCTGGGTGGAGAAAGGAAGGAGGAGGGTAGGAGGAGGGATCCATTGCTTATCTAACTGCAGCAACTATAATTTGCTTTCAATTGATTTTGCTGTGACTTGTTTTCTTGACTCACTTCTTGTCCTATACCCTTGCCGAGAGTTCTTAAATTTATACATTCGCTCTGCAACCTCTGAGACTTAAGGAAAACTTTGTAAAAAGCGAAGCCCATAGAAAATTATGAATTAAAATTATTTTGGTAAAACAACCTTGATTTCGACATAATTTGTACCTCATCTTTATTTCCATTTTAAGTTCATACTGATTTGTGAGTATTTTTTTGTAGTCAGTCAAGTCTAAGGAAATCTAAGTCAATCCTAGGAAAACTGTGTAGGAAAGGAAAAATTCAAATTTAATCTTTTTTCGTCTTAAGGTTGCTTGAATATCTATCTAGTTTTACTTAAAGATCTTCTTATAGAATTGTGAGTGGATTTACAAAGTAACATTTATGTGATCCTTAGAAAATTTGGAGAGAAATTTATTATTTTCATACTGAAATCGCTATAAAATCGCCTTGATATCGCCTTCTGCTTGAAAATCACGATATAGATTTGTTAGTGTTTTTATATATTCATATCTAGTAAATAGTAGAATATTTAATTTTTAAGTAGAAGAAGTAGCAAAAGGAAACGATCGTTCGCTTTAAAAAATAATTTTTAAACTAAACTTGATCTGTTAAATGTACCCATTGACCGATATAAGAAAACAAATCCGATTTCACCTTTATTTCGTTAAGATCTCTGTTCAAATATAAATAATTAATAAACTCGTGAGTCTATTTATTTATTTTATTTAATATTAAAAAATATGTTAAATATAGAAGCAAAAAGAAAAAAATTATAACTCAAAGAAAAATGTTAATCTCTTAATTTTACCACATACAGTCGAATTTCCCTAACTTCAATTACCATTATCCTAAAAAAAAGTTTGAATTATGGAGATTTCGTCTTATGGAATTGGTTTTATCAAGTAAAGTTAACACTCGATTTAGTTCAAGCTAGTGAAAATTCTATTAATAGACTTTTGAAAGTTTTAAAAGTTCGACTGTAATTCCTTGGTGGCTTTGTGAGTGTATTTCGACTTCGGCTAAGCCATTAATAGCTTCATCTAACTTCATTTTTTTGTCCAGTTTGCAACATTTTTCTTCATTGATTTTGTAGTCCTTTTTTTCCGAGTTGTTGTTGTTGTTGTTGTTGTTGTTGTTGTTGCCCTACAGCAAACAGTTTCATAAATTGTCTTTCTCACACTTTTTGCCAATGCCTGACACTTGTTACAGAACGATACCAATTCCATACCAGAAGCAGTTCCCCTCCTTCCTCCTTCCTCCCCCCCCCCTGCTTTCTATTTTTCTCCTGCTGCTGCCAAGTTTTCCCTTCTGTTCGAGTTGGACAAATGTGCATTAACGCCTTTAACCTGCATTGGGCGCGGGTCAGTTGCTTGTCAATCGGAAGGGGGACAGTTCTTATCGGTGGTGGGAATCCTTTGGATGGGGAGGGGAGTGCGAACGGGGGGGGGAGTGATTGAATTTCGTAGTTTTTGCAATTTCTTTGGGCTGCCTTGTAATGCACAGCTGACAGCTGCTTTTTCTTCATTAGCAAAGTCAACCCTGACAGTTGCCAGTTTTTGGCATACGATAGTAAGAAACAGGGCCATGTTAAGAGAGGGGAAGGATAAGGGGGGTAGGGGAAGGGAAGGTTAACCCACTGTACCCCATCAAAGTCCTTTGTTATTTTTGGTGGTGATTTTGTGGGTTGCCTTTTAAGCAGCGGGCCTTTTAAATTAGTTTACATGACTGCATGTAATGGGATTCTTCCTCTCTCTCTCTCTTTCTCTCTTTCACTCCCTCTCTCTCTCTCTCTCTCTCTCTTTCGCACTCTATTTAGAATTGTTGCTGGGCTTTCGCATGTTATTTCATATGTTGCAGCCACAGGCGGTCCACCAGGTTCCAACTGAGGCCAATGAACTGTAAATAGTTTTGTGGGCAAGTGCCAATGTCAAGGAGTGGGAGGAAGAGAGAAAAAGGAGGGGAGTAGGAGAACGAAGGCGGAGAAATGGGTGGAGAAATAAACACGCTTAGAATGCCTGAGGCTTAATATTTGTAACTTCTGTTCAAGACAATTGCAAATGACTGCATGTAGATTTCTTTCATCTTTAAATATAAAAAAAAATGCGAAGTTATATAAAAATATAATGATATAAAAATAATAAAGTAGTAAATAAAATGTAATAATAATTATAAAAAGACTCAAACTGATTAAATTTCTTTTTATTATTTTAAATGACAATTTTTAACTCAATTTATATTTTCTGCTCTCGCATGTAATTTGTAATTTTAATACGAGTCGATGAAATAATTTATCCTAGGTCACTAGCGTCCTTATTTGAAGACTTTGTTTTGTTGCGCTAGGAATCAAAGCATAGTGAATAAAAAGAAATATATATAAAATAGCCATTAATTATATCCTGTAAGTTTATCAAGTAGTCGGGCTGTTTCTTTCTTATATTACAACAAATATTTGACAAAATCATTTGTATACAATTTATAAATTATAAACAGAAAATAAATTATTCTATGCCTCAAATTAAATATTGTTGATCTAAGCTAGTGAGTTGTTGTTATTTTAAGTATGTATAAATGGTTAATTAAAATAGTAAAACATTTCCAAAATATGTTAATTAATTAAAAATACAGAAAATTAAAGAATTCGCTATGAATGAAGAGAAAGTCAGAATTTGCTTATTATTTATTTCGTAAGCAATTTAAGAATATCCGAGAACACCAAAACTTTCATGTCGTTTGGAATTGGTTTATTTAGAATATAAATTGAGTATTTATCATTTCCTATACCCTACCTATTTTAAATTTATTCAACTAGTTTGAACGCCTTTTCCCACTAACATAAAATAACATACTTGGGGTAGTATTAAGTGAATGTTGCACAACGAGTTAACGTTGCAAGCCTTTCAACACCTATTTCCCCTTCCCTCTTCCCCCGTTGGGTCAGGGGCAGGATGACCTAGTGCAATGAGACCTATTATTGTCTCTGGTAGCGCCCATAAATAGCGACTACTTAAGGGCATAAAATGTGCCCAGCATGCGCCACAAATTTATGGTCAACGCGATAGTTCTGGCCAGGCCAAAACTGCCAGGCGGAAGAGGGGTGGACTGAAAGTCCTTGGGCCTAGAGGAGACCTGTAAAAGTTCGGACGGTGTGTGTAATTATCAACGGCATTAACACCTTTAATTACGACCACAAAGCGAATGCAGTCAACGAAATGTGGGCCAAAATGAAAAAGATGCAGGAGGTAGGACAGGTGGAAAATAGGAAAAGTGGGTGGGGTATCGGTGAGGTCATGTAGCTACAACACACAATATGCAAATGAGCGTGTGTGTGTGTGTGTGTGATTGTGTGTGGGTGAAAGGTCGCCAGATCAAAACCGAATCCGAAAATACACGCCACACATGGATATTAGAATAATGCCAGGACGACAAAGGCATATCAAGGATATGCATGCAAATGCAACACAGACACACACACACACACACACATGCACACGCATTGAGTGTGTGAAGAAAAAGCAAATATGCTAAAACTACACTTACAAATAAGATTTCTGCACTCGTTTGTATTTTAGCTAAACACATTAAAATTTAAATTGCTCTTAAATCAGCAAAATATTACTCATACATAATTATAATATTTATATTTCATGATTAACGATTTCTGAAATGCAAAATATGCTTAAGATACAATAGGAACATTTGCATTAGAAACGCGACGTCAACAATTCTACAAATATAATATTTCTTAATATAGAAGTATTGTATTCAAAAATTATTTATAATAAATTAAGTTAAACTTACTTTCCTTAATTTTAGAGTTTGTAAATATGCTTAAAGTTCACTTAGAGCATTTTCTTCTATATTTTGGGAAAAAAAATAAAAAGAATAATAAAGTTTTGGAAAATGATATTAATTAAAATATATTATGTTTAAAATATCGCCATTGCATTCAAAATTTAAGTAAATTAAAGTATGTATTCCGATATATAAGAAAATCTGCTTAAGACTTAGCTCCTTGTGAGGTTGATTTTCTTAAATCTGGTTTATTCCCCATAAACATGTTTTTTTCTAAATCAAAGTGGAAAATAAGAAAAAAAAAGACTGAAAGCAAAAAAGCAATTTCTAAGATTAAATGATAAAGTTTCTTCAGTTTACAAAATGATTAATTTTTTTTGAAGACTATTATAAAATATTTTTTACTTTACTAATTATGAAGCTAACTTGAAAACAAAATTTCTTTTTTATTTTTAAGAAAAGTACTGCCTTTTTTAAATGCCATTTATTGTTCGAGTGTAAAAATTGGATTATATAGCACGATTTTTTCGAGTGCACTCGCATGCAGGACACACATGCATGTCAGAAGGACAATGCACAGGAAGCGCGGCTGGCAAAGCTCTCGATTCTCAGCTTTCAGCTCTCGACTCTCGACTCGATTCTCGATTCTCTCCTGGCCACGTCACACAGTTGGGCGCTGATTTATGAGTAACACACACATACACACACGTAAATGAAATATAGAATATACATATGTATATACATATATATATATTTGTAGCATATCCTGGCATATCCTGCTGGCTCGTTGGGTGACTTTGCATATTTCAGCCTGGCGATTTGCTGGCCAACTCCTACAACCAAATTTATTAGAATTGCTTGAAAAAACTGTGGTGTCATGGCCTCTCTTCTTATTCATCCTCTCTCTCTCTCTCCCCTCAGGTGTTGCCTAGCCAGGAGACCGAAGGGACACACACACACACACACATACATGCTCATGCATATGCAAATTGTTATAGTGTTTGTGTGACCCACTTTGATTGTGGGTGTGACGCATTACCACACCAATCTACACTCCCCTCCCCCCTGTCCACCCCTTCCCCTAGCCCTACTCCTTTCCCCACCTGCCTCTTGCCACACAGGCAGCATTTTTCTATTGTATATTTTCATTTTGTCGTTTTGCCAATTGTTGTTCCTGTTTTGTTACTGTTTTTGCATGACAAACAAAAATTATAATTGCACTTGAAATTGGCACATGATGGGAAGGGAGGTGGTCGGTGGGTGGGGAACGGGAAGAGGGCAGCATGACAATTGATAACTGCCGTGTTGCACGGTGAGCATACGAGTTTATTTTCTCGCATTTAAGAGATTACATTTGAGTTGTGCCATTTACATGAGAAATAAACTTGAACCAATTTAAGGAACTCGTATCTCAGTCAGATAAAGTCAACTGATAAGACAATGATAAGAGAAAACGAACAGATGGAATCACCTTGCTGCACATAAATAAATAAATATATAATTAAATATATAAATACATTGTTGTGACTAAATTTTGTAGCTTAACTAAACTTTGGATCGATCCTTCCCATGCAATGATTAAGCAATTTGGGTGACCTTTAAAAATTGAAAATTTTTTATTTAACACGCTTTTTCTATAAAACTATATTTCTAAGAAGTACATTATAAATAAAGCTTTAAAATTATGTGTGGGATTTATTTTATTTTATTTACTTATTTAATATCAATGGCAGTTAATCAGAATTAGGATTATTATATAAAATTAAATTAAAAACTTAATATGATATTAAATTATTATGAAATTATATTTAATTTGAAAGTATACCATAAAAAACTCATATTAAATATTATAAATTTAAAAGGATGATTTTATAATAGGACAAACTAAATCTTCTGATAAATAATAAATATTATAATTTAAATAATGCATTACATCTTTTGCCGATACCCTTTAGTAACAACTATAAGGGTATATTGGCAGTTGAAATAGTTTTCAAACTGTAGATATCAATAGAAAGACTTTGTTTACCTTAATTTGTAATTAAAACTCTGAAGTTACTGGGACGCATATCAGATACATAGATACTTGCAGTCAAAGATTAAAAGATACACATAAAGTATCTAAACTGTCACTATATCTAACTATACTTTCATTGCATATCCCAAATACTGAATATATTTCACTTTCAATTGTGTTCCATTGAGTTGAAATACAGCTGAAATATGAGTGCAACCTCATAGATACAAAGATACAATGCGCTACCTGCAAATGTTCGAGTCTAACAATGTTGCCTACTTCTCTCGCTTTTGTTCAGCTCAAATGTCTAATGCAATTATAGCCATATATTGGGCTCGCCCCAAAATGTATCGCATAGATACACAGATACACAGCCACACTCAGATACTTATGCAGATGTGCGAGCATTTGAAATTCAAAATTGTTTTGGTTGTTTGTGGGCAAAATTCTTCGGCTTATTTTTGGGTTATGCGACACTCACACATCGATATTTGAATGTATCTGTATCTGCATGTGTGTAACTGTTGCTAGGTGTGTTTCATGTTTGAGTATTGCCAAACGTTTACGTTTTTTTTAGGGTCATATCACTTTGACAAACATGCGGATTATCCCCAGCATTATTAATTATTATAACTGCAAAGCACGAGCCTCGTTTCAGCTGCCCAAATCACAATGTGTATCTGTGTGCGTGTGTGTGTATCTGTGTACGTGTATCTGTATCTGCTACAATAAAAGGACAACAACTGGTTGACTAATTAGTCAACAGAGCGAGATTTGCAACTTTACAAAACTTCAACTCAACTGTGTCTGCTTATCAAGATACAGATACATTTGTATCTCATTGGCTTACTGTCATTTGCCTTACTGGATTTTTGATCAGTTTTTGATACATTTTAAAAGTATTTTTGAGGCACAAAATATTAATATTTATTTCAATATTTATCTTGATTTTTTTAAATCTCTCAGATACAGTTGCTCCGCTCAGATACTTTTGAGTCATTGGGTACATTTTTATATTTCTTAAAAAGTTAAGTTGTGATTTTTAGTAGCTTTGTATCTTTTAGTTACTTTTATTTTGTCAAAATAAAATTTTCTAGTATGTTTTTCTAGTTCTGCACAGCTTTAGATATTTATAATAATACAGAGTCTAAACTTTAGATACATTTTGAATTAAACTGTTATATTTTATACCATAAGTTTGTAGATACATTTACATCTTTGACGCTCATTTGCATCCTTCAGTTATGTTTTCCTTTTTCTTTGTTTTCGAGCAGATTCTTGGGAAATTCTTTTAGTTTTCAATTGTGGCTGCCACGCCCCGTTGTCGCCCCTTTTTAGCCACTAATGCGCCTTTAATTTGCGGCCATGTTGCATGAAATGAGCTGCTAATGTGTTTCGGGTGCCCCAAAAAGGCGCTACATGTGGCAACAACAAACATTTCACTTGACGCGCCTAATGAGTTCAGTGGCAGGAACAGTGGGTAGGGGTTGGGGGAGGGGGAGGGACTAGTGGGGATATTTTTCAGAGGTCGCGACTTTGACTAAGTTGCGGTTGTTTTTGTTGCAACAATTCATTATGAATTTTCTTGCCTTTCCCCACACAAGCACCACACCCCACTCCACCCCCTCCCCCTCACCTAACTCTTTCACTCTTTGTCTCTCAACGCCTGACACAAAAGTGCAGCCTGAAAATGGAATTGCATTGAAAATAAACAGTAAATATTCAAAGGGGCAGCGGGCGGGGGCACAAATGTTGATAAACAAAACAAAAAGCGTAGAGGGAGGCAAAAAGGGCTCTCGTTGCTGAAGGTGAAAGTAAAACGTAAACACAAAATGCAAAGGTGCGAAAAAAATGCGTAAACAATTAATTTGTTTTTTTATTTTCCCAACTGCAATCGTGTTGTGCAACATTTGAAATGCAGCCAGCAACATGCTGCTGCAACACGTCGAACAGAGCGTGCGCTCTTTGAGAGCAAACGTTAAGAGCGTAGCAGCACAGAGAGCGGCAAAGTGAGAGCGTAACATGTGTTCATTTTCGAAATTCGAATTTCGAAATGGGCTGCTGTTGCCGGTAGCCTGTTGTTGTTGTTGTAATATTACATGCTGCAGAAAACGGAAGAAGAAAAACAGCAACTGAACAAAAAATAAAGCATGTTGTGGGCCTGAAGCGGGGGGGAAGGCGTTGCTGGAAAAGCGCAGTGCGAGACATTGACCTTGATCGGACTCATATTGTGGGATGCTGCTCTGTTGCATGTTGTTGTTGTTGCTGTTGTAGTTGTCGCTGTTGCATATTCGTCATAGGTTTTGATGACGAGCTTTGGAGCAGTGTGTTGTGTGGAAGGGGGACGGGGTATTTTAGTAAATCTGACAAGGGGATTTGTTGGAATCGAAGAAAACAAACAGCTGGGTATTATAATATCTACTCTATAAGCGTGTTCTGTTTACCCAGATGCCTGGATGAGTTCATGTCTATTTCACAATTATCAATAGACAATTAACAATTGATGGAAATTCAATACTCAAAGTCTGTTAAAAGTGCTTACTTTTAATTGTTCCAACTTTTGACAACTTGTCAATTTTGAAAACAGCTTTTTATACTGAAATCTCAATGCGTTGGCGTAATTTGATCCACCACAGTAAAAACAATAAACATCTGTACAAAAAAGTGTAGTTAAATATAAAAAAAAATTGCAAACTCCTCAGCAAATTAACGAAAAATTACGTTAAAATATTTGTGTTTAAATCAGCAGCAGAAGGAGCAACAAACAAGCGACAAGCAGCGTTCAAATTCAACTGTTCAGCTTAGAATCGCAATACCAAAGAGCGTACCTGCTGAGAGTTAGCGTGAGAGAGAGAGAGAGAGAGAGGCAGAGAGCGCGTATCGTGTAGGTGGCGTTCATTTACGAAGCAAAATGAACTCACAGCTCAACGAATGTTGCAAGGCAACAAATTTGTAACGAGCGAGCGTGTCTGAACATGCGAGCGCGAGAGCGTGTGTGTGTGTGTGTGTGTGCAATGAAACCGGCAAGCAATAGCAGACAGGCATCGACAACATCGGTACCGTCGTCGTCGTCGCTGTCGCTGTCGTCGTTGCTGCTGCTTCCGCTGCTGCTGTTGGACTCTCGTTTTGAATTTCAGTTTCAGTTTTTGACTCGCAGTCGCCGCCAACGGACGTGTGCGTCTCGCGTGTAATTTCAATTTTCGAATGAACGAATACGAAACTTTTTTCCAACCGCAAAAGACTGACGTGAAAAGTGTGTGAATGAAAATTTTTGAAAATTGATTGTGCATAAAAGCGAATAAATAAATAATACAAATCGCAACGACAGCAGCAACAAAAGTGCAACAACCAACAAAACGTGTTCGATACTGTGTTTTCAATACTGAATAAAAACAAAATAAAATAAAGTGTGTAATTGAAAAATTGTGTCTAAAAAGAAAAAAACGAAATTCAATAAGCACAATTATACTTTATAATTGGATTTGGCTTAATTAAAAACGCCAAAAGTGTCAAAGCAAATTACAGCAGTAGCAGCAAAAAAAACAACAAAAACAACAATAGCAAAGTCGAGTCCTTTTTAATTTGGGAGTTAAAAAACAGCGGGTAAGTCTCTGGCCCAAGCATCAACTGGAATATAAAAAGCTGCTGGCTGCCGCCCAAATAAAATAAGAAAGAGAAAAGGGAAATTAAAATGAGCGTAGGGATCTTGAACTTTGTTTGCATTTGCCGTGACAAAAGGAGTGGGAGTGAGAGCGAGAGCGGGAGCTGAAGTCGAAGTTAAAGTTAAAGTGCAGGGCAACTACAGTTAGTTGAGCATGGCAGCGGATTAAGCGCAGCTCAAAAACTGAGCCTGTGGGCGGGAGAAAGACAACAAGCGTCCGCTCATTGAGTGGGACGAGCAAAGCTTATCAGCAGCTTTAAGTTGCCGCGAGCTGCAGATTATCACTTATGCTCTCTCTCTCTCTGTCGCACACTCTCTTGGTCATTCATTCCGTGTTACAGTTAGAAAACTGTATTTGTTTGTGTAATTCAAATGGAATGCAACATCAAATCAAAGAAACTGAGAGTTTTTACTTATTGAGTAAACAGCACAAGTGTCTGGCATAAAAAGAGTTATAAGAATGCGTCATGAGGTGTATGGAAAATCCGTGGAAATACATAAATATAAAAAAAACATAATTCGAAGAAACTTGAAGGGCAGGAAATGCAAGCAACATAAATATTCGATTGGAAAATCTGGTGATTCCAGGAATTAAAAATTAAAAGAAAATGCATAGATTGTGATTATATTAAATGTGTACAAATCAACTTAATGAAAAAAGTGTTCCCATATATATATTTTTTTTTTTCGATAAACAACATCAGTTGAAATGTGGCTATAACTGTGCCCATGCGTTGAGTAACGCGCTTTCCACACTTTGCACAATAGTGAAAAACAAACAAATCATTTAAGAAGGAATAAAGAAGAAGAGTTTTGTTAGAAGACAAACCCATCGTCTTGATTCTTGTGGTAGAAGTCACAACAAAAGCGCCGCCAAAGAGCTTTAATTATAACCAAATAGAAAAAAATGTGTAGAAAAAGATGAGGGAAGAAATTAAAAAATACCCAGCACTTATGTCATCTACACACACTCACACACACGCACCTTTGTTTGCCTAGCCAAGTGTCTCCAGTGAGATGAGCGAGGGAGACAGAGAGATGTGTGTATATTTGCTGTCGCTAGCAAAGTGTCAACACTTTTTGTTTTAAGTAAATTTGTTTAAATTATTAGCAAGCGCAACAAGTGGGGGAAAAACACAGGACAAGCTTGCAACATTTGGCGGCAAGTTCATTATACTTATTTTCTGTGTTATTCTTTGTGTCTCGCTCTCTCTCGCTCTTTCGTCTTAATCCTTTGGTAAATAAGCCAAGACTCATAACTCATAAATTTGCGGCAAATAAAATTTATGCTTCAACGACAAGTGGGCACAGATACCGAAACGAGTATCTGCAAGATACAAGATACACGATACAAGATACAAGCGCTAAATGAACTGTTAACCAAGCAATCCACAGATGCGCATACTCATATACACATACATATATATAAATAATAACTCAATCTTGTCAGCCTACGCATAAAAAAGAGCACAGCATTCACTGGATGTTGTCTGGATTTGGGAATTATCGCAGAAAAGGTTAAATGTATCTTGTATCTTATGTGTGCTTTAAATTGAACTGTGCGCTTACCTGTCGGCAAATGGAAATTGAATTTTAATTGTCCACACGATCCCAATGGAAACATGACTGTTACACATGTTGACCCTTCTCCCACTCTCTCCCTTTCTCCCAATTCGGTTTGCTGAATGAGAGAGTTGAGAAAAAAGGCTCACAGGATTTCCGTTTGCTGTTTGTTTTCAAATTTATTTCGTTAGCCGCCTGCGGTTGCCCTTTCTCAATTTCCAATTCTGTGCGCCGCACCGTCCACTTAATTAGTATGCCAAGTGCGTTGTTTTCCAGCTGAAATATATTTTATAAAAGTCGTCGAGACATAAATTTGTAGGCTGGAAAAAGAGTTGAAGTGCGACTCTTAATGGCTTTATTAAAGTCATGGCCGTGGGAATAGATAGGCTGAAAACAAATAGATACAAAAAAAGTATTGGTCTTGAGTAATCACATTGTATACAACTAATATTTAATATAGATAGTTAGTTGACTAGAGTCAGTTGTGAATTTTACACGCAAATGAAATGATGTCAAAATATGCTAAGCTCTTGGGAAAACACTCTCTAAGCACCTTATGCAAATAGTCAACACAATATTTACAAAAGAAAAACATAAACACAACGCAAAGATGCTGGAAGAATATGCAAAAAGGAAACGAATCAAAACGCACGCGAAAATTTGTAACAACCATTTTGAGGAATGAGTGAAAGGCAAAAATAAAAATGAAAAAGAAAATTAAAAAGAAGCATAAGGAATAAAAAGTATAAAATCTGAAAACAAAATATTTGTTATACGCTTGTAATTTTGTCGCACGAGGAGCGCAAAGCAGAAGCGAAAGCCGGAAAATAGGCAGAGGGGGAGGGAGGGAGAGGGAAGTAGGTAGATGCCGGCGTTTTTTTCTTCTTCATGCTCAGCTGCCCGGCGATGGAACGTGAGCGACAGGGAGAGGGAGATGTAAACGTAACGAAACTTTATCGCAGCCGTCGCAGGACATGCTTACTGTAGTTTCAAGGCTCTCGCTCGCACTCTCACTCACTGTCTCACGCTCTCGCTCTGTTTCGCTTTCGCTCTCTTAATGCTGAGTGACATTGATGTGACATGCCCGTCATCTTCTGTTTCTACTTATGCCTTCCACTTCCACTTCTTCTTCTCTGGCTCCTTTGTCGTTGTCGTTTCTGGACAAACAAGAACAACGGCGCTTTGCTTTATTTAAAAGTTTTGCGTAATGTGGCCGCAGGGGGGCGTGACAATGTTAGTAGCCCAAACACCTCGCCCGACTGGACAAGCACAACAACAACAACAGCAGCAACAACAAGAACAGCAAATAATAAATGATATGTAAACTAAGGCAAAGTTACTGTACTTCTACTGCTCAGCATTTCCATCTTATTTTCTCTTATTTTTCTACGCATTTTTTACAAGAGATTTTGATAATTTGTAGCACGCTCTGAGGCGCACGTGCTTGAAAACATTTCATTTAAATAGGCTGAGCTTTAAAGCGACAGAAAAACAAATTTGCCAAGATTTAAATGTGGCTCTATTTGAAAAATAAAAAATATATGTGATGCTAAAAAATCCTTATTTTGTATAATGATGCAAAATTTAAATCTAATACAATTTTTGTGTCAAAAGAAAATAGGAATTAAAAGCATAAATACATTTTTAATATGCAAATTGAATATAAAAACTGAAAATCAACATATTAATTTAACTTTTTTGTATTGTTTTTATAAAGAGGTATTTTTCTATAGAAATTGAAATTTTAATGAATATTTGCATATTTTAATTTAGATCAACATAGGAGTTATAAATATTGAAAGTGAAAATTTATGTTTCCTGCTTCGTCCAGATAATTTAGTCTTGTGATTAAATTTTATTTGATAACCATAGTTAAATCTTAGACAGTTTTAATTCTATTCTGAGCTACATTTCAATTCCCTTAACCAATTTGCAATATATTTGATAGCCTTGTGCTACCTTTGTTCCACATTGGGAGCGTTATCCCGCGGTGCCCATAACACTTATCGTCGTTACCCAAAAACCAATTTCCCAATACCGAATACTAACTACATCTAATGTCTCAATTCTCAATGTCGACTACCTGAAAACTGTCAGAGAGTCTAGACTCTAGAGTCTACAGACTACAGTTCTATTTTTTAGTAACGCACCCATATCAGTTACAGTTTACCTACATCCATTCCTCTGTCAATGCCCAAACCGAATTAAAATTACAGAGATAGAATGAGACAGACATACGTGTAGAAAGAGATGGATGCAGATATGTCGAACGAAAGAACATTTATCATTGCAGCTAATAAATGTGTTTCTTTTACCTGCGTTGGGTTCTGTTTAGGTTTCTGGTTCTGTTTTCTGTTTTCTGACCCCGACGTGGTTTGGCTTTCCAATAGAGCAACGATTGAGTCATTTAAATGCGTGGCAAAAAAAAAAAGGAAAACTGTGGAAACTGGAAAAAAAAGAACCCCTGGCATTGTCCAGCTAATTTTGAAATTATGTTCCTTTACCCAATATCAAAGTATCTAATTCTGCATGCCTTCTTTCGGGAGTACAATTCAATTAAATTGTAGACAGCTGTTGTTCTTATTATATTCTTAAATTCTCCTTTTCTCTCCCTCTGTCGCAATTGTGAGTTTTTCAAGTGCAAAGTCAAAGTTACCAGGCGATAAATCAGCCTGGAGAAAGTTGAAGGAAAGTGCCTAGGAAAGTGGAGAGTGTGTGAGCCTAGTTCAATCGATAGGGTTAACCAAGAGGCAGATTCTTTAATTGGCTTCAAGTGCTCTGTTGTTGTTGTTGTTGTCTTTATAAAAAGGATTTCAATCTCAGCAAATCTCTTAGTTCTCTGAGTGCTTCGACTTGAGTGTCGAGCGCAGCTGTTGCTCGTTGCTTCTGAGATACTTTCTCTCAATCTCAATCTCATTCTCGACTTTAAGCCAATTATCTAATTGCTTTCATTTCGCTTTGATTCGTTCTTATCACAATGCCAGCTATTGCTAATTGCTGGAGTCACCTCAGCAGGACCTCCAACTTCTCTTCCGCCTCCCTCTCTCCCTCTCACTCTTTCTTTGATTTCCATTTACGCTTCCTTGGCGCGTCCATAACATTTCCGCTTTACGCTTGGTCGGACATCTCCCAGGAGACGTTGGATGCGTCCCAGACTTAATCTCGAAACAAATCGATTTCGTTGTCTCGTCTGTCTCCACTTCTCTCCTCTCTCGCTCTTCTTTGCCGACTCTCGTTTCCTTTTCTTTACATTTCGTTTGCAACTTGCAAGTTTTTCAACACGATTTATTTCATTATTTTGGGACCTTTGGGGTTTTTTTTGGCTTGAGCTTTTTAATGGGCCGCTTCGAAAGCTAATCAGCAAACAGTTTCAGTTTCAGACAATTCAATCGATTTTCGAAAGATGAAAAAAGTAAAAACAAAAAATAAAGCTTTAAACTGCGCTTGTTGCAACTCAATGTTGCATTAGTGCTGCAGTATTTTTTGTCTTTGTTTTCTTTTTGTTATTTATTAGTTTGACTTCGTTTCAATTCCATCGCATTCAATTCAATTCAATTTTCTTTACAACATTTCATCTTTGACATGTTTTGTGTGTCTGTCTGTCAGTTTATCTGTCTGTTTGTCGGTTTGTCGGTTTGTCTGCTGTCATTGTATTTTCGAGTTTCAGTCTCAGTCTCAGTGTCTCAGTCTCTTTCTTCTGCCCCATGCAACAGCAACAAAAACAACAACAACAACATTGTGTGTCAGATTCGCTTCGTCGTCTTCGTTTTTAATATCTTTTAATCTCCAATGTCAACAGCGGCTTACATTTGATTGCAAGACAACAACAACAACAACCGATTGTAGTTTTCAAGATCTTATCAGTTGCTTGGCCTCTCTATCTCTCTCTCTCTCTCTCTCTCTCTCTCTCTCAATCTGCTTTGCTCTTCACTCAGTGCCACACTCTCTGACAACTGTCAGCTCTCTGTGCAGCTAATTAAATGGCCCAACTGGCAACATATGTTGCCGTTGCCTCCTTGGCTTGCTCTTCCTCTTCCCTTACCCCACGCATCAGCCACTGCCTCAATGCCACACTGCCACAGTGCCACATGGTTGTTGATGCCTCTCGGACTGCAGACCGCGGACTCTTGAGATTTCCCCCGGGCTGTCAAGTAGCTGGTAGACAGAGCTTAAGTCGCAACGTAATCCACATAGACCAAGGCATTGTTACGCGGATGGAACCAATTTGGAAACGATTGTCGATTGTCCGCCTCGGACAGTTATCGATAAGAATGCGATAAGATTTTTAAAGTGATACTGACTCTACCTTTCACTTTTAAAGCTACATGTATAAAGCTTAAATGAATCTAGAAGGCAAATGTTTAAGATAGATATAAAATTGTAACATAAGATATAATTAAAAATGAGTCTAATTCAACTATCGATTTCCAAAAGATTAAATAACTGTTAGTTATAGTAGTAGCATTAGCAGTTAGTCCAACTATTCAACAGTTATCGATAATAGAGAAAATGAGAATATCCTAAACCACTTTAACCAATTTCTCAATTATTTTGTCAGCATATGTGTGAAAAATAACAACAGAACCGCAGCCAAAGGATAACAATAATCATAAAAAAACGACAACAACAACAACAAAAAATAGAAAAGGAAAACCTTTAACTGCAGAGGGGTTAAAACAATTGCCAATGAGTCGACAGATTTAGGGATACAAAAAAAAGGGAAAATGTATATTTAGCCCAACAGTAATAGAATGGAAAGGGATAAAGCAGGACACACGCACAACAACGGCACAACGGCAAGCAGCGGTAAAAAGCCAAAGCAAATAAAAATAAATATGGAAAAAAATAGAAACGCATTAAACAAAATCAATAAAAATTAACATGAAGCGTTAACGGAATGGGGAGGGTTAAATCACACTCCCCGTTGGGAGGGCTTTAGGGGAGGGAGGGATTTTTAGGGGTGCGAATCGGAGGGAGTTGGGGAGGAAAAGTTTCTGCATGTGCCAAAGGAAGTGTGACCAGGATCAAGCTGAATATTCTTACATACGTGCCCTGCACTACAGTTGCCAGCTAATAAGATAGCAGAGTTAGAAATAGGAGAGAGAGGCAGAGGACGAAGAAAAGTAGGCACAAAGATGCCGCCAGCTGTTGTCCAGGCAGAACAGGATGGGACAGGACAAACCCACACATTTCATAATCCCTCGACTAACCAGATAATTCTCTTTGCCTTCTTTTGCAGCTCCGCCGCCGTTGAAGGCTGTCCAGCGAGATGACAGCGATCAGGAAACGCATTTGACACGATCTCACACACACACATACATACACACACATCCACACACACACCAACTCACACGAACACTCATCGAAACATACACATACATTCACAATAGCAGAGCCCACCAAAAGCGGAAAATAAGAAAAAGACGAACCAAAATCAACCAAAAATCAAACAAGATAAATCCAGTAGAAACTTGAAACAAATGTGGAAAATGCTGGATACCATGATGGACGCGGATCTCTTGATGTTCGAGTGCGATGAATGCGCTGGGATGCCACTGGCACCACCGCCACAGTTTCTCATACCGCCACCACCGCGACCGCCGGCCCTGGCCGAGTTCACGGTGGTGCCACAAGACTGCAACGAGGAGCAACTGGCGCAACAGCAATGGGAGAGCGACGTCTGCCAGGCGATGCCGGTAAGTGGCCAGGGTTGCAACCCTCTCATTCGAAAACACAGCTGTTGCGATATTCTTCTTGATTTCGCCTAACAAGAGGTGTCAGAATTTTATGTTGCCTTATTGAATTATTGCACGATTCCATTATGCATGCATACTACGAGTATAATAATAATGCGCCCCCTTTCATTATTTTGCTTATTAATGGGGTGGCAGGGTTACAGACTTGTTACAGGGTTGCCCTGTGGGCGTGTCGCGTATGTGCTTAAAAGTCGAGTGCCAAACACTTCAACTTGATTGAGGTATTGTTAGTCACAAATCTGCCGCAATTTAAATGAACATTAACAGATGCTGTAAAGTCTACGTAACATTTACAGTAACAGCAACAGTGCAACTGTTAACCGCTCTCAATCTCCTATTTCTTAACATAATCATAGAAAATTTAGGTTGAAATTGTAGTTTCTTAAAACATTTATTTAAAAATTCAGTTTCCGTTTTGAATGTTTTTTGAATTTCTGCAACTCTTCAGAATTTTTTAAAAATTATTTAAAATAACATGTTATGTCAAATACTGTTAAAAGTCTATTTCTCTCTCACTATATCTATCTGCATTATATGTTGAATCGTGATTTCTTGATTAAAATATTTCTCTATATTCCAATTTCCAATTTTGTCAGACTCTCTCACTCTCTCCTTACTATTCTCTCTCTCTCTTTCAAATGAATTCAAATTGTAGCTACTTTCTGCTAGAAATGATTTCCTTTCTACATTTGAACTCTCTCAACTTTTAAAGCCATTTAAGTTTTGCGCTCAAAGGAAGAGGAAGTCTACGCCCATTTGGACACGCCCACATGGGCAACCACAGGGCAACACTTTAAAACTGTTGTTGCGTCTTGAAAAGTTCATGCTGACTGTTTCCAGAGCAACAGCTGTTGCTCTTGTTGGAATTCCTTTCAGCCCAAAATGAAAAAGGAGAAGGAAAAATAGAAAAATATATAATAAAAAACGTCATCATTATGAGGCTGGCCATAACACCCTGCCCACTGGCCAGGCAACAACAAATTACAATAACAATGAAAAGTTAAGCGTCAGAGCACGAAAAGGACAACCCAAGTAGTTGGCAACAACAGTAACAAAAACAACAATAAGGCATAAGGGATATTCGGTTTTCGAGGGGGATGTTCCACGGCAACATATGGCCTCGTATTCAACCCCCTTCCCCCTCTCACCATCCTGTCGCTCTTAACCTTAAAGATTGTCAGCGGTTACACGAAAAACTGTTACAAATTATTTGCTGTTGAAAAACTAAAGAGCTGGAAAAGTAGAAAACCAACTGAACTGTAACCCGGCACTCGGTCTAATCTCTCAACTGTTTGTTTAGGCAATGAGAAAATAGAAGAAAAACTCGAAAAACACAAGATCAAATTCCACATCAACACTTTTGGAATTGATAACCATATGAGACTCACGTGCCCAAAAAGGAAAAAAAAAGAAAATGATGATTCCTCTCATTTTTTATGCTCTTCTCGTTTTGGGGAGACAACGCCAGCTCCAACACGGCGGAAAACTCGAGTGTTTTCCACTTAATTGTCGACATTTAAGTAACAGCAAATGGAAATTTCAATAAATAAGAGAAGAACTCAACTCTATGCAGGGTGTGTGTGTGTGGTCCCAGATAACGATAGATCTTTGTTTTGTTGTGTGGGCACTTGAAACTGTCACTGTCTCTCGCTCGCTCGCTCTCTCTCTCTCACTCTCTATCTCTGTCTTAATTTCAATCTATTATTGCTTAGTTAAATTATGCTGACAAATCAAATGTTCAGGCATCACTTAAATTGTTCCCATAAGCTGTGCTCTAGTTATCGTCTATCGTTTATCGTGTATCGAAATGCAATTTCATGCTTCCACTAACTGCCATTGAGGTAAATTCGTTGAAATCTGTGCGAAGCAGCTTAAATTCAATTGCCATCAGCATCAATTTAATGGATTAGCGTTAAAAAATGCCAAATTCAAGAGCGAGAGGGAGGAGAGGAGCGAGAAGGAAAGATGGGAATGTTTGTGTGCGTGTGTGTGTAAAATTCTCTCATCAAATTGATAAGTTTAACGGGAATTGTGCCAATTTGGCAGAGCAACATGTGTGTGTGTCTGTGAACGTAATTGTCAACTGTTGAAGAAAGCAAAATATGCAAGACTTTAAGATATCCTGTAACAATTGAAAAGCTAATAGCTTACTTGAAATCAGTGTGAAAATATATAGTCTGAAGTTAGATTTAAAAAACAAGACAATCCGGAGCTTAGATTAAAGATATGTGAAGTTTAAATTTAGAACTTTGCTTCCATCTCGTAATAAATTGGATTCAACAACTTTTCAATTAGCTAGTTAATATACCCTACTGTGCAAATAACATGCGAGGGTATAAAAAAATCTTTAAAGTCAAACGGAAGTGGCAGCATCACGCAAAGGATTCGACCGAGACACACTCACACACACGTATGTGTGTGTATTGAGAAGAGGAAAAACGAGGACGACGCGTCAAACATGCGAAATTAAATTTGGAGCGCGTCGCGAATTTCCCCAAAGCAACAACAACTTGACAAGCAGTGCAAGAAAAAATTGAAAATATAAAGAAGAAGAAGAAGAAGCAGTAGCAGCAGCAGCAGCAAACGCACTGATTGTGAAAAGGGGCGTGGCAGCCAAATAATCCATTCTTATTTTCCTCTGCTTTTTGCCTACCCTTTTATATTATTATTTTATTTTTGGAAGCTTGTGAAGAAATATTTCAAGTTGCTGAGCGAAATCGCTTTAAATAAGCAGAGAGTTAGAAAGGACGAAGGACGAGAGGAGAATAGCATGATAAATCTGAGGGTCAGAGAGGGAAGAGCAAATGGCTTGACATTGATATCAAATGTCGTGCGAATGCTCGCAAATCGCATTGTCTAAGGAATGTTGCATAGTTTTGTAGTCTGCTTTTGGGCACAAACAACATGATGATGATGATGATGATGATGATGAAGGAGCAAGAAGAGAAAAAGGTTCTCGATGTTGTTTACAGTTGACACAGAGCAGACACAGCTGCAGACAGGGCAAACACACACACACACATACAATTGAGTGAGAAGATGAAATGAAAAATCGTCTGAAAATTTGCTGTGACAATAATAAAATTGAATTTATATTTACATGGAAAACATAGAAGTTTCTGATAAAGCTAAATATACCAAAATACATATATCAATCATTTAAGAATCTCATATATAAACGCCCTTAAATAGTTTATTTTTGAAATATAAAATATCTACTTTGGTAAGAAGTTAGTTTTTCTTTTGCCACATTTATTTTCGCTCTTTTTACGCTCATTTCACGCAACTTTTCTAGTCGAAAGTTACCTGTTAAAAAGAGAAGAAAATACATGGACAGAAAGAGATGCAAGTAGCAAAAGGGAATCGAATCGAGTCGAATGCATCTCAATCACAAGTTGTTTCCAAACAATTGCACTGTCAAGTGGTTACAAAACTGCGTCAAGTTGCCAACATAAACACAGGCTGTAAAATTTCCCCCGTGGTGGAAATTCGGGGGTGGTGGGGGGTTTGGAAGTACAGTCGATATGCACGTGCCTTGAAATCGAATGTTGGGTAACACTGGCTTTCGGTTAGTGTTGAAAAAGGCGTTGCACACATGTACAATGTATAACGTGCATGTGGAAAAGTTTTAGCCATGTTATCAACGTGCTCAACTGTCGTTGTTGTAGTTGTTGCTATTGTTGTTGTTGGCTGAAAGTGGCACGTGCTTTGTTGCCAGCCTCCAACACTTGCAATTGTTTTTCAAAGAGACTGCGAGAGAGAAAGAGTCTGGAAGAGTTGCAAACTTTTGCGTTTTTCATCAGGCACTGGGAAAATGAAAATGAAAACGCATTGTGCGAAAAGTTGTTAACTTGAAGTTGCACGTTAGAAGCAGGTGTACGACTTCCTTTACAACAGCAACATTCTGACAACTGATTCTGATGACTTGACAACCCTGTTTGTTTAGTTGCCTTCTCTTCATCTTTGAAGCTGAGAAAATTGGGTCACAATATCACTGAAAGGCCTAGTCGGAAATTGTTTTTTGCCCACGAGCCTTGGGGAATTTTTCATGATTACAAAGTTTGGGTGGCAACACTGGTAATCTCCATTCTTTTAATGCTCTAAACTTTATGCCATAATTTCTTATATACTCGTTATTCCCATTTCGTTTTCCATTTAGATTCCCATTCACTTTTCACATTTCCCTCAGCATTTTTAGCCTAATGTCTTGTGGCTTAATTATTTTATCGCCCAAGTTGGCAGCACTGTTTGCTGTTCGCTGTTTACTTTGCCCTATTTGCCTTTACATAAATCGTTCAAACTGTTATCGTTATCTCCGGCCAATGTTTACCCCTGAACTGGCATTATAAATTTATGATTGCTGCTACCTAGACTCGAGAAGTCTCCACTCAACTGGATGGAAAACCTTCAATCATTTTCCTACTGAAAAAAAAGCGCGCTTATCTGAGCAAACATAGCCGTTGTTGTTATCAATAAGAAGCACAACTCTTTGTGGGCAGACGAATAGTTTATAGTTCATTCTCTGTTTGACTTTTTATCTGAAAACCGTCCTAATCCCCAGTTGCAGCTGACGGCGGCAGTTGCAAGTCCCTCACTCCCCCTCCGGCTACTCAGGCAGCTCATTTGTTTGCCTCGAAGTGAGCATTACAAATACTTGCTCGTATTTATGTAGGTAACATGCCCAGCTCCCTATTTATATAGATTTATTGATTATCAACGCACACGACGCTGCCTGCGGTGGAAATGTGAGTGAGGGGAGAGAAAAATGAAACTGAAACAGAAATGAGACAAAAGAAATTGCTTTCATTATTTCTTTAGACTTTTTTTTTGGAAAATCTAATGTCGCAATGTGTAGGTGAGTGAAAGTCGAGCATATGTTGAAATAAGAGTATTTTACTTATTTTTCTAATGTTACACATTTACAACTTATGGTAGATACAAAATGAATCTTAAAGTATTAACAGATTGTATCAGATGTAAACATTTTTATTTACAAATTTTATTTTAAAATTTAGATAATATTAAATTTAAAAAATATATAAAAAATATATTTTAAATTAATCCAAGCAAATAAATATAATACATTTTATTTTGAATACGATTATATGTAATTTCTGTTAATATAATTTGAGTATGTTGCCAGCTTTAAATTCATTCTTAAGTATTCAACACTCTGTAATTTGTTAATCGATGGGTTCGTAGGGCATTCGACAAGTGTGTAAAAGGGCAGCTTCCGCAACTTGTTGGTAACTCTGCCCCTTCCACCACTTTACAACACTGCCACAGTGCCACGGCGATGCTCATTAATCAATTTGATTACGCGCAATGAGAGCTTTGAGACTTTTGACTCGCCCCACAAGGCAATGCACCACTCGCCCCTCTCCCTCTTCTTTCCCTCTCCCTCTCGCATAATTGTTTAATTTATTGTTATTTATTTGCTTGACTCCGTTTCATGCGCCACGTTCGCCGCATCGATTTGTCTGTAAATTGTTTTCAAAACAATTTTTTCAAAAAAACCAACAAAAAAGAAATGCTTTACAAAATTATATGATAAGCGCAGGGAAGAGAAGGAAAAGGGGGAGGGGGGGAGGGTAAGCGTCTTGCAGCTACCAAGTTGCCCCTTTCTCAATAGTTTAAACAATTTTGCCATGAGGCAACGGCTGCTGTCAATATTTTTATAGCTTATCTCGCTTTTGGATGCATTGAAATTGGGAGCGGGATTATGTTTTTGTTTTCCCCCTTCCAACGCATCGATCGCTTGTTCCCTTTTGTTTGTTTGTTTACACTCGTTTGCCATATGAAATGATTAATTTGTAGAGTGACAAAGTAAAAGGGCTGTGGGGGGGGGGATGTGATAAGCGATGCTTCCGCATTTTGAAAACTGTGCCAACGCTGTTGAAAGTGCAAATAAATCATCGAAGAAAATACGAAAATCTATTTGTTAATAAATTAGTGTATGCACAAAATGCATTTCAAATTAAACTCTGGCCTACATATAAATGCATTTGTATGTGTGTGTGTGTGTACACACACTGACTCGCAATCATCATCTCAGTTGTGCACACACTGGCTGGCGAAATTATTTGCACAGCTGTCAAAGCTTGACCTCATTTCTGTTGAACGTAGCTTTTGTCTCTCTTCGCACTCTCACCAAAATAACAAACGAATATTTTTCAATGCTTTCTGACTGATTTATGATGCGTATCTGATTGTCTCTTTCTACGTATGTGTGTGTGTGTATGTGTGTGTCGTTGCAATGACAGGTGCATAGAACTTTGCTTTATTTTTGTTTTTCATTCACAGATCAGGAAAACTTTTTGACCACTTTGCACAGGAAAATTCCATTGTTTAGCAACAGCAAAGGAAAAACACAAATTAAATAAATAGAAAAATACCGAAATTCGATATGTTTATCTTTGACAGGCTGTAGATTGAAATTTATAACTGAAAGCCAAGTTCAGTACAGTTAATACTCTTTGAAAATATGTACTGACATTTTTGCCCTTAATTTCAATGATTGCCAAAAGAAAAATAAATTTCCCTTCTCCCGCTGTAACAATCTCAGAAATGCTGTAGAAAAAAAAGGTTAACAGCCGCGTGCTCTTTTGTTTGCATTTCGTTAGGCATATTTACCGAAATTTTGTTGTTTCCTTTCTGTTTTGTTGGTATGCAAAATGGCTTTGTGTTTGAGTTGTTTCCTGATTTGCATCGTCTTGAACTTTTTACTTTTACTTTTCACTCAACGCTAAGTAACCACAACTCATCACACTCTCTCTTTTTTTTCTTTTTCTCTTACAGATTCTGGATGCCAGCCTTTACAGCAGCCAATCACTGGCCACCTCAGCAATGATTGCGGTTTTCTCACTGCTGCTGGTGCTCATTGTGCTCATCTCTTCACTGTTTGTCTGGAAGTAAGTACAAATACATATAAGAATACATATATACATATAATGAGCATGGGTGCAAGCAGCGCAGAATGCTTAAGCTCTCTGCATTGGTGCATAGAGAGAGCACATGTAAGAGAGCGATCTCTGACTTGACATCACTCAATTACACACAACTACAGCCCACACACATTGTAGTTAAACAAGCTTTCTTCACTGCGCCCCTCTCAGTGTCTTGGTTGGTCTTGTCGTGGTTGTGGTTGTGTCCCCTTCTGGGCAACTTTTACCACTGCAGACGTTGCAACATGTTGCACAGTCTTTACTTTCTGATTTATGCCAAGCCAAACAATGGGGCGTAGCTTTTCATTGCCGCAGAGATAGACAGGGATAGATTCCCAGCTGGTGATAACTGCTTTAATTACGTGTCAGCTTAGTTTAAATCGCAATAATAATAATAATAATAAAGTTCGCTGTAATTTACACAAATTCATAAACCGGAAAAGTGTTTGGTCATCCAAATATTTGGCGCCATATGAAAAATGCATGCGATGCGCCAAATGCGGAAACGAATAAACATTATAAACTATTCATGGCAATATTTTTGCATGTGTGTGTGCATAGATATAACTGTAAAACCCCATTTGCCAAAGTTACAAAAACAAACGAGTAAACAACCAACAGCAACAACAACTACAACAGCAAGAAAAAAATGGCGACCAAACGAAAATTAATGTAGTCTACTTTTAAGCGCTGACCTACATACATATGCATCTGTGTGTATGTGTGTGCGCTCTCTTAAAACCAAAACTAAATTAAATTGAAATTTTAAATACACATGGCAAGAAAAAAACGTGAGAAATGGCCACTCTCCTCCCTCTGCCCGCTCTTCTTCTTACCACACACATGCACCCTTACGGATGCAAACACAGTTACATCAACTTTTTGGTAGCACAAAAAATAAAACAATTTACTTTCCACTAAAATGAAAGAAAAAACCTCTCAGATTGTAAACCAAATGAAATCTGCAGCAGAAATAACCGCAGCAAAAGCAAATGAAAAGCGAGCAAGGGAATAAGAGAACAAAAAAAAAATGAAACGAAACCAAACGCAAACAACTCAGTGCACGTTCCGCTGCTTGAGCGTAGTTTGCATGTGTGAGAGAGCAGCTAAAGAATTTTGCACGCACAGCAAACTGCCGACATTAAAGAGAGCGCAAACTGTTGAGCGGATGAGCGGGCATCAGTAAGTGGGCAGACGGACTCTCTCACCTCGCAAAGCTTTAAAAAGTTCCTCGCTGCCCATTTCTCTGCCACTCACTCTAAATGTGTGTGTTAGTGTGTTTATTCATTTTAATGGGTTAGCTAAGTCTGAAAGTGCTTTTTCTGCTCTCTTTTTGGACATGAATTAAAAACTCTAAACTCTTATTTGTTTTCATAAATATGCGCAAGCAGCCTAAGAGTTAGTTTATGACTTTAAATGACTTTAAAGTATCCATCTAAATCGAGCTCTCTTAAAGCTTACACTCTTCTGCTTAAGTCTACCCCCACCCACAGCCTCTACATCTTGTTTCTTCTCTCATTAACATCAACAAGTGTGGAAGTAATATGTAACAACAAAGTTAAAAAGAGAGAGAGAGAGAGAAAGAGCATCGATTTTGCTGTAGCGCCCAAAAACGGACAATATTCATGACACTGTTATCGAGCAGGAGAAGGGGGCGTGGGAAGAGGGAAACGGGGGAATTTCTGAGCAGTTGCCACAAGCGATTTTCATACATATTCATTAAAGTTTACTGACCGCACGAACGCACAGTCCGACACTGGGAGTTGGGGGGCGTGGCAGGGCAACATAGAAGCCACACACACACATTTACAAATGTTGTTGTTGTTGTTGCTCTTGTGCTTCATCATTTCTGAGGTTATGGCCATGACCAGAACACACACACGCAGAAAACGGACGACGAGTATCTTTATTACACACACACACAAACAGATAGCAGAAGTTGCTGCTGCTTTAAGTGTTGCCCCAAAAACTTGCCCCATTTGCTATCTGCATGTGCGTGTTGTTCACTCCACATGTGTGCGTGTGTGTGAGCGTGTGTGTGTGTAAATGACTATGAATGTCCAGCGCAAAAAAGGAAGAAGCGAACGAAAAAAAGCAACACAACAACAACGCCGTTTTTGTGGCATTTATGATGTGGCACATTACTTTTGCCTTTATGGGCCCAAAAACACACACACACAAATAAATATGAATATAAATAAATACGTATGTCCTTGAGTGTGTGTGTGAGGTGGCGTGTGTGTGTGTGTTATCATGTTGCGTGTGCCTCACAGAAAAACCTATAAATAAAATACAAACTAATTTTATTTATATTTATATTTCTCTTCTTTTTTTTTTTTGCAACAAATAAAATAATCATAATGTCAACACATTAAATCTGAATTTGTTCAAGAGCGTGGGCAAATAAACATAAGGAAGTTTTCTACCAACTCCCACTCGAAATACTTTAAGGGATGTCTGGGGAATTTTTAAATCATTTTCCACGTGAAAAATGATTTTTTAATGCTGCAAAATATTTGCTATTTAATTGTTTTCGCACTGTTGTTTGTTTTGTTGCAAGTGCTCCATAACCATAAAGTGCATTTATTATGAGTTATAATTACCTTAATTATTTTAATAAACTGCCAGAACTGTTGAAATTTCAGGCCCACCCTTTGACATCAATTTTTTGTTGCAAATGTTTGCACATTGAACTTTATTAATTGCGTTAAATGTGTGGTATGCAACATGTTGCACATGCGGCTCGAATCTGAAGCGGTTGTCATGTAAATTGTTAACATTGTCGCCAGTTAATAATATTGAAATAAATATGCCCGATTTATGCAAATAATTGCAAAATGATAAATCAAGTTGAAATGGAAACGCTTAACGTTCTCCCTCTCTCTCTCTCTCTCTCTCTGTCTCTGTCTCACTCTTTATACCTCTTTAGCTGTCTTTCTCTTTTTATGTATTAAAGTTAAGAGTCTGCTCAGCTCAGAACGAGCTCATGCATATTAAATAGGTAGCAGCAACCCTGGCAACCCTGGTAACCACAAAAGTTATGGTTGCCTCCGTGTGTGTGTGTGTGTGTGAGTTGCCATTAATGTTGACTGCTAAATAAATAAAATCAATTTCACCTGCCTGCAATTTCATTTGCCTTCGCCCAAAAACATATGACAACAGTCTGAGGGGATGCTCAAGGGTGCAGAAGATGGGCAAAGTGGGGATGGGGAGACCTCCCCCCCTGATGTATGCAATAACAATCACAATCTCAATTTGTGCTTATCATGCTTCTACTTACTTTTGTTTCCCTGGCAACTTTTAATCAAGTGCAGACCTGCAAATTCCAAAATCATTTCATAAATAAAAGGAAGAGAAATCTTTCGTATACATTTCCTTGGACTCTGTTGTAGCTTCCCATTTACGACTGAGTTCATTTGGAGCAACGGGTTTTCGGTTTAATTGCCGCCGCAATTTGGTGTGGTCAATCAGCTGCAGCTCAAACGTGGCCAAAACCACAGGCATGTCTTAGACATGCAGTTGGCCAAGACCCAAACCGCTCTCCTTCCTATTCTCTGCTCTAACCCACATTTCCATATCAAAAACACCGTCTGAAGTCTTTATCCCTTTGTAGTTCAATTTTCTCGCTACATTGGGGCTTTATTTTCTTCTTTTTTTTGGTTATGTTACGTGCCTGTGACGTGGAAACCTCCAAAGCGTATGCCACCAGCCAAGTTAGCCGAGTTCATAAATAAAAGATTCCCTTGCACATAGTAGGAAATGTTAAGAAGAGAACTCCCCAACTTGAATGCGAGAATCTGAATGCGAAACTTGGTCTTTCAACAATCGGATTGTTGCCTCAGCTACTTTTTATTGTAAATTGCTTATGCCACAAGGAAAGCCTTTCTCTCTTCATGTTGCCCCAAAGGTATGGCCCTCCCCTTCTCTCTCCCTTTCTCTCTCCTTCGCTCCAGCAACCCTAGGGCATAAAAATACTTGAGTTTGTTGAGTTTCTTTGCTTTTGGCCCGGCAAATTGTACGACACTCCGGGGACTCTGCGTCCATTCCAATATCTGGTCATAATGCTTAGAAATCAAACAGGGCGCTTAAGGGGTTAAAATACATACTCACACACACACACACACTCACGCATAGATGACATTAAACCTGCACGCGTTGCTTTCATTTTTACGCCTCGTAAGTGAAATGGAACGAAACAAGTTAAAGACAGAGAGAGGTATAGGAGGTGAGAGAGAGAGAGAGGCATGCCACTTTTTTCTCATTTTCATTTTCTGTTGCTCTTGCCACTGTGTGTCATCTTGTGGCATGCCACATTATTTAATTTACTTTTAAGAATATTTTACAACGCAACACGCCTGACAGTCTCCACCAAGCCTCCTCTAAGCCAAGTCAACAGACAGTCAGCCAGCTAACTTCACTGACTCAGTCACCGACTCTTAACCTCAGCACACTCACACACACGCACACACACACGCATACATTGTCTGTCTGTGTGTTGTCATTATGCTCTCACTGTGAACGCATGACATTGACTTTAGCTGCAACTTGGCAGGTTTTTATGGACTTACTTTCTGCAGAGAGCGTAGACTGTATTTCAATTCCTCTCTTCTTGAAATTCGTAAACTAACCACAAGCAGACCAGATCACTAATAAAAAAAATATAAGGATAGAGTGGAAAAGAGATAGAAAGCGAGAAAGATTTTAGTCTTGTTATTTTCCTTTCCCTTTTGTACTAAATTCGTTAACGTTTCAACTAGAATTTTACATAATAAGTTTGCATTTAGCATATTTCATTTTCATTTAGATCAGGCAAATGTTAATAAAAAGAGAGGGAAAGAAAGAGTTACTCAGACTCTTTTTTTTACGATATTCGTTAACGTTTCAACGGTCTGTCAACTGCATTTCTTATTTTCCTCTTTACACGCTATCCGTTAATTTATCTACTATTAATATAAGAGAAGAAAATGATTTTCTATTCATAATTTTATCACTTTCAGCTTTTCTCTCTATTTATTTCTCTCGAAACTTCACTTTATGTGATTCCTCTTTACACGCTATTCGTTAACGCAGCAACTTTATGTCGCTCTGCTCTCACTCAAGCACTTATAACTTTTCTCTCTTGAGAGAGTAAACTGTCAATCTTTTTGTGATTCCGTTTTGTGTGCCATTCGCAAACGTTTTTCTACTTTAAAGCGCATTCACTAGTCGTTGGTTTATTCTGATTTATATTTGCGCTGTCTAAAAGTAGGCTAGCACTTTGAATATGTGTATATATGATGCGCCTGCCCCATTTACGCAATCAGATGCGCTCCGACAGTTAGCTTTCGCTTTTCTCAGTACAGGGGAATGAGCAGGGAAAGGGGGGGAGGAGGATTGAGAAGGACTTTTGGGCCTTGGCTGGCATTGCATGCGAGTTTTTACGAGCGACTTCCGTTTGACATCGCAACATGTTTACCTACAAGACATTACAAGGCTGACATTTATTCCTCCTCCATTCACCTCACTTGGTCCACTCTCTCTTTCTCTCTCTCTCACTCGCTTTGTCACTCTCTGCCTCTGGGGCATGCTACGTGGCGTCAATTTAATTTCACATTTTTCATTATGCTTATGCTGGGAACTGAAGGAACTTGCAGCCGAGAGTTTGCCATATGGAGTGTGCTCTACGAGGCATCTTTAGGGCCTTGTTGTTGTTGTTGCTGCTGTTGTTGCTGCTGTTGTTGTTGCTGTTGTCTTTGCCATGGGCAACACTTAATTATGTTCATTATTTTGATGGCACGCGGTTGCCCCCACCTCCATTTCCATATCCATGAAGCTGTTGTCATTTTGACATCCTTCCTTCTACTTCAGCTTGTCCTTGTCCTTGTGCTTGTGCTTGTGCTTGACTCCTTCTCGCCTCCTTCTTCCTGCTGCTCTTTTTCTCTCCTCCTTTATTTGCTGCTTATTTAAATTGAATTTTATGTGGCGCACTTTCTGGCGTGCTTTTTGTTTTTGCTTTTTTTTCTCTCGAATTTTTTTATTAATCAACTGAAGCTTTGCTTTTTTGTTTTTGCTTCCGCTGTTTACCTGTTTGGGCCATCTTGGCATTTATCATGGCTAGCCACGCCCACGCCTCCGCCCCCGCCCCATTTTGCAGCCATTACAAATCGATTTATCTTACGAAGGCATCTGCCGCTGACCGAAAACTTATGGCTCTATTAAGTTGGCAACGCTGCCCGAACAACGTCATGAATGTCAAGCTCATCATCTTTATTCGAGTTTACATCTCTCTTCCTCTTAGCTCCTTGGCTTAAGTCTGTTTTTAAGCTGCTTGCCCAATTAAAGTATCCACTTGTCTCTCTTTCTCTTGTGCAAGCTGTTGTTTTATTATTTATGCGACTCATTTAACGAAGCTTAAAGCTTCCTCGTCTATTTATCTCGTTCTTACACACTCCTTCCAGTTTAATAAGCAGATCTCTTTAAAAACACAAGATTACACAAGTCTGTCTCTCTTTTATCTACATGTTAAAAACTGATCTGAATGGTCTTTAGTTAGCTTTAAGCTCTTTGTTTCTGCTCACACACTTTATGAATCATATTCTCTTAATTTGTATCACTGTCACATCAGTCACACAGTTACACAAGTCTGTCTCTCTTTTATCAACATCTTAAAAACTGATCTGAATGCTCTTTAGTGAGCTTTAAGCTGTGGCCTCTCTTCGTTTCTTCGCACACACTTTAAGAATCATATTCTCTCTTAAGTTACATCACACGAGCTTTCAGCTGTTGGTCTTACGTTTTACAGAATCGCATGTAAATGAATTTAACTTTTAAGTATTTAAATCTCTCTCTCTTAAGTCTTACACAAGCTTCAACAATTCTAACTGTGAACTTCTCTTGCTCTCTTTCGTTGCAGAAATAAACGAAAGGTACAGAATCTGCTGCCCTGCAAGACGCCAACACGCGGCGCACTCAGTGGGGCAATGCCTCTGGGGGGAGGTGGCACGCTGGGGTCGCAGCATCATCATCATGCCATGTACGAGGATCCCGATGCACATCTGGGTCACCATCGACCGCTCGTGATGCGGCATCATCAATATCAGCATCAGCATCCGCATCATCATCAGCTGCAGCATTCGCATCATCATCATCATCATTATCAGCAGCATCCGCATGCAGAGGTTAGTATTCTCACTCTTTCTCTCTCTCTCTCCCTTCATGTCCTGCTCTTTTGTTTGTCAATCTGTTTAATTGTCGTTTCCTTCGTTGTTGTTTTTGAGTTTTCAGTTTTGAGCTTAGTTTAGTTTTTGAAGTAATGCGAGAGGCAGCGTCAACATTTCGACAATTGCTGTCAAAACATTGCACTGTCATTGTCAACTTGTCAGACACACACGCACACACACACACACACGCACATCGATTGAACAATTGAATTGTCAAAGAGAATAAATATGTATGTGTTATGTAAAATGAGACCGCATTTCCTTAGTGCCTCTTTTTATCCTTTTTATGCGCTTGACTCATTCATTGATGTCCCTATTGCTTTATTCGGCACAGACTTCTCCCTCCCTTTTCTCTTCTCACTCCCACACACACACACTCCAGTTCATATTTATATATACATTTGATATCTAGCTGCCTTGCGGCTTAATTCGTGCGTCTTTTGTGCCATTTTTACGACTCTGACGCCTTTGGGGATTCGGGAAGCGGGAACGTGTTTTGTCTTCCTTATTCTTCTTCTTCCTACTCTTCCATCTTCTTCGTCTTCGTCTTCGTCTTCTTTTGCTGCCTCACCATATCTTGGGCATTTGTCCTTGTGCTTTTTTATTCGCCTTCGTTTTCATATTTCTTGATGCCGCTTTATGGTTTATTTTATTCGGTTTGCCCTCTCGCTCTCGCCCCTCCGTGCATCTTTCTGTCTCTTTCCTGTGGCAAGTGCGTGTTTATTTTATTGTCTGATAAACAGCTCCTTTAGGCCATGGCCAAGTCGGCAAATCCTTGACTTAAATCTGCTTAATGTCGCATTTGCCAATAATTGCATTTCTTCAATCTCAGTGCACACATGTTCTACACCTCTCTTTCTCTTTCTCTGTCTCTTTTTATCTTGCTATCTCACTCTAATTGCTGGAAAAGCATAGATTAAGGTGCTCAATTGATTCCTTATTTGTTGTAGTATTATCTTTTACTTTTTCCTTTGTCGCTTTCTCAACTCTTTTTCACTGGGTAACATCAACTAACTCTTTCTCTCCCTTTCTCTCTCTCTCGCTTACAGCTGCTGCAGGGCAAGAGCATTCACTATCCCAGCGGCTATCCGATGACGCGCTCTCCTCCGTTCCTGGTCAGCTCCTCGCCCGGCCCGGATCCCTATCGCTCCAACGACAATGTCTACGAGGAGTTGGGACCTGGACGCGTCGATTCCGATGGGGAATCGGAGCCGCCGCTGCATTCGGATGACGACTTCGCCGAGGATGAGTTGTCGCTGCCCGGCGAGTGCAGTTTCCACAAGGAGGCGAATGCGGCGACTCAACAGGCAGTGGGCGTGGCAGCCGGCTCAACGCCCTACCACGAGCGAGCCGCTGGCAGCAACGGGGCAGCGGCAGCGGCAGCAGGTGCAAGTTTCCTAGTTGCCACAGCTGGCGCACAGTTGCCGCCGCAGGAGCGGCACAGTGTGCTCAGCTCGGGCTCCTCCACCGGCCAGGATGCGTCGACAGCGAGTGCATCCACCTCGAGCACCAACAACAACAGCAACAACAGCAACAGCAACAACAACAACATTAATATTAACGAACTTGCCACTGCCACCAATCCCGCCCAGCTGCGACGCACGCCGCGCAGTCGCCAGCAGCGCGCGCAGGACGAGCTGAACAACAGCAGCTCGACGGCGGAGATCGCGGACCTGGCGCCGCTGTACGACAACCGCAGCAACCTGATGTCCCTGGGCTACTTGGCCCGCTCGACGGCGCCGCAGTTCTACAACACGCTGGAGCACGAGGTGGAGCGGCGGAACCGCATCAATGCCCAGCTGAGCCAGGCGCCCGTCGCCCCCCTGTCCACCATTTACAGGGAGCGCATCAGGTACCCCACGGTGCAGCAGTACGCGCCGAACAGCGCCAATGGCCTAATGGCCGCCACAATGCGGGCCAGGACTCAGCCGCGTCTCGGGGATCGTCGCCTGGCGGCGCATCAGCACCAGCATCAGCATCATCGCATCCATGCGGCACCGTTGACTACGGAGCCGGCTTATGGCTATGCCGAGCCGATGTATAATGCCAACTATTACTACGAGAGTGCCGGTGCAACGGCGGGCGGCTCGGCGCGTCCGTATGCCACCTCGGACTACCGACAACCCTACGGCGACTCGAGCTTCGGCTCCGACTCCGGGTACAGTCACCACACGCCGGCCAGCTCCATCGGGCGACAGGACTACGATCTGGCCGAGCCGCAGCTGCAGCTCCAGCTGCATCAGCCCAAACCCAACAAATTGAGTGCAGCTTTGAGCTTTGGCTGGCACAGGGGCAGAAAAGCTCCGGCGACGGGTGGCGCCTCCGGCGGCAATGAGGCAACCAGTCCCAACAACAACAGCAGCGCCTGCTCGACGGTCACCTCGCAGCTGGAGAACAATAATCCAGCGTCGTCCAGCATTTCCGGTCAGCCAGCGTAGATCCTCGATCCTGTCTATGTAAATAAGGCAAAGCTTTCGCATTAGCCGTGTACAGTCCTAGTTTTAAGATCGATAGAGTATTGTGTCAAGTGTAAGTGTAGTGCAACTCTGTCTCTCTGCTGCGTGTACATCGTAAAAGCAATAGATCTATGTATATTACTCTTAGGCTTACGAATTTGCCCTCCTTTTTATTATCCTATAGGGTTGCCATAAGTTTTCGCTTTTGTATTGAGCGAAAAGTCAGCTTAATTTAAGTGTGTATCTTCTAGAAAGCAAAGAACTTATAGCGCCTAAGTGTTTTTCCAATGTGATTGCCAAATTCTACAATATAATAGAAGTAACTAAACCTAATTTATAACGTAAATTATAAAGCTAATGTAAATGAAGAAGACCTTTTTATCCTAACTGTAAACGATGATTTGATGATGTCACTTGAATTGGTTTTTAACTTTTGTTTGTTATTTTAGTTTTTAAGCAAAGAACAAAACAAGAAAAACGAGCAAAAAAAATATACCAAAACATTAAAAAAAATTAAAAACAAAATTGGCTTTATTTTATTTATTTAAATTTGAGTTCAATTTCAATTTCAGCAAGAAGCACTTTATTTACTAGCAGTTTTCAGTTCTGTGTTATTTGTTTGAAGTAATTTCAACAATCGTTCCACTGTGCAGCGGAAGTTAACGAACTCAACGAAAGTTTTTATGATTTTATAAAATTTGTTGCATACTTTTAAGCGCAGCGTTTTAAAACTGGTGAGCAAAAATGTTGCATACTTTTAGGATGCACCACAAATTGAAATAAACCTGAGCAAACTGTTAATGTTAAAATTGAATTTTATGTTAACTTTTTCATAATATTTCCTGGTTTTGTTGCTTCAGTTTTTCATTTGCTATATTCAGCCAAGAAACTGCATTTAACACAGCCTTTGCTCCATGAAAGGTTCTCATAAGACTGTTTAAAAAAATAAACTAAAAATAAACGTTTTTACCTATTAATTGTATAAAAAGAACTATCCTAATTAAATAATACGCTAAAGCAACTAGTTAATAACGCTTGTAAACTATGTGACTAACTAAACACCCATTAGGTATATCGAGTGATGCTTTTTAGAATTCCCGCAAAACAATGTGAAGGGGCTCCAACTGTTAATGGACCCCTTTGAAGAAAACACTTGCTAGGTTGTATCAGAACTGTAAATAGCATGCGAGAACAGAGAACCCAATGCCCTTCAAGTAATACCCTGTAAACAAGTTGAAACTTCCATTTAGACTAGGAACGAGCTGTACGATGCGAATGTTTAAATTTCATATATGAGCACAATGCAATGTATCCTATAATTAGTAGTACTTAGAGACGTACTTATAACTAGACCTTGAGCCCAATAATGCTGTAAATATCAGAATACTCAATAAATAACCGATAAGCGTTAACCGTTACCGTTATAGTCCATTGTCCATCCCATCAGGCAGAATATGATATGCTTTAGAGACATGTTCACGTTGTTGTGATTTTTGGAATTAGCCATCAGTGTAGTAGTCGTACATACCCCATATTGATATCCAGCAGAACAGAAATTGAGATATTGAAAATTATGCAGAAGCACAATCATTGAACGAGTGACAAACGAGCAGCCAGACAACCCTTAACATTATCTATACACATAACCTAACTCATTAAGGGAAACTTTACTATATTTATATTTTAATTTATATTATAAACTTCATATAGTTTCAGCTTAAACTATCCCAATCTCTTAGGTTCTCATTTTGAATATTACATATCAATTTTGGGAGGCATTTATGTACGTGTAATATAGCACACCTGGTTTCCGATACTATCAATATCAGTACAAAAGTTTTAATCCTTAAAGTTATAACTATCCTTATCCGAATGGTAACTGAGAAGTCGAGGAGCCTATCAAAAAGTCTTTGTATATAGTATGACAAGTCAATAATAACTCGTAATGGAATTTCATGTAGCTCTTCCAAGAAAAACCTTTAATGTTAATCGATAGTCCATAATAATAGAACCCCAATTTTGGCATTTATGTTAACCCACAAAAATGATAACTATATATTGATTGTAAATATAATGTTTTTAGTTAGTTTGATTATTTACTTTTATATACGAACTTTGACAGCATATCAGCACTGGATCTATTTACATATATATATACATACATGCATATATATGAGATCTTACGTATACCGAAACTAAAGAAACATTATGGAGGCTCTAATCTATCTGTCTTTTATGAAAACGCAAACGATTTAATCGAATTTATAATGTTAAACGCCAGTTAATCGTACATTAATATCAATTACATTAAATGATTAGCACTTATGCCAAATAGTTAGTTTAACAATTTTTTGTAATTAACAATTAACAATTAGTTCATTTTTCTATAAGCAGATATGGATAATAATTAAAATCAAATTAAATGAATATAAAATGTCAAAGATTCAATTAATTAGCAAAGGGAAGGGGAATTGCAAATAAAAGAGGTGCTCCGACTCTTACATACCCTGTATGTAATACGACAATAACAAATGGCTAAGCAGAACGGAGATGTCGCCTGTCAGTTTCTGCACGTGTTAGAGGAGGCAAGCAAAAGGCGTAAATCTGCAGCAAATTAAATATGAGCACGTTGTGCGTGCTAGACAGAGAGAAATACATATGAGTATTAAGAGACTGTGGAGAGCGGCGGGGGAGAGAGAGAGAGTGTGAGTGCGTTCTTTTTAGCGCTTCTGCATGCAGTTAATGTGCTTATTTTAAAATTTAAATTGGCTTGCGCAATGCGCACTTGAGCGAGCAGAGGCCACAAAAGAAAGAGAGAGTGAGCGGCAGTAAGAGCAAAGGAAGCTGAAGACAAAGAAGCCAAAGAAGCAAAGCTCTGCTAGCATATGTTTGTGTGGGTGTGTGTGTGCCAAGTAGTTTAACTTTAATAGAAAGTTTGCATTGCGCTCCTTGCTGCGTCCTTTTCATTTTCATTTTTTGCATAAAGCGCTGAGAGTGTAATTAACAGTTACTTGCAGTAAGAGAAATGTTTGCATTAAGATAAACAACTTAATTATTTTACTTGAGTGTGTGTGAATAAGTTGGGTGGCGTGAGCGTGTGTGGGTGTGTGTGCATGTGTGCGTTGGCGGCTTCGCACTTTGCTGTGGTTGCAGTGGCTCAAAAGCTTCGCAGCCTTGAGACTCGAGACTTGAGAACGAGATATGCATTTGAGAAAGTTGCACTTGCAAGCAACTTAACTCGTATGCGAACTGTTAATGAAAGCATCAAAGCTTCTTGAGTAATTAAATACACACATTCAACACACACTTGTTAAGCTGGGAATGTGTGTGTGAAGATTTATAGTAGTCTGAAGTACGCCAATTAGAGTCAAGCTTTCAATTTCCTTTTAAAGAAAGGCAATTACAGTTACTATGGTTTTGAGAACTTTCACTCTAAAATATTATTAAAACCTTTTCAATTATAAATTCGGCATACAAATCACATTGTATACATTCAACATACAAAACATTATAATTTAAATTAATAAATATTTAATAATTTAAAAAAGGAATAAATTGATAAGTTTTACAATGTTTCTTAAATTAAAGATTTTTTATGTATTCAATTGACAAAATACCTTTAAAACTACAAGTATTTCTGTACCTTTTGTGGTTTCAACTTTTTTTTAAACAATATATTTTGATTGGTGTGAATGGGATTGCACATGCCATGCTAAATTACTAATTCGCGTTTATTGCTGCGACAAAACAAATCCGGAACGAACCGCTCTCAATCGCATTGCTCGAAAACTGACCTGAGGCAACAACAAAGTGGAATGAAAGTCGAGCTTTGTTCAAACAAACACACTCACAAGCAAACACACGCGTGTGCTTTTTGTTGTTATTCTGATTCTATTAAAAGAGAACATTTTTGTCAATTGCCTTTGCATATTTTTCGCCCACACTCGATGGAGACAAATATTAATTTATGGTCGCTCTCAATGAAAATAATGTTGATCCGTTTTAAGAGCAACCGACAACAATGGCTGCATTCTTAGGCTCTCTTAAAGAGAGATGTATATGTAATAAACTGCTCACTCTTAACTAGCACTGTGCTTTTAATAGTTGCAAAGTAAACACAATTAATTGGATATTTCCACGAAGAGCATCCAGAAGGTGAAGACTGTAACTGTTGTCATCTATTTTATTAATATTGCTGTTTTTTGTTACCACAAATGTGTTTAAAGTAGTCACAATGGGCCTCAGCTATCATGGAATTTATATTATTATCATTCACACCCACAAATTCTATAGCAATTTTCCATTTATGACCAAAACACTGCTGTCTTATCTAATCAAAACTAATTCCTGGAATAATCAGTCTCGCATTATAAAAACGTGTCTTATCGAATGGGTATTTTGAAGAGATCTCTTCAGCTTGAAGCAAAATCATCATCCGTCAGATTCAGTAGAAAAAGATAGTCGTTGTTTTTCTGAAGAACTGGGCGCTTGTTTAACCCATTTTAATTGCTAATTGAAATTTTATGCACTCCTTAACTGCAAAAGTAATTATACAAAAGTTTTTGAATTTTAGCCTAGAGATACATTTTGTACCCAGCTCAACTCCACTTTAGGTTAATCAAAACTTTTAGGTCCCCAAGTAACTACACACCTACACACACGAGTATGTGTGTGTGCGTGGTGTATGTGTGTGTGTTTGTCTGTATGCATATCTACATATGTATGTGTGTGCGTTTCTATTCATTAAAATTTCACACATGGCCCAATTAAATTATTAAGACATGCCAAAAACTCTTTTCTCAACTTATTCGGGCACAACTTGCAATAGGTTTTAATTAAATAACAGGAACTGAGCTTCATACCTGGCTACACTGCCGGTAACAAAGTTTGCACCCACTGTGCTGCTGTGGGCGTGGCACTACCCCCACTCCCGTTTGTTACTTGGCTAGCTGAAATATGGTCTGCCGTGCAAAGTTGTCGAGTATCTCGGGAGTCGTTTACACGCCTATGACCGAGTCACACAGAATGTGTGTCAACTGTACCAACAACTTCTAACTCCCTCTCTATGACCCTTATCACCTTCCCCTCTCCTCTTCTATTCTTTTGGATCTTGCAAGTGCAACGTAAAACTTGTTTTAAATTTATTTGTCACACAACTGAATTTTCAGTGCTCGAGAAGGCAACAATTGTTTACCGTTAGGTCCAAGGCTGCAAAAAACATTTATTAAGTTGTTGCAAATATGTTTCAACTTACTTGAGTTGAAAATTAAAATTTTTATTATTTACACACTATATTTAGATAATATCTCAATCACAATTAGATTTTAAAATATTTATATGAACGAATATTTTAATCTGAATTTTGAAAATGGAATTGGGAACTAAATTCAAAAACTATTGAAAAAATTAACATTTTAATAATAAATAATTCACTGTTGAATTGACTCAGTGTTAAAATCGTAAAAAGGCGGAGAATTTGATTAAGTTTTAATAAAGTTACGAGAGCTCAAACCTCCAAGGTGATGTAGCACTGGTTTGAGTTCTATAAACTGACCAACAAAATGCTCAAAATCAATTCAAAGATTATTCGAGTTAATCATCAGTCATACGAGTATTTATACCGCAATCTATGGAAATTGTGATCAGCTTAAATATGCAGTAACAAATTCTAAAAATCAGTGTTAATTAACATAGCTTTGAAAATTCAATGAACTGTAAAGTTAATTTCGGATTATTTGATAATAATTATTGCCAGGGGGATTCCATGTGCACCTAATTATGAATTGGTCAATAAAAACAGTGTTGTTCAATAGAGTAACATTTTGACCATCAATCGAGTTATCAATACACTGGGACCTTCAAGTGCAAGTGTTTGCAGACCACTTCGAGTCGTGATCTATTTACTTATCACCAAAGTTCAGTACGATATCATTAGTTGCCCAACACATTGAACTGAAGTCGATAGAGTAATTGCAGTTGAGGGTCTTAAATGCCAATCACATGATTAAATACGCTGAACTGTTAACCAACACTGCCAGCATTCGTATGGCAACAGATATTGTAGATGCTTTTCAGCACTGCACTATGGGCCAAATGGACACTTTTTGTGATATAAAAAATAAATATAAAAAAATTTTTAAAGTTTGTTTATATCTATATATTTTTTAGGGCGTTTATGTGCAGTGCCACGACCATTTATTTTTTTCTAAATATTCGCAAACTAGATTTAGAATGATATCTAAAAGCTTTCTTAACCTTCGAGTTACTAATTTATATCAGGAAAAGTGTCCATTTGACCTGTAGTGCACTGGCTAAATGAGAGTCGCTTTATCGGAGCAATGATATCATATGATTAATTAACAGCTCATTAGCGTCAATTATGAGTGGTTACAAATTGTGGTCAGAAGCTTCACTAACTGAGTCCAAGACACACGCAAATCATTCGCAGAATGTCTTCAAAGGGCAGCATATGGGAATCGGGATCGACAACGGGACTTCTCTGTGTCCTTCTGGCACTGGGATTTCTCTCCGGTCACACGGTTAACGCACAAGTTGCTAGCTCGCCACTGGCCTGCAATGTCAGCAGCAGCATGGCCCTCAATTTGGATGAGGTGTGTCCAGAATAGTAAGAAATTTAAAAGAAAAAATTACTCAAGTTGTTGCCCTTCAGTTCGCAGGCATTTGGTGGGAAATTGCACGTCAACCTGTCGGTTTCAATTTCTGCACGAAAATCAACGTGACCGTGTTGAACACGACCCAGGATAATGTGCTCATCGATACGACTTATTCGAATTCACCGATCTATCCTTGGGTCAACCAGACCATGAATGCCACACTGACTGTGGCCAATGGCACTGGAGAACCCTCTGGCTACAATTTTACCTATTGGAATGCCCCAGTCTACTCGCCCTACACGGTCTTCAAAGTGCTCGACACCGACTATACAAACTTTGCTTTCATCTGTGGCTATACGAATTCTTCCGATAACACGACCGAATTTGGCATGATCATCGCCAGAAATCGAACACTGTCCACCGTTGTTTTGGACTCCCTCGAAAGTCAGAGTTCGGCTCTATCTTCAAATTTTGCCAATGGCAGCATGTCCTTGATCACTCAGGACAACACGTGCGTAATCTAATCACTTTATATATCCTATAAATAAATAATATTTCTTTTCTTTACAGTTGTACTGGAAACGGAGCTGATCCCTCGACGGCTTTTACAGTCTTCTATGCCGTATTTGCTCTGGTCATCTATTCCCTTACCAAATAGTTTTCTCTAAATTATTATCCAACACAATAAAATAATAGTGTCCTGTTTCATGTAATTAAATAACTGCCAGTGTTGTTGAAACAATTTGTAAATTTGATTATTATCTCAAGAAATTCAGCATTACAAAACGGACTTCATTTAATTGTTTTGTGACTTTTATGACTAAGTAATGCAATGATTCATAACCAGTGTTGGGGAACGCACTGCGCTTATAATATGGGAAACTACTCAACAAATAATTGATCACATCTATTTAAAGATAACAATGGCAATTTCTGAACATTTGGGAATATTTTTAATTGTTGTCTGTTACTCGATACACATTTTATCAGACTTAAGCACTTTCTTTGGGTTTTTTTATTGTGCCCGATATGAACGCAGCTGTAATTGCTGACTCAGTCAATGTATTTGATAAGCAAAAATTACATTTTTAACTTCATTCCGTAATTATTATCGGTGAATGTGTACGCTACTAATTGAGTTTATTCTTGATAATAATATCTATAATTCTTATAGCTATAACAAATGAATAAAATTGAGGAAAATTATAAAGTTTCCCAAAATCGTGACATCACTATTTTAACTATCTTATCAGTGTGTGAAGATAACAAAAATATCAAAGAATAACATATTACTATGTATTCAGATGGGTGCAATATGACTGAATTCTTAATTTTAATATTCGATAAGGTTTCCTTTTATAATATTTGCATAACCAAACAAAAGACACTACTTTATAAAGTAAGTTGTAAAACATTTATTGCTTTAATGAATGTAAAACGAATTGTTTGCGTCTTCTTTTATCTTAATTGTGAAAGCCCGGAAATGTAATATCTTTGGTAGATAATGAATGATAATGATATCAAAAGTGATATAAAACAATAGCTTATGACGCACTTGAAGAAGATTCTCAGTCATAAATCTCTATCAATTAATACTTATGACATGTGTATACAAATGTATCTAAGTAATTAGTCGATGCATCTATTTTGGGAAGTCCAAGGCTTCAATTCTCGAGAAATAAGACTTAAGGGCACATGCTAGCAATTAGACTCTTTAACAGCTCGACAATTGTTAAGTTAAAAATCGGGGAATTTTTGATCAAGAAATGTACTCGAGCACGGTACAACTGTATGATAACCTAAGCTACCACGATTAGTCATAGTCTCCAGACAGTTCGCAATTCAATTCAGTGATATGCACAGACAGTTGGTCAAGAAAATGCTTTGACTTAATAAAAAAGGGTACATATTTTATAAAGAAAGAAAGATTATTTTTTTATATTTTCTGAATTTAATTATTGGTTCTTAAAAGAAGAAAAAAAATTATTCAAAAAAATTTGTGCTCTTTTACTGATTTTACTTTCAATTTAGTGATATACACTGACAGTTAGTCAAGAAATTGCTTTGACTAAATAAAAGCTGTGCAGATTTAATAAAGAAAGAACGATTCTTTTTTTGATTTTTATTAAATTAAATTATTGGTTTTTAAAAGAAAAAGTTAATAAATTTATATATTCAAAGAAATGAAAACAATTTGTGTTAATTTTAGTAATTAGTGCAAACAATTTCTTGACTGACTGTTTATTCGCATTGGTATTGTATTGCCAAACTGAACAATAAGATAAGAGACGTCAGCCAGAGACAAAAGTAAGCTGCAACGAAGATTGCGACCATGCGTGTGTGAGTGTGTGTGTATGGGTGTTGATAAGGCCAACAAAATGTACAGTGAGTGTGTAGCTGCGTGCCACATGGCTATAAAAGACACCACTATCAAAGGGCGAAGCGACAGTATTACGAGACCCTCGCGTCGAATCGATTCGTGCCAAAAAGAAACCCGCGCGGAGTAAATAAAAAATCGCTGACAAAAAAAAAATAAAGACAGACCAATCATGTGCAATATTGTGATCTTAGCGGTAGCCAGTTTGGCTCTAATTTGTGGCCAGGCTTTGGCCCAAGATCCCGCACCCACGGCCCAGTACTGCAGTGAAATTGTGAAGAGCCTGGATTGGAATAATACCGCAGTAAGTGTTATAATCTCGGAGTCATGAGGTGTGATCAGGCCTAAAACATGTTCATTAGCTCTTCGGCAGCTGGCTGGAATTGGCCCGTAATCCGAATGCCAACACCAGTGCCTGCATGGAGTTCCGTGCATCGTTGCTCAGCGACAACACGACCTTGAGCTTTAATGCCTCGCACTCGCCCACGCCCACATCCCTGTGGCAGGACATCAATGAGCCCGCGATGCGCTTGACTCTGAGCCCCAATGCCACAACTGGCTACAACATCACCTTGAACGGCAAGACCCATGAGTTCGTCAAGCTCCTGCAGCTGGTCAACAACAACAACTACCTCGTCGGATGCGGATATACCAATGCCACCAACACCAGCACCGGATACGGCTTCATTCTCGGTCGTTTTGGCCAGAACAATGCCACCGAACTGATGGCTGCCAACAACGCTGCCGCCGTGCTCTACAAGGACTTTACTAACGGCACCTACACCCCCGTCCTTCAAGATGGGTAAGTCATCAATCTATTAAAGATCCCTCAACTCGACCTATCCACATACTTTTCATAGGTTCATTTGATATTCAAAGTTCATCAATGATATTCAAAGACTCATTGAAATAATTTGAAACATGAAATAAATCTTAAAAAGTGAACTCAAGGATATTCAAAGACTCATTGAAATAATTTGAAGCATTAAAGAATCGTCCGTATAAAATAGTTTTATTACTTGGATTACACTTTATACTTGAATATAATTTAAAAAAATATTTTAAAAAACATTTAGTTCATGACTTAGAGATAGTAAATATTGAAGAGCCCAAACTTCGCTCAACTACGTCATCTATTATAAACTGCCAATAATGCTCAAATTTGTAATTAACTTCTTTATGAAAACAGCGATGAAATTTAAGTAACTTTTATGTATGATATCATATGTATACTGATAGACTTTCCTTTTATATCTTGATCAATTAATTTATTTTACATGGATCGTTTTAATGTCGATAATATTTAAAAATTGTTTAAATTGCAGAGATCCTTAGCCAATCCAATCCAATTACTTAATGAAAATCCAAATAATGCATCCACTCTAATCTGTATACATTTTTCGCTATTTGCAGTTGCATCAGGAGCTCCGCATCTCAGTCGCTGCCCCTGTTAACTGGATTCCTGGCCCTGGCTCTTTTGTTGATCAAGGCGCAATAAATGTAAAAACTAAAGTGAAAAACAACTAAATGCTTAGCTCGTTAATTCACGTTAACGTTTTCTTTTAGAATATTGGTCCGACTTTTATTTAGTTTTTAGTGTTTATTTAAAAACGAAACCGTGTCAATTAACAAACCAACAACTGACGCATCTAGGCAAAAAAGGAAAAATAAATAAAAAACCTAAAAAAATATAAATAAAAAACACTCCTAGAGGAAAATATCATGAGCTTAAGTTTCTTGTACATTGAACTAACATTTCAGAAATATCGGCGCTTTAATTTGTCCCCGACATGTTCGAAGCATATGCGATAAGATAATGGAACTCAATGCTGTGCAAAGATAACAGGTGATAGCTCATAACTGAAAGCCTCGAACACATTTCGCACCCATCCATCCATTCACGACTACAACGAGTACAACAAGCGAACAAGTGCGAGTGGTATTTGCTTTTTTCCTAATTTACAAGTGCGTTGTAAATTAATCATACGCCCCGGTGTACGCATCGTCAATTCCATTTTCGGCGAGGCAAACCTTATCGATAGACAGACAAATTCGAGTATGTTTCCATAATGGCACAGCGTTCTGATTGCTTTGCCCAAATCAATCACGTCTGTGATTAGACCCGGCAATAAGAAAGTCCAAAGGGTATATTATTAGTGCATTATGATTGTGTGTACTGTATTTCTGGGTATGGGTTATGGTACAGGGTATCTTAAAGACATGCACACTCTACCAGAGCCTATGTGTATTTTCACAGATAAAGCTACCGGGTTTTACACAGTCGAGCACCCTCAACAGTAGCCTTTTTACTTATTTTACTTTTATTAACTTTTATTTTTGTGTGTTTACGGTATTTTATTAATTAATACGCTCAGATCCTTCCTTCCCCCTCTTTATCGTTTAATCGCAATAATTACTGTCGTTATAGCGAATGATGTTATAAATTAATCATTATGGTTATCAATAAATAACACGACGTTTCGTTTATTGAACTGGTTGTTATATCTGTTCAAAGTTGGCTGTAAGGAATTATAGATATTTTCAGCTTAGATTATCATAACAAGAAGACAATTCTCGTTTGAAGTTGTGTTAAAATGCAGAATCAATTGTCTTTAGGGTAAGACACTTTACATTGCAAACATATTATATATAAGTAATGATAAGAGGACAAAAAGTACATAAAGTAATAAAAATAAATTAATTAAAATGAAAAGATTTGCAAATTTATTCAAGCTACAGGATTGTGGGGATTAAATCAACTCGAAGTCAATTCTAATTCTCTTCTAAACGAACATCAGAGACAGTCTTAAGTATCTGAAATTTGTGTACATTTTATCGAGCTTAACCTGTCTGATAACGATAACAAAATAAACTTGCATGTCAGAAGCAGAACTAACTGGGAGTACTTAGCAAGTCAAACGACGAGTCGTAGATGGAAAACTCAAGAGTTGTAGCCAGGTCGAAAGGACACTCTGTCAGTTGGTCACAGGTTAACAGTAATGTCCGATACTTGATGACAAATTCACACAGTGCCTTAAGACGCTTAATTGTCTTGCAAGTTCACATCATGGAGAGAACAAAATGAAGTGCTCTGAAGGATTGTGAATTGAGTACTGAGGATTCCAGTTGCTTTGTTTATATTAGTCAAATACTTGATGTTTCAGACTGGATAGCAGCGTATCCTTTGGACCCACATTTGTTTGCCAGTCTCCTTTTTATGCACTTATCAATTTTCGCTTAGCTGAGGTTCCACCCAACTCTTCAACTGTTGTGTGACTGTGCTTGCTGTTGATTTCATGTTTGCTTACTTGCCTCGATTCAATCAACACACACACACACACACCCATATACACATTCTTGCACTCAGCCACAAAGGACTAAATCACCCAACACTTTCTTGCTTGGCATTTACACGCGTCTAGCTCCAGAGGGGGTCGTCCTTGTCGTCCTTGCCTGCCCACTTATTCTGTGTGCGATTTCTTTTGTTGCCACTTGACCCGCGGCAAGCCCCATCTATCAACCCATCCCTCCATCTCTCTCTCTTTCTCTCTCCCTCTCTTTTTGCAGCCCAGTTTCAGTCTTTGCCCTTCGATTTGGTTCGCTGCGGTCCTTCGTTTGTTTATGTTTATTTGTTGATACAATTTGGTTACATTGTTTGCTTACAATCTCAGAACTGTTGTTCTTCTGCTTCTTCTCTGCTTCTCTTCTTCTACGTCTTCTTCGTTGTCGCCTTTGTTGTTATTTCTGCCGTTGTCGCTTTTGTTGTTGTTGTTGTTGTTTAAGCATTGAAATCAAGTTTACAACGATTAAGTAGCTGCTAAAATCTTTGCCAGCAAAGCCAATAATAACACAAGATCCCCAAAAGTTAACTTGTTGGTTCTCAATCATTTCAGCTTTTAGCAATTGAATGAATATATTAACAGTAAGATACATTTGATACAAACTATGACAGAGTCGATAAATCTTGAATAGAAGAGGAGGTGAACCCCAAGGTTTAAATGGCTAATAAACTCTTGCTTATATGAATCTAGCTTGTTTTATTATTTAATCTATTTTTTTCACCATAATAGAGCTCAATTTGTAAATTATTGTGCACGACAATTTACAACTTTACTACATAGTTTTAATCATATAAGTTAATAAAAAACAGTTAAATATAATGAAAAGATTGAAGTAATTACTTAAAACTTATTTTAAGTAATTTGATATTTGATTTGTTTTATAAACTATAAATTCAATTATATTTTTATATTTTATTTATAGTCTATATCTTGTTGTCTTTTTCTAGAGGCCATACATTTTAGAAAATCATAAAGGTACTTCGGAATTTGTTCTTACTGCGATAAGCTTTAAATTTATTTAAGTGTTTAGAAATGAAGCCCTAGGTTGGACAAAACGGGAAAACGAAACCTAACTTAAGTGAAAGACTGTTGATAATGATATTTTGATTACATTCAATTATATCTTCTAGATTTATTCAACTGATAGTAAATTGTTTGTCTTATTGATTCTGGTAAATCCTCACACGGGATCATTTATGCAAATCTTGTGTTTCAATAGATTCACGGACAACGCCTAGTTATTCAACTTCCATAAATTAATGTGAGTTTGCTTAGTTGTACTATATTATGTGTGAAGCAGGCGCTCATTACGTATAACTTATCAAAATGTGATTAATATTCATGCAAATGAGACAAAGTCATAATATCAAATGCAAGTATCGGTATCTCATGCCTAGTTACTCGCAGATACTAACTAGATAGATGACAATGCAGATGCGGTTGGCACACAACTGTTAATTGAATGTAAATGACTGGAGTCGGAACTCATTCAATTACCCCACCTGAGAGACACACACACATTCAATTAAACAAAATGCGTTTTACTTTGCCTGGAGATCAAATTGTGTTTTTGTGTTGGCAACAGTCAAATCTATGCAAATGCTCACTGAAGTGCTGCAATTTACACAGCATGATGGCTGATGCTCTACATAAATTACCCACTTGAATTATATACACACACACACACTGACTCATTCACAAGAACACACTCTGAAAATTGCTGCTGCCAATTTTGGCTCAGTTTCTGGTCGACAACTTAAGACAAACAGTGAGCAGTGAGCATTTTGCAAGATTTCAATTTGTTTGATAGCATTGATATATACATATATGTACATACGTACTACTCGTATATTCTCCACATTGCCCCTCAAAATCCCACACAGTTTCAGTATTTACCAACACTCCTCTCGAGTGTCACTTGCGGATTGAGCCCACTGTTGAAATCTCAGCCAATTTCCTTGGCATCAATTTTCATTGTCAGACTATTGTGATATGTAACTCATTAGATTCAGGGCAAAATATTTGATTAATAAGGGAAAGGAAAGACAGAGGCTTGAAAGCCTATGAAATCTTATGTTTACTTAAACTGAAAGCTCATTTTCGTAGTTAAATGCACCGATTAAGCCAATTTGATAATCAATGAAAGAAGAAAGAGATTCTCCATTAAGATTGAAATTAATTAATGATGAAAAAAGCGAAAACATACAAATTTTCATAGCTTGCATTTGCTTCTAAAGTAATAAATTAATAGTTTTAAGGTTTAATATCACTAATAACTATAAAGTCTTTCATGTACTTTTAAAACACTTATGTTCGTATCTCTATGTAATAATAAATTAAGTTTTAAAATATAAAGTTTTTTCAAAATCTCGTGAAAGCTCTTATCATGATTACTGATACTTAAGGCTTTCCACTCTATATTTTAATTTATTTTCAGACCAAGATTAAGGCAAGGTATAAGATTAATCATTAAAGTGGGATATGTGTGTTTTCCAAGCACTTGGAAGCTTTTAACGAGATCGCTGACGGTTGAAAGCTATCCTCTGTCTCGCTCTAATTAGTCATACTTTTTATATGGATTGCAGTTATTTTGGATGCCAACACTAATTGACGGTATGATCTCCTACAATTCCGATTGGATGAGTATTGGTTTTGCCTTTGACACAGATGTCAACGGCATGCGGTGTTTATGTCCTTTTCCATGTCAATGTCTGTGGCCTCCAGTGCCTATGACTGGGAAATTAATTAATAGTCTTGTGCGAGTGTGTGTGTGTGTGTGTGTGTGTGTGTGTGTGTGTTCTGTCTATATCTGGGGTCTGCATTTGTATCTTGGGCATTTTGGCTTTTGGTTTTCTAAGCACTTTGAGGATATATGTATTGTGCAGGCAAGGACCCAAACGAGGACGATTGCTATTAGCGTTGATTGGAGGCAGAATGGGATGGAGAAATGGATGGAGACCTTGTTTGTCTGCCATTTGATCCAGCTTAACTGGCTGGGGACTTTGTTGCGGTCAGTGCTGATGGGCTGAACGATGATTACCACTTGACAAACTGTGAGAGCACTGCCATTGCAATAATTAAACTCGCTTATTAAAGCGCTATTTATTGAAATTATCAAGAAATCAATATTCAAAGCAGTCCAACTACAGAGCAAGTTTCATGCTCGTTTATTAAAGACATTTGCATTAAATTATGATTCCATTTAACGTTTGAGCTCATCTCGAAACGTGTCACACACACACACACACAATTAAAACAATTAATTAAGTTCTCAAAATATAAAAAAAAAACCAAGCAGTGAAATCATTTAAAATGCCAATTACAATTCAAGATAGAAGAAGCTGCCATAGACAATTGACAGTGAAATGGAAAGAGAGCGAGTAGGAGTAAGAGGAAGAGGATTAGGGAGCTGAGTTGGGGTGTAAATTGCCGTTAATCCATTGAGAGGCCTCCGTCTTCAGTGTGGGCGGAGACCGGGCTTAACACATAGACGTCATGTGTTGGCATTGGCATTATTTCTAACGAGCGACATGATCATAAAAATAAACGCAAATATAGCACAATGATGGGTGTTGGAAAGGGGCGAGGGAGTGGCTTAGTTTTTATTTTTACACCTGTTTACAAACACAAAACGACAAACAGACAGAAGAAAGGCGAATTTCGACTCTGCCAGCACGCACACAATTAAATTTCCGGTAGAACACGAAACTTCAGGTGTGCGAGTGTGTGCCTGAAACACTTTGGTATCCGTGCCAACTTTTTTGTGGGCTCTTAGGACTAGGAGGTGAGAGCAGGGAGGCGGGAGAAGGGCGAAGGGCGAAGGGAGACCTGCGCATGTTTGAGCCATTAAAATTACGCCTAACAACACTCGTAAAAATGTTCGGCTCACACGGCGTATGAGTATTTTCCATCTCTTTGCCGCACGTTTCATTTCAAATCCACGGCACGTTTGCCAGCAGCAGCAGTAGCAGCAACACTGCCAGCTGAAATAGAACAAACGAAACAATTTTCAATATTTGCCACACACACACAAACGCACAAGCCCACAAGGTGGGCGTGGCAGCTGCCGGAAATAATGCGGCGTCTGTCAAAATTGGCAAAATCGTCGCCCGCTTCGTTGCCCTTAACTAAAAATCAAAGGCGTCGCATTTGAGTGGATCTTTCTGTTTATACAAATGGAAGGGGCGTGTGGGCGTGGCAGTTGTGTACGTGCATCATAATATTTTGTTTGCCTACACACGGCGTATGCATAATATTTGCCTAACTTTTATTATATGGGCAATTGCAAACGCTCCAATGACGCGCCAATAAAAAATAAAAACGAATAGAATGAGAAGAGTCTTAAAATCAAATTTCGTTTAATTTCAAAAATTCATTTATTTTTTATACGTACATTTTATGACTTCCAGGTGTGTTTGCCATGAGATATATGATAACATTTTAATTATAGTCGCGAGTATGGGGATTATTTGTGACTTTGCCAATTATTATTTGCATTTTGGCGATAAACCCAGAGCAGGGAGTAGAATTATTTACACTAATGTTTATAAATCTTAAGGTGTTTATGTATATCGCCTAAATAATTTCATTAGTCAAATCTCAAATTTTTGGTTTTAGCTAGTTTCCAAATGTAGTTAATTGATTATTGATATACAAATATTTATTTAAATCTTAAGAGTTCTTCAGATGCAAGTACTGAGTATTTAATAGTCAAGCACACTTCACTTAACTCTCCAGATAATATTTTCTCATTTCATTATCTGCTTTCTAAGAATACTTAAAGCTCTTATCAAATATACTTATCGTATAGACAACTCTTCCCTTATGAATGCATTTTTTATACAGCATTTAGACAATTTGCAAGCCATGATATACGATGATTCATATAAGAAATAATACATATAATATTGTCATGAATGATTCATTCACTCACCTGTTTTTAGCTGTCGTCAAAGCGTCTAATCAAAAGTTATCAGTAAACAGACTCAAATAAACGGAAAAAGTGAAATGACAAGATCTAAGGTATTAATTAAAAGTGCTTGAGCCGTTTTTAATTAGTATTATCTATCAAACAGAAAACAAACAATTTAAAGTGGGATAGTTAGATTCTTATAAAGTGTTTCTCTTTGTAAACTGAAGTCATTCGCTTCTGGTTAAATTTGGGACTTAAAAATTTTATTTTACTATTTTTTTTATAACTCACAGAGCAAAAGAACGACTGAAAAGGGGGAGTGAGAGAACGAATAAGAAACTGTACATTTGATTATGAAAAGCGAAAACATTTTGACATTTATATTGTGTCTGGCATTACGTTAGAGGCCAGACAAACTACTCAGCACTGGACTAGAGTCATTTGATGCCTCTCGCTCTGTCTATTTGTCTGTCTGTCTGTCAGTTTGTTTGTCGACTAATGGAAGAATGCCAGCAGCTGGCAGGACATTAGCTGTGAGCTCGGAGCTCAGACCTCAGTCTCAACTACCATTCAACAGTGTGGTATGCGAGTCAGGTGCGTTGTGAATTTTGCTGCAACAGTCATTAAAATAATGCCACAACGAAGTGTGCCTGGAAATAATAATCAGGCAAGACGCCCACATGCCACACCCACAACCTGATTGCACCTGGTGGCTGTTGCTGCCTCTTGGCAACCTGAAGCTGAGGCTAAAACTGAAGCTGATGTTGAGGCACTTAAAATTTCATTTAAATATGGCTTTGCTACACCCACACATATGCACATACAGACACACGCAGGCACACACACACACCGACATACTCGTAGAGGTATCGTTAAATGTGCAATCGTGCGTCGTGGAAGTTGCAATAATCGGCTGAAATAATAACTTTAAGTGCATCATTTTGTAAACTTTTCTTAGACCCAGTTATTGCCATTGTTACTATTATTATTCTCGTTGTTGTTGGGTGTGAAAATACGTGCAAAATTGTTGCAGTTTGTATTTGAAAAGCAATTTTCCAAATTGCATTAAACGAACTTACACCAAATTGACTTTGATCTTAGAAACTGGCAAAAACGATATGTATGAGACAAATATCGAACACGTACAGGCAATCAAAACATTAATTGATGTCTGTCTGATACCCTGTAAAATCAGTAGAATGACTAGATCTCTGTTACTTGTTTTTAGTAAATATATTTTAGATGATTATTAGCAAATTCTACTATCAATTGGGCTCCAAATATCGCTTTTAAATCAATTGAAAGGGAAAATGTCAACTAACTCCCCTTGTTTTATTTTATAAATTAGTTTAGTGCCGATATGTCAGGGGATTAAATATTTTAATCAATCATTCAAACCAAAAAACAAACACTAAATGTTTAACACAAGTGGCACCTGAGGGAAATTTCATTGAATGCGATTATGCCCGTTACGTATACGCATGGTTGTTCACCCAGAAAGTTTCGAATTATGATTGTAGCAGTAATATTTGAATAACTATGATGCTTTGAGGCTAATGCTGTGTGATTTTCTATGCACAACGCGGCATTCGCATTTTGATTCAATTGATTTCGTGCAGATTTCAATGCGCATAACATTTACAAACCAATTTTCAGATTCAAACAATTTCAACTATTTGGTTATTGTTATAAAAATGCATTAAGCTGTAATTATTTTACACATTTTCGTTCTCGTTTCTCATTTCGTATTGTCTGATGGGTATTTGGATATTTTTATGGCATGTACTGCAAATGGAAAAGAGATTTGCATGGATTTGTGTTTGGCAACGCGTCAGATAATTCCATTGACAATACAAATTTTCATAATAATTTCCATTTCCTGAAAAAATCAAACGAGTACGAGAACTCCAAAGCCGCTTACATCAATGTTTCCGCAAATTGTTTCCACAGGCTTTAGAAATAATGTGCAAGAGTTATTTTCAAGAAACCCTCAAAGTCAGACTTAATTGTATTTACATTACATATATAGATTGAAGGGAATTAAATGTAAATTCTAATTTAATAACGTTGAAATAACGCCTTGCTTTTCTTACTGCGTCAAACTTTACACTTAACATACAAATGTGCGAGATTCAATCCGAACTTTTTATTTTGAATTTACATTGAAATTAGCACATAATTTATATGGCTTTTCAACTGTTTTCTCCCTCGAACCCTCTTTCGAATATGTTTTCTGGTTTTCCCTCATCTCGTGGCCTCCATTTGCAGTCGAAGTTTTTCAGTGTGGGGAGGAAAGACTAAGAATCACATTTGCATAACTCAAAACATAGACACGCACCGAGAGCACGATAACATTAAATGAAAAAGCACGAAATATAAATATTAATCATACGCCATGTGTGGCCATAATTAGGCCCTATGCGAATTGCTGTTTTATGAGTTGAAAAGTTTACAAGAATCTTGAAATTAATTTCAAATATAAGGGAGATGGAGATTTTTTTAGTAGCTTATATTTATTTTTTTTATATGTTAACTTTCGAAAGCAATACGAGTGCAGTGCGCATTGTTTGGCCTAATGATTTCTTGACATTGACGTCATTGAAAGTCGCCACTGTTTACCGTTCCATAAATAAATGTTGTCTTTTGTCGTATGACAATTTACAGAGTTGTGTTACAATTGACACAGCGGGTGCTCAATTAACGGGCAATTAGCAAATCATCTCATCTAGCCAGACGAATGCACCATGAAGCACGATCAGTAGTACCAAAGTGTCAGGTTGGATTCAACATTGAAATAAATAATTATGCGTACAGAAAGGGGGCAAGCCCCTGGTACGACTAGTCACCGGGAGGCACAGAACATTTAGCATCTGTATTATCATCAATTTTAAGATCAACAACTGAAGCAGGTGAGAAAATCAATGAGAAAATCACACAAAGAAAAACAGAGACATAAACGCAGTGAAGAGAGAATAAGAGAGAGAGTGAAATCAGCTGGTTTCAAATACACATACTATAAGTAGCTCAGTCCAGATATAGAGCTTTGTATCTGTATCTGTTGGATACACAGCTGGCAATTGAGCTGTGAGCGACTCTCGGATACATAAGGCAAACAAATTGGGTCTATAATTATGGGGGGGCGGGTGCCAAGAGAACTGTGAGATGTGCTATCTGCGGTTATAAGCGTTCATCAGCGACTCGCGCTTTGCTCTAAGCATCATTATCAAGCCGCGACTCGTTCGAAACAGTTCCAATCTAAGTCAAAGTCCAAATCAAAGTATTGCAATGTATCCGCAGCTAGAACAGGAGCCACAGCCGGAGGAAAAGGCAACTAAAGTGAGACTTCTGGCCAGCAACATCAATCCCAAAGCCGTTTCATGTGAGAACAAAATTGACCAAACAGTGCCAGCGAAAAGTAAATGGAAACGCGCCCTGTTGCGTCACGTGCCCGTCTTGCAATGGCTTCCCGCCTACAACATGGAATGGGGCATCGATGACTTCATCACTGGCATCACACTCGGCCTCACCATCATCCCCGAGAGCATCGCCTGTGCCCTGCTAGCCGGTCTGCCAGCTCGCTACGGTCTGTGCTCGGCCTTTATAGGACCGCTCATCTACCTGATATTCGGATCCATCGACAAGGTCATCATTGGACCCACCAGCCTCGTGGCGCTAGTCAGCGTCCAGTTCACCGTCGGACGACCCATCGAATTCGCCTTTCTGCTCACCTTCCTCAGTGGCATAGTGCAGATCATTATGGGCACTCTGCGAATGGGTGAGTAACAAAAATGTTATAGATCGAGTGCAGTACTATCTTTAAGTGAAGTTTGATATAAAGTACAGGATTTATAAGTATTTTCAAAAGTATCCAATACACAAATTGTATCTGAATTGCAGAATAGCTTGTGTGAAATCGACTCTTGTGTGACAAATTATAGTATCTTTCACATTGTAGTTCAAACTGCAATACAATACATAGTACCAATTGTACCTTCGAAAGTATGTACTCAGATAATATATATCAGTAGCTATACTCAATACTTCTACGCGACTATATATATAAATGCAATAGATTAAGTAATTTTACGTACCTTTTGCATGTTAGATTGAATCTGTAAAACTGTAATTTGCCAAACTGCTTGCCATAATAATTCCAACTAAAAAATCTAATTGTATAAAATCCTGTATTTGGATGTATAATAGGTAATGATCATTTTGTCTACAACTTTAGTTCGCAATAAACTTGAGCAGCATTATCAGCTCATTAGCAGACCTAATGAAAAAATTTAAGCACAATAGTGAAATTAACTGACGGGGCTTTCCTTTAGAAATAAATATTTTCTAATATGTAAATAATATAGTTGAAGTAACTGCAATATCTTTCTGATGAAATTAAAATGTTTAAGGATGGCAGCTAAAAATGAATCTATACTCATTTTGACTCCTATTAGTTAAAGTAACTAGAGATGTATCTTGTTAGGCTAATTTAAATATGTTGAAATTGCAGTGACGACTATATTAGCAGTACATTTAAAGGTAGCTCTAAGACACACAGCTACCATAAGTAGTTCCTCTGCGTTTTATTTGTACTGTCAGGGTCAATTGACTTAAGTGTGACTCTCGTAAGATGCTTGATTGTTGTCATCTGATGCGGGAGACCCCAAACAATCGGACACTGATGTGTCTCTCGATCTGTTTCTTTAATTTCTGTATAATCCATATCTGACTAGACACAAGTTTTCTTGGTTATCATAGTCTGATCAATTTTTCTTGGGCCCTGAACTTGGGTGTATAATTTTGATTAGCGGCACGAGAAAGAAATAAAGCATGCTAAATATATCCGATTTGAGGCAGTTCAACAATCTAGATGAGAGTAAGAGACAGAGAGATTAAAAGAGTGAAAGAGAGATAGAGATAATTGTATTGCAAACAAATAGATTTAGATATTGCAGTGATATTGAGAGACAGCCAAATGTTTATTGGATCAAACAATTATCAGGCTGACAGTGGAATGAAAGCTAAGGCAATTATAACAGTATCGTTAATCAGTAATTATAATGTTAATATGCGTGTTGATAATGCGTGAATTGATACCAATTAAATTGGCCAAGATTTTCTTATTTTTACGACTAAGCAAATAAACAAACCTGATCTAGTTCAATAAGTATGATCAAGATCATTGTTGAGTGTAAATCAACTTAATTCACACATTTTCCTCGAAGTTGCTCCTCAAATCGATCGATTGGCACCTCAATTTATGACTAATTTAATTGATTGCAGGCTTCATCTTTGAGTTTATATCGATGCCGGTGATCAAAGCCTTCTCCTCCGCGACAGCTGTGCTAGTCATCGAGTCCCAGCTCAAAGTCCTACTGGGTATTAAGTACTTGGTTCCGGGTCTCATCAGCTCTGTGAGCACTCTCAGCTCCCGCATCAGCGAAGCCAACATGGGAGATCTCATAATGGGCACATGTGCCATCATCTTTCTCCTGTTGCTTGAGGTGAGTATCCGAGTTATTCCAGGAGAGACTTCCCAGTTCTCAACTCCTTTCTTGCTAGTTGCTGGAGCGTGTGGCACACAATGAGAAACGTGGCAAGACTCTGCGCATTTGCTGTCGATATCTGTCCACCTCGAGGAATACGCTCATTGTGTTCATCGCCGCCATTGTCTCCTACATCTGGCTGGGCTTCAGGGAGCAGCTTCCCTACGCCCTCAGCTCGAATGCCCTCTCCAGTTTACCCAACTTCACGGTGCCGAGCTTAACCATTGAAACTCCCACACATACTTACAGCTTCTGGGAGGTGTTGAGTGAACTAAGCGTCGGCATCATTGTCATACCTATTGTGGGAATACTGACCAACATTTCAATTGGAAAATTAAGTGAGTTTAAGGATTAAAAGAAATAGATATTATCTTTGGCATGCCGAAGATTTGATGCCCATGAATATGTATTCAATTTAAATATTAATATTTACAATTTATTAATAAAAAATAAATAAGCATTTTATTTATTTTTAATTGGAAAATTAAGTGAGTTTAAGAATTGCAAGAAATTGAGATTATCTTTGGCATTCCGAAGATTTGATACCCATTAATTTGTATTTAATTTAAGTATTGCAATTTTCAATTTATTTAAAATTTAGTAAAAATAAATAAACATTTTATTTATTTTCAATTGGAAAATTAAGTGAGTTTGAAGATTACAAGAAAGAGTGATTATCTTTCACATTCCGAAGATTTGATAACCTTGAATTTGTATTAAACTTTCATAACGTTAAGCTATTTAAAGTATTTTATCTAAAATATTACAGGTTTCAAAAATAATTCAGAGTAAAAAATTAATAATTTCCTGCATTTTATTAAAATTTAATTTCTTTCTTTTAAGTCGATTTTTAACAGTTAAAACATAGTAAAAAAATCATAATATTAGAATTAGAATCACAATATAAGTAATTTTTTGACTTGCAGCTCCCAAGGGTCTAGTGGACACAAACCACGAGCTGCTGACTGTGGGATTGTGCAATATGTTTGGTTCCTGTGTCCAGGCGATGCCGTCATCAGGCGCCTTCACCCGCTATGCCATCAGCACGGCCTGTGGCCTGAAGACACCAATGGCCAACTTGTATCTGGGTAGGTGAAACTCTAGCCATCTGCGATTGAAAGATTGAATCAATGGTTATTATTAATCGCAGGTATAATCGTCCTGCTGGCACTGGGCTACCTGAGTCCATACTTCAACTATATACCCGAGGCGACACTTGCCGCTATTCTGATCTGTTCGATCTTCACCTTGCTGGACTTCAAGTTGCCCATGAGACTGTGGAGGGAGTCGAAGAGGGACTTTGGCATTTGGATGATGTGCTTCTGTGTGTGCGTGCTCTTCGGCGTGGAGGTTGGACTCCTTGTGAGCATCATTGTGACCGCACTGCATCTGTTGTTCCTCTGGGCACGACCAGAGATCCTGGTCAAGATTCAGGACCTCGATGACATGCAGTATATATCTGTGGTGCCGGGAAATGGCATCTACTTTCCGGCTGTCAATCATTTGCGAAGTCTGGTGCTAAAAGCCTGCACACGGGCGGACTTCAAGATCACGGTGGTGATCGATGGTCACAAGATTACTGGACTGGATTATACGGCAGCCCAGGGCATATCGAAGCTGTCGAGTGATTTGTGCCGCCACTCGGATGCCTCCAGCTCGACGCTGTTGATACTCTACAGACTTCCAGGGCACTTGCAACATCTCATTGATGTGACGGACAATTTGGTGTTCTGCGAGAATGAGACGAAGGTCAAGGAGTTTCTCACCCAAGAGTCTCTCCGAAATGGCTACATCAATCTGAAGGAGCACATTCGTGCCTCAATTGATCTGGGCTACAAGATTGATATCGAATAAACACTTTGAATAGTCACTCCATTTTAGATCTAAGTTCATTTTACTATTTATTTAAATGTTCCGTTACAAAACTGAAATATATATTTGCTATAAATTTGCTGAATTATTGTCCCAAGCCGGAAATCGAAATTCGAGTGAAAAACTAGAACAAATTCGCTGAGGGCAGCAATTTATAAGCGCCACACTGACCTCTGCCATTCATTTGCACCCAGCCACAGGCAAGGGAAAAGCGGGTAGGGGAGGAGCTGGAGGGAGGGGGAGTGGGAGGGAGGTGGTTGCCATTGGCGGCGCCGTCAATGATTGCCAAGCTAATGGATTTCTGTTTACTTTTTCACTTAGAACGTCGAATGGGAGAAGAAAAAAAATTGTGAAAAATAGCGCAAAGAAATTAGAGAAAAGCGAAAGCGCAACACAAACTCAGTGCCTCCGTCATGCCAGCCCCTCACACCCGCCCCTCCACCAATTGTTGGGTTTTTTTTTAAAGAGGAAACTTAGAGAAAAGCCCAAAGAAAACGTTGAAAAAAATTGTAAGAAATTAAACTAAAATCCTCGCGTAAAGTGGATCAAACTAAAGAAAAACGCAGCAAAACCAGAAGTAGAATACATAGAGGAGGTAAGAAGGAGAGAAGCAGAGTAAAAACAAACTAAATGAGAAAGAGAATGACAAGCCGAAAGTGATGTACTCTATAAGTCAAGTTGTATTTTTTGTTTTCATTTAACATGCTGCGAACACCTTAGTAAATTATTTCCCTATTTTTATACAATATTTCAAATTTTCAGAAATATACAATTTTAGGATGGCCACAGGCAACAAATGTAAATTTTTAAAATGCTGAAAATTTAAAATAATTTAATGGTAAAATTATAAAATGGATATAGAATTTAGTAACTGAATTAATATAAAATTATGATATGATAATAACAGTAACAAATACGTATAAAAATTAGCCTGAAGGCCTTCCCAGCTCTGGCTATAAATTATAGTGTAATTTAGGATTAATTCTAAGCTACAATAATATAAATAAATAAATTTTTAAAATAAATTAATTTACCAACGGTTGTATAATCCTTAAGCCCATTTGAAAAGGAATAAAGTGCTGACATGCCCTTTCTTTGTAGAGAACACAGAGTAGAAGATGGAAAAGAAGCGCAAAGCAAGTTAATTACGTAAGGTTAAGCGCTGCCACTTGCCAACAGCGGGAAGGGGATGGAAGCGGGAGAAGAGGGGGGAGGGGAGAGAAGGGCATCTAAGTAGATTTCAAACACTTGAGGCGTTGCAAATGAAATGCGGCGCCTCAATGCGGCCTTGTTAGTGATTTTGCTCAACATTTTCGCAATGTTGATTGCATTGGCAAACGAAGTGAACAGATTTAATGAAATTTAAAATGCTGTCCAAAGTTGGCCGAGAGCCACCAACCACAGGCTGTGGGCCAGGTGCTGTTGGCCATGCAAATGCAAATCCCCAGCCAAAGACAGAGTCAGAGTCTGGAACTTGTTCTGTTAATTATTTCAATGGACTTTATTTGCCAAGTCGTTCAGCTGACTTGTCTTGGCCGTTAGCTTAACTGAATTGCATTATCTGCCTCGCTGAGCTAATGAGTAAATACATGGCTTACATTCCAATTGGCCATAGATGAATGCAGTATCAAGTTAACCGAATGGGATAATTTTTCATATGCTCGATTTAGATAAGCTAAATTTAAAAAAAAAACAGTTAGACAGAGAGAAAAATACTTACATTAATAAATAATAAATAACAAATAACAATAACAATTTTGGCTGTTAGCCAGAATAACATGTGATGTGTATCAATGCGTTGACCAACAGAAAACCAAATATCATTCAAATTGCGGTAGGAGCAATCAAAAAAGTTATTGAAAAGCGGAAATAGTGCATTGCATACTTTGCGGCTTTCTCTACGTGTTGACAATGACAAAAACAAGCTAAACCGCAATCGCCTGTTTATGCCAAATATGCAATAATTTCCATATTTCGCGATGCGAACTAAAGCTTTTACATACCCTACAATTGCGACAATGCAAAATTGAAGGATTAGTTAAACATATTAACAAACTTTTCAAACAGATTCAACTTCAAAATTACATCCACCAACAAAATAATTGCTTTTTATTTTTGGACGCATTATAGGGTATGTCGAAGTCAGTTAAGTTAAAAACAAAAGACTTCCACAGTATTATACTCTTGCAGTGGGTATTATATTAATGTCAATTAAATTGTAAAGCAGGAAATATGTTAGACAATATACATATATAATACTATTTACCATCAGTACTATAGATGGGAAATAATACAGCTGTATTATTTTTGGTTTACTAAAGACTTAGTGTTGCGGATCGAACCACTGTAACATAGTTAAAATATTTAAAGATAATATTGATAAATATTATTGTAATCTCTCAAACCCATTTTACTCCAAATAATCCTTTAATTTTATAGCTTTGTGCTGTGATAGAAATCGCTTTTTATTTAGCTCTTCCCTTTTCTAAAACTGTCAGTAAAGTGGTAGCAAAAGAATACAATTTATTTATAAAATAAAGAATATTAAATATTCGGCCCCTCTATATCTCTTGGTTTGCCTGTTTTATTTGTTGGTGTGTCGTAGCAACCTAATAATATTTATTTTCACATGCGGTTGGAAACGTAAATATCATTTGGTTTCATTGGTCAGCTCTATCGGTCCCCCGCCCTCCAGCATTTCCCCCCTCTGTGGTTCTCTCGTTGGCTTAGTTTGTACGGCCTAACAAATTAAATTTTCATATGAATTACTGTGCTGGTCACGTAGCCCGGGGGGGGAAATGGGAACAGGAGTCATGTCCATGTCCATGTCCATGTTCATGTCGTGTCCATTGATACGTATTATGTGACTCTGAGGGAAGTGAGTAAAGTGACTGGGTACACATTACCCGCCCTTCTCCCCCCTCCCTGACTATGTTCCTGTTTCTTTTCCCTTTAACCCCGCTGGCAACTTAATTGCGTCGTCTTTAAATGCGACAAAACGGCAAAAGACATAATTAATAGGCGAATTTGCTGAATGGAGGGAGGAGGGAGTGCAAGGCGGGATTGGACCATTCATCTATCGATTTTTGTTTTCTACTGTCCTGGGGGGTAGGCAAAGCTTTCAGGATTCTCGCAGCAGCAACATTGCCAATTGGCCTCTGGCCATAAAGTGTTTCAATATACGCCCCAAACACTGAATAAAAGGCGGCAATGGGGGGCGTGGTCGTCGATTTTAATGACACAAGGAATGAAGGGGGGATGGAAGAAGGGGCAATTGTGACGTCTGTTTGCTTGTTTAAATTGTTTAAAATGTCAATTTGATTGCGCTTAATTAAATGCCAAAAATCCTGAAGGACAACAAGCGAACGGAACGCGGAAGAGGGGAGAAGGGGGTTGAGGGAGGAAGGGAGGGTGGCGCAAAAAGTTTCATAATAAGCGCAATGAAAATAATTAACAATTTGTAGAAAATAACAAGTACAAAGCAAATGATGTCAACAGACAGACAGTCGGAGAGTCAGAGGAAAAACTATGCGGGACAACGCCAACTGAATGAACTAAGGATGACAATGGAGTTGGCCTCCAGTTATCGCAGATGCCAGACAATGGGGAGAATTGAGTAAACTGCGGCTCATTTCCTTGGCAACGAGTCTGACATTAAGACATCACGTTTCCAATGTCCTCTGTCTGTCAGTCTGTCAGTCTGTCTGTTGGTTTGTTTGATCTTCCACTGCGGGTAGGAGAAAATCTTGAAAACTGCTTAAAGGGTTTGATGTCTCCAGCCACATAGTTAAGTTTGCTAAATGGCTTGTTTCTGTAGGGTAGTGTAATCTAGATGGTCGGGGTATTTATCTTGTTCATTGTTGTGTTAGAGAATCGTTTAATTTAAATTATAAATCAATTTGTTTTTGCCCGGAACCACTTACAATTGACATCTGATTTACATAGCCATAAGAAAATATAAAGCATGTACAAATAGATTTAGCATTAAATACCAGAAATTCCAAAGTATATTTTCTAAGCAAATAATACAGAGATGATGGCAAGTTAACAATGTTGGCTTAGTAATAATAATTAAACTTCAAAAACTGTCGAATATAGAATTTATTGTATAACAGAGTCAGTACTACAACCTGAATAAAGTATACAACATCAAAACATACTCGGGATCACAGAAAATGTCATCATACATTCACAGTGAATTACATGAGGACTTTCTACTCAAGCCTTCAAAGGTCGACGATGTCATCAAACTCCTAAATGAGATCGCAAAGACCAGCAAGGATAAGGCAGAGGTGGACATCAGTGCGGGCGTTACGGATACTAATTTTGTGGTTATGCACCGTCCGAATATTGCTAAGAAAAGCAAAAGTCTATCGAAAAGGAGCATCTGCAGTAAGTCAAACATAAATCAAATGACATTTATGCGTCAGATTGATGTTAGCGAGGAGGAACGCAGGAAAGCTCGACAGGAACGCATCTGTGTGGCAAACAGCTTCCGCAGGTAATTTAAAATAAATTCACATCCGTTCAATAATATGTCATATCTCTCAAAATAGGCTCGGAAATGCTGAGTATCGTAAGACAAACTTTGATAAGGCAATTGAGTATTATACGAGGGGCTTGAATTACATCAACGATTCGCCAGTTCTCTTTGTCAACCGAAGTCTGTGCAACATCAAGTGAGTAAATTCACATTTTGAATGCTTCGATTATAATTTTGATAATATCTTTAGAAAACGTGAGTTCAAACGAGCCCTGTTAGACCTCGACCATGTGCTGAATCATCTGGATGGCTGCTGTCTCCGTGCATGGCTCTATAAGGCGGGAACTCTGAAGCGAATGAATAATGAGGCTGGATTCGAAGAGTGCATTGGAAATGCACGTAGATTTAATAGTGCAAGTTTGCAATACATTAATATTTTTTTGGATAAAATGCGATCCGATTTCTAGCAGCAATTGCAAATTTTAGCAAAAAGAAATGTTAGTGTTTTGCTGTTAACAATCACATTTCATAAATAAATTGTGAGCTTGTTTCGACTCAAGTGCCTCTGGACAATGCAATTTGCTTGGAGTAAAATTAGACCGATGATGCTCACACATACTCGAAAACAAGTTCTCGAAACACTTGGGAGTTTTCATCAGCATTGGAATTGCTAATCAATTCAGTTCTAACTCGATACCCGACCACTTTTCTGCACTCGACATACTCGTATGCAATTTTTCATTTGTGAAATGGAAATTCATGGCACATTTTACGAATTGTGTTTTGAGCAGCACTTGGTTAGAATAAACAAGTTGAAAAATGGCAAAATGGACAAAAATGTCCGACTATGCAGTACCCTGTATCCTGATCATGAGCAGTGGAAAATATTATTTAATTGCAGGGCAACTACATCATAAAATTGTAGTCCAAACAGTTGAGCAGCCATTAATGAATTGAGTAAAGAGTGAACACTTGTCTCTGCCCTGTTGCCCATTAAGAGGCATCAGAGTCAAGTGCTCGTATCTACGCTTCGATATAAGCTACTTGTATCTGGATGGAAACAGCTGCCACATTACGAGCTAGGCATATGAATTGTGAGTACTTGCGAGTACTTCATGCAATTACGAATGCAGCAGCTTGAAATGATTGCACTTGACTTAACTTTTCCTTTCACTTTCCTCCCATCTCGCATGGCCATAAACTTCTCGTCTTGCCACAACTTAAAGTAACTGGCAATGTATCTTAAAGATACGCACAGAGCAGACACATGTGCTGAGTGGTTCAGAGTTCGCACACTTTGAATTCAGTTTATGAGTTTTTATGGCTGAGACACAGCCCGACTCTGCGGTGTCGCTTTATGGTTGCATGTGCCACCTTTTGTGTCTCAGTCGGAGTTACGCAACAATTGCGTGCTCAATAAACTGTTGCCGACAGTTTATACCCTTGCAGAGGGTTGTGATTGATATTATGTATGTAATTTGATGAACATCTGTCTGCTGATTGAAGATAGTCTAATCAAATTTCTAATCAACTTTCATTTTACTTTGCATCAATCATAATCATTTATTTTTACGACTATTCAAGATGATGCTAAGTTAACTGACATTTAATAGGAATTTAACAGTTGTTGGTTCCACTGATCTTAAAGATTTACTACTGAAATATCCTTATAATAATTCCTTTCTTTTTATAGTTTCATTAGATTATCAATTATAAATATTAAAATTTACCATTGGTTTTTGAAACGCTACTCACTCTTATTTAATATAATTTATAAATTTTTGATGCTCATTTTATGATATAGTAAATTTACTAAACAGAAACGAGCTTATAGATTCCAAAACCCCATGAATACATTTTTCTAAATTTATTTTAAGTTTTCATCAATTAATATTTATTTTATTTGCGAGATTTGTTTACAATGATTACGGCTCATGTTAAAAAACCTGCAATTTTATTAAATATTAATCTAATTTACAAGGGTATCTAGGTTTCAATATCTCTTATTTGATTTTCTTCTCATTTTTTTATTTTTGGCTTGGCTTAAAGTTAAGACGTTGCGCACAAAAGTTAAACGCACATCAAAAGCCAACTAATTTGGCTCTAAAAATAACATTAAATCACATTCATTTCGTTGGTCCAATCATAAAAAAAGAGAAAAGAAGAGATGAAGATACCCTAGTCAGAGTAATATCGAATTGAGGAGAGCATCGGGGGTTGCTACCTTAGCCGAGCTACCTTCGATTCAAAAAGCAGCAACACACGACGTGGTCTTTAAGCTTATGTTGCACTTGACTGATTTTTATGCTTTGATGCTCAATGATTTTATTATTAAAAGCAACTGTCGTCGTCGTCGTCGTTGTGTGTGGCTCTTTTGGGTTGCTTATTTTTTTGGGGGTTGTCTGCCACAAAAACTCCTCGCGTTGCATAGAGGAAAATAAAGGGAGCAAAAAAAGGGATGCTAAAAAACTGCTGCATACCTTCTGGGTTCGTTCGCTGTTGCAAAATGGATGGCGGCTGATGGTTGCCGGTGGCTCTGGTGCTCTGTGGCAATGCCACTTCACCTTTGCTTTGTGTCGTGTGGATGCTACACTTGGGAGTCGCTTAGCTGTCTAAATATGTCACTTGAATTTGACGACGGCCACTTGCGCAGGGCGAAAGCCCGAAAAACAAAACTGTTGCCTGCTTTTGTGCGCCATCCCCTGTTACCGCCACATACACACATATGTACGTGAAAGTTCCCTTAAGCTGCTTTGCCGCCCCCCATCCCCAACTACCCTCATAAATGTCCGTGTCTTGTTTTCTTAAAATATTAGTTTCCTTTGCGTCCGCTGTTTTTTCTGACTTTCCCGTCGAGGGGGGAAATTGTTTTACTGCTTTTTATTGTCATCTTTGTTATTTGTTATAGTGTGTGTGTGTGTGTGCCACCTTTTTACTGCCTCTGTCTGTGTCTGCTGTCTGCTGTTTGCTTTGACTCAGTTACATCTACAATAGCTTCAGCAGTCGACGGCCAAGAAGAGCAAGTTGTCATGAATAATGAAAAAGCAACGTGAATACATTTCTTCTAGCTGGGCCCATAGCTTTAGCTGCCACTGTCTGACTGTGCATGCGTGTGTATCTGTATAAGATTCAATGGAGTACACGGTACAAAAACTTTGAAATATTTTGGAATACATGAAATAGTTTTGCCTTTCTCGCTTTGATTTGAAAAACCAATTAATTTCAAGTAATTCATAAAATTTAAATTTAAAAGAAGGAAAAAAACAAATAATATGAGGTTATAAAAATTCTTTTAGAGAAATTTTAATGAAAAAAATGTTTTTCAGTTCTTAAAACTAAAATAAAAACTTTTTTGAATTGAAAATTATAAAAACTTTGCTAATAGAGTAAATTTGATTTCTTATTTTTAATAAATGACCTTACTCCACAATTGGTGCAGGTATTTCAATCAGCAATCGCTCGTTTATTTGTTGTGGATCAGTAATTGGTACCTGCTGAATACCTTTTGAATATATCCGCCTACATATAAAAAATGTTGATTCTTTGAACTTTCAAAACGCACATCTTTATTGAAGTTCATCAGATTTTCATGAGGAATATCTTATTTTAACTTACTTTAACTTTGCAATTAAATGTTATGCTTCTGAAACAAACATTTTATTTCGTAATTTTCATAGGTTATTTTTGTTGGCCTAATTTCGTTTTTTGTGTCTCGTTATAATAAAAAGGTTTTTTTTTTCGGTTATAATTTCAGTTACGGTTACCAATTGCAACCGGTTAATACCGGTGAACGGTTACGGGTTTGGTCACAATTTTAATCCCTAGTTTTTATTAATATTAATAGCCATTAAGTTTTTAGGTATCAACCTATTTGTACGATACCTTTTCTGAAAATTCTTGCTGAATACAAAAAAATAGTAATCAGGTATCGTGATTTGTGATCACAGTAACCTGCCGAATGCCCCCATTTTTTCCTTGTGTATAGTTGAAATGTGACAGTCACAGACAGCCGGCAGGTATTGTCACCCCAACTCCTACTATACTGGACACCCTCGACACCCGACCCCCGACACCAGACACCCGACACCCCACAGAACAGTCAATTGCTAATTCAGTAACAGTAGCTGTAAAAGTAACAGTAACAGAGGCAGACGTAACGGTGTTGCATTTGTCTGTGCCTTTTATTCGATTGTGTTTGTTTTGTCCAGTCATTGTCACAGTCACTCCCCCTCCGCCGCACTCTTTCTGGTATGTGTGGGCTGTGGGAGGGGGAAGAGAAGCTACTTTGTATGCTCATATAGATTTCCCTTATTTACCGTTCACTGCTCGCAGGCGTGCTCATAGTTCGCCATTTGGTCCCTGTCTGTCCTCAGCTTGTCTCTGTGAGCGTGTGTCCTTAGCCTTAAGCTACTTCCAGCGTAGGACACGGCCCCGCCCCGCACATATTGATGATGACTCCCCCTCCTTGCCACCTCTCCACTCCCTCCCTTGCCTCATTCTACTTTAGCCTGTGTTGTTTTTGTTTGCATTTCAAATTCGTAGCGCAGTCGTTGAGAAAATCGAAATCAACAAAGCAAATAAACATTCAATAAAGCGCAAAAGTGTCAATAGATTTTTGGTCATTCGCCTTGTTGAAGTTCTTCGAGATTTTGGGTGGTTGGGGTGGTGAGTGCGAGGGGGTTGCGGGGGAGTGTTCCGGACAGATAACCAAAGAATTGGCATGCTAATTAAAATGGGATACGCAGAACTTTAAATGAACTGCCAGCCCCAAAGTGACAACGTCAACGAAAAGAACTAAGAAGAAGGAGAAGCAGAAGAAGAAGCGGAGAAAGTACTGGAAAATGCGACTTAATGAAAAACTTGATGGTCGGCAAGTTCAATTTTCGTTAAACGTCTCCGCGACCAACTACAAAATAACAACACGCATCGAGCTAAAAACTTGGCCAAAAATCTACCAGTTTTAGACCAGTGGAAATGGGTCCCGGATGTGGCTCAAAAATTCAAAAGAAAAAAAAAGTTAATTTATAGCTGCAACGAATACAAAATACCCTACAAATTACTTAGAATACTTTCTAAAATATAAATTCTTATATCCTTACTTAGTACTAAGAAAATAGAGATAAATCAGTCTAAATTTGTTTTTAAAATCTTTGTTAAAACCAAACTACCCTCAGTAGTAGTAGTAGTAGTAGTAGGGTATTCCGAACCCATGCTAAACAAACAAATACTTATTTTAAGGCAGACAATGGACTCCACCACGTTCTCATGGTGAAAGTCGAAACTAAAGCTGCTTCCTTTTGAACTTCAGACTCCAATGAAGGCAGAACTCCCCATGGCAACAAAGTTGTTGTTGTTGGTTTTGGTTTTGGGTCTTGTTTGGCTGTTTAAACCGCAGTACAGATAAAGGCCAAATTACTTTTTGGCCAAGACGTTGCCGAGATGCGAACCCACGAACCGCAAGCTGAAAACTAAACACAGCACTGGACAACTTGTCAGTTGAGAAGGGGGAAAAATGGCAGGAGGAGAAGCAGGAGGAGGATGAGCAACAAGGCTGAAGATGTGGAAATATAGTTTTGAATATGTGTTTTGTTGAAAATGGGTTTATAGTGATCCTCTTGAGAAATTAATGTGGCCGCTTAAAGCCCCCTTGAGTAGGAACTCGTGAACAAAGAGATCAACCGGAACAATTTTGACCTGATTTATGAATAGGTTTATGGACATCGACCTAAAGTCAAGGCATCTGAAATGGAATCATCACATTTCTCCAAGGACAAAGTCCAGTTTAAAAATAAATAACAGGGAATATTTAAAATTTTTATTATGAAATGAGTTACGCATTTAAAGAGGCATGAAATATCCAATAAAGTATGTATATTTTTGTTGTTATTTTATAGTCATGATCGCGTGTTCATTTGGAGAATGATCAGTTAAAAAAGTATGGTTAGTAAGAAAAACTATGCTTATGTTTGATAATGAAATTGCAATTGTCTTTTATGTATGTACATCTCACCCAACTTGCTTAGAATCGATTGACTATAACAAATGGCTGTCTTGGGCACTTATGGTCAGAGAATAATTTTTAATCTATGCCAACGAATCTGATAGATTGCTTATTTAGATTTGTCCTATTAGTCGCAAAATATCATACTTATTAATGGTGATATTTTTATTTATTTGTTTAATGTCAGGCTGAAAGCAGACGACACAACAATTTAATTTAAAATAAACAGATTACAAAATATATTTAAATTACAAAATAAATTACAGTTAAGTAAATTATAAATAATATTTGTCAAAGGGTGTAAATCTTTTTCCTCGATTTTCCAATAACCATTCAATATTTGTGTAAACATCATCAGTGTTCCTTCCTGCTGCAATCTAGCCGCAAAACTAGCTGAGAATTGTCAATCGACAGTTGCAGGTTGAATCTTTACCACACCTATAAAAAGCCACAACAGCCAAGGATGAGCCTCCAATCTGATTGCAAAAAGCACAACCACAACAGCAACACCAAGTCGCCAGGGAAAGGAAACCATGACCAGAAACAGAAACAGAAACAAGAATAGAAATAGAAGCAAGAGTAGGAACAATACGAGTATCAGGACATTGTTGTGGCAGGCGACAAACTTTTGTTGTTGCATTGCAACAGGCAGGCAACGAAGACAGAAATGGGCAGAAAGGGGCAGAAATGGGGGCAGATGCAGTTGCAGCTCTCTTGCAGCCACAAAAATAAGTGTTTACAGCATTGATTACAAGCGTGGGCGTGGCAGCTGCCGCCCCCGCTTTCAATTCTCGTTGCCGTCGCTGTCGCCGTTGATTAGAGTTCGGGCCACAAGGATTTTTGCATTTCTAAGATGCAATGCGAAAATGGAACTCGTGACCAGACGCTGTCAGCGTGTCAGTAGGGCCAAGGGAAATGCCCCAAAGCCCGCCAATGAGGCTGGCCAGGACACAGGGACAGGATAGGATAGAGGGGGAGGTCCTTTCAATGGTTTAGGTGTCAACTTGGCGGCCGCACACAATTGACAAACAGTGAAACCCTTTTTGTGGCATTTCCGTTGCATTTGTTTGCCAGTTTACAATCCAGCGACAACGTCAACAGCAACGTTGCCCCCTTGCCACACAGCTTGCCACAGTTGTGACAAAAGTTTACACCCAAAGCACTTGAACTGCATTTCATTATGGAGCAACCTGCAAGGCTTGTGCCAAAGCAAATGCAAATGGTGTTGGCGCCATATTGAAAACTCTGTGGCCACCTAACCACCGAACCACCCTAACACTCAAACCGCTCCACACCCCACCACAGTCATCTAGCCAACCGCAGCGTCAGTCTTTTGTGGTGTTGCCAACCGGGGGGAAACGTGGCCCAAACGAAGCGTATAAGTGGCCCTTATCGTGGCTAGAATTGCAGTTGGGGCTGCCTTCAAACTGGTTCCAACAGGAACGTAGAAGGTGTGGGGGAGGTCCCTGCGAGTATAGCTGTATCTGCTCCCACTGTATGTACCGAGTATATTGTATTGGCAAATATTCTCATGACAATAGGAATTTTTATTGAATTTATGCAAAAATTGCAAATTTCATTTGCCACACAGTTCCTCTCTTCCGCTCTTGTGAATACCCTGTAACCAGAGGTAAACTAGACGGGGTAGAACTATGTAAATATAAATTTGGTATTTAATCCTTCTATAAGTTTGTGTGTGTAAATTCACATATGAATATAAAAAGGAATTAGAGCTAAAGTGACTTCAGTAAAAGTCAGGTGTCTCTGTAGTCGTGCACACTCACTCTCACTCTCTGGAGCAGTTTCACTTGACTTTAAATTGTTTTTCAGTTTCATGTTGTTTTTTATGAAAATTTTGAGGGCAAATATGGGTAGATTGCATGTGACAGTAAATGAATTGAAGTGCATAAGGAAAGAAATGTGAGGCACTGAGTTTTGAGGGGAATTTATAAAAAGTCAGATATTACAAAACTGTGGGATTGAACATTAGATATAATAACATGAACTCATTCATTTATTTAACTTCAACAAAAAAATAATTGAATCAAAAATTCAAATTAGGAGTATTAACTAAAATTATTAATTGAAATAAAATCAAAACAAAATGAATATTATAATAATATTTAGTAATAAGATAAATAGAGGGAGAGAGAGCTATATATCAATTGTAAAAGATCCGAGCCAACTGGAAGAATACAAAAATTCAGTTTATTTACGTCAAATTCGAGTAACAAGTCGGTTCAGAAATCAGATCGCATATTTTCTAGAAAATATTCAATGTACCCCAAATTGGATCTATTAAATCTACGCGCACTATCAACGCATTCTTCGTAGCCAGCCTCATTGTTCATTCGCTTCAGAGCTCCCGCCTTATAGAGCCATGCCCTCAGACAGCAGCCATCCAGATTATTCAGCACATGGTTCAGATCGATTAGGGCGCGTTTGTACTCACGTTTTCTTAAAGAGACAATGTCAGAAAATTGAATTGAGAATCAGATTGACCTACTTGACGTAGCACAGACTGCGATTGACGTAGAGAACTGGCGAATCGTTAATATAAGTCAAACCCTTCGAATAATAGTCAATTGCCTTATCAAAGTTCGTCCGGCGATACTCGGCATTTCCCAGCCTATTTTGAGAGAGATATGACATATTAATGAACGGATGTGAATTATTCTGAATTACCTGCGGAAATTGGTTGCCACACGGACGCGTTCCTCTCGAGCCTTTTTACGCTGCTCGTCGGTTATGTCGATCTGACGCATGAATGTCATTTGGTTCATATTCGCCCTGAAGGTGGGTTTCTTACTCGTACTCTTGCTCCTCTTCCCAATACCCTGAAATCTTTGTGAGACTATGAAACTTGTATTGGTAACACTGGCGCTGATGTCAACATCCTTTTTGACCTCCGGCTCCTTGGATCCTCTGCGATAATTACGATAATTACTTAATCTTCGTATCAGAATTTACCAGAAACCTTACTCCATTTTGTTGGACTTTGTCATTTCGGTTAGGAACTTTATGATATCGTCCACCTTTGACGACTGACGTAGGAAATCCTCATTGAACTCGCTGTGTTTCGTGGTCGACATTGTGGCTGGTGTATTCTTGAATGTATGTGTACAAATTGTAAATTGTATCTATGTGTGTGCTGTATGTTATGTTTCTGCTGGGAGTACTGAATATTATGACATTTTCAACATCTTCAAGCTCGACTCTTGCACAGCCAACTAAGCTAATCTGCCGAACAGTAATAATCATTATGTGCAGCTGTTAAATGCGGTTGCAGTTCACGTTCATGTTCATGTCCAAGCTGCCACATGCAACTTCTGCAATGATGAACCAACTCAAACCCCTTTGCAGCCTCGTCTTGGCCAAATTAGCTCTGGTTGGGAATCCACGTCAAGCAGCTGGCTCGTTAGCCACCATGTGGTTTTAAGGATTAACTCAATTAAAATTTTGTGGTATTAAAATTGTCTTGCAAAAACGAGCGAAAAGTGACAGAACGAAGCCTGAAATGTGGTCGAAAACGGATACGGATACGGAAACGGAAGCGGGGTGACTGTAAAAAACTGTAAAAACCACATGTATTTCCCACTTTCTAGACTGGGAACAGGGGAATTACACATCTTTATTTGTGCCTGAAATTATTTAATTGAGTTTGTTTGAAAATTTCTTTTAAATTAAGAAAGTTTTTGCACGTGACTCTTTTGTGGGGACCCGCAACTTTTTTCCTTTCATTTTGCAACGAAATTCGACAGGCTGCCGATTTTACACGACGCACAGCACGTGCTGCAGTTTCTAAAGTTTTTTTTTTATACATATTCTCGTTTTATTTATTTATTCTCGTTGCCGCAAGGCAATCAAAAGTACAATAATCATAATAATCACGCATACGCCAAGGGGTTCAGGAAACTAATCACGACCAACTAATGAGCAAAGGAACTTGCGCAATAAATCAGAGATTTATATATAATAATCTGTACCTTAAGCCAAAATTAGGTAGCTAACGTTGTTAAAACCTATTTACTTATTGAAAGTCAATCGTACATTAACTTTAATCGTTTATTTATAAAATTGATCTCTGAAAAATAATTGTTTATAATTTTAAGTAATATTTAGAGATGCTGAAACATGCTCAGTTTTCCGATAGATAATTCAAAATTATCCTAAAAATTCATCGGAACTTCTAACTTTTCTTAAGGAATGTCTAATTGAATTTTGTATTTTATCCATAATTTTTTTTCCCTGTCTCATCGTTTTTTTCCTTTCCCTTATCTCTTATCTTTCCACTTACTTTGCAGAAGTTAGAAAGTGTGTGTTTAGTGTTGTATTAAAATATCATTTTGTTTGATAATCTTTTCTTATGAGAATCGCCATATTGACGCAAATTATTTTCAATCTTCGCAAAATGTTGCTCACGTTCTACTTTTTTTTCTTCCAGAAATTGCTCATTAATATTTGTTAGCAGTCGCTGTCCCGTTGTGGAGCAAGCGCTTTAGTGCTGTGTGGTCATTGGCCCAGAAACCCACTGTGTGGCATGCAACATGTCGGATTCCCTGCAGGCGAGAGGCGCTGTGTGGCATGCGGCATGTGGCGTGGCTCGAAATGTGCGAGCATTGCAAAAGCGTGGCATACTTACAGGCGCTGATGCCGTCACGCCGACATTGATGACTGCGTTGACAAGTTTCCCCAGCTGCGGCAACGGCAACGGCAACGGCAACTGGACGATGTGCGGCAGTCTCCTGAGAAATGTGTCAAGCGTGGCAACTTGAGCTGCATAAGCAAGCAGTTTACGCGTGCCTGCCACAATGGAGGCCAAGTGGGCGCCAAGGCGTGGCATGTAGCTAGGTGTTGGCCACCAACAGCCAACTTAATGCAACATTGGCCATTCTTGTAAACTTTAAAGTTAAGCTTACTTTGTTGCAAGTATTTCCCGATTTTCCCCGTTTTTTCTCCCCTTTTTTTCAATTCTTTACAAAATATCGCAAAGTTCAAGTTAAAGTTAAAGCGCTGACCGCCGCGGGCTCTGCAAGGACTTTTTAACTTGGCTTTTCACCTCTTTGGCCGAAATGAAACATAACCTGAGACAGGCATTTTCAGATTTCCGTTTATGTGAAATTCAAATACCCTACTTCAGGGTTAAATAAATAAAATCCCGGGAATGTTTCAGTCGAATGAAAGAATTTATTTTTAATTTAAGGTATAAATGGAGAATAATATTAAAAAATTATAAATTGAGTATAAAATTAACTTTATAAAAAAAAAGGAACATTATGTTAAAGACACAATTCGAGCTTGTCCTTAAATTTATTTGACCTTTTCATTCACTTGAATTGTAGTTTTAAAAATCGATTTTTAAATCGAGCATAAAATAGGGATATTCGCAAGGAACTGTTTTTAGTTTGTAAGAGAACTCATTTAATTTTGTATAATTTTTAAAACAATTGTCCAACGGCTTAAGCAGTCCGACAGACTGCAGGTGACTGCAGGTTAGGGTATTGGAAAATTTGTTGCCTGGCAGAAGTTGAGCAAAGGACGCGCGCCTCGACTGCTGCCTGCCGCTGAAGTGAAAGACAAGCAAAAGATTATATTTGGCCCAGCCGCTGGGCATGCTTTGTAATGGAGCAAGAGGAGAGCCAAAGCTGATGAAGATGAAGATGAGGATGAACCAGGAGTTGGAGTTCCTGTCGGGAAGAAGGTGGAAGAGCAGGAAAGGGAAATGGTGAATGAAGAGGGGAATGCAGAAATAAATTGCATAAACGTTGGCGTCGGCAACAAAATAAAAAGTAAACATGCTTAAAATGTTGTTATTCACACACACATACACACACACACACACAGGCACAACATCGCGCCTGCCACGACTGTGATTTGCCACCTTTAAGCTTGTTTGTGGCGCCACCTTCATTCCAGCTGCCTTTGTGAATTGTATGCAACATTGTTCGTCTGCCTTTGCATGTGTGTGTGTGTGTTATTGTATGAATATATATATGTGTGTGTGTGTTCTTGGTCGCTTTCTTTCTTTTGCGCATTCTCTTTTCATGCTGTCCCTTTTTACTTTACCATGTTTTATTTACCTTGTTAACCTTTTCATGTTGACAAACTGTGCAACTCTCCTGGCCCGTATATATGTATGTGTATGTGTCTGTGTGTGTCACTGTGCATGTTTTTGTTTGAAGAAAATGGCGATATGAATAGTCGAAATTTGTTTCTCAGCCAAAGGCATTTGTTCCACTGACTTAGCAAGGTCTCAAAGCCACCGAGTTGAAAGACCTTAGACAACAACATTAGACGCACATTAGCGTGTGATTACTGTAATCAGCCAACTAGGTCAATATAATATTTACAGAAAATTATTTATAGCAATTGAAAGGCTAAAAAATATAAGAGCTACTCTTAAATGACTATAATAAATGTTTGCCATTTCTGATAGCTATCACAAGTTCAAATTTTAGTAATACCATATTAATATTAAGCTGATTAATACTTCTTACACAAAGTTATTTTTTTTAGCACTAAATATCTGTATTCGATGTTTCGAATTTTGTATTGCTTCTTAAGCGAAACTAAATGAAGCTTAAATTAAGTATTCTCAACGTCATTATTAACCAAACATTTCGTTTTGGATGCCGAAAATCAAATCAGTTTATCTTACACAAATTTGGGGCGAACAAAAGACCAAAAACAAAACATATTAATATGAAAATTTAATATGCACTTTATGAAATTTTCTGCAGGCTCGACACAGTTACAACAACAAATACCCAAAGAAAAGCCACTTGCAAATTCATTTAAAATTCTTAATACATTTTACCAAACACACAAGACAAAATTGCGTCGGCAGCTGGGTACACTTATTGCGTATTGCGTATACGCCATGTGTTGTGCCTCAGCAACAACACAAAAAAAAGAAAAGAAAACCAAAAAATTAAATATAAAATGCTAAATTAAAAAGTAAGATCAAAAGGATTTGTGTCCTACGCAATTTTTATTACATTTGTACCAACAGCTAAAAAAAAAGCTAGAGGGAGAAAAAAAGAGAGAGAGACAGGGGAACATGAAGAAAGGGAGGAGAGAGAGAGAGAGAGACAGATATTGTGTAGTTCGAGTAACATTTTTAATATGGTGCCACAGAATTTGCATTTCATATTTGCATGTTGAGTGTAGCCCGGATACTTTGTGCGTCCAGGGCGAGGACGAACTGAATGGGACAGTCGAGGACATGAACGTATTAACATGCAAGGCATATTAAGGATAACTGCAGCTTGGGCCCCGGCACACAAAAACCAATAATGCGCATATTAGACATGATGATGATGGCGATGGCAATGACAATGACGTTCTCCCTCTCTCCCTCTCTCTGTCTCTCTATCTTTCTCTTATTCTGTCTGTCTCTGTTTGCAGTGCATGTTCAGGTTCTTTGAGTGTTGCAATTTTACCTCGAAAAATTCGTGTTATCCTGACCATTGTTTCCTTCGAATTGACCGCACTGCAATTGCTTCTCATCCGTTTGTAGTGCACACACACACACACACACACACATTTGATGAAGTAGAGTGAGAGAGAAGGAGAGTAGTAGTTGCAGCTGTGCTGCATGTTGATGCCACAACAGCAGAAACCAACTCCCCATACAGTTATGGCCAGGCGAGCACTTCGTCTAAGCCAAAACGTGCAGCAGCCTCTGGCAATCAACTTTAATAACATCACAGAATGTCAATAAATCCACAAAATGGTTGCTCCTCTCCCCGCTCCCCGCTCCCCTCTACACACAGCCTGCCCTCTGCTTCCTTTTCACATCCTTGTTGTTGTGGCTTTCGCTTTGATGCTGACGGTGATGAGGTCGAGAATGTGGAAGAGATGATGATGCTGCTGCTGCTGCTGCTGCTCCCAACGTTCAGCAGGAGTATCATTAACAAAAGGAACTGCGTGCTGCAGCTGACCAACTCAGCTTTTTAGCAACCTGAGCTGCTTAGCTGCAGTCCGGGCCATGATTATGTGTGTGCACTATGGACTGCATCCTGCCCTGGTACCGCCTCTAATTTCTCTCTGTGTATCTTCTGTCGACAGAAATTGATGAGCTTAAAACTTTCAAATGCTCGCACACATCCCAATTATAGTTCCTAAAAGTTGTAGACTTTAAAAGGGACACAACTGCTTTTTATTTGTTGTTCTAAATTATATTTTATACTTTTTGAAAACAAATTCAGATTGAATTTTTTTATAAATATTTGAGACTCTTTTTCTTTAAATGAAGAATATATAAATATATTTATAATTAATTTGCGAGAAGCAATTCTTTAAGACTGACCACTGTGAATACAATTCACAGAATTAACAGAAAAGCAGTGACAAAAAAAAAATTTCCCTTTTCTCAACTTGTCCTTTCTTAAAAACTTTATTCTTTTGTTGAAAATTAATATTTGTTGACAGTTATACAGCCAACAATTATTAATTTTTAAAATGGAAATAAATTTGTGGAAAAGTAAGAAAGTGTGCATAAACTTTTTGTCACTCTAATTTAAATGCTCTGCATATTTCCAAAGAAAACTTAAATGTTAAATTACACTATATTGAATTGTGTTAAATTTGCCAAAGTTGCTGCAATAAATAACTAGACAAGCAGACAAACCCACACACACGCAATGAGATGACAATAAATAGTGTAAATCTGTTTAACTGTTATTCACACAATTGACACTCAACGCGGCCAAAAGCGCATTTATCATCCAATCCCAGGCAAATGGTTGTCTCTTCAGTCTGTCTCTGGAGAGGACGAGGGACTCTCCCAACGATTGCGGAAAAATATTTTATGATTATCATTTAAGCGGTAATTTATAAACATAATATAACAATGCAATTCAATTAAGAATGCTCGACTAACAGATACCCGGTAAACAATATTTCGGTTAAGTGAACAGTTATATACATTGTTTTGACATATTTAGGTACTCACAAATTTTTCATTTGCCTAGAAAATATATTTTATCATATTTTAGTTGCTTATAGCTCTTAGAACATTAAAGATAACCTATCTTTAAAAGTACTCAAAATATTAAACAATTGAATGCGCATTTGTAAAAATATTTAAATAATACAGAAACTATTTTGTGAATATAAATCAATATTTAATTGGCCTACCAGCAATTAAGGTGCCCTCTACAGCACAATGCACACCTCCACACCTCAACTATACACACACACACAAGTGGACGCCTTGGCTTTTGGCTTTGTTGTGCTTGCCTTGATTCAAGAAATGTGTGAAATGTCAACCAAATGTTTGCGCAATGCACAACAAAAGGACGTTGGAATGCACAGAGATGCCAACCCCTACCCTCGGCTGCTGCTGCTCCTTCCCTTTGACCCGGCAAGGTGTGTGCAATTTATCATGCGAGGATGTACATATGCATGGAGCTGCATTCATATCGAATGCGGATTGTCCTTTGCCCACCTGCTACAACTGCGGCCAGAAGCTGTAAAGTATTTTTACTGTTTGTTGATCAACGTTGCAAGTGCACAGGAAGGAGAAGGAGCGTGCAAACTGTCGCATAATGCATTTATATAGAAATTCATAATACGCCCCGTATGCCAAGCCAAATCTCAGCAAACTGCAATTTTTATGCGCTCATTTATAACATTTAACCTGCAATCTGTGTGTGTGTTTATGTGTGCGAAAGTGTGTGTGGGTAGAAGCAGCAGCCGCAGCAATGATAATAAATTTATTGCAATGCCACTAAATATTTTATTATTGCTAAATATGCAACAATGCTCCATGGGCTCCTGCATATAAAACAATCGCATGTAACGACTGAATGCGCATTGCGTGAATTGTTCAAGGGGATGCAGATGAAGCTGGTCAACAGGGAGGGGACGGACAGGTGGGAGGTGGTTTCGACCAACCTGCGCTTGCTGACAATGCGAATAAATTATGAATGCGATATGCACTCAGTCGCACACTCACACCCAGATAGGCACAATCACATTGGTGTGTGGTGTGAGTTGCCAGAGGAAATGCATCAAATGAATATCCATTGCATTGGAAACTGGACGGGGAGTCGATTAAAGACAGACCAGGAAGGGTTGATTATTGACAACAAAAATTAAATTTGCAATTATTTAAATATAAATCGACAAATTCAACATGTGCGCGTAATTTATTATAATGCTAGCCGAAATAGAAAGATTGTATCATCCAATTCTTATTTTGAATAGGAAGTTGATTCGTCAAGAGGATGCATTTTATAAAATCTGTAAACGCTATTCAGTTGACTCTATGAATCTGTAAAAATTCCCAAAAAAAACATAAATTTAACTCTTGGCTCAATTTTAGCGAAAAGAGATAAGCTTTCTGAAATTAATAGAAATATATGATTCACACAAGAATAACTTTAACGACTAATAATTTTAGAATGTTTAGTAGAAGAAATAAGTATTGGTCTATCTGACTGCAAATCGAAATTTCATAAATTTTAAGCATTAAATGCTATCAACAATGACATTCAACCCTCTTGTTCGCTGCCAAACCCAAAAAGATATCCTTTCAGACAAAAGTCCTAGAATAAATGCATTTTGCAAAAATTGCATACAATTTCAAAGCGATTGTTGCTGCTGTTGCTCAAGTGCGTGCACAAAAGCGATTAAAATTTTAAATTTACACGCAATTGTGCAGTCAGTTGAGGGGGAGACGGTGGGGGGACGGTTGGAGCTCGTGTTGGACCAGTTGACCAAACGGAAGCCACGTTTATGATTTGGAACTAATTGCAACGCGCTGCACGACCAGTAAATACAGCAGAAAAACAGCAGGGCGTGGCTGAATGGTTGAAGAAGGGTAAAACGAGGGGTATATTATGTAATGAGAGGAAGGCGGAGGGGAGGAGTGCACGGAAGCAGTTCGGGTAATTACAATTGCATTGCGGTTAACGGGCGAGGCACACGCTAAATCACTCAACGGGGGCAACCATAGGGGGCTCTGTCTGTTGGCTCGTTGCATGCCTTGGCTTTTGAATAATGCAGCTGCAACGCAGCCTCAAGCATAGAGAGAGACAGAGAGAGAGAGAGAGAGAGAGAGAGAGAGAGAGAGTGGGAGACTGACTCACAGGTAGACCAAGAAGCCAAGCCGAGTCTGAGGCTGAGGCGAATGCATAAATCAAAATGCACAAATATCCTGGCGGCATCGAAGCAGAGACACACAAATACACACACACACACACACACAAACACACACATGGAAATGCAATTGCTGCAGCTGCGACTCCCATTCCTTAGGGGCTGTCGGGCTTAGGGAGGCTCGACTGTACCCAGCGCATTGCATTGGCATTATGGAAATTGTGTTGACTTACACAAATGAGCAAATGGCGAAAATCCTGCCCAGCGCCTCGACATATGGAATTGCGTATAAATATTTACGCGGCATGGGCACAAATTAATGGCCTAATCCATGAACGTAGCTTAAAGGGAGGCCTCAACTTGTTAAGATATGAAACATTTTACTTAACTGAAAATCTGAGCATACTTGATAGTACCTCAAATGGAAAGACAACCCTGTCTGTTGGATACACATTGATCAAATATAGATATTCAAATAGAATTGTTATACATATTTTGTTATAATTTAATTCGGAGTGCGAGTTAAATACAAATCTTCTCAAACTCTACAGAAGGAGATACACAAAAAAGAGGAGAGGGATAGAGAAATGTTCGAGCCATGTAATGTCACTTAATGGATGATAGTTATTAAATTTTTGTTAAACGCGTTACATTTGTTTCAACAACTGCTTTTATTATTTTATCATTAAAATATGCAAATTATTTTTATTCGATTAGCTAAAAACATAAAAAATAATCGTGCAAACAAATGTATATTGTTGAAAAACAATCTGTATATTCATTTATTCACACTAAACAACAACAAAAGAGGGAAAGAAAGAAATATACGCTCTTGCATAATTAATAATCCTCACTTCAGACTTTCGGCTCATTTCACGTTCAAAATCGCATAAAACGAGCCTCAAATTAAATAATTTAATCAGATTTAATATGCTTAATTTCTTCTTTTACCGCTCGCACAACAACCGTTGCATTTGCAAAGTGTGTGCATGGAAGCGAGACGGCAATAGGTGGCAAATCGAATTAACAAATTGCGCATTCAATCAATGCAAATCATTTGATGAGGCTACGAAAATTCAATCAAAATTGAAATTGCAAAACTTAATGAAAATCTGCACGTGCCTGAAAGGCTGCACTTAATTAAATGCATTGTGAAAATATACAGATTGGTTGCATTAATGCCAGTCTATTCTTGAAATCGATTTCGCTGCAATTTCGTCGAAATTAGAGAGTTTTAAAAAGTGTATTCAGCTTTTATGAGCAACTCGTTTTAATGTTTGCCTACAAATCTATGTGTTTGCAAATTCAAATTCGTTTTCACCACTCCTGCACTTAAAATATGCCTAACGTATATTTCATGAGTTTTCACATTCCAGTTAAGCTAATTGTAATATTAAAAAAAATAGAATTTTTGCAAATTAGAAATGGTATAGTTGCTTTTCACTTTTCTCATAGTTTAACGACCAAAGACAATTTTTGTATATAGGTTTCTTTTTTAAAATACCATCATGATTTCGGTAAAAAAAAAAACTATTATTTGTTGTAAAAATATGTTAATATAATAACAAGCATTCTATGCTTCAACAATTTATTTTACATTTAAAAAATCAAAATAAGTTTTTATAACTAAATATAAAGCTTTAGCATAAATCGGTTTACATACGGTCTTATTAGTTTCAATAATTTTGACTGTAAGTTATAATAAAAAAGTTTATTTTTTCGGTTACGGTTTTTGTTTAGGGTTACCAATTTAAGCCGGTTAATACCGGTTAACAGTTAATGCTTCTGACACGGTTTTAATCCCTGTTCAAAACTGTCGACCGCAGTTCGAAATTGTTTTGACGAGCAGTACATTTCAAAGAGTTAAGTTCGCTGCGGGTCGAGTCTGTCATAGCCTTTCATGCACTAGACTTCACAAACGAATTGGTCAGATTTCAGATTTCTGCTTCGTTGTTTTTGAGAGATTTGCTCTTTATACATTTATGCATCATTTTACCTTCATATATTACGTTTTATTCTTTTTATATTTTCTATTTTGCCAGACGACAAATCCAAACACAGACGGGCCATTCGCTTAGACAAATAAACAAATCTCGTCAAGTGCTCGCCACGTATACAAATACAGATACAGATACAGATACAATATTTGGCGGATGGTCTCGGCAAATGTGTTTGCGTTTGTCACTTGTGGTGCGTTGCGGCTCGTTGTGTGCGTGTGTGTGTGTTTGTATGTGTGAATCTGGCTTAGCATGCGTCAACATTTTGGCAACACTCTAACCCCACTCTCTTCCTCCCTCCCGCTGCACTCGGCAACCAGTTGTTGCCACTCGATCCACGCAATTAATTTCAACTGAAGTGCCCCAGGTGGGGGCATGCCACGCAAGGGTTGCTTCAGACACTCGAGCATTAAAAATGAAACCAAAACAAATAGCAAACATCAAAAGCTGCCAGAATACGAGCACACCAAAAAAAGAACAAGATAGAAATCAAATAGAAAATGGGCAGCTCGGCAATATCCGGCGGTCTCTGAGGTTGAGCGACATATGGGGGCTACGGCTGGACGGTCTGTAAGCCGTCTGTGGTGCAACCAACATCACCACCAACACCACCACCACAAGTGGCAAGCATGTCTGTGACAGCTGCAACATTTAGTGGTACAAAAGATATAGAAAAATTCGCACGAAGATACATTTGCCAAGAGATCGTACGAGCTGAAAATACGAGCACAAGACTCAAATATACAAGTATATTTTTACAGGGTATTAAGAGTGTTGAAAGTATATATTTGATATGTTGCTAAGCCCCAGGCTTGATAAAGTTTTAAGATCAATACTTTTTAAAGCGGATCAGTATATTCAATGAAAGATTTGGTTCTGAATAAAAATAATTACACAAAGTTTCATCGCGCAATTTTTTGAGATGATTACAAAAGTAACACTAAATATAATTCTTTAATCATATTTAAAACATCATTTTATTTTCGATTTTAAAAAATAATCTTAATTGTTTTTAATTCGAACCGCAGAATCGGATGTGTTCGAGTTTTTGGCCTGCACGAACAGGATCATTAACCAAGCCTACAAAACTATAAAGCCCTCTTTACTAAATAACAGGATCGGTTCGAATAAAAAATTATTACATAGAAATATGTATCATAAAATATTAAAAACGTATCTAAATTATAAAACTAGTTTAATATTATTTAAGACATTTATCTTACTGGAAAATTTAAATGATTTAAATAATGAAAGAATAATTAAAATAAAAATTTACCATGTGTATAGGAGGGTATATAAATTGGTTCGCAGCCCGAACCAAAAACCTGCTTTATGGTTCGAACCCATGAACCGAACCTTTACCAGCAGGTATCTATAAGTAAGTTGAATGAAATTAATAAAATTCTCTTTATTTTAATTGAAACGAAAATTCTAAGCAAACATTGTGCTCTCCCAAATTTTAAAGTCTTGTAGCTTCGCTTTTAACTAAAGTCTCCCTTCAACTTTATTATATTAACTCTTTCTTCATTATTTTAAGTCTACCGAACAATGATACGAATTTTAGATACCTATTTACACACACTCTTGGTAATATGCCCAATTACAGGGTAAAGTATCATTCACTCCTAATGCCTAACACATTTTACCTCACATATTGTGCATTTTATGCCCAGATTTGTAAGGGGATTTGAGGCAACAACTTGGTGCATGGGAAGAAGAAGAAGAGTAGCACCGCAGTCCTGGCTAACTTTGTGCTAACAGAACAGGCAGTACCAGGAACAAAAGCAACAGCAACAACAACAAAAACGATAAAAACAACAACAAGAGGAACAACAACAACTGATGTTTTCACGCGCGAGATTTACGAGCGACATGCATTTTGGCTAAAACGTAAAACGCACTTGAGTATATGTGTAAGTGTGTGTATATATATATGTGTGTGTGTGTGTGTGTGTTTATCTTGCCCAGCCACGGACTAGCGGGCTTTCTGTTAGGCCTTTTGGCATGAGAGCAGCAAAACAACAAAAATGCGGGTAGCCGCTTCAAAAACTGGCAAATAAAAGAGGGAACTGCGCTTTATACCAACTGGAAATGGGAAAGCCAAAGGGAGGTGTGGCTATGGTAAGCATGTTAACTTTAAAGCGTTTAAGCAACCTTCTTTGTTTCGTTTTTTTGGTAAACCATTAAAACATTTGATTTCAACGGCGCAAAGGAAACAATGCGGGAAGGACGTGGCAAGCGCAAGAGCCAGCTCACGGCGATGGCCAATGGGCAACATTAAAAACTTCCGTTTCCGGACACACACACACACACACAGACAGACAGAAGAAATGCAACGGAAATGCCACAAAGTTCTAACAACGAACATAGAGAGAGAGAGAGAGCGCGAGAGGGAAGGAGAAAGAGAGAAAAACCACAATCAGGCAAACACTAACAGCATTAAAGCTTAAGATATTGCAAACCAAGTGAACTTTTACCCGCTGCTCTGCTCTGCTCCTGCTGCACTCGGCACTCTCATTACCGAAAATTGCAATAAATTTTTAGTGCAGAAAATTATTTGAAGTGCCCGCCAAACACACATAAAAACGTCCATGTCGAAATTTACGAGAAAGCATTGAAAAAGAATGCGCTCAACTTTTCCTAAGCTTTGCGCTTCCAACAAAAAGGAGACAAACAATCGACAGAGACCCTTTGAAAGGGATAGACAGAGAGCAAATGAAAAAGAGAGAGAGAGAGCAAATACATTCAAGAAACAGGGTAACAAACCCGTTCGTTTTAATTGCTTTTGTGCAGCTCACAACGCGCAATTTCCCTTTTGGCAACAAGTCGCAACGTCTAGTCGTGTCGTATCGTGTCCAAGGCATGGCTCCTATGATAGATGAGTTATGGCTAGAAACGGCTAAATTGAATTTGGAACTTGGCCCATTCGAAATTTAATGCACTTCACCACGCGAACCCTCTTGATAGATTGCTGTCAGCCAAAGATGGAGTCAGAACATGATTGAATAGGATAAATAAACATATGTTTAAACAAAGCTAAATAAACAGTTATTTTTATGCTGAACCATTCCTTAACACAGTTTTGGTACAAACTGTATCTGCAAGCGCTGAAAACTAATGCGATTCTAAGAAATCAGTGGGAAATGGACTAAGTAAAATGCCCATTTCTGAAATATCTAAAAATACTTAATTCGAACATTGAAAATAATCTTGATCTTCTTGCTGTTACAAATACCTCACACATAAGTGCAGAAAAAATTCAACAATTTAAGTAAATTTTTTATTAATAAAATAAATAAGAATTATGGACTCAAAATGGCATTCTAATTGGCAGTTGGCTAATTGACGGATTGACAAATGTTAATGTGAGTGCCAGTGCGAATGTGAATGCGATGTGAATTCAATTGAACTTTGCATGCTTCAAACTGTTAAATAAAACTGTATACATCGAGATTTAAAAAATTAATTGCACTGCTCAACGCCCGATACAATAAGCACCCAACACACACATAAAATGATACTTATGTATATATTTGCACTATTCAATGACCACAGCATACACACACACACCCACGCTTCTCACACTCATACATACAAAGAGAATGGCAATTTCTCTCATGAAACAAAAAAACAACCACATTGATACTCTTTGTATATTACGTCGACTGATGGCGAACCATTTTCTGCAATGATTTATTAATGATGCTTATTATTATTATTATTATTACTTAATTGCACATATTTGCCACACATCCTCACACTCTCTGATTCGTCTTTTAATAAAAAAAAACGCAACTGGCATTTCAATCGAAGCTGATCATTTGAACATTTTCATAATTAAATTTAAATGAATAAAACATTAAATTTGCCTCAAATTCCATTCACATGCATCGCATTAAGCCCAAATTCATCAAATTTTGAGGCATGCTTTTGAGGTTTTGGGGTTTCAGTTACGAGTACTGCAATTTAATTGTTATACAATTTTAATTAATTCGATCAAGTCGTACAATCGAACAAACGAGAGAAGTTTAATTGCCCATGCTCACTTATTTTTGTTGCAATTGTGATTTCATTAAATTAAAAAACAAATAAAGAAAGTCACATATATAATAAATCTGTATATATTTTATATAGATAGAGTCAGAGAGAGGTAGATCTAGAAAGTGGATGGGAAACTGTCAATAGAAATTCACGATGCCCTCGAATTTTGCTTTGGATGGAAACAGGCTTACCAAATCCTATAGGGAATATTTTCTTTTAATCAGGGTGCTAAATTGGGTCGCTGTTTATTTCTCAATAAAATATTTCAAATATCTCTGACAATATTTATCAAAATGCAGCTATTGATCATCAAACAAAATATTGTATTCGAATCATATTACCATATTTAAACATAAGCCATATAATCTGCTAGAGTATTCGATCGTCGTCCAGTCAAATATACAAGTTATTCTGTTCTGTATTATTTCAATTATAATCAATGCTGCAATCGGCTGAAGTTAAGCATTTAGTTGCACATTTCCATTGCAATTAATTAATGCCATGAAATTAATTTGCAATCACTTACCGCTCAATGGATTATTAAACGGGACACTCGGCACTATAATAAATCATTGAAATAGTTGATTTCAATTTGACAGGTTAGTCGCAACGACACATTGTATAGTTATTGCAATTTTTTTCTTTTGCTATTCTCTATACTGCTATGTACTCTTCAAAAGCTTTCAAGTCAATCATTTTATTATTCTAATTAACTATAAAGGCAATTTGCAAATTATCTTCCAAATAAGTTAATTACTTACTGTTAAGAACTTTCCAAAATATTTGCCACACATTTTCTCTTATTTCAATCATTCAATGAATGATTTGCTGCCCCATAGTTTGTCTGTACAATTCATTCGCTCAGTTAAATGCAATTTTAAAATTGTGTAATTATTTTTAAAGCGGTTTTTGAGCTGGCTTAATGTTATGCATTAAGCAGCAGCCGGACTTTTAAATCGAAGCCAACATTGAATAATTCCAATTAAATGAGAGTCGAGTCGAACAGGCTGGCTGGGATTAAAGACAGTACTCTCTGAGGCGTGGCCAACGTTAATCAAGCAACTCAAACTACGAGTACCTGCCCTCAGCTGGGCGGCAACTCGTGGAGCTCACTGTATGGGCCATTGTTGGCGCATTGTCTCGCTTGATTATGCCCGGCAGATTTTGATTCTGGTGCCGCTTCTTTTTTTACAGTCGAATGTGCCCCAGCTCATGACAACGCAGACACATAAATTTTAGCGGAGTCAACTCCATGCCACACAGCAAAGGCGACTGCCGCATGAATACGCAACAATTTACATTTAACACTGTGAAAACAAATGGAAAGATGCGAAGAGGCAGCAACTTCACATTGACTGCCGTCACTTTCCTGATACGATTTAAAGTCTCAAGCTCCTGTTTTATTTTAAGAACTTTACAGCACTTTAGAAAAATGCTTGCTATGTGGATAGTTTTCGGGTTGTGGAAGCTCATTTAGCTCGGCTTTGACCTGAAAGTGCTGGCCTGGTCAAGTGGACATTAAAGCAAGGCAAATGAGCAACAAAAGTTGAACGACACACAAAGTAAATACACAAAATGAAAGAGAAAATGCCGTAAAATATATATGGCTGTGTGTGTGTGCGTGTGTGTGTGAGTGTATGGGTGTGTGCGTTAACCAACCCCAATAATTTAAGCACAATTTATGGCATTAAGCTAAAGATACGCAGTGAGCTGACCAATGGCAGCCTCTTCACTCCCCTCACTCTTCCCCTTTCCCATGCTTAACGGGAAAATGGTCAATGGCCCAGACAAAAACGCCAGGCAAATGTTGTTTGCCTTTTGTTTTTGTTTCTGTTTTTATTTTTTCTGTTATTTGCTCTTGTTGTTGCTGTTTTCGTTGTTGTCTGCGTCTAATCCTTACAGGACACACTGCCAGACAGAGATCGAGAGTCTCAGCATTCATTTGGCATAAATCAAATACCTCGCACTCTTTCGTACGAGAGTGTGTTGTTTTTTGGCCTTTGCTGTTTGCCTGGTGTTAATTAGTATTTAATCTATGAACCATAAATAAATCCCCTTTTCGTAAAAGGACACTTAATTTCCTTGCCACAGCGTCTTTGTTGCGCCCCAATACATTTCCAATTGTGTGTCATACTTGTGGCAGAAGTTAAGTCAACTAATTGCAAATTTCACTCAGTGCGTGAGTTTACATAACCCAGCAGGAAAATCAAAGATGGCAAATACAACACAATAACATCATCTTAAAAGTAGATTCTGGATCTCTTTCTTGAAACATTGCTTATTTTTGTTTAAAACTTGTCAAGTTTACACTTAAAAGATATTTTAATGGTGTTTATCTCAGGAAAGTAAGGATAGAATTAATACACTAATCAAGTTCCATACTTAGTTTCTCAATTAAGGTATTATTATTAAATTTGCTACATTTTGTTTTGTTTAAAGGGATATAATAAGATGCATAGCGAAGACCAAAGTTTATCAGAGTCAGCTCTCGTCAAATTCACTCAGTCTTCTATTAACAAGCATAAGGAACTGACTTTAAGCCTTACCGTCTACTGAAAAAGTCATGTATGCGTTTCCCATTTTGTTTGACACAACTATTCGAAATTTCCCTTTGGATTTTACAGCGTGTGTGAGTGGAAAAAGTGTCAATAAAACACTTTAATTGATTGCACGCTAAGCTGTTGCCAAACACTTTGCAAAAGGCAGCCTGAATGCCCCCTCCTCCATCCACCCACCTCCCTGCCACTATTGCTCTCTTTTGAGAGCGCCCCCTGTAGCTGGCGCCATCTTTTGACGGGAGTCTGCTGTTAGCTGTTGCCACTAAAACTAATGCGTACATTTGCATTGCAAATTGCGCATTATAAAGAGCGACAATTACAGTGACAACAAAAAGCTGGCAACCCAACAATCCCCGCCTTCCCCTCCTCTTGCTTGCATTCCCCCGCGTTTCCAGCTAACACCCTGTGTGACCCACCGAATAAACCACCCGCGATCCACCAAACACTGTCTTTCAAAGCAATTAGCGATTAGCGTGCACAACTTTTAAGCGTTAGCACACACACACACACAAGCACACACACACGTATAGGGAATGTGTGTGTGTTGGAGGGGGTTGGAGGATTTGCCTTGTTGACAACTGCACATTAGTTTGATTCGGTAACAACTTCTTTTATTTGCATTCTCTGAAAATTTACAGCAGTCGCTGTTGTTATTGTTGTTGGCATTGCTGTCGTCGTTGTTGTTGTTGTTGTTGTTGTTGTTGTTCTCACCGCAATTTGCAATTTGCCATCGCTCATTGATTTCGCTCATTCGCTTTTCTGATTTTCTCGGGAAATTTTAAATGCATTCAATGCAATTTCCTGACTTGCTTTTTAATTGCGTGCATTAAGCTCGGTTCATTGATGCATTTTTAATTCAAATTAAAAAAAAAGTAAAAAAAAAAATTGTTGCAATTGCAACATACGCAATGGACAGAAGGTGAAGCTTCAGGGCAAATTGAGCAGCTAAATAGATTTTTTTGCTTTCAATAAAATTAAATGAACAGTCGACTACTTAAGAGCCTTTATCATTTTGGGATTGCAATTACAAATTAAACACTTAACTTATTTTTCTAAATTTTTAGCTGTCAAACCTTTTAAAATAGAGTATGCTGTCAAGAAAAAAAACTTTCAAAAACTAATAGAAAACTGCACAAAATACACAACAAAATAAAAATAAATAGAAAAATACAATTAAAAAATAAGAAAGCAAAACAAACAAACTAATATTCACAGGACAATGAATAGTCTTAATTATCCCGAATATGATGAGAGCTTCCTCAATGAACCATCTAAAGTTGTGGAATTGATCCAATTCTTGGATGTCATGGTAAATGCCAACAAAATGGAAGAGTAAGTAAAGCAGTGCATAATAAATTTGTCAGCTAAATAGTCAGTTGAATTGAATTAGCAAGCGAGAAGGTAAGAAGAAGGAACCACAACCTGTTGTCGATAACAGTGCGCAGGTAACAGATGACAACTTCTTGATCTCATCTCGCGGCCGTAATCAGAGTATGGGTCGCCGGTCAACAAGGAGAACCCGGTCCAGAAGCAAGGCAGTTGCCAACTTGAATCAGTTTACATTCATGCGGCAAATCGATTCAACTCCTGAGGAACGAACTCAGGCGCGAATCGAACGTGAGCGTGTGGCCAACAATTTTCGCAGGTGAGCGTAGAAAAATTTAGAAGCTGAAAAGAGTTTTCCCCCATAACTCAAATTGATCACTTTTCTATTAGACTGGGCAACTCTGCGTACCGCAAGGAACAGTTTAGCAATGCCATTGAAATGTATACCAGAGGCCTGGAATATATCAAGGATACGCCGGTTCTCTATATAAATCGCGCTTGCTGCTATCTCAAGTATGTATTAAGTCAAATATCATATTGAAGTTTAATTTTTTTATTTTATAATACTTATAGACTACGCCACTTCAAGCTGGCAATTATGGAGTGTAATCATATACTAACCAAACTGGATACAAAGTATCTGCGTGCCTTTCTCTACAGGGCCATAGCCTACAAACGACTGAATGACGAGAAAAATTACGAGGATAGTATTTATCAGGCAAAGCGTCTCAATTCCCGAGAGATGGAATTCATTGATAGCTTTTTGGAAAAGATGCGCACCATATAGTCAACGTGTGTGCTGCAAAATTGTCAAGTGTCGGTAAAATTTTATCAGAAAAGTTATTTTTTACATTAATCTCTACCTTAAGGAAACCTTCAACAAAATTTTAAAAGTATACAGACAGATACTTAGCATTTCCATTGTATCATTGTTCCTGTACTTTTAATAAAATCGAAATGTTAATTAATCAAAAGCAAACTAAATAATTTATTCTTTGCATTCTTGAAATCTTTAAAAATATTAAGCAAGTCTCAACCAAAGATATTAAGCGAATCTTAATCATAAATAAATTAATCCACTTCAGCAGTGGAGTAAGTTTAAATTCTGTAGAGAGCATTTTACTGGGCGTATACTTGATATCATAATGTACGCTTTAAGCTTATTGAGTTGCCCACGCTTTAACACTTGCCTTAATCTATTATTAGACGGATGTGGAGTCTAGCTAACCCTTTGCACAAAGACCATCATCGAGGCAATCATTTGGGATTAGCCCCCCGCCCGCCATCTCTATTTTCCCAAGTTTTCTTTTCTTTTCACTTTTGCACTCTTCTTTTTCTCATTTCCGTTACAATACGGCTTGCTGGCTTATCGACGACGTCATCGTCATCGTCATCGTCAGCTACTTGACAGCCAGACAACACCTTCGACCTGCAGTTGCTGTTGGAGTTTGAGCATCTTTCAGTTGATTAGCCGTGGCACTTTCATTCTCTAATTAACTGCAAGTAACTCGCTCATAAAAGTCGGAAGGGAAAAGAAACCAAAGCAATTGATTTTTATGGCTTGCAAGTGGAAAAAGAGACGCAAAACGAAAAAGGCAATTGAAAAATTAATTGAAAAGCATTTCGGGTACTTCCGGCTGTGAGGCTTAAAACGTGAGTTTCGCTTTGCAAACTACGAGTATACTGAGAGAAGTCGCTGCCTGCAGGCCGTAAGGACACTCCAATGTCTGTGAGTGCAACTAATGCCAGCTTGACTTTTTGGGTGCTCTTTCAGTCAATTTAAAATTTTTAATTAAATTTATTATTGCAAACAGCATAAAATTTTATGTGGCTTAGTTTATTTCTGGGTCACATTGCTAATGACTGTCGGCCAGATTTGCTGGTCCTTCGCAAAGATGTCGATGCCGAGTTGGACCAGCTGTGCCTGCTGTGTCCTGAATCCTGAAGACTTCAGAGTCTGACAGTAATCTGTTGCTAATGCCTTTTACTTCCCGTCTGCGTCTCCTCTTCCTCGTGATGTTGTGCGGTTGTTTATTCAATTATTTTTTATGAAAATTTTATTTTTCATTTGGTTGCCTTCGGTTTCATGCAATTTGTGTGCAACAGAGCTCAGTTGCTTTTAACTTATATTTACCATTTAAAGCATATATTTGACTTTTGCTTGTCTCAACCATGATTAAGAGCTTTGCAATTCTATTGAAACAATGATACATAATTTAAATTCAATTTTATTACATTTTATTGTATTATATAAAGGATATGGAGTATTTCAAACTGCACCGAGTATTTCTATTTAATTGATGTCGGTGTAATTTGTACATTTAATTTCTTTAATCAACATTTCGTTTGATAGTTAAAATATTTTCAAGCCACAAAAATTAATTTCAACTTAACCACAAAGCAGCGCGCATAAAATTGCGAGATATTTTCGCAAAGTTTATTTTCTGCTTTTAATAAATTTCCAATATGTGCGGTACACCTGATCCAACTCCAAAAGTCCAATGCTGTGGGACCCGGAATGGACAGGAAATAAAATGAAACGTAATTTATTGGCTAAGAGGGGACAACAGGAGAGACGGAGGGGGCAGGGGTCAGAGCCGCAATGTTAATACCCCGGGTCATATCTCTCTTAAACAGCGTAAAGAATACACAGATTCGCTGAACAGTCGCCATTTGCGGGACTCACGAGTTTAGCACATTGCGTATACGCAGCATGTGCCGACCGTAAACATTTTGGAGCACTTGCTTCTCTCTCACATAACATACAACATAAAATGCGTTTAATTGCAAAAAGTGTAATTTATAAACGTGAGCGTGTGTGAGTGCTGTCCCAGCTGAAAATGGAGGGGCGGGTTGGGGTAATTGAAGTCCAAGTCCGTGTTCAGTTTGGCAAAGAGAGGATGAGAAGACAGACACGTAGCGAAAGTAGCAGCTTTCCATTGTTAGTTCAATCGCATGGAATAATTTATTAATTAACTACAATTCGAATGAATGAATGAACGATTACTTGAAGCCGAAGAAGCTGCCACAGTCACAGCCACAGCCACAGCCAGAGCCAAAGCAGAATCAATGGCAGTCAAGTTACAAGTCGAGGACAATTTGCCATTGCACGTAACACGAAAATCAATTAAAAGCGCTTTATGTGCGCGACAGTCTTCGGCTTGGCGGCTGCCGGGACAAGTTTAGCGCCTTGCCAAGTGGAACTTTGTTAGTTTCTAATTAATTGTAACAGTTACACAGCGAGACTGAGACACAGACAGAGAGGGAGAGGGACAGCAACAGCTGTGTCGAGTATATTACATAAGAGCAGCTGGAGCGGAGTCCGTTCTGCCATCGTTGGTTATTTATGTCGAATGCTCGACATTATTTATGTTGCATATTTGGCACATTGTAGTCGCTGTAAATTAACCAACTTCCATATCCCAAAGGTTACAGCGAACCCAGCTGCCAATTTCCTTTATTATTTTCCTTCCTATTGCCAGTGTCACAATAAGTTTGCAGTTATGATTATTTTACGGTGTTCATTCGTAAGTAATGAAAGGTGATTCCTTATGTATCTGTAAGTGTTATCTGTAAAAGATATTGACAAAATTATTCTTAACTTTTCGCCAGTTAATTAGGCTTGAATATTTTGCTTCGTTTGAAATGTCTTCTAATGTTGTTGGATTATCAATTGTTAGAATTGGTTAGAGGTTTAATTTACAATACTTTTTTTGAAAAGAAAGATGTCAAGGTTAATGGCTTATAACAGTCATCATTTACCCATATTCATGAAACTAAGTGGGATGATTGATGATAAGAAAAGTTAATGAGGTCCACCAGTAAGCAGTAATTTTAAAATAAATCTTTCAAAAAGAGTTACAAGCAACATTAATTAACAAAGAATATATTAAGTAAGAAAATAATATTGTAATTCCCGACTGTATTAGTATTAGAGAACATTATCAAATACAAATTACACAATTTAGATATACCTTAACTATAAACATGAATTTCAAATTCCAACTCCGTTAAATGTATTGCAATGTATTAGTAAAAGAGAATATTATATGCAAAAATTGAGTGTTCTTTATTAAGTTCTATGGCTGCGGTTGATTTCTGCGATTTTCAGGGGAGAAATGTGGCGTGGTCCTTTTTGAATTGCAGAGATTTAAATGATTATGAATATGACTCAGGATATCTTAGGACTGAACAGAGGGTATATCGTCGGTGAAGACCCAAATTTATTTCGAATACCTTCGCCATAATTCAAAGAACTTTGTTTAAACATACTTGTGGCCGTCATTTTGAGTGTTGAGAGAGAGAGAGAGAGGGAGAGAGAGAGACTTATATAGTCTGTTGAAACTTATGTTTGAATAGTAAACTAAAATGTAAACACACGCTTCAACTTGAAGCTGCCTCTTACTTCTGCTCCATTAAATATTTACAAAAAGGGGCGACAAATCAAAGTGACACACTCACACACAGATACACACACATACACAGATACACATCGGGCTGACAAACTGAGGCCCCCGAGGCACTTTTACTGATTTTCGCTTTTCACAATATTTGCATACCATTGACTGAATGACAGAAAGATGGAGATTGGATTGAAGTAGCAGCTCTTCACGTGAACTGCCGAGTGAAAGAGTTCTTAGTGCCTGTTGGCACTTAGGCACGATTTGCATTACTTATGGCCATCGATAAAGCGACGATTGCAGGACCAGAAATCCATTTCATCTTTATCAGAATCTTTCTTTTTTTTTATTGTCCAAGTAGCTACAATAAAGTGTCTCCAGTTGGCCGCCCATCCATTATTTCGTAATTATTTAAGTGCCTTTAGGGGAAAACAGGCCAAGGCTTGCCGATTTCCGTCAACTGCCTGGCCCACTCCACTTGGCCACGGCCAATAAGTGAAAAAATCAAAAAGCCATAAAAACTTTACACAATCGAAACGTGCAAAAGTTGCTTTTGCCAACGCCAGCAGCAACAACAACAACATCAGCAACAGCAACAACAATAATAACAAAGAATGTCAGACAACAAAATCAAAGTGCGGCCGGCATGTGAACTTTTCCTTTTTCTTTTTCCCTTTTCCCTTTTCGTGCTGTTTTCTTTTTTTTGTCAAGATTCTTTGGGGCAGGGCACTAAGCGAAAATCAAGTCTCATAAAAAAAGGAAAAAGAAAATGGGAACGTTGCAAATAAAAAAGAAAAAAGCACAAGAAAATTACTTTCCGCTCTACAAATTCTGCAGAGAGGCTTCCCCTCCTCATTGAGTCAAGCGTGTAAAGTAAGTAAAGTTGCGAATAAAAACCTTTTCCGCCTTTTCGGCTTCGATGAGGCCCTTTGAGGCATTATGTACTGACAATTTTCATGATTATGCCGCTTATGTTCGTACCACGAGTGTCCAGCTAACACTACATTTTCCCCGTATTGCCGTTGGCTTCCCTTTAGGCCGACTCTTTCAGCCATCTAAACGCAGCTGTTAAGCCTTTTTCCGTTTCCCGTTGGCCATTTTATGTGTGCAGCTTACTTGGACTTGGTGTCTAGAGAATTGACTTCCATTGATGCCATTGACAGCACAGTTCAAAATCCACACACAATGCGCCTATTCAGGCACCACCAAATTGGTAGCTGGGATTTGTCATTCCATTTTTGAAATGTACATATATTGTGCGGAGCCCTGCAAAGGTGTCCTATGGTGTTGACTATTTGCTGGTAATTACAGATAGCTGTCTCTCTGTCTGACCCTTACACTTTTTCTCTCTCCTTATCTGTTTTCGTCCAGTTGAGAAAGGGAAACCATATTAAGTGCGCAATTAAAAGAAAGTAGTGCAAAAAGATAGATCTATAGGACTTAAGACAAAGTAGAATGAAATCAAAATCCGCTTAGATGGTCAGCTTAATCGATAGTGAAAGCACTTAATATGCCCAAACTGAAGTGGTTTCAGGACTATACGATACTTTTAAAGTGTATTTTTAAATAATGTAGGGAATATTTTAATTAATATTCCTTTAAAAAAACAACTGTGATAATAAGCTGACACTGATGCAACTATTGTATGAGTTGTCATGATTTGCTTGATAATATAAGTCTTTAAAGCATTTATGTTTGTTAGCATTAAAAGCTTTCTAATAATGTGCATTTTGTACTATGCGCATTTTGTGCCAAGTAAATTAAATGTTGATTATTTTTTCTGTGTAACAGTCGCATTTCCCCGGAGCTATCCAACAAGTTTACACAACACACAAATAACATTTATTGATAACGAATTTGCAAGTGTTGCCAACTGGCAACTGCCGATGCCACGCCCACTACTCCCACAACAACATTGCCAAAGTTCATCAATGCAAATGCGCGTAATAAAAAATAATAACAAAAAAAATGCTAAAGAAATATATAAAATTTATTACGCGCGCCTCCAATACGTTCTTGCAAAAGTTTTTTTAACACGCAATAAATAAAATTAAATTATTTGCAGAATGCATAAAAAACAATGATCAATTTAAAAAATAAACACGTTTGTAAGCATTTTACACAAACACGAATAAAAAATTAAAAAACAAACAAATGAAATAAATATAAATAAATTCACTTTTGTAGATTACAACAATATGATGAAATTAGCTGTCGGATCGCATTAAATATACCCTGCTTATAAATATATTTAGTTTACCCAGTAAATAGAATATTATATATTTGTTCTGAGCAGGGAAGCATATTAATTTTCATTAACAAGTTAATCTAAATTTATTTCCCAATGCATATTACAAAGCACTATTTATAGGGTATCGACTAGTCGTGCACTGGGTCCCACAGATTTACCGCCTTTTTTCTGATATTTCGTACATATGAGAAATGTTTTACAATTTCCACAATCCAGGACAGTAAATATTTTAAGTGTTGCTGCTTTTTTCCCTATCGTTTATATATTTCAATTTTAATTTATATGCTCCTGAATATTTGCATTTGTATCGGTCGGGGTTTTAACCCTTTCCTCCCTCACACTTTGCCGATTGATAGAAAAAGTGCATAAGTTAAATGTGTGCCGCTTTGGGGCGTGGCCGGGGGCGTACACTGACAAAAGTGTATTTGTGAATAATGAAAATTCAACTGTTTATATAGAGGAAGAATCGAAGGAAGAGAAAAATGTACGACTTTAAGATACATTTTACCCCTTTAAAGGAAGAATTAAACAATTAACTATACAGACAGTAATTTAATATGGAGACAGGAATGACTGTGTAAATCATTTGCAACAGCTTATATAGGTATAATCTTTTGTAAACAAATTTAAGGGGTATATAGACATAAGTTTAAATAGACTAAATTTGCTTTAATTAAATTACATTAAGCAAATCAAACATTTTGACTTGCTTTGCTTGGCTTAAGATTATAATGTTGTCTCTCTTTTTCCATCTGTTTATCTGCTTCCCTTACTTCCCATCTGAACATATCTCCATTGCCAACTCTCTCTACCGCGACTTCCCTTCCTTTTGACTGTTTAGTCTGCTTTGTGGTTAAAAAAGTCTTGTGGTCGCTGCGCTTTGATTTAGCGATTGCGAATGCGGCTTGCAATATTTTAGCATATTAAATTAAAGCAAATGGCGGCAAATGGCGGCAAATGGAAATGGAATCTGGGCCCAAAGTCGCCATGGGGGATGGTTGAACAGCGACTGTTGGATGAGTGATAAATTTAAGTGCGGCATCTAAATAAGTAATGGACAAGTAAGACCCCTCTCTCCTCCGCGCCTTTTTGTCACTCTCTGCACTCTCTACGTTCACTCTTAAAAGGAAAGAATAATGCTTAAGTCCAAGCCGCGACTTAGCTGTTGAATAAACAACTTTAGCATTTGCTTTCATGAACTCAACTCGAAATCGGCTTAGACGACCAACTGAACCGACGTTGTCGTTGTTTTATATACCCTAACAAACGGCATACTACCTTTGTAATTAAATTGGTGAAAATTTTGCTAACAACTTGTTGTGCAAACAATTAGCCCTACAACTAACAGTCCAAAGTTTCATATTAGGTTGCACATTAAAATTTTGTTTTTATTAACATTTAAATTTTTTAATCCGATGAAAAATACAGAAACAAAATAGTTTAAAACACATTTTTTGATTTTTTTGCTTATTTTTCTAAAATGCATTTCTTGCGATGTTTAAAATTAGTCAATCAATCTGTCAGACATTATATCCATTAGGTAGTCAGTCAGTCTGTCAGATATTATATCAATAAGTTACTCAATCATTATTTTTTGTTAAGTACTTTCAACGCACTGTTTACAAATTAATCAGCCTGTATATCAATATATCAATATATGTATAGTCTGTCAATCAGTATTATTATTTATTTCATCGGCTGATGTTCGATCCTGTAATGAGAAAATCAATCATTCAATTCGTTTGACAATCAGTCTCTCAGAAAAAAAATTGTTTTTAAATATATGTAATCAATTATAAATTTAATAATTTGTAAAATTAATAAGTAGCAAATATTTCTTATTAATTTAAAGTGTATGGACGATTCGTCTACTTGGTAGTATTCGTCATGTAGATAGAAATGTTTGCTTTACTCATTGATATTAAATTTCCCAGCTGTTTTTCGCCAATATGCAAACAATGAAGACGACAAATGTGAAAAGCAGACCAATATTATTTAAGGTATTTTCAATATAAACTCGATTTTAGCAAGAATGCATTTAGTACAAATATGACTTCACAATGAAGCCCCATCAAGTGCTGCAAGTGCTCTGGCTAATTGATTTACTGAGCGCCGTCTCAGTGAAGCCAAAGAAAGGTGTGAGGCACAGTTCCTACTGCGAAGCAGGTCCTTGTTATACCGTGAACTTACCTTGTGATAACAATGGGGTGAGTCTTATATACATCACAATTAAGTTAGGGAACTAAGTTGATTAATTCTCTGGCAGAGAGTCAAGCGTTGCTATGCAAATGCTAAGCTATTGCGGGAGGAGGACTACAGATATTTGCTCCAGGACACCTTTAATAAACTCCGGAATAATGTCGCAGGAGGAAAGACTTATAGAAATTTGCCAACAGCAGCACGAATGAGTCTTATGATCTGGAATACGGAACTGGCCTACTTTGCCCAACTGGATGTGAGCCGTTGCGAAGTTAGTCCCAGACCTTGCATGAGCTCCTCGAACTTCGATCTGATCGGCAGTCTGGCTGGAATAGCCGGATATGTACCAGATAATTCCACCTCAAATATGGCAGCAGCGATTCAGAATGTCGCCCTCAACTGGTTCAAGGATATTCGCAGCATAACGCGTTTAGATACGCTCCATTTGGCAGTCTCAGATAAGGAGAGGTAACTTTTCTAGAACTGCCAAATATTTTTTTATTTTGATATTAATTCAGATCCCATTTCAGTGGCATCCTTTCGGCCTCATTGCTGCTGATCGAACATAATACACAGTTTGGATGTGCTGTTCTGCGCTATTTGAATAATGTATTTTACTATGTTATCATTAGCTGCGTTTTCAGCACGGACAATCAGGACGGTGAAAGGATATACAAATGGGGCGTGAGTCCTGGGGTCAATTGCCGCAAACGGGATAGAGTATACGTTCACCTGTGCGCCAGTGGAGAAACCCATGAGACCAAGAAACCAAAATTGCATTATGCACGAATGTGGAAAAATTGGTAAAAAAAATATGTAGAAGAGATTAGTCAGTGATTTTTCACAATTTCAAAGGTAAAGAAAACATTATTAGTAATAAATGGAAGAAATAAATAAATGACCTTTCACACTTTCAATGCATCAAGAATCCAAAATTGCATTATGCTCGAATGTAGAAATATTGGTCATAAATAGAAGAAGTTAATCATTGAGTTTAAGTTTCAGAAAACAAAAATGCATTATTTGTAATAAGTACATATTTTTGTAGAAGAGATTAGTCAGTGATTTTTCACAATTTCAAAGGTAAAGAAAACATTATTAGTAATAAATGGAAGAAATAAATAAATGACCTTTCACACTTTCAATGCATCAAGAATCCAAAATTGCATTATGCTCGAATGTAGAAATATTGGTCATAAATAGAAGAAGTTAATCATTGAGTTTAAGTTTCAGAAAACAAAAATGCATTATTTGTAATAGGTATAAGATATTAATAAGTGACTTTTCACACTTTCGCATCTAAAACCAAAAATGCATTAAGTTCGAGTGTGGAAAAATTGGTGATAAATAGAAGAAATTAATCATTGAGTTTTCACACATTTTGAACGCATGAATAACTCGCCTGGCCAAGTGCCAAACGTTCTGACAGATAATAAATTTATTTATCTTTCGTTTCGACTGTCATCACTTCAAGGGAAATTGTTCACTAGCCCAAGTTCAATTTAACTATTCTAGCACACACATCATCCCTGTGCTTCGGAGAAGTCCTTGTCGCTGATCCTTTCACGGCAGCGCGACTAGAACTTAATCAGACAGGCTCGTGGTTGCTTTAAATATTTCATGAACTAACGAATCGCCAATGAGACGAGCAGAGCGAGAGGGAGACACTGCTAGAAGGAGCAAGAGAGATAAAGCAGCGTGGCAAAGTGTATGACTTATAAATAATGTAAAAGTGTGAAATGCGCCTAATGGTGTGCCAAAAGGACGAAAAGGATGACAGCTTTTTTTTGGGTAGTGAAGAACAGGGACAGGGGAAAAACACGCTGAAATGGCGCATAAAATGACAATTGTCAGCTGATGTTGGGACTTTTCATACATTTTTGATTCAAAGTACGAGCTGAGTGCGAGTTGAGAGATCTATGTAACATTTCGTTTGCTGTTCGTTGGGTGTGGAAAACTACAAATATTGAAATACAGTAACCCTTTTCCAGACAAACAGACAAAAAAGCCCAAAATTTCCAAGGCGTAAAGCTAAGTTCAATTCGAATTCGGAAAACATATTTCTTTACGCTGCATTTATAGAGTTGCACATCTGGATCTGATTTAGTTTTTCGGGGAGGCATGTCCTGCAATTCTTGTCCACCGTTTGGTGGCTATAAGTTTCCATCCTGCTTCGAGCGTTATGGCGGCATCAACAACACCAAGAATCCCGGCAATGTCCAATCCTTGCACAGTCTGGCCCACAATGTGATGCCCAAGTTCTACGATGGCGTCGAGTTGGACTATTATCACCGACTGGCGCCCAACAAGTTCATTTCGGCCGCCTGGGTATTAAGCCATGTTCGAGCTGCCGGCTTTCGTTTCGGCGGACTCTACACATTCCGGATGGCAGATGATTTCATGGCAAGTTGACACATCATTCAGTGTGATTCGTTTTAATATGTTTGCCTTTAGCTAACACCCACAATCATTGGCGATGTGCACCCAACAACATTGGCAGCTAATTTAAATATCATTTATTATCCGTTCAAGCCGTTGCGCCTCGAGGCCGTTCTGCAGAAGCACGCCGAGGATGTGCCAGTCGAGACGCAGTACACCATTGAGTGGACACGACCCAACGATACCTGGACAGCCAATTTCTACAATGTCCGCAACGAGAGTGGACGTTGCACCCTCTCGGGAATGCGTTCCCTCACGCAGCACTGGGCAATTGGGGGCGAGTTGCTCCTGGAGTGGAATGAGCCCAAAAGCCTCATGACCGACTTGGCTTTTGCAGCGCGGTTTGTTGCCCTTTGACTCGACGACATCATCTTATAGTGAAACTCTTCCATTTCCAGCTACTCGCATCACAATTACTCGTTTGCGGCAACCGCCTCTCGTCAGGGCCTCGATGTCAGCTATTGGCAGCGCATTCATCCACAGATCCAAATGGCCAACTTGTTGGCCTGGAATCGCAGTACCCGGAAAACCATTGCCACGATTTGTTATCAGTGGAATTTCTGGAACTGCGCTGTCCACGGCATGATCGACTCGGATGCCCTTGTGGGTTTCATGTGGACCAGGTTCGTAGTCTACTCCTCACTTCCTTACTTGACTGCTCTGCTAAAAGTGTTCGTATCTCCTAGATATCTATCGTATATACCCCTGCAGATGGGCTTCAGTGTGGTCATGAGTCTGCCCACTGATCGCTTTGCCTTTGGAATGCGATTTATACTCGATCCAAGCGGCCTGAGACGCGGCGACTGAAGCGCTTGAGATGTTCTTCGTGGTTGAATTATATTTTTTACCAAATTAATAGATAGCATGACGTACAGAGTTAAAGTAATGTTTGGTTTTAAATAAAAGCGAGTAGTAAATTAATGCGGTATTTAAGCCATACAGTCTCCAAATCTCATATTATATTGACAAAAAGTATTACATTCAACCTTTTTCCTTCAGTCTTTCTTCAAATAGTTTAACTGTAAATATATCTTGAAATCGATAAAAAGCTTAAATTATATTTAATGCTCAACACTTGATCAAACTAATTGCCATTTCCTGTTTTTCTTTGCTTTGGCTTTTAAATGCATTTGCGGTGCTTTACAGCAAAACCCAAAAGCATACCATCTAAAAACTTGACTCAAAAGCATATAAATAAAATTTATAAAATTCCAATGCTCACATACTACTACACACATGCACAGTCTTTGCACATTTTGCCACTTTTGCAGAACTTGACTCCACACACGCTTCACATTAAGTATACGCAACCCAGAGACACTCACGGAAACATGCACACACTCAACGAGAACTACATTATGGCTACAATTTTATTTATTTTTATATTTTAATACCCTTTAATAATTGTAATGCATAGAGAGGGTATGTTAAAGGTGTAAACAAGCAAACAATCGAAAATATTTTATAATTGACAGCTTAAATGTAGATCGAGAATTTAGCAATAACACTTATGTTAATTTCGTAATGTTCATTTAATTTTCCTAAATTCTCGTTTTACTTTCTTCTATTTACTCAAACTTAAAGTCCAGCCCTTATGCTAACTAGAGAAATAATTCAGTCTGAGGAATTCTTATCTTATATCATTCTATACATAATATATAAGAATTTTTTAATTTGACTACGTGTTATAGTGTTATATACACATGATAGACCCTTATTCCTTTCATTTCCTTTCCATATCTATATTTAGTTTCAAAGCTTGCCTAAATATTTAAATTGCCCTTGAATGAACACATCTACAAATGATAACACTAATCAGCACTTTCTCTCATTTGTTTTGCTTTCTTCTAAAGTTGACTATCTTTTCAAAGGTCTAACTGTTGTTGACTGTTGAGCAATCTATCATCTTAATCTTCTAACTTTTCTAATTAAAGATACTGCCAAAATACTTATGTAAACCATGCTTGGAGTGATCTACAAGAGTGATCAATAAGAAAATAATATAAGTAAAGGGTATATGCCAGTTCATCACACTCAACTCTCAAGCACTTCTGTCTTCCTTTCATCTGAGTTTTTGTGTGACCGAAAACTGCAGTTGCCGAGTCTTTGGCCAATGCATTTGATTTATGCGTAGCAAAGTCTAGACACAGTAAATATTTTTTAATGCCGCACGCTTGGAACTGAACAGAGATTTCGCTTAAGAGAAATAATATAAATCTAAAAGTAAACACAATTTGCACAATACATTTGCCCGGTGCGCTGCAAGAGAATGTAAGAACTCAGATGCATAATTTACTACATAATGTCTGTTAATCCGCTTACACACATTCAAACGTATTGGGACCCAGATGGTTCATCAATTGAGGGGGTGGGTTCGGGATTGACCCACTGAGAAAGATCAGAAAGTTGTAGCGAAACTTTGAATTGATTTTGTTTTTGACTTTGGACTGGGCTAACTTATTGGGCCATTGAATCTCTATGCAAACATTTGCGGTATTCTGTCTGTGTGGCAAGTGGGAGGAGAAAACTTAAGGGTGCCCAAAACCGCCTAACATCAGAGAAGCCACACACATTTCGGATGTATCAGGGTAAACTTTTGCATGCAAAAGTTTTCAATAATTCCACAGGCACACGCAATCGCAATCTCAATCGCAATCGCAATCATATGGATGGGCTGGATAAAAAGCAAATATTAATATTTGAATAAATGCGGAAAATCCTTTCACACTTTTGCAACAACAGTTTTTGTTGCTTTTGCTGTTGCGTGCCGTTGCCGTTGCCGTTTCTGTTGATTCTTGGCGCCAGAGGGCGCTCTACGCTTATCGGCGACTTTACAAATCATTAGATTTTCATATCCGATGAATTTTACAACAATTTTTAAAACATTTACCAAACAGCAGCAAAAAGATCCCGCTCTCCTGCCCACATTTTGTTTGCATTTTCGGCATCGACATGTCAATTTGTTTGTTTTTCATATGGCAACTGAGTGTGTGAGTGTCTGCATGGGTGTGAGTGTGTGTATGTAAGCGTGTGGAAGTGTGTGTAAGGTATAAATTTTATATACGCTGCATATGCAGACGTCGTTGCTGTTGCTTTATTCATACGCGTGTCGTCATTTTATGTTTATTTAAACTTCCTTGTAGGCAAACGAAATGAACGAGAGGAGAGTGCGATGCGTAATGGAAGTGGGATAAGGAAAGAGAATCGAACAGAACACAACAATGCCCACTGAATCGAAACTGGCGACACCGAAAAATAATAAAGAAATTCATAATGAATTATTATCAATGTGAAAGCAGCGCGAAGTAACGAAGTGCTGAAAGGCTTTCAGCACAATTTCCAGACCAGACCAGTCCATCTCAGAAAAAGCCAGACAGTACTGACTCTGAATACAATGAGTATGTGAAAAGGGAATAAGAAAATATGAATTTAATAATGAAATTAATAATAAAGATTTCATAAAGCCGATAATGGAAAAGAAGCGCTGGAAATTAAATACATTACACAGCATCATTTCAACAGCTGAAGAACGCAGTAGTTAAGCAACATATCTGAAATAAAGTTAACTATAAAAACAATTATGCAGATAGCTTGCTTAAAAAAAACATAATTTCACTATTTTTAACTTTAATTTACTAAATTATAAAAGTAAGAGAGAATAATAAATATGTTTTCAGGCTATACCGTAGAAAAAGATTTCCTGAATATTTTATTTAGAATATTTTTCTATTTAACTGAAGTATTTTGAGTTTAATTGATAGACTTAACAAATCAGAAAGATTTCATAGTTCTTTTATCTTTTAAAATACATATTAAAATTGCTTCTAATACATTAATGGATTGTTAATTTCACATTCTTATTTTTTAATTATATTTTTTTTTTATAATTTAGAAAATATTAAAAAAAACAACAAATCACTTTTTAAGTCGCTTTTCGCATGACAACAGCATGCCACATAAAACAGAGAAGGAATGCAACAGTATGAAGAATTCCTTGCAAGTCCTTCATAGTATTCCACGCAATAAAATTCTAAACTAACAACAAATAAGTCAACAGCAGAAAACAACCTAACATTTCCCAAGTATTTAATAGAGAAAAATAACAACAACAACTTGTTTGTTGTTTGCCATTCCAAACCAACATTAATGTTTATGTAAAACAAAAACAAAACCAAAATGTAAACACACACAAACAAACAGACACCAACGCACAGTTTTCAAATTTTTTTCTGTTTTTTTTTCCTGCCTGCCAAGTGGAAAACATATTTAATTAAAGCTATCCGCATATTAAAAACTTTTTTCAGCTTGTTTTGTTTGCTGTGTGCTTAAATTTTACACTCGGCTAGAGGATTTTGTTGCCTACTTTTCGGGGGCAGCGGACTTAAGCTGCCACATTACGTGGCATAAACAAGAAAATTGGCTCTTGTTGTCGTTGTTTTTGTTATCTTTTTGTTGTTGATTTTGTTGTGGGAGCAAACGAACTTTAAAGGCCGAAAGCGCCCCAAGGCGCGACGCGGGTCACTCAAGTTTTAAAAATATGCAAAATTTTAATGAATTTTTGTTTGCCGCACAGACGGCCATGTCCCCTTCCCCTTGCCGTGTCCATCCTCATTCTCATCCTTATTCATACCCGGGAGAACCACATTCCATTACCTTCTTTGCTCGAGGGTTGACGAGCTCTTAAGCAGCTTTAAATGCAGGTCAACTTTAAAAGCAGCTTTCCTTTCGCGATAAGAGGCTGAAGGAAACAAAAGCTTCGGGAAACGGTAAATGAATGTTTATTAAGCTTTCACCTAGGATTATAAAAGTATACCCATTTTGGAAGTAAATATTGTAAGCTCACTTACAAATACAAAGTCTTGAGCTGAATCTTAAGGAAAATCAAATTATAAATAACATGCAAATCAGCCTCAAGGAAATTAAATTCGATGACCTCATTTCAATTTTAATTAATTTTATCATTTTAATTATTGATAAACAAATTAATCCCAATTATAATCGCGCCTTTAGTTTTCACAGAAACTGACTTGAAATGATTATATTAATTTATTAATTAATTATATCCTGCTATCAGGATAAAGAGGGATTATAATTACTTTGTGTAATTGTATATATATTTGTATGTAGCAGGCAGCAGGAGGCATGTCTCAATCTTTTAAGATTATTTATATTTCAACATTAACAGTAGTTAATTTATAACTACTTTTAGGTTAACCTTTGAAAAAAAAAATAAAGTAAATTAACATGAATCTTTTATTTATGTACCAGGAACTTTTAATTAAGATTTAAGAACTACTTTTCATAGTGTACAGAAGTCATATGAGGCAAGTTGAATATTTATTTGTGTTTGCTTTTAAATTTAAAGTTCAAATTTATTTAGGTAAGGCAAAGGAATTCACTTAAGGAATTCACTCGATAAAAATGTTTTAACTTGCTCTTCTTTGGACTTTCACCTTTCTGATTGCGAGTCATAAAATTGCAATAAAATTGCAAAGTTTTAATTTAATTGCCGGTTCGCTTTTCATTTGAACTTTTTAATTCAATTTGAAGCAAAGCCGCAAGTGCTGTTTGACTTGGCAACGCATTAAACGGGCCATGGCATTAACATAATCAGCTCACATGTGATGGGCCAGCGGGGCAGCTGGGCAGGGGAGGGGCATGAAGGGACTTAAGCTGCTTCCTAGGGAGCAGCAACAAGTGGCAAGCAGAAGCTGATGACCGACAATTTCTGAACTGAATTTCAAGTAAGCACTTGAAGCAAAGCAAAGTAAATGCGCTTAAACGCATTAAAAGGCAGCAAAACATTTAGACCAACTGGCCAGTAAGAAAATACGATTGCTATGGCCAATAGGAAGTAGGGGAAAAGGTAAAAGGGACGAGAATGTGAGCTAGAGAAGGTACTAATACCTTGAGCTAAGTGCTCGTCTAATGCTTTGGTCAGATTTGGCTTTTACCAGTGATACATACGTTGCTCAGTCAAAGAGCTTGATGATTAGATTCCAGATTCCATCAGGTGTAAACTGTTTGCATATTAAGCTCAACGTCTGCCTTTATTGATGTGGGATTTCAGTAGCACGTTAAATTCCTCTTAAATCGATCAGCTAATTTAATTCGCAAGCAATTGCATATCAAACTCCTGTTGTTAAGCAACATTGCGTACTTTTAATATATAAACTTTGGGATAAATTAAATTACTTACATATATCAGATCTATTAATCAAAATTATTATGAAAGCTTAGCTAACAAGACGACTAAGCTTTAATAACGCAAAGGAAATATAAGTGAAGGGTGTTTAATCCTTTATTTACAATAATAACATAAAAAGAATTTAAAACTAATTTATTTCAAATCTGGCTAAGTTTTGTATTATTGTAGTAAACTTTGCCGAAAAGTCAGAGTATTTGAGGTGTAGTCAAAAATCTTTCCTTAAAAGCTGACCACAAATTTCTGCCAGTTTAATTGGGCCTATCACTTTGGCGCCGTCAAAAGTTACAGCAGCTGTTCATCTAACAACAGGAAACGGAAATTGTTTATCGGCGCCCGACCAAAGTGCGTTTCATGTCGGTTTCACTCGTGAGCAAAATAAAAAAGAAAAAAAAGAAAAGCAAAGAAACTTTTTTCCCTTTCTTGAATTGAACACAGTGCGGCCCAAGAGGCACACAGTTGGACAGTTTAAGTGATGTCTATATAGGTTTCTTGTCTTATTATTATTTCTGCTTGTAGAGGCAGAGGAAAAGGCAAAAAGGAGCGTATAAAAAGAGAGAGAGGGAGAGAGAGAGAAAAAAGAGACAGTCAGGGAAAGGGCAGCCACTTTGTCCGAAGCACTTGTTTACTGGTGGTAAATGCTTCGCATTTCGCTATTAAAATTTATTTTATATTTAAAATGTTTGCAGCCTTACATCAATTCTGTACTTTGATTTGCAGAGTAAATATAAATTTTTGTTAGACAGAAATTAAATGCATATTTGAGAATTGATTCTGTACTCACAGTTCACTGTCAAGTGCATTCTATTCAGTTTTGATTTACCGCAGGAATCACTTCTATAAAATAATTAAACTGTCATGAGTCTGTCAATAACACACATAACTGCAATTTTAGCACACACACATATATATATATATATTTCAGTCGAATTGAAAACTGCATTCAAATGCATTCAGTATTTTTTTACATCTGAACGGAAATTTTGCTGGCACATACGAGTCTCTCTTTCTCTCTCCCACTTTTTCTCTCTTTGCTTTTGAATTACTTTTGGAACCATTTTCTCCCTTGCCTCCCAAATTTTTCCCTTATATATTCTCTGTAAAAATGCAACTAAATTTTATGCAAACTCGCAGTTTTTCAATGCATATAAAGGCCCGAATTGCAGGTATAGGGTATCTGCTCATTGAGCACTCTCGGCTAGCTGCAATCTTTCGCTTTGTTGTGAATACTGTCAAATGCAATGCAATTTCCCTGTGCGTATACGCAATATGGCTTAGAGGTACCAAAACTTTAAGCACTCAACGCAACTTTTCAATTGCCCAAATGAAACAGTAGCTGAACTTAGATGAACTGAACTGCAGGTCTGACTCCTCCAGTCTGCAGTCTCCAGTCTCCTGACTCCTGGCACCACCCAGTCAACTTTTTGAGCACTTAACCACTTGTTTATTTAACGCTCCGCTTCGTTGCTCTCTTTTCTCTGTGCTCTGTGCTCCGTGCCCGGTTCTCGATTCTCAGCTTTCAAGTTCTCAACTGGCGTTTGGCAACTCGTGCAGCTCGCGTCTCTCACCCGTCGGTTCTCATCATCAGTTGCGGTTGCAGCTCATAAACGTTTCGCACTACATTAAATTTTATTTAGCGCAATGCTCTCCTCTCTCTACTCCCCCTCGTCGTCCTGTACCTCCTGGAGTTCTCTCTCTCTCTGCTGTCTCTTGTGCCCGCATTCATATTCATTTGTGTTAAACGCAGCGTGTCACACACAGATACAAGCAAACACACACACACTCAGACATACGACCAGTTAATATCCTGCTCCCTCCGTGCTGCTGTGTAAGCCTTAAACTTTTTCACTGCACAGCTCTGAAAAAGTTTCTTTTTTTGGGCTTAGAAGCCAAGCATAGAGAACTTTAAATTTAACTATTCGCCAGTTACAGAAGCAGCGACGCATCAAATCTGACTTTGATTACAGTTTGTCACTGAATATCAAGCTTTCAGTTGCATCAATTCACAATTTATGTGCACAACAAATACTCGAGGTAGTTCAGACCTTTTGAAGAGCACTGTAAGTTGACTTGAATTCTTTCCTGGGCTAGCATTAATGTTTGTTGCGAAATTTCATAACTTTTTATCCTTTGATGCTTTTGAAATTGCAACGACTTGAAAGCATAATAGGCGAGCTTTTAATATGGGATATTTACGATTCGTTTTCTTAATAAAAGCTGTAAAAAGCATTTAAATATTTTAAAAACAATGCTATTAATATAAATATTTTATTTCATCCAGTAAAGTATTTTATGAATATAGATTTTTTTTGGTATTGTTAACATATAGTTTTTAAAAAGATTTCGTAAACTAATTAAATGATAAGATACCACACTTAATAAGTTTCAAATTACAAATTAATATGCTACTTTATAAAATGTTCTTTGACTTAAAGAGTTTAAATCTATACAGAATATTTTACTGCTAGGGGATTTAATATACAGTTGAAGCTCTTTGCAATAAGAGCTGTATAAAATATCTATAGAAAAGAACGATACATACTTGATGTGTTGCTTAAATAAACGCCCCATCAGTTCTGCTTCTTGAAGCACGCACATCAAATGAACATTACGCATACGCCATGTCGCAGTTTCCCCTGCCACAATAACAATAACAACAACAACAGCCAAAGTCAACACAATACACACACACAAGCAACAAACAACAAAGGTTGTCATTTAAGTCAATTGCCAAAAGCTAACGATCAACAAATACATATATATTTATGTGTATAAGTGTGAGTGTGTGTGTGTGTGTGTTGCCCAGTCATTCTATAGATACAGTCAACAACTCATGCAATTGCGTGCAAATTACCGAATTAGCCAACGCTCACCTCAACGCTTTTGCTCTGCTATTTTGCTTTCAATTAAAGCTGTCTCTCTCTCTCTCTCACACACACACTTTCTCTTTCTCGCTCTACCCATAGGAATTGGGTATAGGACAGAGGAAATAAAAGCATCGAATGACAACGACGTGCGACAGGCGACGCTATAGAAAATTAACTTGACCAGACCAGAAAGAGCCGCCATCATTTTTCCTCACGTATTTGATGTGAACATTTTCATTACTTATTGGGCTGTCTGGTTCTTGACCATACATTCGCCAAAACTCCGCCGAATGTTAAATTCAAAATTATTCTACCTTTTTATATATAATAACTATGCTATAATAAAGACATCAAAACAACCATTCTAACCATTTTGTGTTTATAAGCGAAATTGGTTTTCGGAATGTGTGGAAATCGCCTTAAATTCGACGTCTGTTTAGCACTTTAAGAGATATTTACATTCTTTTTACTTGCCTATAAGGTTTTATACCCTTTCTCCACAGCTGCACCCTTTTCTCATGTAATGTGAAGCCGAACTTTTAAATATATAATCGTTGGTTTCGACAACTTTTGATTATTATTTTGATTTTCAGCGAGGGTATTCGAAGCTTACAGTCCCCAAAAATGAGTGTTTGCTGCTATTTATTGAGTTTTTCATTCATGTCGCGCACGTTTCAGGTGAAATGTCATTAAACGCGTGCTCGGTTCACAGCCCGACCGTTTGGAATTAAGTTGTCTTTTCAGCTTTCCCATTTAGCAATATCAATTTTCATAAATTTTCCAATGCGCCAGTTGCATATGACTGCTGTTCCCTAGCCTGAGCTCCAATTCGAAGACCAAGTCCAAGTCCAATCACCTTTCTCCCTGACTAACGTTCAGGCTGCTCTTTTCACCTTTGTCACGAAGTTTTCTGATTTTTTTTCCTCTCTCCGTCTTCGTGTTCTTATATTTTCCTATGTGTGCTTTGCTCTCGATGTTTTGGCACTGGCAAACTTCGAGGCATTGGCAAAGTTTTTGGCAAACGTGGCGCATTTTTAAATGGTCACGTTTTGCAGTTTAAGCGCCAGGCAGCGAGTCTGGCAGAAAAGAGGCAGGTTGGCAACAAATACATCAAAGCGGCGAAAGCATCGCGAAAGTGTAAACAGGCGCAAAAGGGGCGTGGCTGCCGTACAAAGTTGCATGCGGTGTGAAAAAATGAATTTGCAGCAGCACAGAAAACACACACACACACACACACACACAATACAAAATACGAAAACACACCAAAAACTTGGCAAAGTTTGTAAACTTTTTAAACGCGAATTACACGCGCTAAGCTTGTTGAAGTCTTAAGGCTTAACAGCTAGAAGGGGCGATGATAAAAGGAGAGGGAGGGGGAAACTGCAGAAATTGTAGCTGGAATTGGCAAACGCAATACTTGTTCGACGTCTGCGTATACTTGATATATTGACGTGCAGTTAAATAATTTAAACGTTATTTTCTCATTAAGGAGAAATACAGGAAAAGTAACTACATTAAACTACACTATGTATATTTTCTTACAGCTTTTAAATATAATTTTTTTATTTGCAAAGTAGGTTTTAATTATTGCATAATTAATAGAGCTTATTGCAATCGAAAATTTTCAACTTTAATGAAAAATAAAGGCAGAGTCTCTAAAGCAACTACAGCAGGACAAAACAATTGCTATAAGCCACCTACAGCGCTCGTTTTATACCAAGCTTGCCATAACTTGGCCAACATGTCACCTGTACAACATTTACCCAAACTGTAAGGGTGAAAAATAAAATAAAAGTGATGAAAAAACCTGATGGCAGCGTCATTTGGTGCAACCACTTAAATGGCAACAGTAATTAGCATCATGGCCGCATGGCAGATGCTATTAAACAGTTGACACACACACACACACACACGCAGAGGGAGAGGTAGACAGAGAGAAAGAGAGAGTGGAAGGGAGTTGTGGGCAGCATAAACTGCTGTGGGCAACACGGCGCATACGCAACGCCATCGCCTGTTGTCGTAAACTCTGCTAAACTGTTTGCCACTTTGTCGCGCAAAATGGTAAACTTTGTCGACAGCGATGAACTCAAACTCGAAACTCAAATTCTGAAAACTCTCTGCAACGGGACAGCGACCACAAGTTGCGTCGAATGGTGGCACGAACACTGCGGCAACATCAGAGGCAGCCATCATCAAAAGGCTTAAGCAAAAGCTTTAGCATCAGCTTCAGTCGTTGGGGCAGGCCAACAACAAAAAAAAAACAAAATGGGCGCTGGCGCAACGCAAACTTTACGAAATAATTTTGCATAAATTTTTGGGAAAATTTGCTTTTGGCTTTGCTGGTTTTTCGGCCACCTCTTCCCATTCACTCCCCACTTCTAGCTGTCTTGTTACCAACTCGCCTGACCCAATGTTGCAGTATTGGAGACACCGGCAGCTGCGGCTTATTTACAAGTTGCCATAATATTTTGCGTGTCGTGCCGTGTCCATAACCCTCCCCGCGACAAACCCGCCAACCCGTCGCCCTGCACCGCCTGTTGCCGACAGCATTTTCACGCTTGAACAAATCACAAGCTGCTTAGTTTCATAATTAGAAGCGTCACATTTTCGGTACACTGCAGACATAAAACTCCTTGTGCATTACACCAAATAGGAGCAACATCAACAACAACAACAGCAACATCAGGAGTTCGAAGTTGGGCTCTGCATAAAGTTAACTTTCCTAATGAGCAGAGCAGTAGCCATAAAGTAATGGCGACTTTACAGGGGTGACAATAAAAATCACTCCTAATATTTGAAAGATTTTTAAACTATCTTATTTCTATGCAATACTAGAAATTTCATATATTTAAATTATCGTCCTTAACAAATTATACACATTTAATGAGCTATGTCCAAATATGTGAATAATTTTAAAAATGTATTTTCCCGAATGTCAAAAATGTTTAATCAATTTTTTTTTAGTTTTAACTTATAACTATAAAAGTTGTATATATTCATCGAGAATTATTTTCCAAATAAATAACTTAATTATAAATTATTATTGTTGATTTCTCCTTGTAGAACATTGAAACCTTAATATAAAAGTAGAGAAATCTAAAAAATTTGTCTCCTATCTAAATTCTAAGCAAAGCCATTTTCATATCTGTGTTTTAAAATATTAGTTTAAATGTACAAACCATTTTTGTCCCATGTTCCCATTCTATTTTTTAAATAATTATATGATCAACCTATTCAATTAATGAATTTTAACTACGCCTCTGGGCCCCAACTCAATGTCATTTGCAGAGCCAACAACAACATGGAAAGGTACACATAAGAGCAGCTGGCTGGCAGTTTGTCAAGCTTCCTTCAACCGTCCCATCCCCGTTCCCCTTTTCAGACAGTCGGTGGCTTGTCATTATTTTAATAAAGTTATTTACCTGAAAGTATGCAACAACATTTGTTTGCCAGCCAAAGTAAAGCATGAAATTAGGCACAATTGTAACAGAGTTGCCAACTTGCCATAAACACAACAGCCACACTCACACACACACACACACATACAGTGACAAAAGACAAACTTGGTCCTTGGCGACTGGCAGAGTGAAAGAAAAAATTAAAGAGTCTATAGAGAGCGAGAGAGAAAGAGTCTCCGTCTCAGTGGAAGTTTTGCTTATTTATGTTGATTTTCTAGGCACCAGAAGTTGGAGTTGGAGTTGGACTTCGGCTCGGAAATGGCAAACATAAATTAAAAGACTTTTTTGACAACCCCTTGAAATTATGATACTTATTATTATTAAGCAATGGAATTCAGAGAGGCTGGCAAAAAAGTTTTCACTGCAAACTTCGTTGGTTCTTCGCAGGTTGAATGGCATTTCTTTTGGTCAAAATGCGACTGCATAAATTGCAAAGTGCCAAGCTTGGCAACAATACGACTAAGATCCCTGTTAGAGCCGCAGTCATAGTTGGCCCACATTTACAGTTGGCTTTGCTAGAGTTACACCAGCTTCTTCTTCGTTCTCTCACATTTGCATGTCGTCCACCTAATCACAAACGGATAATGTCGAAGTCGAGCTGAGCTCCCTCTATTTGCCCCTCCACAAGCGAAATGCATTTTCTCCAGCTTTGTGCCAAAATTCTTGGGCTTGGGATCTGGGCGCAATCGGTAAATCTTAAAGTAAAATTAGCTCTTGGCTTTAAGGCTTAACTTTGGCAAGGCAAACGAAATCCTTTTCAGCTGTCAGCACGCCACTTGCCAAACAAGAGACCAAGGCAGAAGGAATTCCCCTCTCTTTCTCTCTCTCTCTCTGTCTCTCTAAGCGCCCATCTCTCAGCTGCAGTAAGTAAAAGTGGTTGCTTGGCGTGTGAATCCCTCCACTCCCAACTAAACTCTCCTCACCCTGCAGCATCTAAGTCAGCATAATGCGCTAACAAACACTTGCCATGCTATCTCTATGTATTTCTCTGAGAACTTGTGCACTGAGAGAAACTATCAAGCAATTAGATTAAAAACTTAAAGATAGTCAGAATAAAATTTTTTCGTTGCTAAGACTATAAAATACCCAAAAAATTAAAAAAAAAAAAAAAGAAAACAGTAAAATAGATATAGATATAGATATAAATCAATAAATTTAATTTTTTTTTTATTTAAGAGCAGTCGAGAAAAAATCAATTAAATAAATTAAAAATTATTTACTTGAACACTTATAAATAATGTAATCAATTGAATTTGGGAAATCTTTGTTACTCATTTATTTTTATAAAAAACAAACAAAAGTAAATGATTTTTTTTTTCTTTAAATATTTAAACAATAAAAAAAATTCTATAGGAATACAAAAGCATTAGCAAGTGCATTGATACGCACCTACTGTAAAATAGTCGACGATACTTTAATATATTTTCTAAATCTTTATCAAGTACCTTATAGACGACTAAAAGATGAATGTAGTCAGAAACTTAGCCCTGTGCAGTATGAGGGCAAAGGAAAAACATGAAAGTAGCCTTAAAATTTAAGAAATTGTCAAAAGAGGATACAAAAAATAGACAAAAGATTATTGTTTTGGCATTGGGCCAAAGGTGTCGAGCGTGTCGCGTGTGTTAGCTGAATTGTAAAATTGCCATCAGCTAAGCGACATAATGTAATTGGGTCAATTTTTTGCACTCCTTTCCGAGTATTGTTCTTTTAGCAGTTGTTTTATTTAAATAAGCATTTGCCAAAATGCCGTAGATGTACGTTTATGTGCATGTGACGACCACAAGGCGTACACAATTATTTTGCCAACAATTTTGAGCAACAGCAGAGCCAGCCAAAGAGCCAAACATGTAGCCAAAGTTGCCAACAGCCACAGACCCAAAGACTTCGGTCTTGGGCCAAAGTTTTGGTTCAGTTTGCATTGAAGTTAGCAATGGTCCTGATGCAGCTGTGTCCTCAGACAACCAAGACACAGATACACACACTCAGACACACTCGCACTCACACACATACACAAACACATACACATACACACTTGTGTATCTGGTCATAAGCCGACCAAGATGTTGAGACTTCGACGAGGCATTCGAAATCTATAAAGTTTACTTTGTGTTGTCCTCTCCACGGGCCGAAACGAAACTGTCTTAAACTCTGGCAGCCAAATGTACAGTGGGCGAAAACGTCAACTTGAAGGAAATCAAATTATAATATGACAATCAAAGAATCTTTAGACTACTATTATAATAATTGAGCTAGTATAATAGGATAAGTTATGAATTATCACCAGAATTTGACTGACATTGCTCCACAGTACTAAAACTAGGCGTATACCACGGCTTCCAATAGTTTTCCCGCAGTTGATGCCGCTCCAAGTCCAACCCGAAAATAGTACAGGCGTCTTTCTGCACCTTCTCATTTGTCGAGCTGCAGACAAAGTTTGCTGTCGTTGACACTGACAGTAGCTGATTCCACTCGCAGTTGGAAGAGTTTTCCTCCCAAAAGGCATTTTACTTGTTGCCTTGGCACTTTCATGACTGTTTGCTGATTAGTTTGGCTTAAGGCTATTTGAGTTTGGTTGCCGTAATATGTACTCGTATTCTCGTAATGAATTAATTGATTGGTTCTCATGATTTATCAATAAATTAGCTGTCAATAATTTATTTGTATACACCAGTTTAAAGTTTTAAGTTGGCAATTTGCTTAATATTTTTTTATGAGCCCCAAACAAATCTCGCACATGAATGCATTCTAAAAATAATCAGAGCAAAAACCCTCTATGAAATATACATGGCGAGAGGCCTGAAAAGTGGCCGTAGACAAATGCACAAATGAATACCACAAAATTTATAACTCAATGCACATAGAAAATGAAAAATAAAAAGAGAATTGCGGCCGCAGAAGAACAGACAAAGAGATGCAGTCAAAAATCATTTCATTTTCATACCCATTACACTGAAACTGAACAAACAGGGTTTATTTTCTGAGACTTTTTGAATATTTATCAAAACTAGAAAAAATGCGTCGATTTTAAAATATACCTATATTAAAGTATTAATTTTTAAAAAGCATTAGTCTCATATTATTAAGGGTGATTAACCAAATCATTTAGAATATAAAAATTATGCAAATATTTATAAAATAATATTTATTTAAATGCCTTAGGCGATCGTAAGTAAACGAAATTAGAATAAAATATAATGAATAAATATTCCTAAATTACAGGATATATTCTCTGTTAGTTTAGGAAAAGCTTTTAGCTAAGTCGCTGTGAACAAAAACATCAACAAAAAAATTAAATAAATAAAAAAGCCAAAGGAAAATGTGTTCAAGTGAAATAAATTACTTTACACAGCGACAACAACAAGTAACAAAAAAATACTCTGAATACAATGCAAAAATCAAAAAAATAAAAAGAATGAAGAGAAAAAAAACAATAAACAAATATAAATAAACAAACAAACGGAGCTGGGCAAATGAAAAACGCGTAAAATAAATAAATAAAAATGCAAACTGATTATGCATGGCGGAAAAATCCGATTTCTACAATACGAAACAGAAAAAATGCCTCAGTCCCCGCCCAGCATGTATGCCGACAACATGCCACGCCCACAACTAAACTGTGAAAACGATGGCACAACGCAAGCACAATCCGCACACAAATCACAATGCAAAAAAAAGGAGTAAAAAGAGAAAAACTGCGAAAAGCAGCAACAGAAATTTGCATTTTAATGCGCTTCACTTGTTTTGCCGAACCCAAACCCGAGAAAATCTCCACATTGTCTTCTCCATTGTGAAGAGACAGCGAAAGACACAACACACAGTTTTACATGTGGATATGTGTCTGTGTGTGTGAATGTTTGCATGCGTGATAAAATATTTCACTTACAGTTTAAATCTATGATGAAGCTTAAGGCGACAGCAACAGCTGCTGCCCAGAAAAGTATGCAACATTTTTTTTTCGAAATTTCTCATCTTTGAGAACAATTTCATAGTTATGCTCAACTCTTATTTCCTTTCAAATTGTACACATTCACAGAAAACTGTATGATCATACATTCATACATTTCTTTTTTCGATGCCTAATAGATGAAAATAATTGATGGTACCATAATCACATCAGAATACCAAGGACAAGGAATAACTTTGTTCCAAGCATCTGTAAAATCACAATGAATTATTTTATTAAAATAATTTTACAAAGATATCTGTAAAAATAGCATAAATACTTTTATTAATATTTTTCTCAATTCAACTATAACTAGATTCACACAGTGAAAAAAATTCAAGCTTTGCTGTACTTGATTAGTCATTACAACGAATGAATGTTGTTAACCAAAGTTTTCAATTCCATTCTCAATTCAGAATAACTTTATTAAAATCTATCAAAAGTTGTTTTTTTTCTATTTTCTGATATTGTTTCTCTGACAGCTGCTCTCCTTATCAACTAAGAAACAAACAGTTAATTAATTTTATTTTCAACTTTACCTGTGTCTTACTAAAATGACAACTAAGAAAACTTTTCAAATCTGGCCAAAAGTTTTTACAGATGCGACACTCCATTATATTCAAATTTTATGTTATGGTAATTTCAACCTTTTTTAACAAATATTTTTTAGAGCTTATTTATAATTTGCCGCATACATTTCACAAATGAAAATGACCATCAATTTGTATAATATTATGTTGAAGTGCAAAACTTTGCTGATACTCGTTTTATGAATAAAAAACTTTTCACATACTCCCAAAATAAACTCGAGAAAAAGAAGAACATTACAGGAATTTGGAGAGTAAAAGTTGTGGTTCGTTGGCTTTCAGGCGGTTACCATTGAAACCGATGGCAAACCCAACTCGTTGCTCCTTTTAAGCCAATTGTTGACCATTGAAAAGTGTATCAGTCAAAGGTAGAGAGAGTTGTTCGTTCTGAGTATACAATAATCAAAAATCATGGCAACAGACATTAAAATGACACCTGTCTTGCCACCCTCAGGCATTCATCTATCTGTCTGTCTGGCTGGCTGTCTGTCTGTCAGACTCGTTGTCTGTCTGTGCCGACTCGCTTGATTTGCCATGAAAAGTTTTTGGCCATGCTATTGAATTTACATATTTTACCAGCGAGAGCCGTACCTCCTGATGTTCCTTGACACTCTTGCCACAACAGTTTCGTTCTCCATTGTTTGAAATTTGAGGGCCGAAAACTGACTCGTTCCTTAAATTATTTGCAGCTGAAGCCAAAAGGAAATTGTCACATTGTTAAAGTCAGCCAGGTAAAAGTATTTCTCAATCTTTTGTGCAAATTATTTGCTGCATTTCGATGAATTTATTGATTGGCTTTTATGGATAAAAGTTAACGAGCATTCACACAAACTATTATTTGATTGAACACTGCAAAATTGCAGGATAACTTTTACACATATATAATTACACATAGATTTGGAAAGAGATAAAATCAAACACAACAAGGAGTGAGGATTTCTTTAATATAACACTACGAATATATAGAGATATTTTGTAAATTTGTTGTAGTTCTTTTGAGAGAGCTATTTCAAATGATCTCATCCCTGTTCTTGGCATTTCAATTGTTTTTGACCAGATTTTCGAATGCCAATAATAAACTTTTTAGCAGTCAAATGAAAAGCTCATTGAATAATCTCACAGTAAAGTCAGAAACAGCAGCAATAACAACAACGACAATAGAAACTATAACGATAACAAGAGCAACGACAACGACAACATCAAACCATATGCAACACTGACAATGTGTACGAGTATTTTCAGCCAGAGTTGCCAGGGGTCGCAAAACGAGGAGAGAATAGAAGCTATTGACGTTTAACAAATGGAATGGGGCGAATTTCCTTTTCTTCCTGTTCGGGATGGGAAAACTGAAACAATGCGAATGCATTGCTGAAAAGTTGAACATTTCTTTTTGTGCTCGATGTGGCTTTATCAGCGCCCAAGCGATGTTGCTGTCATAAAAGTGTGGAACGTTTTCCAAGCTACGTCATCATCAGCAGCTGTAAGAGCTATGGCAACCCACGGCCCTCATATCTTGTCAGGGTTTCTATTTTTATATTTTTTGTTTTTTTCTGGGGTGCAGAGGATGGAGCGCATGTTTAGAGTCTATAATCTTCAAATAATGGAAAAACTTTTGCTGTTAAGCAAGAGGAATGCCAAAGCTTAGATTCTTTTTTCGCAACCACACTTCTGAGTTCGACTCGTTATATTCTGCTTGCTTTTTTTTCTCATTCCATGGCCATTCTTTTTTCCTTTTTTTTTTAATGCAGTTGACAACCCATGCTTCTGTTTCTTGTTGTTGCTCACTCGATTTTCAATTTATTTCGTTTTGTGTGCGTTGTTTTTCCTTTTTCCCGCTCTTCCTTTTTGTTTCTCTCTCTGTCCTTAGAAAAACTTCATCAACTGCTCTACCTGTGGCTTAAAGTCCGACTTTGTGCCAACTGCGCAATCATCAAACTCCTTTTTGCACCATCCAGTATACCCTGTAAGTTGTAGAAGATATAATTTTGCTAAATTCAATTCATATACAAGTTTTATGTTTTTTACGAGTAACTTCAGCTCAATTAAATTGTGAGCTGAACATCCATGCTTGAGTCTATCTTAAGTCTTTAGCATAGGGTATCTTTAAGCATGGCATTTCTCATATCCTTTTTTTGTGGCTGTTTTGCTTCAAATTACGTTTGTGTCAAAAGGAGAAAAAGCTGAAGCTGAAGCTCAGGCAACAGCAACGTTTATGCTTTTTATGACGCCTTTGTGCAAAGTTAATTTCGATTTTATTGCCAAGTGATTGAGATTTGAATGGAGTTTCACTTGAAATTAATTCACAGTGCAAAAAAAAAATATTTACAAAAAAACACGACTGTGGCAAGTGTCGCCAATAAGCCATTGGCATTGCCATAAGCTGTGGCTTATTAATTTCTCGACGTTTTTCTGACTTTCAATTGAAAAGCCGTCCATACAAATGTCGGCGACAAATACAAATTACACAGTTCTTTATTTTCAATAATAAAATGTAAAAGTCAAACGAGCTGTGCTTGGAGATGGCAGATGTTTGGAAAGTCAGTCACGACTAGGCTTAGATATATTAATTTATTTTTATGTTATATATTTATTAACGTCAACTAAGATTATTTATTAATTTTAAATAAAATTGAAAAAGGGATATTACAAATATTATCAATTAGTTCTTGGAATCAACCTCAAATTACCTCAAATTTAAATGTTTATAAAGTTGATGTCAGATGATTAAATAAAGTAAAATTAAATTTAAATCTTAATTATTTAATTTATTATAAATTATCATAAAATAGATCTTAGATTAATTCACGCTCACATCTCTAACATAAAATGCGATATAAAATCAAAAATCAACTTGGACACAATTGAAAATGGTCGACACAACCACAACAACAACAACAACATTGCCGCACAATAAAATGTCAACGAGGCGTAGCGCCCTGGGGCTAACAACCCCATGGAACGCGCCCAGTCCCATTCCTCGTCCACACTTTCAAATAAAAATGGAATTATAAAATGCAAAAAAGTGAACGTGGCAAAATATATTTTATGTCATTCTCGTTTTGGAGGTCACTGAGTAGAGGGCGTGGCAGCTGCAGTCAAAGTTCAACAAGAGGCCAATTGAGTGACGCTTTTTAAAAGCGCTTGACTAAATGATTGTGACAGCAGATCCGTTGGTATTTTCCAACACTTGAAAACTAAATAAGCTCGTACCATGAAAATACAATCGGACCGCAATTATAGTATGCCTTACATATTTAGCAAATTATAAATTTAATTTTCCTAAAATACCACAAAAATTTCGAATAACAATTTGGCTTTGACCCAAAACCAAAACCACAACAATTACAAAAGGCCAACAGACAATTTGGCAACTTTTCGCATTTGTTCGCGCATTAATTTCGCATTTTAAGTGTCAATAAGTTAGCTAAAATAATGCACTCATCATTGTTTATAGCTTGTTTACTAAGTATACCCTACAATTTTTAAAGAGGGCCACAATAAAGAAAATTTTAAATTTATTCTAGTGATTGTAGCAGGGAAAAATTTAAAGCAATGAAATTTGCTATGTAGAGAGTATTTCCTAGTCTAGCACTCTAAAATGTTTTAGCTGATTTTTTAACAGAAATTAAATACATCGGAGTAGGAGAAAGAAAAGTAGAGTGAGAAGGGAAGAGCGATAAAAACTGCAAATGCAATTTGTGTGCGACGGCATGGGTCACCAAATCATTCCCAGCTGCACTTGGCTGCAATTTTATTGGCCTGACCGCGACGTTGGCCAAGCCACATGTCCGTGTCCGTGTCCGTACCGGGGAAATCGGCAAACGTTGACAGCATTGTACGGGTTGAAACTGGGTGATGTCGCTGAATCGGCGAGTCTGGTACAGATTGCACCTGCATATATATGTACAGAATATGTATATGTATATGTATATGTATATGTGTGCATATCCATTGCAGCACATCCTCGTCGTGGTCATCATCGGTGGCATCGTTGCATATTCATACGTTGCATGCAACGCCATGCAGCCAACAGCATTGTTGTATCTATCGCAGCTGATGTGATGCGGGCGAGGGAGCAGCTGATTTTATGTGCCTGTCCATGTCAGATCGGGTCGTTTGGCCATTTTCTGGGTTTGGTTTTTATGGATGCAGCTTTGACCAACAAAGAAAAGGAAATAAACAAAGCAACAACATCGTGAAGCACCGCAATTGACAATTCTAATGCTCTTCCTTTCTCTCTAAATAACATAAGCACTCAAAACTATAATATTCTGCATTTTTAAATATGAAAACAAATAAGTTTTTTTAAGTTTGTAAGTAACAGGAAAAATAAATAATCGATTGTAGTTTTATATTTCTAAATACTTCATTCGATTTGGCACAAGCAGATTTTTAGTTGAATTAGAATTTTTATACCAAGAATAAGAATTAGAATTTGGAATTTTCATGCAAGACTAAAATGTTCTGTTAAAACAACTTCAACATCTATTTCGAGGATTACAAGCAAGCATGTTTTACAAATTCCTAGAAAATTTAATAGCAATTTCTTTTTATTTCTTACAAGCATCAATTCAAATTTCAAAAAAGTTATTAATTAATGTTATTCTTGATTCTATTAATATATATTTTTAAAGTATTCTATGTTTTATTTTAAAATTAATTTAATTAATTTTAATATGTATGAAATTTAATCAAAGTTCTGAACACATATTGTGTCATTTAAAATAATTGGTTGATTGGTTTCAAGTTTTCAGAATATTCTTTTGTTTTGCTTTTGTATTGCTAGAAATTTGCAAAACTCTACGCATAAGAGTTTAAACGATATTTGTTCATTACTTTTCAAAAATTTAATATTGTGTATGATAAGCTGCACTGCTCCCGTAAAATCAACCCTTTGATTTAGAATCAGTCATCAATTCGATATACCTCTGCTAGTCAAATACCCTTTCTGATAGAGGGGGCACCTGCAGGCCATAAAAAGTACGCTCCATTTGCGAGATATCATACATAGCCTGTCGGTCGGTTTTGGTTGTCTCGCTGTGTGGGTTGGGGTGCTTCTAGTGGCTGGGGTGGTTCGAGTGGCTCTACCGTCGTATGTCACGTTTAAAATATGCGCATTTTTGCAAATGACATTTCAGTCGCACCGCACTATCACTAATTGATATCATATGATGGAACTTATGCACAGACACCAGTTAAAAGGCACGGCCGGGCCTTAACTGTATTGGTAATCGGTACTTTACGTGTTTCGGGCCCAGTTCTCTTTGTAGTTGTTATCGTTTATGTTGTTGTTGTTGTTGTTGTTGGGTGCACACACATTGTGCGGTTTGTCGACGCGTCATGACCATCATGTCTGTTGTCCGATGTCTGTTGTCTGTTGTCTGTTGTCCGTTGTCTGTTGCCATCCGAGGTTTCCCACTTTGCGGTATCCAACTGTGCTTCGATCATTCATTTGTCAAGTTGTCAACGCCGTTAGGGTCAAAAGAGTAACGGTTATCTTCTCGTATTTCAAGTCAGCCATGCACAACCAATTACCCATAAATTTTACAATATTTTTAACACAAAAATCACCCAAGTATTCAGCTTTCCCTAAACGATTGCAGGAGAACAAATGATAACAGACCATTGGAGTATATTTTCTTTTTGAAGTAAATATCTATGGGACTGAACCAATCCTATAATTATTTTTATTTTCATATTTAGACTTAAATATAAATCTTAAGTGTATTCGACTAAAAGATTTTCTTAAAATGTATCTCAACTGTTAAACACTCGATTGAAAGCTATATTCTCATCGTTCCTTTGGTACTAACTTGAAGTCAATCTGAGTTTAAAATAGTGAAATACACGACAAAATGATAATCAGTAAAGATACCGCCTACTTCTTAATCCTTTCGACCCCAACTCTTTCGCCGTGGTGTTAACATTTTTTGTTACTTTTAATCGTCTTGTATGAATTCCATAACCATCAATAATTTGATAACTATGCAAATATCATAAAACTTTACTTTTTTACTTATAAGTATTAATTTTTCTGAAACCTTTTAAAGTGAATGCATAAATATTCAGACTTTTTTTAACGATTAAAAAAACGATTGGGAGTTACCTCCAAATGTGCTTTTATACACTCAAATTTTTAATAAACATTTACATATATCCCCAGATATTATAATAAAAAAAAGGCACAAAATCGCTCACAGTCATCTCTCAAAACTGCAGTAGTTGCCATCAGGCAACGGTGAATGAATTACACTGCAGTTAAGTTATCATCTGCCCCTTATTTTTGCATTCTCCATATATAAAATGATCTTCACGTTCTCCAATGAGTTATGAATCTTTTATCAATCACTTTGATTTCAGCTGTAATCCATTTATCGAATTGTCATGTTTATCAAATCATGTATTGCCATATATTTTACACATTTCGATAAGAATGTCGCAATATCACAAAAACACACACACAATTTGGTACTTCAACCGCCCGCATCAACATGGCTATAAGCCATTTAAGGCCTAAACGAGCAGACACACACACACAGAAAGACAGAGAGACAACAGACGGCCATGTTTATGTTCTGACAGCAGCAGCAAAAATGGCAACTGTAACATGGCTGGCGTTAACCTCTTTCTCCCTTATGCCTCACTCTTTCTCTATCTCTCTTTGTCTCTCTGTCTTTCTCTTTTTGCTGCTGCTTGTCCGCTGACCGTGACGTTCGTTTCGCTGTCGCGAATGCGGATTTTGCTGCAGGTTGCCGGTTGCATGTTGCATGTTGCCGGCTGCTGGTTGCCGTCTGCCGCTTGCACGTTGCTGTTTGTGTTGCCCCAATGGCATTTCAGATACGTGACACAGTCGACGTCGTCTGCTGCTTTTGCCGCTACCTGACGCTTGACTTTCTTTCTCTAATGAAATGCGGTTACAAATGCAATTTTACATTTTTCAAAAAAGCATTTTATCTGTCGACGACAGGCCCGAGCACAGACACAGACACAGACCAGACCCGCTAGCACGTGACATGCAACTGTATTTGTGTGTGTGTGTGCTCCCATTGTGTGCTCCATTCACACACACACACACACACACATCCCCCAGACTCGGAACGTCAGCTTGTTTGCACCTTGTCGAAATTAGTGTTTGTACCGAAATGAACACGATTTGTTTGACCAGCAGGTGTTGAAAATACACTGTGCACCATGGCTGAGTTTACTGTCCCGCAACCGCATACGATTTCCTCTTTCCCTTCCCCTCTCTTTCGTTCCTGCCTTTCTTTTGGTTGCTGTGTATCTTGGTGCCATGTTCTGTGTGTCACACATGGCGTATGGGTAATGTTTTTCAAATTGTTGTCCTCGTTTGCGGTCGATCGCATTGTTTTGTATTTGGACGACGATTTTGCATTGATTGCTGGTTGTGGTTGCTTTTTTTAAAATCGGTTTTGAATGTACCCGCCTTATCAATATACATCTTATCAGCTGCAAATTTTATTAGAACAAGCATTCAAAGAATAAATTACCAAATATTCAAAGAGCGCCAAAAGCTTTATATATGGAGAGAAAAATAAGACTACTAAAAGCTCATCTTTACAGCATAAATATATTTTCGGACGTTTCTTTGCTTAAACTTAAGCCACAATTATAAATTCTGAAAAGAAAACTTGTAAAAGTTAATTAAGAACATCATGTAGATAAATTTGAGCAAAATCATGCAATAAAACTTATTCAAAGCCTTTGTTATAAGCTCGTCTATACTTACTTAAGTGTCAGTGCAATTGTAGTGCCGAAGAACACAGCTTGAAAAGCTCGGCAAAAAATATTAAACATACATTTAATTGATCTATGGAGATTAAAACTTTTTTCGATAATTTTTTTTAGAAAGAAAAGCTTAATGCTCATTGTTTGTTCAAAAAAACGAGAATCACTCAATTAGATTTTATCCACTCCAAGACTCCACAGCTTTTTCCTGCTCAGACTCTACTTTAACTCTGTTAAGTTTGGTCTCTGTAGCTAAAATCACAGTTATCACAGTGTTGAACAACTAACAACACATACATCAACTGCTTACAACAAAAGCGTCAACAGTTGACAAGTGTCCGTTGCGGTTGTTGTTGCTTTTGTTGCTGGTTTGCCTTTGGCCAACAACTGGCAGCCAAAACGATAAAGACTGCTGCCAGGATATTCTGACCATGCTGACAAGTGACGTCACATTTTGAAAGCTGCTGTCCAGTATCTGATACTGGAAAAGCGTTAAAAAGAAAAGCGGGGGAAATTGACTGGTCCGCGATATAGTTGAAAATTTCAAGTTCGGCAGCCTAATAGAATAACGGCCGCAGGCGGATAGCATGTTTGGAAAAGGGGCGAAAAGTGGGCGTGGCAATGCCAATGCCAGACACAAATAACAATTTATGAGCAATGCCAGACGACCAGGCAAACAAATAAACATCCCGACTAAGCTTTTTTCCCAATCTCAACATAAAATATTTAATTGCAGCCGCTCTGAAAAACGCTTTCGCTACTATTTCGCCAGACTTTCAACGTTTTACTTGGTAGATTTAAATTAGGCCGTAAACTAAAGTTGATATTTAAATGTATTTGCCATTTCGATTTAACTAAAATGTCTTTATTTCGGAAACAATGAAACTGCAGTGCAGAATCTCTTGAGCTGCAGTCAAAATATGTCAAACTGAAATCACAAAATGCAGACAAAACTGACAAATGTGAATAAGCAGTTAGTTATCCAAGAGACAGACCGACAGACAGGCAGACAGACAGACAGACAGACAGTCGGAGTGTCAGCTGTCAGAGACTGCAACAACATTTGGCTTTCAGTGGCAGAAGGCCTGGCTCTGAAGTTCTTCTCGGTTTCTTCATCTGCAGGCAAACTCATTAACAAGTTGGCACATAAAAGCCAAAAAACTGTCGAAGCAACCGCAGCAGCCGCAACTAATGGCTGACTGCCAGTTGAATAGTTGTTGCCCTGGTAGGAGTTCTCAATTCCTATTGCGAATAAGTCCTTCGTCTTTCCCATCAACTTGTGAAAGAAACATCGCGGGGAAACTGTGCGAAGTTTTATTAAAAACCAACAGTCTGCGACATATGTTGGAATGGCGCTTTGGCTGACAGTCGCGACTGTCGGAGCGGAAGCGCCAGACACGGACTGATAAATACAGACAAATTATAGTGGCAGAGGCCAAGTACAGTGGAAACTGACTAAGACTGAAACTATCACACCTAAGCAACAGAGTAAAGGAGAGCGATAGTGGAATATAGAATATGGGAGAACGAAGAAGACAAGGTAGCAGACAGAAAAGAAAGAGAAGAAGAAAACGGCAGAGAGTGAACGAATGGGTGGAGTCAGAAAAAGAGAAAGAGAGAGTTAAAAAAATAGTTTCAAAGATATCTTACTATCTGACAGAGAAAAAGAGCGATGAGATACACTGGAAATATAGAGACTGACAAAGAGAGAGATCAGAAAGAAGTCATTTGAGAAAATGATATCGAGAGAAAGTATATAGAGAGGGAAAGAAGATAGACGGAAAAAACACGACAGAGAAAAAGTTGGAGAATGCCAATTGGGCGATAGTAAAAATTTCAACTTATAGATTTGCTGTTAATGTAAGAATATATTTAAGTGTCAAACACATCCAAATATTTAAAGAATTTATACTTTTTTAATTTTTTTTTTATTTAAAGAAGACGTATTTCCAGATTCGAAGATTTAAAAAGAATAATTGAAATAAATCTTCTAATCGACAGTTAATTTCGAGCCATCGTAACTGAAAGAGACAGAATTATAAGAAACCTCTTGAGCGACTGTTATTTTGTTAACAGAAAGAGATGTTTTATTCGTGGCCTCACAATAAAAAGGAAAAGAGAGTCAGCACTCATGCAATATTATCGTATAATTTCTATGATCCAAATATAAACAATTTTTTTCAGATGGATTTTGGATTTTAGTTTTCATTTCGAATTATTTTCCAGTCTTTTATTATAGTTAATACTTACTGTAAAACCGTTTCAAATTCAACAACCGCGAAAATGATGGCCCACATGTGCCATGTCAGTTCAAATGCCAAATGAGAGGAGGGAATTTCTTAGGTTCTTCCAACTGAAGCCAGACGTCACAGGCAGCCAGGAAGTTAAGTTTCTGTAACATTTTTTTCACGCTAGCTTAATTTTTCTTTTGGTTGGTTTGAGCAGAAACTCATTCTGTCGTATCTCTCGCTCTTCCTGTGAATTTTAACCAACACACACTTTATTGTCAGGACCGCAAGTGCACTGACCCTTCAGACAGGTGCAGCCATGAACGAGAGTAGTCGTATAGGGAAAGACAATGATCTTCCAGATACCGCCAAGCTCCAGGGTCTCAAAGTGATAGCCATCATGGAGCAGGGCACGACTTTGTCTCATGCCATAATATGGCAGAATGGGCATAGTGCAGACATCGAAGCAGTTCACATAGAACTGAATACAACTGACGGCTGGGGCCAGAGCGTAGACGCTCGTGATGCTCTCGTCGAAGAGATGCACTGCATCGAATGCCAGCGTCTCCATACAGTAAATCTTCTGTGCCTCTAAAATCGTATTGAAGCTCTTCAATGTGACCACGCCCGATGGACTGCTGCCGAAGAACAAATGGATAACATTGTCCGTCACGAGAATGGGACTCGCAAATGGCGGAGCATTCTCCTCTTTGGCGACCACATATTTCACATTGCCCATCTTCAGTTCGTGCAGACTGCGCTCAAAGTTTGGATGCGTCGCCACATGGGGTTTGACCTGGCGAAAGCGATTCCTGACACGCTCGATGAAATCATCCCTCACCGACTGCTGCACGGCCACGCAGGCGAAGGGGAAGGGCTCGAAGGGCTCGTGCATCCTCTCGGCCAGATAATGGGCTGCCAGATTGAGATCGCCGTTCTCAAACACGAACATGAATCGCGCATGAGCCCATAACTTACTCACCGTATTGTGTGAGCTCTGTGCAGAGACCCCAATTACCACTCTGAATATCTTTGAATATCTAACATATCTCTGACTTACCAGATCAAATTTGGGCTTATCACATCGCGGATGATGCACTAGATCGGAAGTTAAAAAGTTCTCAGGTATTTCACACATTATGAAATCGATTATACAATTTGGATTATATAATAACACAAAAATACTTTCAGATTTGACTAATTAGGTTTACAAAGATTCCTTTGCGTCAACTTTTGATTCCGAAGCCGATTTTGTAGCACTAGCTGTAATGAAATCTGCGAGGTATAATTTTATTTTTCCTTGTTTTAGATTAAAAGTAAATTCTTAATTGCGTCCATCTGATGTGAGTTGGTGCATATCATTGAAAAATGACTTCCAACTTCGACGGAGTTATTATTATATATGTTAGTATACTAAATTACAGTGTACAACAGCATATATACAAATAAACTAAAATTTATAATTGGGACAATTATTAACAGGGATAAAAACAGTTGATTAAACAGACAGATAAGTCTTTTAAAAAGAACACTTACTTTAGATTAAAAAGTAAAGAGCTTTTAGTTCAAATATGATTGCGGACTCCTAGCTTTTATAGATATACTTTTGTTAGATAGCGCAGCAATAGTCCGTTCGTTTGGCCCAAAGCTATATCACATTTTTGTTTTCATAAACCATAACAAACAGGCAACTATATGAGGCAGATATTTGTTGTATGTAATTTCCACTGTATACTCAGAGGCGCATAAACAAGACACAAGACACAGAACAAACTCCCTCGCCCACAAAGCACACAAATCAAGCGAAGCGACCCACCAACTGGAAAGCAAGGAAAACATTTCGTCTCTCCCGGCTGTGTTCTGATAAGAAAGTGTCTCAGGCTTACAAGACAGCAGCAACAACAACAACAATAATAACAACAAAAACAACAATAATAACCATCCTGGCTAGATGGAGACAAGACAATGCTAATGCCATTTGCTCAAGTGCCATCAACTGGAGTGTTATATAAAGTCTAAACAAAGGTAATAAATAAGTTTTTTAGGGCGCCCCAGTGGTGAGATCCAAGTGGGCGGTGTGTGTAAAGTGGGTGTGTCACTTCTTAGCTCTTAAGCCCGTAAAGCGACCAGACTTGATGACCTCAGGCAAGCGAATGGGACTAAAACAGAAGCTCATCTATGTTGCGACCACACATGGCAAAATAAAATTAAATACCACTAGAATTGCCGCCACAAAATGTGCAAAAATAATATAAATAAATTATTGTTACATGCTTGAAATCACAGTCATTTGCCAACCATTTGCGGTTGTTCTGTATCTGACTGAAATCGTGCTGCACAAATAATGAAAAACACAATGCAAATCACTTAAAATAACTATTAAAATAATCAATTTTAATATAGTTACAGTAAAATTGATTGAAATATGTTAATTGATAACTTATAAATTAGCGCTGTTAATGTAACGAAAAGGGCGTGCAGTTAACATACAGATGTAGAAGATAACATAAACACTTAACAGTGCAGAAGATTTTAGAGTAATAACATAAAAAAGTATTGAAAATAGCATAACATAAGTATACAATGTTAGTGAAAGCTCGCGATAATTATTAACATAAGTATGTTAAGGCTGCTAGCAGTTTAATGATGAAAATTAATTCTGCTAACTTATTCAATTCTAAAATGTAATCACTTTTAGTACAATTTGTTTTGAATAAGATAACATCTAAATTATATTTGTGTATCAACTTAGAGTTATTAGAAAAAGTTAGTAAAAGCATATCATAGTATAAATACTTAATCTTTTCATTAAGTTAAACTAACTAAAGTACTTAATTAACATAAGCACAAAATATTACTAAATGGATGCACATCAGCTGCAGTTAGCATATAAATTGAAAGCATTTGTATCAGGTGAATTCATGTCAATATATATAACTGCTTTATTCAGATTACCTAAGCTGTTGGCTACAATTGTCAACTCGTGAGTAAAGCATTTCAATTTGATAATATACAGTGACAAAAATTAACTAAAAGAGCAGTCAAACTGTTTCAACTAGTGCATTCAATTATTCATTTTGCATGCAATTTGAAATTAGAATTTGAATTTCACTCATGCAACATTTTAATTAAATTTTTGACCAAGCACACACACACAGACACACATGCCAACAGTTGTCGCATGAAACCGCAAAAATTACGTATACGCAATGTATTAAATTAAAAAAGTTGACGGCGCGAAAAGTTTTGAGTGAGTTCGTTTCGGTCAGTTAGTTTTATGTATGAGGAGATAGTTTTTTTTGTTGTTGTTAGGAAATTGAATTTTTGAGTGTAAATGTAATTTGCTAAACTGCTAACTGCATCGGGTAAAAGTGACAAACTGGCGACTGTCACTGTCACGGTGCCTGGCAGCTGTGATTTTTATCAAATTGCTAGTGAATGCGTCAAATGTAATTCATATTTAATTGTCGGCAACTTTTCAATGGCATTTGGATCAACTGTAATAACATCATGTAAGTACTAACTGAGCAGCAGCAAAACTACCTCTCTCTTTGTCACTATCCCTGTCCCTTTCGTGCATGCAGCCTACCATTGCAGACGGCATTTGAAAGATATACGAAGGCACTTATCGGGCAAATTGTGTTCGCATTCGACTGGGCCAAAGGCAAATAAAATATGAAAATGGCTGGTGCCAAGCGTTAAACGCAATGAAAATGGCATGCGTATGCATGTGTGTGTGTGTGTGTTTGTATGAGTCTCTATGTGTGTGTGTGGCTGCAACAGCAAGCGCCGGAAGTGCAAATAACTGTTGCCAAACATTTTCGAGTCGAAAAATGTGCGCATTGCATACATTTCAGCAGGGGGTAAGCCATGGCCATGGACTGGGGTTGGAGGAGGGGTACATGATGCCTCTGGTGCCTCTCAAGCTCTGTCGTCCTCGTCGTCATCGTCGTCGTTGTTCGGTGGGTTCAACATGCCGCTTGTTCCAATGCATGCAAACAAGATTTAACGATAAAATTTTAATTAGTGCATAAATGGGAGCTTGATTGTGTGGGCGTGGCTCAGCATAGCATAAGACATACGAACACCCAAACACACACACACACACACACTCGTAAGCATACATGCATATTGCGGCTTTGGTGCATTTTGGTTTTATTTGTTTTCGCTTGCAGGCAACACCATTCGCAGAGGCGTAGTTCGGATGGGTTGAGAGGGGAACCTACATGGGGGATGTGCATGAAATTAAGCAATTTTCAGTGGCACACTGAATGGACATGTTGTTGTACAAGTGTGTGTGTGGGTGTGAGTACAATATTTGGCACCAAAACCATTTGGATTCAATGCCCACTTTGTTTAAGACTCCTTCGATAAGCGATTTACGAAGTCCAAGTGCTATGAGAGACTATCAACAGCTAAAAGCGATGCACTTGCAACTGCAGCAGTTTTGGAATACACTTTAAATATCAGCTTTAAAATTCAACGATCAGAACATTTCGACAATAACTTTAACTTTTCATAAATGATACTCAGAAAAGTGATTTGAATATAGCAGATAGATAATAATCCTTTGTGATGTAAAATCAATTTATTTGGCTAATAAGCATACTTCGAGAAAGTCTATAATTTTTCAAAAATGAGTCCGAGAATTTTAAAATGTAGGATTTAATCTAAAAGTTCATAAAAAGCTTGTGGCACAGTTAAAAAACAAGGTTGACATTATAATAAATCTGATTTAAGAATAATAGTTACATAATTAATTTTTTTTGCTTTAAAATAAAATAGCTTAATTATTATTACTATTTATTTCGAAAAAGACGAACTATCTGATCTGTCTTTAGTCCAAGTAATTTGTCACCTATTACTGGACCCCTCAGCATTCCAGTTATATTTCCTAGAATACAATGTTGCCCTCAACTGGATCTATTCAGATATTTATTTCAAAAGATTTTTTTCACTTTACTGCCAAAAGCCATGAAAAGACGTGGTGAAATGTGCGCAGCAAAATGTTTGCATATTTGCGTTTATATTAGAAATCACACACTCACACATACACACACACACACACACACAGGTACATACACCTGGTAAGGTTACTATTTCATGCATGATTCTATGGGTGCTTTGGGTGTGAATACCGTTGACTGCTTTGCACCGCCGGTCTTGGGTAAAAATGCTTGTAGTAAAAGTATCTACAAGTACGAGTTATATACATATGTATACAGCATCCAGCATACGATGGAACACAACAGCTCGACAGGTACTAACTTTATTCAATATTGTTGCATTTTTTGCCAGCCTTTCGTGTCTACCATGCTATTATAAGAGTCAAAGAGAAGGGTATGATGTATAGAGCAGAACACAACTATAGAAATTGTTAAGACTTTACTGTTAGGGTACGCAAATTCCGTCCAAGAATTTCTTATGCAGAAGTTTACATCTTAAAGATATACAATTTAGAAACATTTCTTCTAAATTCATTGTCAATGCTGAAAGTTTCATATCAGTATTGTATATATAGAATATCCTTTTATTGCTGACAGGGTATCTTCTGTTTGTTTGCCAAGATATGTTTTCTTGGTTTTCGCCTTTTGCTGAATGTCTACTTTTATTTATTTTAATTTTCTCTTCTCTTTTTTACAGCTCGCCTCGATTGCTGCTCGACATGCACTTTGCATACATTTTGCTTTTACGATCTGATGCTGTGTTTAAATATTTAGTAGATAGTAAACTATGTCTGTCTACTAGTTTGTGTGAGTGTTTGTGTGTGTGAGTCTGTGAGTGGGTGTGGTTGTGTATTGCGTGTCTATTGAAATATTTATTAAAATAACCAAAGGTACGCAAGCATGGGATAAAGGTTACCAGTCAAATTGAATCAAATATCCAATATTTCTTATGACTCTTGATAAAATTTAATTATATTAGGTAACATAAATATAACAAGTATCAACTAAATGCCATAGTTGTGGAAAATCTTAATAAAACACAAATTCAGAACTGCACAACTAGACACAAAATGGTTGAAATCGAATATTTTGCACTTGATTTCGTATTGTGATTTTGATTCTGATGTTGAGTTTAGGTTTAAAACGCTAAATTTGTGTTTTAATTAAAATATGCAAATACGGCAAATCGTACAAAGTACACAAATTAGAGGGCTGGCTGCAAAAACCAGTCAAAATATTTCACACATTTACCAAAAACATTTTGCCAATAAATGCAATTGGCCAACAAGCCCACAGGGCGTGGCAACTGCTACAACTGTGTATCTGTGTGTGTGTTTGCTTGTGTTTGTATGTGTGTGTGTGTGTTGGCGAGATTGTTGCACAAATTTGAAAATGGCTCGCATTAGGTTGAAAACGTGCGAGCCACGAAACAATTTAGTTTATTTGCGTCTAATTGCAAACAACAGGCTGAAATTTAGTGACCTCAGTCCAGCACCACCGACCACCGACTATCCCCTAATCCCCCCTTGTCCTGAGAGCTTCAGAGGTTCCAAGCGCAGTGAAAGTGGTAAATGGTGCTTTTTAAGCCACACGTTTTCATATGCATTTAAAGTTTTCAAAAGTAAACTGGCATGTAAATTTGCGGGATTTTAAGCTAATAACAATTAATTTGTACGATTCTTATCACGAAAGCACATTAAAGCTGTAAAAGTAATGTCATTGCTAGCAAATCTGCAGCTGCTTTTAAAGCTGATTTTTTTCAATACCTTTTCGTTCTTTCAAAATAAAAACACATTCTTAAATATTTAAAAACAATATACTTAAAACATTGAATTCTTATCTTAATCGATGTAATCGTTGTTTTTACTGATATTTTCTTGTGCTTTAAAGATATTCAAGTGTACAAGTCCAATTTGTACTTTAAGTTACAAATTAGATATTACAATAAATATAATTTCCCCTAACTGGTTTATTATCTTTTGGGTGACATTAAAGCCAGAATACATTTAATATATTTTTGCTGCATTTTCTGCATGGTCAAATATACATTTTGGTTGGAGTTTCATAAGTCTTAAAACTTAAACATTTTTCTGCAGCTCCTTTATGCTATGAATATATAAGCAAATATTCAACTTATAGTTATATTTTATAGATAAACCTTAAGTTGCTGAATAAGTCGGTAGTTTGAGCAAGTTTTGCAGCATTTTGTTAGTCGTATTCCTTTTATTTCCTTTTGAATGTCTACTTAGTTATTATGCATGCTTCAGTGGCATGCAACATTTGAGCTTAACTTTGTACAGCGCCTACATTGCAACAACAACAAGAAGAATAACAACAACTCCATCATCATCGTATACAATAAATCGCCAAGATGTCCATTCTTATTTATTTTCGCATTTCAAGTGTTTAGTTTTCGCTTGAGAAAATCGCCATTTTCTTCAACTTTATTTGGGGAGAAATGCGAGAGTAAAAAACAAGAAAAAAAATATAGGAAAATAAAAGAAACTATGGAACTGCAGGCAAGTTGGTTAGCGTTAGGGTTCGGGTTAGAAGGAACATGTGCACAAGATGGGTTCGGGGCCAAACCAGTCGAACTGTTAAGCAGGAAAGACACTAAGTTAAGGCCAAAACACAAAGTGAGAGGCAGTCAGAAGAACGAGTAGATGAAGGGAATTCAACTCTGTCATTGCCATTTCAATTTCCGTTTGAATTTTGCACTTCATTTCGCAAGTTCGCAATTTTCATGTGATTTTTTCTTTTTACAAAAAAGTATCTAAAAAAGAAAGAAATTGGCAACAAAATGTAAGAAGTAAAGCAGGACAAAACAAGTTTGCTAGATGAAAACAGAAAGAGGCAATGCAAATAGTCAAGTGTAAAAAAAAAAAACAAAACAAAGTACTATAAAAATTTTTTAGGAATTTATGTAGATTTAATACCCTTAGAAATGTCCAGTGAACACTACAATTGAAAAGAACATTTATAAATACATCAAATCAATTGTCGCATAATTGTTAAGGAAATTCTTCAACTGAAAGAAGTTCGAAAAATATTGGAAAATTCAAATTGGGTTACATAATTGCTGACAAATTTCGTATACCCTTAGAAGAGAAACGAGAGAGCAATACGAGCGTGAACTGAAACGAAAGCAAAGAAGAGATGACAATAAATTGTCAGTTGGTGCCTGCTCCTATCTCCTTATTCGTCTCCAACTCACCATGGTAAAAAGGTCCGATATTTTTCCGTTAATTTTATTTTATTCAGTGTCTTAAAAATTTGTGGATTATCTAAAACTAAATTCTCCAGAGAGAAAAAAAAATTTTAATTTTTAGATTTTTAGAGACCCCTTTATATTTGAAACTCTCTCAAAAGCAGCTGATTAAGAGTTGCCATATGAACTGAACTGAAAATGAGCAGGAAAAATAATTGCAACTCTCAGAGCGAATTTTGTTTATTTTGTAAGCATTACAAAAAATTGCACATCTGGATAAAGTTGATAAATGTATTTAAAATACGGTATTAGTAGAGATTTTGCAATTGCAATTGTCCAATGTGTTGTTCAGGAGTATTTTATTAACAAAATCAACTTAAATCAGATGTTAATAATACTTTTTGTCCGTTTTTGTTTTTTTTTTTCGAGAAAAATCACATGTTGCACGTGTGCATTTATCCTACAAAATCTGGTTTTTCCCGGAGTCAGATGGAGAAGGGTGTGAAGACGTGGTCATATTAAAAAACAAATGAAATTGTTAATTCTACTTTAGTCTAATTAACAAACATGCAAAAAAATAAATATCTTGCTTTAGTTTTAAGTTTATAAAAAAATTGAAAGTTTTCACTGTGTCGAATAGAAAGGGTGGATGAAGAACAGGTCCAATTAAAAACCAAAAAACAAAATTGTAAATTCTACTTTAGCCTAACTAAGATTCCTGCTAAATTTAAAGCCTCTAGCTATTTATTTATATTTTATATGAATATTTTACACTTTTTTCTCAAAGTCGAATGGGGAGGGGAAGGTCCAATAAACAAAAATTCTTAATTAGTCTAACTAAGGCTCAAGCAAAATTTCAAGTCCCTATCTTTATATTTAGAGTTTACACCAAAAAAATGCGGGTTTTTTACCATAGTGCATTTTCAGCTCCATCTTCGTTTTCCTTCTGTTTTTGATTTTCCCTTTTCGCCTTCCAGTATCGGGGATTCGGTATTGGGATGCTGCTCTAAAAAATGTAAACACGAGCGCAATGATAATGATGGAAAATCATGGCCGAGCTGAGAGACAATTGCACGTAGCATTCGGCTGTCACGCCTCCAAAGAGCGGAGCCCCGCACGTGCCGCCCCCCTCTGTGACGCCACCCTGCTGCTTGCTCGGTGTTTATTTGTTTGACAAATAACGAGCGCCATAATGAAGGAGGTGCAAATGATGTTGGCATTGTTTATTCGACTGCGAAATGTAATAGGCGCGCGGTGTCACGGGCCCGACTTGCTTTTTATGGCTGATTTGACAGGAAACGGAAACGCGAAATTGCAAAAGCGCAATAAAGTGTAGCATAAACAAAAGCCGCGCCCTGAATACACAACATCACACAACAAACACAAACACACACAGAGAGAGACAGCAGACAACAGACGGCAGACAATAAACAATAGAGAACTGTGGAAGAGGCAACTAAAATGATTCAAGTACTCGTTACCGTTGCACAGCACTTGACAATAAATTTGTTTCTACAATACCCGCATTTTGCATTATACACAATATGATTGTTGTTGTCTTTACTGTTACTGTTTTGTATCATATGATTTTCTTCTAGGCAGCAAACAGATTTTTGTATTTTTTATTTTCATCTACAATTTTATATTCAATTCTCGTAGGAAATCTGCCCTCAGTTTTATTTCTTTGCGGTTTCAGCTTATATTACACTGGATTTTAAAGGAAACAATTATCTTCTGGATTCTAGAGATATCTCTAGTATGCATAAAAAGTACTCAAGACTTTTTTAATAATCTAGTATAATTAGAGGCCCAATGCAACTGTAAAAAAGTTTTTTTTATTAATATGTAAGAGATCCAAAGCAAATAATTTTTAAAAATATAAAGTTTACTTATTTTCATTTACAATTTTTAAATCATTTTCTGAGTAAGTTAGAGTTAGTCATAAATTTTTGTTCCAAGGTTCCAAAAGGATAATAAAAGAAAATGTTGTGGAAATCTAGTAACAGTGTTAGGATATTCTGATAACGAAAATATGTCTTAGAGCATATGAAACTGTAAACAGGGTTAACCGTACCCAATTTTACTACTTCAAACCTCTTGCTTGAACATGGATATCAAGGTGATAGTTCTTTGAGAATATTCTCATCGTTATTTCATTTTGCACCTGTACGCATTCTTATGCGAATAAGAGCATAGAGAACAACAAACGTGTCTATCAACATATGTGAATCACATTAAGCATTCTGCGATGTCTGCAGATAAAACATGGCCAAAGAAGTGGGCAAAAAAGTATACGGTAAATGTAAAAGCTTTGCAATGGAAAGCGAAGCAAATGCGATGTCGAGTGACGCACGCATTTTTCCTTCAGGCTGACTGCATATTTATGAGTTTTGTGCGCCTTATAAATAAGGCAAGTGTGTCAACAATGCATTCCACAGACTGCACTTTAGGTAGCTGAACTCACCTTAAGTGGAATCCAAGTGAAATCCTCTAATGGAATGTGAAACGACTAGAAAATTTCATTGTCACAGTACCAATAATTGTATACCCTAAAGAAGCAAACATCAAATGCATAAAACTTTTCGCATTACAGCTAATAACATTAATAAGTACGTATTTCATGTTAAGCTACTGTCTATACATATCTCGCTCTGTCATTAGCATTAACATTAGCATGACTGTTATTTAAGAATGTTATTTTTAACATCACTTTAATTGGTTGACTCTTTAAAAATAATAAAAAATTTAAGCATATACATATGTTTTAAATTTTAACATGAATCTAATAACATAAATCTTACTAACATACAAAAAATATGTTAGACCCTTTTCGGTAAAATAGTGCCTCTATTTTTTTGTATTTTCGGCATAATACTGTTTCATCAAATCAATTAAACATTAAAAAACCAAATTAATAATGATAAGCTTAACGTTAATGTTAAACAATAATACTCGTAACATACGAGTGTTATGCAAAATAACCAAATTATGTATGTTAAAAAACATATCATCATAATATATGATCTTTTATTAACAGTAACAGCGACACTATTTATTAACATTATTTTAAATAACATACGTTTACTAATATTAGCACAGGAATATTATCATTACCTAACATAATTTTTCACTGGTAAATGCCTGTTTAATAATCGTAACAATAGAACTTTAGCATATATTATTAAAATATGTTCTTCTCGCATTATTATGTGGCAAATTTGATGAAAAGTGAAGTGTATTCTCCTTTTCTAGGGCATGAACATAACACATTTGACGCTTCAGCAGAAATATGCAGAAAACAAACAAGACAAAATGTGAAAAAAAAAACTGAAAATATAACTATTATTTGAGTATGACATCTGCGTGGAGGAGCAACAGTTGGCTCTGGGGTGCAGTCAGGCATGGGAACTGCTTTATCGACGCTATGTTGGGTTGCCAAGCAACCATAACCGTAATCGTAACGGTAACCAAGCGCCCAGAGACAATAACAAAGCAACAGCAAAAATAAAACGGAGAACAACCAGAAAAAGCAAACGAGGAAAAGTTCTCTGCACAAAAAGAAAAACATGGTAAGAAATGCAGCTGAAAAATAGCTAAGATATTTGCGATACTTGAGATAGTTGTGTGACTTGAATTACATGATACGCATAGATACTCTCACGTGGCAAAACGGACTCGGCCAGCTCGCGGCATGTGGCCAGCGGCGGTGGCATGCAACAGCAGCGCAAGGCGCCAGCGCCGGCAACGCTCGAGGATTTCATCATCAAGCGTGACTACACGGGAGCCAGAGCCTTCCTCGAGGTAAGGTTCAAACTCCGTTTTATGACAAGTATTTCAGCCATATACAGTAAGTCAAGTAAATGTCTTGACAAACAAATTCACATATGTGTTTTTTATTTTAAATAAAAAAATGAACTCAGTGGATCAAAATATTTTAACTGAGTGTCATAAATAAATTAAATTTATAAGCTTTTAAATTAACCGAAAAAAATGTGCAATTTTGTATGTGTTTAAAACACAGGCAGTTAAATTCAGGTCTTGTGAAATCAATGTTATTTGTCAAATGCATTATTGTCTACTTTTATAAGTATTACCAATCTAAATAAAAGGTGATGTATTATCATAATTATTCCAGAGAATGTCTCATTCCATATTAATAGCCAAAAATACAAAGAGAGCACTTGAATGTTGATAAACCTGTTTGCCAATAAAAACATAAATGCATTAATTTATATCATTATTGAATGGAATTATATAGAAATTTATGTAATGCAGAGTCATATATCGTAACGCGCCATATTAAGACTTAATAAACTGAAAAATAAGCTTACTTTATTGCCAGTCATACAAAATCATTCTTTTCATAATTTCTATAAAACATAATTCAACTGAATAGCTATCCAGATATAAAAGAATCTTTACAAATTAATCTTTTTTTTTTGGTTATTGACACATGTTGTCGTACGACTGTCACTTGAATTCTTCATTCATGCTAGCTTTATTTTTCCAACATTCAGTACGCAACTGACGAGCCGGAGGATGAGGAGGGAAAGGCGCTGGACAATGAACAGCAGCAGCGACAAATCGATCAATGGATTGCCTACTGCAATTTCCACTTGGGCGACTATCAACAGGCATTGAATCAATACCAGGACATCAAACTGCGCCAGGAGGCAGTGGAACCAAATGTGATACTAAATGTGGCCGTTTGCATGTTCTACTTGGGCCTCTATGAGGAGGCCAAGCAGCTCATCGAGAGCTCGGCAAATACGCCGCTAAAACAGCGACTGCTCTTTCACCTCTCCCACAAACTGGGCGATGATCAACAGTGGGCACAGCTGCTGGAGGAACTGCTGAATGCCCCGAGCGTGGAGCAGCAATTGAGCTTAGCGTCGATGCATTATATGCGTGCCCATTATCAGGAGGCAATTGATGTGTACAAGCGGGTCCTGGTCGACAACAAGGATTTCATGGCCATCAATGTCTATTTGGCCTTGTGCTTCTATAAACTGGACTACTACGACATGTCCCAGGAGGTTCTCGAGGTGTATCTGGCCCAACATGGCGACAGCACCATTGCCATCAACCTGAAGGCCTGCAATCGCTTTCGACTTTTCAGCGGACGCGTCGCCGAGCAGGAGATTAAAAACATTTCCGACAACGATACTTTTGGAGCGGATTTGATTCGTCACAATCTGGTTGTATTTCGCAATGGCGAAGGCGCTCTCAGAGTGCTGCCAAGCCTGCTCAATATTGTGCCCGAGGCGCGCTTAAATCTGGCCATCTACTATCTGAAGCAGGGCGACATTCAGGATGCACATGCCCTGATGAAGGAGCTGCAGCCCACGTCCCCACACGAGTACATACTCAAGGGCGTGGTCCATGCGGCACTGGGACAACAACTCGGATCGGTAAGAGTCTGGGAGTCTTCTAGCTTCCCAAATAAATATCTCTAAGGCCCGCTTTTTTCTATATTGATTTTTAACTATTGAATCGATAATTTGACTTAAAATGTACGAAATTATTGTCAAATTATAAACTAAAAATATTCATAAATAAATAATATTCACTTTGAGAATGTGTAAAGTGACATTCTCAAAAATATTATTAAAAATATTCAAGTTCACCTCTGAAAAACAGATTTAAAAAATTATTTTTGAACAGGTCAAATATGTATGTATTTAATTAAAGTTTTTTTTTTCTTATTTGAGATCTTTTTTATATATATATAAATATAAATCAAAATATGGGGACTTTGGTAAAAGCTAAAAAAAAATTGCTTACATTGTGTAACACAACGTAGCATGGATTATTTATTGAAAATCAACTAAGACTCTCGATGCAAGAGTTTATTTTATTAATTTCAATATAATTCATTTAATTCAACTCCTTAACCTTACTCTCTTTTTAACCAAGAATAAGAAGAATATATTTAATTTAAAATAAAAATTAGTTTCAAATTCAACTCTTAACCTTATGCTCTTGCAGAAGGAGCACATAAAGACGGCCCAGCAGAATCTTCATCTGGTGGGCAGCTCGGCCACCGAATGCGATACGATTCCAGGACGTCAGAGCATGGCCTCGGCCTTCTTCCTCTACGAACAGTTCGAGGAGGTGCTCGTCTATATGAACTCGATCCGCAGTTACTTTGTGAACGACGATGTCTTTAACTACAATTTTGCGCAGGCCAAGTGTGCCACAGGATACTACAAGGAGGCCGAGGAGCTGCTGATGCAGATTGGAGATGTGGATATTAAAAATCAGCATACTTACTGCATGGTTCTGGCCAAGTGTCACATACACTGCGCCCATCCGGAGCTGGCCTGGAATGTGTTCATCACCAGGGATACAAATGCCGAGGCCTTCCTGCTGCTTCAGCTAATTGCCAACGAGTGCTACAAGTGCGAGGAGTTCTGGGTGGCTGCCAAGGCATTCGATATGCTCGAGAAGTGAGTATATTCACATCAAAAACCATTTGAATCTGCGCGTTAAAATGGAATCTTTGTTCGACAGACTCGATCCCAGTCCGGAGAACTGGGAGGGAAAACGTGGCGCCTGTGCTGGAGTTCTGTATGCCTTGGCTACGAAGGCGCATCGTGGACGTCCTGCAGGTGGAATTTCCGAGGTCATCGGACTGTTGCGGGAATCCTCAAACTCTCAGGCAGAGTCCATGATTAAGACAATTCGGAAGCACATAAGTAGTTTCAAGTGAAAGCACAGGGAAATCAAAGTATCTATCATAATACATAATACTCGTGTATCTTGTCAGTTTCCGTTTCAAGTATTTTTGACTAATTAATTAAATAGAAATTTGTCAAAACTTTTGGTTCATTCTGAACAAAGTTGCCAGCCACTGGCACTTAATAAATCTGGCATAATAATTTTCAAAAACTAATTGATAATTAATGAAATAAAATGCCATCTTCTGTTAATTTTGGTGTGTTCAATTTAATTCCCTAGTGAGGCAATTATGTCTCAAATGTTGCCATTTATTTTGCTCTCTCTCTCTCTTTCTCTCTCTCTCTCGTTCTCTCTCAATCTGTGTGTCCTTATCTTGCCTGCAGTTAGCCTTTGTTCAATTTGTTGGCCATTTGCCTGCAGCTCCGGCGAGGCCCAGCAGCAACTGAAAGCGTCGCATAATTAATGCGATTAGCAAATGCGAAAGTGTGTCGGTAATAACAACAAGGACAATGCTCAAATGGCCAACAACTATAACAGCCAGCAACCTCAGCACCGACTTTATTACACACTTTCGTATATTATGTATATATAATTATGTATATACAATTTAAATTTGCCTATGAAAATGTTCATTTGCTCACAGTGAATTAATTGCAAAAGAAAAATCATTTATATCTAACGGTTTCTATCCCTGTTGTAAACAAATAGAAAGACTTTGTAAAAATCAGAACTTTATGTATTTCCCTAAGTCTCTCTTCTAATATCTCACTTTAAATAAAGAATGAAAGGTAGTGAGAATTGCTATAATGACATAGAGATCTTTTTATCTATGTCCCTATTACAATTTCTATTTTGTCTATTACTATAATAGTCTATAGCTACACAGATCATCAATCTTAGGCAGCGGTGTCTAAATATTATTTTCTATCACATGGGGATAGGGAAATACACATTTTGGACTTCTATTATGATTTACGAGTATTAACAATTTTAAAGAGGAACTTAAAAGTGTGTGAATTGATTTTATAGTAACTACTGTATATTTGTATCTATATTTTTCGTTATTTCACTCTCTACCTTGTTTAATGTGGTAAATTAATTAATATAAAAAAATTAATTTTTAAAATTGAGTACAATAATTTTTTTTTAGCAGTAACAATTTATCTATATGCTCAATATCTTAAGACAGAAAGTGTAACCAGCGGCCGAGCATTTGAATTGGTGGTTTTTACTATAAAATGGAGTTCTTGACCGGTGAAAAAAAAATTAGGTAAGATGCGTAATTACTCGTAATGAAGTTATATTTAATTCTCATGTTAAACTAGAATTTGTATGCACTTCACGCCAAATTCAGGCAATTATCTGGAGCACTTGAGCATACGCAATTTGTACTTCAACGGCAAATAAATATATTTGTCTATCTATGCCCAGTGCGTTACAAGCCTTGCAACATTGTTGTGATGCCCAGCTCGAAGGAGCCCAAGGGATTCACTTGTAGGCAACGCATGAGGCTCAGTCGGAATCAAGCGTCCAACCAGCGGAAATGTGTCGCAGCCATTTTGTCTAATTGGCTTTGCTACAAAAGAGAGATAAACCGGAAATAGCGCAGCAGCATTTTGTGAGTATTACTTTGTGTCTGCCGCTTCCTCTTCTTCGTTTTCGGCAACACTTTTACTAATTAGTTGAACAAATATTTAAAGAACAGTTGTATTAGTCTTAAAGGCAGCTGTGGCTCTTTAATTATGTTTTTTTTTTATTCTTTCGTTTCAAAACTTTGGCCTGGCTATAAATCAGCTGGCTGCTTGAACAGCTCTTAACAATTCCATTACAAAATTAAATGCAAAGAGAACTTTTTACACCCAAGTATAAGAAAATTAAAATGGTTATTAAATATTTCTTTGGCTCAATTGCTCTGCCAACTCTTTTGCTGCAACTACAAAAACCAACCAACCAACCAACACACTCAGAAAGTTCAGAAAATTTGAATTTTTTTTCGCCTGAAAAAAGTTTTGTATATTTTACTGCTCGATGCGTGTGCAAAGTCCTTGTGCAACTATTAATTTGCATGATTATCGCTTAAGCATAAATTCATTTAAACGCCAGACACTGAAATACACACACACACACACACACACACACACACACGCACACATACAACGATGCAGTGAGGCAGCAAAATGGCGGCATTGAAGTTGCCTAAGTAAACAAACTTTTAAATTCCATTAAGTGCAATAAATTTTGCAACTGATACTCGTACAAGGCAAAAGGCAACGACAAAAAGCCGTAAAGTCTAAAAAGCATTTAGCAGCGCACTCTGTCGGCCGTTATCGGCAACTTTTCGTTCTGGGCCAAGACAACATCTTGGCGCACCTGAAACTGTTTGAACAATGTGCCTTAAGTTTAATTAGACGCAGCATCTCATTAAGCTGCTTAAAAAGCTCATTGCCTATTAGAAAAGCAACGAATATGCATTACCCTTTAGTTTTACAGTAGAGATAATCTAGATATACATATAAGTTTCAAACAAGGGTTTCAATATCTAGCTTAGTCTAATGATAAGTCAAAAATAGTATTATTCATCAATTTTATATTTTTGAAATCACATTTCTCCTTAATTTTCCAATAGACCTTTCTGTGGAACTTTCAACGCAAAAGCTCCTTGATGCACTCTTTCTTTAGCTCTTAAGTTGAGAGACACCTGAAAACTTGGCAACGTCGGGAAAAGTTAAGCTAATGGCTAATATATGCCGGCTTCAACTCAAGGTTATCTACATGATAAACGAGCTGCAAGCTTGACAAAAACTTTCTAGACACACGAACAAAAAACTAAATAAATGAAAAATGAAAAACCGAGCAACCATTTTGGAATGTGGCATAGGGATTATAATATTCATTACAAAACAGATTCAACTCGTAAGCACATCAAATTCATTGTCGTTTTACAAATTTCGATTGTGAAATATTGAGTAAATAAATCAAAAATGGAAGACAACTCGTACTCGCAGCTCATTGAGGAGAGCATCAAGTTGCATTTCGAGCGGAACGGGACGCTGGACGAGATGCGCAGTGGATTGCATGTGAAGGTCCTGAAGATGCTTCACGGCCAAAAGAAGCTGCGCAAGGACGAACCTCTCTGCGGTGGTGAATTGGAACAGCGAGGACTGTCGCATCTGCTCAACCAACTAATTTTCGACTACTTTGACTGGTACGGCTATAAGCATACCCTGGAAACATTTTCCCTGGAAACGGGCATTAAATCTAAGAAATCACGCGAAAAGCTACGACGCGAACTTAATGCCAATTTTGATCACAAGGAGTTGCCCATCTTGTTGGAAATGCTGATGAAGCAAACTAATCGAGATATAATCTCGAAGCAACCCGAGGAGGATCAGGCACAGCATGTCCTAGCAAAGGTAGAAGCAACTTCGAGTGACTCAAAGAAAGTCCTTGGTGCCAGCCTGGCTGTCAAAGACCATCCACAACCTGAGAGAAAACCATCAGGACTGACATCCCGTGGGATGATTAACAAAGCTGTCGAATCTCCAATTAAGACTGACCAATTTCATAAGCCCATCGCACCCATCAATAGTGCTAAAATCTCCCAGGCAAAGGTCAAAGTGCGTCAACGAATGGTGGAAGTGGATAGAAAAGTTCCGTGTCATCCGCAGAGAGTCGCAAATAAATCACTTGATAATTCAAAATCTGCGAAAAATAGTTACGATACGGATACAGCATCAGATTCGTCAAAGTCTTCGACTGAAGATGATGCTGATACGGAAGAAAGTGAAACATTTGCCGATATACCCAATAGGTATTACTATCGTGAGCAGGAACCTCCCGAAAAGTCCTATCCACAAGGCTACGGCGAAGAAGGTCCCTACGAGGGAAGGCTTCCTCAAAAGTCACCTAAGCTGTTAAATTCACGCAAAGTGCAGAAATCAAAGACGCCAAAATTTTATGAAATGGAAAAGGAGAGGAAACATAAAACTAGTCCCAAGGATATGCCGAAGGCACAAATTACCAAGTCGAAAACTTCAGATCACGGCACAACTAAACGAAACAAGTTCCTGTATCAACCACATCGACGGGTGAATCATTCCGAGGACGATCTGAACATGCCAGTTAGTAAGCCCAAGTGTCCTGAAACCGTGATCAGTTCCATCAAAATGGATAGCGCTGATGACTCCGATGACGATAGCGATGTGTACTTATGAGTACTTAAATTCATCGTATTTCATTTTTTCTACATTTCTTTTCTTAAACAAGTTTGAACTCTTAATAAATTATGTATTATACACTCTGTTCAAGAAATCAAGAAAGAGGTGTTGTATATTTTAGATTATATTTCCCACCGAATATTTAAATACAAATTCCAACTTATACATTCATTCAATTTCGATTTTGGAAACGTTTTCCCAAAATCACTAGTAAATTATTGTGGCATAAAGTCAATTAAGTTTAGCATTTCTTTGTGGTATCTTATTACTTGCTTCCTAGTGTTAAAAGTGTTGTGATATCTATGAAATTTTTATTAATAAATATTTCCGGCTCAAAATACACTCGATATTTATTTGCTGATTGATGCGTTTCCAAATAATGAACGTCACTTGTCTAAATGATAAAATTTACATATTTTATGTTAATAATAAGTTGTTCTTCTTCATTCATTCTTAAGTCCTGCCAACTTGCTTTAAATTAAATACCCCAAAGGTAATTATGGATTTCGAAAACTGTACACATTCAAAATATCAAATAACTTTAAATTAATGAAAATATAAAATTATCCTTATTCGAATACCAAATACAAATAAATAATACTTTTTCCAACAACAAGTACAAATAGATAACTTATAAATTATTACAACAATCACTATAGTAAATTACAAGAATTTTAATTATTAAAATTAATGGTCTTTATGAGTATCCACATAGTTTCTTGTTTCTAAATTACACATTATTAATTAAGTATCTTCAAAAGTATCCCTTTTAGTACTACATTTTTTTAATAATAAAATATAATTATTTATTGAATTAAGTAAAATGATAAATTCTACGTTAGCCAAATTTCAAGTCCCAGCTTAATATTGAGAGTTTATGCCAAAATATTGAGTATTTCTCCCATAGTGCATATGTAGTAATTAACAAGGCAGCATACTCATATGCATTTAATTTATATCACATCCTTCCATTGAATATCCCCTAGGCTAAGTATTAACATGTCCTGTGCTCAGAAGTCGGCACAAAATCAATCAAACAGCTCATCATGAGCAGGTCTAATTAATTGATTGAGAATTGTTGTTGTTATGTTGTGGCATTGTCAATGCTTCGGCAGACAGTCAGGCTCGGCTCTGTTGCAAGAGTTGCAAGAGGCAGTTACAGTCACAATATTGACTCATTGACCATGTAATTAATGGTGTTAAGACTCGCACGCCATATTAATGCAATTGAATTGACAGACAACATCCGTTTGACATTTGCTGCATTCGAATATTGATTTCAATCATAATTAAACTTCACGAACTCCCATCGCTACTCTCCCTTTTTAATTGTTTTTCTTTTCCGTCTCCATCTCTATCCCTCTTTTCACTTATTTATTATTGGTATATGGGTAGAATTTGTGCTTCGCATATTAATAAGTTTTCAATGGTTAAAAATGCAACAAACATAAATCTGATTCATTTAATTTTGAATAGTTTTAACCTCAGTCAATACTTATCTCTAAGTTATTAATAAGTATTATATAGAGACTTAAAATATATTACGCAATATTATGCAATTTAGTGATTAATTTTAATCTTACATTTTAATTTTAATCTCAAATAATAAAAAAATATTTGCTCTTAATATTGTTTTAAATTTATAAATTATTGATAAATTTGTATCCTAAGTTTAGGTAATTTTTATAAAAATATTGCATTAAATTTATACAAATTATTGATTAATTTTTATACTAAGTTTAAGTCATTTTTATAAAAAATCTCATAAGTTAATATCTCTCTCTAAGGCAACTTTAAAAAGTTTATGGTTAAGTCGACTACAATTTGAATCATCAATTATCAGTAAAAGAATTTTATGCTGAGCACTGCCGAAATTTGTTGAAACTAGCAAGTGTTAACTATTTCATTTTTGTTTATTTTTTTATCAAAATCTTCTCTGGTTAGTACCTTGCTTAATCATGTAGTGTGTCCAATTATTAATCCAGTTGAAGCTCCTTAAAGAATTATAGACTGAGAAATGTGGCAAACCGCATCAGCTTTTGGTAATCATCATTTGTGGATTCCAATAAGAAATCACGTTCGCTGGCGCTCACATGTTGAGTACAATGAGTTTGGTTGACTGCCCATCACCGATCAACTATCCATCTACCCCTGGTGATTTCGGCCCCAGTTGCCGTTGCAGTTGCCGTTGCCGTTGCAGTTGCCGTTGCAGTTGCCGATGCAATTCCATTGCCACATTGCCACGCATGCCACTAATGAGGCTCGTTAGCGTGGTCGGTTTGTCCAGCGTGGATGTCGTAATGTATGCAATACGCCAAATTGTACAAACGTACTGGGCAAATCGATAAAGTAATTTGGCCAATGCAAAACAGGAGACCCCAGTGCCCGCCTCCCTGTCCCCTCTTTAGCCTGCAACGTTTCCATGCCCAGCAGCATTTGGCCGCGAAATGCGCCACCAGCAAATGTTGGCCACATAATTTTGTTTGGCTGAAGCAGCATGTAGCACGTTGACAGACTGAATGACAGACTGACTGACTGAATGACTGACTGAGAGACTGACTGACTGCCTGTCTGTCGGATTGGACTGAGTTCAGTTGGCAGTTGCCTAATTGCAGCACCATCTTGCGGTTATGCGTTCTACGTGAGTTTGTCGCACGTTTGGCTAATTAAAATTGCATTTTTCAGCCACTTGCACCCTCGTCTGTTTGTCCGGTTATTGATATAGCAGCTGTAGCATATGATATCGCATACGTGATCGACTGCTTCAGGCAACTGACCCTGGTCAACAACTGGCAATTGGTTGAGTGCCGTGGCCAATTACGGCTGCTCATATTGGAAAATCATACCAAATGCGAGTATTGTTTGTAAACTTTTCAGGATTTATCAATTCCATAGCTTATAAAATACTTTAGTTATCTCAGTTCAACTAAATGCCAGTGCATATTAAACAATCTGCAGCAAGTTTATCTTTAAATCAAATTTAATAAAACGCTCCTTGGCATACATGGCGTATGTGTGATATTTTGTGGGTTGTCTTGTTCGGCTACAACCGAAATTGCATAGTATGAGTAGTGGATGGCCAATGATTTGCGGTTTTGTCGATTGTACAGGAAGCTTATAAAATTGTTTGCTGAGTTCTCATGATAATGTTTACAGCAATTTTGTTGTGGTCAAGTTTGTTTCATATGTCCAACACTTATTTGTGGCTTTGCCAGCTTTTGATAAAGGCTTAAGCTGGCAATGGCTTTACTCTTATCATCAGCTTAGCTAATGTTGTAAATGCCCTATATAAAAATCATAAGCCATGCAAATATTCAGTTGACTTTAGCTTAAATGATTTAGGTTAACTCCAATAAGCTGATAATTAGATAAATAAATATTATTAATTAGTTTATTTTAAATTAATTAAAATGGTAATTTTATGAATTTGATTTATATAAAATGATCTAATATAAATATTTAGCTGTAATTTAGGAGTTTTCTTTCTGTTTCGCTCTGCTGCTTTCTTTTTAATGTTAAGCTTAACAGACTGTTAACGTTTCTGTTAATGCAGCATTTTCTGTTAACGAGACAGCAAATAGGGTAGTTCAAAGTCGAGCATTGCTTTTTTGGGTTTTCCACCTACTTAACTGGTTTAATTTATGTTTTTGATATGCCCAACTTTTTAGAACAACAAAAGACGTCGCCGCCAACGCAGATGAGTTGACAAAAGCTTAATGACACTTAACATAAACAAGCAGCCAGCACACACACACTTACACACACACACACTTACACACACACACACACACACACACACTTACACATTACATCGCCATTTTGGTAAGCAGCGATGTGAAAAACGTATTTTAGTGATTTTTAATGCGAAAGCAATTTGAAAAGTTTGTTTGCCAAAAGTTGTAATGATAGAGACATGCTTTGGCTGGTGCTCTGGGTGGTGCTTTGGGTGGTGCTCTGGGTGGCTCAATACTTGTGGGTGGCTGATTAGGCATCTACTGCACACATTTTTGAGGCTGTCTGCGACACTCGCGACACACTTGATTGAAATAATATGTGTGTGTGCTTGTTTATTGGCATTCCACTTTGACAGCCGCTAAGTAATCTTGTAAATTACCAAATGTGTAAATTAGTGAGACTAGGTAATGTGAACACACAAGTTGTTGACAGGTAAAAGAAATAATGGCACATAAGACAGCTAATTGGCGAAGAACGGCACTAAAAAGCAAATTAAAGATAAACAACGAAGCAAATGTTAAACTAGTGCTGTTAATATTGAAGTAGAAATGCTCCATATAAGGCAGAAGAAAATGTTGTTGAAATCGGGAAATACATGAAACAAACATAATGACAAAAAAAGGCAGTTAACGAAAATAAAGAACTTAGTAATAAATATTACTTAAATAATTAATAGCAGTCGAATTTCGAATAACATATAAAGGTACTGATAAAGTACTAGAGAGCCAACACGTGTTGCCAGTGTTAAGGCAATACTGTTAATATTAATAGCAACTCGACATTCACAGCTGTTTAATTAACATGGCGGAAGGATGCAAATTATACGCATTGAAAACAGTTTAACCTAACAAATATTGGAGTTATTCTCTCAATATTTATTCATCAGCGGGCAGTGTAGCCTTTGAATGTTAATAGCAGTTTGTTGCTATGATAAGTTATTAACATTGCATCAAACTGTTATGAACATATCAGAGCTAAATGATTAGCAGTTGGATTTAAAGTAACAGCGGACATAAGCTGTTTGGCAAACTAAGCAACTGTTATTTACATAACATAAACATTAACATTGCATCAAACTGTTATGAACATATCAGAGCTACATGATTAGCAGTTGGATTTAAAGTAACAGCGTGTCACATAAGCTGCTTGGCAAAATAAGCAACTGTTATTTACATAACATAAAGCTAATAGACTGTTTGCTGACGAAGTGTTAGAGCCAAGTATATTGTCATTTTGGTAACAGCTAAGATGGCCACTTTTGGTAAAATTATCTTAAATGATGTCTTTTATTTGAAGCACGGAGTTTAACGCTTTTACACTTGATTTAAATGAAATAATAGAAGAAAGTCTCAAGACTCTGTTAGTAATCTGTAACATAACAGACTTGCAGTTATTTTATATTTATATGAATACAATGTTGAACTTTATTATCAGAGAGCTCATCTTAGCTTAAAGACTATGCGGTTTATTATCGATTTTAATTTGGAATAAATTTTGTGCAGTTATTATCTATTTACCACATCACACAATCTCTAACATGCCACTTATTCTGCGGATTTTCGAAAATAACAATATAATGGCAGTAAGCAGAAAGAGGCTAAAAGCAAATTAACTACTTAGCTGGATATTTGTGATTACGGTTGAAACACTTGAAGCCAATTTGATGTTGGTTTTTGTTGCAACAAAGTGTTGTCTAGTCTATTAAGTTTTCCATTATAGATGATAGCGATCAATGCTTTGCACTAAACTCAAGAAACTGTTACGCCCCAAACACACACACACGCATACACACACGCATACACACACGCATACACATACACATACTAAACAAATTTGAACAAGTTGAAACGTAAATCGAATAAAAGGCCCAAAGTAAAAGCAGTTACCAATATGGAAGAAGAAGCCTTCGTAGCGAGTCTTGAGTCGACAAGGAACAGTCAGCAGTGGAGTGGGGGGAGTGGGGGGCAGGCAGAAAGAAGAAGAGAAACTGCAATGTGTGAGTGTGTGTGTGAGAGCGTCATGACAACAATGGCATTTTGATACTTTTGTATGAGATTTAATGAAATTTGAATCCTTTTGTTGAGTGGAATGACAGCACGCCAAAGAGGGAGATGGAGTGTGAGAGAGAGAGAAAGAGACAGAGAGTAAGAGGAGAGCTGCAGGCAAGTTTTCTTGTCTGCCAATGCGATGTCATGTAGTTAAGGTATTTTGTCTGTGTATGTGTGTGTATTATAACAATAGTAAAACAATCTTCTTAATGCACACTTTGGCCTAAAGGAATTTTTCACTTGTAAGACGAAGCTTGTAAATACACACAGACACACACACCCGCACACACACACACGCACACGCACACAGACACTTGCCACTTGCCTATCAGCGTCAGTTAAGCGTAAATGTGTCTCTCTATGCATGTGTGAGTGGTATATCTATGTATATGTATAGGCTATATATTGACAAAGAAACATGTTAATAAACAGCTGGAAGTTTGCTTTATTGTCATCAGGACACACATACAGAAGACAGACGCACAAGACTTTAGGGACTAGCTAAAAAGGGTTCCCTTGTCTGTGTGTGTGTGTGTGTCGTTAAGCGTAAGTGTGTGTGTGTGCTTGTGTTTAAACGGAAGCTGAGGTATCAATAACATTGTACAACAGACGGCAGGCCGTAACAACAACAACAACAACAACAACAGCAACAAGAACAAGGTTCCTTTATTAGTTGCTTGTGGGAAAAAGGCAACAAAGATGTCCTTTGCCAGCAAAATCACACATTTGGGCCAAAGTAGATACACTCCATGACCTCTGCTTGTGTGTGAGTGTGTGTGTGTGTGTGTGTGTGTGTGTATTAAAGCTGTCTTTGAACCCATTGTCATCTATTTGTGCACAGTTAAAACAATTTTGTTTGTGAATAACTTCGTTGTCAAGTGTGAATGTAACACATGCTGTGAATACATTCAGACCACAATTCATTGTGCTCAATAAGACAACATGCCCAATTTCAATACGATAGACATTTCGAGATTGTTAATATTTGGATTTTATTAATAAATTCGTTTAACAATTAAATTACAAATTTATTTAATAATTATAAAGCATTTATTATAAATTTCTATTATTATATTATAAATAGTTTGTCTAGATATTCTTCATAAGGATTATTAGTCCCCTAGCAATAAATTAAAAATAAAAAAAAATTTATTGAAATTATAAATATAAAAGTCAAAGTTCACGATAGCTTAAATCGATTTAAAATTGGTTAAAAAAATCACAATATAGAATCAGACAAAAAATATGTATGTAATTACTATAAACTGTACTTTATATTAAGATTCTTAATACGAGTTAGTTAGAATATAGGACTCTGAACTATTGCCAATTTTCAAGCCAATACAAAACCAAACATTAAAGTGAAGTAATATCTGTTTTCAAAATAATTGTTAGTTATAATTATTAAAACTGACAAATTAAACAAGCACACTGCAGCCCAAAATCAATTGCATAATTTGCCGTTATCAATTGAGCTTTTCACACAGAGTTTCAAAGTTAACAACTCAGGCAAATAAATTGTAGTAGACGTTTAGTTTTGGGCAAATGCAACTGAGAATATTGTCTGCCTTGGCAATATTACACTTAATTTTTGGCACCAGACATTGAACATGCAATTAGGTGGGTTGGGCGTATCTTTCAATCAATATGTGTATTTATTTACTTGCAATTACCCACCGACTGATGCAAATTTGCATTTAAGGAAATTGCATGAGGTGCATCGGATGCTCAAAATTACTAAATGATTTTTCGCATAGTTTCTTGTCGTGTACGAGGCAAATTGAGCTAACACTACTCACGGCGTATACTTGATTTCTCTTTTGTCCCTTTACATATTGGCGGTTTAGGTATACGCAACATTGCAAATGTGTCTCATTTTTTGCTAGATGCCACTCGATGCTGTGCTACTGCAAGAAATTTTAATTAAAAAATTAATCATACGACACGGTAGCCGTATATGGAAGAATTCTCGACTAGTTGCGCTTTCATTTCCTAACTTTGCTGTTGCTTGTCTTATTTTTGCTTCAGCTCGAAGATAAATTTTGGCTATACGCATTTTATGGCAGCCTCCTTGACGAAATATGCGTGTGGTTGTCTCTCAGCTTCTGTGTGTGTGTGTGTCCGTGTTTTTGGCCAAAAGTATGCAGCAAGTTTATGAAAATTCTTTGTTTATGCCAAGGTGTGTGTATCTGTGTGAGTGTGCTAGGTAAATTGTCTTGGTTTGTTAATTTTGCGTTGCTGTCAAATTTATATGCTGGTTAGCAGTGAGCCAACTTTTGTCTGACGACCGAATTCTGTTTGTGCTCGTTTCTAATTTATGGACACACATTTAGATATGTGCGACTTGCTCAAAAACATTTGAAACTTGTGTATATTCTGCTTGTATACTAAACTTTTTCATATAGAGAGCATTTTATTTCCAACCACCAGGAATATTTTTGAGTATAAAATAAAAGTTTGTTCATTAAATAAAATTCCAAACAGTTGCAAAGTTGTATGCTAACCGCACTGATAGCAGAGCTATAACAGGGGCTAGACCAAAAGAATTGCACTAACAATTTACATAAGTCAAAAATCTCCCCGCTTAAGGGAACAATTGAGTACACTCGGAATAAAGTGTGTGTGTTAGAGAGAGAAAGAGTGCACTGTAACAGATGGCGCTCCATTTCTATGTTATGTTAATTTACAGCTCTGCATATGAGAGTCTACTTCTCACAGTATACAACAGTAGGTCAAGAAATTTTATTGACATATCCGTTACTTAAAAATAAAGTATTTGGATAAATGGTATTTGTTAAAATATGTATATGTAACCTACAAAGTAAATATATTATTGATCAGCAACAACAAGCGAATTTATAGAGCCATGTCTGATCTATATTAATATCTAGGATAAAATTTATAATAAAATTAAAAAATTAAGTGAAACCCTTATTTTTGTCAAAATAATTATTTTGACTAACTTTATTGCAGTTAAAATTGCAAAAAACATAAATGTTAATCAACTCAAAAACCACACGAAACAACACTATGGAATCCTTTGTGCACTTTTTTCAACCTGTAAATGCACACATACACATATTTTCAATTTAAACAAATTAGAAAACAATTGCCGTCTCTTTTGCACACACGAGCCATGGGTCAGTAACAAAAATGAAGATTTGCATAGAAAATATTTACACAAGCAGACGCAACTCAACGAGGGCAGAACAACACTTACACAAACATCATCACACACATACATAGTTACATACATATGTACATATATGCATATGCTATTCAAACGCCTAAATATTTTACAAACTAATATCAATTCAATTTGTATGCATTGAGCATCAAATTGTCTCTCTTCGTGTGTGCGTGCGCGTGTATATGTGTGTGAGCATGTGTGTGTGTGTATGGGAATGCCAAGGCATCGATGTGGAAGCTTAACTAAAGCATTCCTACGCACAGGTGACACAAGTTTCTCCAATAATTTATGTATTTCTAATAAGAGCAACAGTCCCTCCATGCAACAGTAGTTGATGTTTATTGTTGTTGTTCTTATTTGATGGCAATCCAATTTGTGGTTAGCTGCTCGCAGCATCCAATGGGAATAGTTTTCGTTAACTTACTGTTGTCATATATTTAATTTATTTATTTATTATTGTTAAAGAAAAATGCTATATCTAAAATCTATTACAAAATTTTGTTTGTAAATATTTTTTAAAAATTTGCAAATAACAATTCAAATAACATAACATCAGTATTAATAATGAAATATAGTGAACTTTGCGACGGCCAGTTAAAAAATTAAGCTGGAAATGCTAGAATGCTGAAAATATCACACGAATTTATTAAATTTTCTTCGCTTATGTATTTAACATTTTATCTAGAATTAATATACCAACTTCACCACGCGAAGGCCGACGTGCACCAAAGTTTCTCTAAAATCAACTGCATTCTTTTATCCAATTTATAATTTTTTTGGTTTATTGAAGTTATACTTTAATTTAATTCACATTTAATTTGCGCCACAGTGCGCCACCTTTTGTCTGTTTGTGAAAACCACACCACCTATGTTTTGTTTTCATGATGAGGGAGATTCAGGGTATCAGGGTAAGTGCTGTCCATCAAAATTTCAAATTATTGCACTTGTTTAATCATCAACCCTATCGACTTTATAAAACTTACGGTGTTCTTTTATATGAAATAAAATGGATAATAAGCTTTGAGGATAGAGGGTATTTCATAGTGTGTATGCTTTAAATTCCGCTGGCTGTGCAAACATGTATGCTCTGCCAGTCGACTGAAGCGGCCACAAAAAAAAGTCCCTCGGCCGGGAATTCTCGCAAAATTTCCCCGGGCGGGAATATTTACAAAGTAGACTCTCCGTCACTGCAAATGAATGAGACGTTTAATTTGTATTGGGATGAGTTCTCTGTAGGTTATTTGCTTAGTGATATTATTATAATCGTATTTCTGTAAAAAAGTTAATATTTTTTAAAGAAAACTAACCAACTGCGAAATGAACGATGTAGTTCATGATTGACTGAATAAGTTCATTCGTTCATCTTAATGACTCGTTCATGTGAACGACTCAGCTCTAGTTGTATTGAGTAAATAGAGACGTGGTACGAATTGGGAAATAATGGCAAATAAACCCAAAAAACAGGATGAGGATACTAACGATTGGAATCAGAGCGATGAGGACGACAACTGGGACGACTGGGGCGATGGCGATGAGGATGATGATAAATTTGTGCATGTAGAGCAGCAGGAGAAGCAGCCGCAACTCAACAAAGCAAAAGCAACAGAATCAAAGTCTGAAACTGTTGCCAAAGCTGCAACGGCAACTGCAACTGCGGCAGAGGCACAGGCACCTTCTGCATCCTCCTCCTGGGGCTTGTGGGGCGGCAAACTGAGCTCTGTGCTGAGTACGGCCACTGAGGGATTGGGCAACATAACGACGCAAGTGAATCAAGGATTGAACCAAATAATTGGTGTGCCCGATCCGGAGGAGCTCGCTCGCATCAATGCAGCAGAGGAGGCAGCTAAGCCCATGAGTTCAGAGAAGCCAGCTCCAGCCAGCGACACTGCAACTGAGGAACAGAAACAGGAAGCTGCCGGCGGACCTGCATTTTCTCTGGGTATTGTAACCACATTGGGATCCAAGGTTCTAAATACGGGTCTGGATACCTTGGAGGGAATTGGAAAGAAAACCATGACCATATTGCAGGACAATGATCCCAAATTGATGAACAAACGCAAATTGCTTGGTCTCGAAGCAAATAAGCCCAATTTAAGTGCCGTGCTGCTGGAGGCCAAAAAGGATGCAGATCAAATGGAGCAATCGATGCAGCAGCTCCAAATAGAGAAGCGAAAGGCGCAGCTACGCTTCGATGTGCTGTTCGAGAACTACTGCGGCCTGGTGCACTACGAGGCACTTGAAATCCTATCCAAGGAATCGCGCCTTAAGCTCGACACGCTACTGGATGCAGTCAGCGGCAATGCTCTGAGCGAACTCCAGGTAGGAATCGCATTAAATGCTACGTTGCAATAGAGATGATCCCTAATTTGTGTTCAATTGCAGGAGACAATTAGTGAGGTGCAAGAGCTGCTCGAGTTGGAGGACCTGGAATGCGATAGTGAGGGCGAATATGAGGTGGAGGAACTAGGCGAGCGTCTCCAGGCCACAATTGCCGATGCCGAAATCGGCATTAAGTTCGATGATGTGACCAGGTGAGAGAGCAAACGTACGCTGTAAAAAGTTCCTGTAAACATAGTCCATTTGCCATTATAGCCACTGGTCGCAGTCCCTCAAATGGCTGAGCTCCGATGAGGCCAACACAGCGAATCTGGAGGAAGCCTATGCCAAGAGCATCAATGCTCTAAGCGAAGCCTGCGCCCTGGAAATGTGCAAGCTACACAAAATTGCCGAGCTGTTGCTGGTGAAGCCACATCACAGCACGGCCAACGAGGTCGATGGCATTGTGCAGCTCTGCAAGCAATTCAATGGACATCTTCAGGGTCTGACTCAACGCTATGCAGCCATTCTGAGCAGCAAGAGTTCCACCGAAGATGCAGCACAACAGGAGGAATGCAAGGCGAGGGTCAACACGCTCTTTGCCGAAATGCTGTCGGGCGCCAAGTACATTGAGCAGGCCTATAAGCTCTTTACGCCAATTCTGCAAATGGGCGCGGTTTAGGAATCATTTAATTTTCTCACACTAGATTTATACGCGTTGTATTTCGATAGCTTGGCATGCAAATTGTAAATGTTTTTTATGTAAAATATAAATATTAAATGAATTCTATTCGTGATATGTGATAAACGTTGCAAGTGAATTTCATTGTCAAGGAATATCTCGTCTTATAACTTTTATTATAGCTAATTATACAAATTTTTATCATCTTAACTCTGTCTCATAGTTTATATTGTACATTCTTGAACAAACTTTTTAGCTTAGAAGTAGCGACTGTTGCATGATTTTCTATGTTTACAGAAAGCAAGCTGTAGCGCAGGGCATTTCAAAAGAGGTAGCCAAAACTCTGATCTATCTGGATATATAAACATTGGTGGTTGTCTAATGCTAATAATTTGCGCTCGAGTGTCCAGGCTACACGCTCAAAACCTTAAATCGGGTTTATACTTTAGCATATATCTGCAAAGATACAAAGAGAATAATGCTATTAATCGACAGTATATAATTTATGTTTTAGGTCATACTTGTCCAGCGTCTCCCAAAACTTGCTGAGCACAGCGCGATCCAAATGCCTTTTATTTTGGGATAGACGCAACAACGTCACCGACCAGCGCTCCACATTCGCATCCAATTTGAGCTCACTGAAGCACAAGTGAAATGCGCAAACTGCCAAAGGAAAATGAGAAGATAAAATTATAATGAAAGCTAATGCTATGTAATTTTAGACGTACTCTTTGAGAATATTTCAACGGGATTGCCATCCCAGGGCCAGCCTTTGAATTGCCATTGCGGTCCCATAACAAATACGGCGACTACACGTTGCCAATCCTGTTGGGATAGTTTAATGGGATTATCTACGACCCGATATGATACGGTCTGATTATTTCGCTTGCGCTGCAATTACAATTACGAATACAATTACAACAATGCATTGAAGATGATGTTAAATAGAGTCTCACCTGGAGCAACACTTCGCTTTCGCGCTGGCAGCCTTGCGACTTCTTCTCTGACGTGGACATGAAACGTAATTCCTGCAGTATATCCTTGACATTGAGCATGGTTATAAGGCTTGTATTGGCAGACGGTATAATGATAATGGGCGTGCGTGAGGGTCGTTTCTGTGGACCATTTGCTGGCAGTTGACGCGCCTGAGCCGTTGGCAGCAGATCCTTGGGACCAGCACGTGTTACGCCCGCTCCAGGCGTCGCATGCGGCATGTTCGCTTGTGCCTTTCGCTGAGCCAACGATCCTTCCGTCACGGATTTGAGCGACATGCCGTGATACGTACCAAGCGTATCGATTTTGAATCCCTCGGTCTCCTCTTTCTGGCGATTGAAACGCTCCTGATCGTAACGATTGTATTGAGAAAGTTGTGGCTGCGGTTTCGCAATACGCGCCGGCTCTGGCATCTTAATGGGATTTGGCACCTGAGGGCGATTGCGTCCCTCCTCCCGGGCCTTAATCCCCTGCAGCATTGCGAAAATGTTTTTCGCAAAGACCTTGCCTGCACTTTGGAGCACTGAGGTGCGTGTACGCCATTGCCGCTCGCGACTTATAATATCCTTGGTGGAGTCCACATCGTAGTCGAGAATTGCCCGCAGATCCGTGCCCATGGCCTCCTCGTTGTCCGTTCGCTTGATGGTTGTACGTTTGTTGGCCAAACGCTTCGCCTTAATTGCAGCAATCTTCTCCACGGACATGGTCTCCGACAGCGACTTAATGTTGTCCATATTAACGGCCGTTTCCTTTTGATTGACATCCCAACGTGCCGCCAATTGTTCACGCACCTTTTGCACTTGCGTTTCCTCGAAGCGTGCCTTTTTGGCTGCTGTTTCTCCACTGGTCGCCGCATCGCCGTCAGCCGTGCGCTTCACCTGAGTGGGAATCTCCAACGGCGCACTCTTATCAATGCTGGCGCATGTCGGCGTCTCACCGTTGAGATAAGCGAGCAGTTCCTTTCGATCCGGACGATTTACGGCAGGTATATCCTCGGCGGCACACTGACGCACATACACCGAGTGCTGAAGCATAACATTCTTAAGCAAGTACAGCAAGCACTCCAGCGTGTAGTATTCACGTGGAGCGCCTTTTTTGCCCGACCTGCAAAAATGCGTTGGCAAAAAGTTGAAGCAAATTTTTGGAACTCAATTTTCAGAATTGCCGGCAAGTGTACGTACCCATATTTGAGATAGTTGGTTTTAACATTCTTTGGCCAAGAGAATTCGCCAAATATAATTTGATTATCACGCTCGATTATCTCCTTTTTGTTTATATTGTATTGCCGCAAAAGACTCAGTGGATCCGCCATTTTTGCGTCGCGTTTGTTTTACGGTCCACGAGTGGTTGTCCTTGAACTGTATATTATTGTAACAATACGTTAAGCAACATTAATTCCTTAAAAACTATACTTAAACAATTGAAATCAGCGTTTTATAGCATATTTTTCATTTCTCACATAGCGTATTATGCTTTGCTGCTTCTTCTTCAACCTCGGAACTGTCAGAAAGAAGTACTCGATGCCTTGTTGATGCGTGCTGCCAGACTGTATAATTCTATCGCAAGTAATAGTATCGATTTGGTCATCTGGCGCAGAATTGAAAAAAAAAACTCAAATGGAAATCGAACTTTTCCAATGGCTTGATGATTGCCACCGTGTTTTAGGATCCAAGGTTGCCACACAGTTGCAAGTGTAGATTCTTAATGCTTAGAGAAGTATAGCTCCATCGATGTTGGCTTGAACACATAAACATTTTTTGGAAACGGTTTTTAAAGCTATGTCATCAGTGTTCATCTGTAAAAGAGATTGTTACTAAACATATTTCTCATAATATTTTGAGATTTTTCGTCCTCTATATAAAATATTCGATAGTGGCCAACCAAATATCGATGATATCGATGTTTCACTCGATGTTTCTCCACCTCTAGTGTGCATGAAGAAAAACACAAACAACAACCACATGGAAAGCTTAAAAATGTTATAGTATTTATACAAAATGTACCACACAACGCCGGCATATATTGTCAATTTAAATTCGAGAAAGCTGAGTGTCTCTGGGCTGCCAGAGGAAAAATCTTCTAATATTGATGGTGAAAGTGTTAGCAAATATGACAAATAATCAAAAATAAGTGTATTAAATACAGAAACTTCGCATTATGGGTCAGTCGGCGGGTAAAATCGGTAAGTGGAAACCAACAATTTAAAGTTATTTCCATTATGCATTTTTAATTATATTTGCACGGAGGTGACACTACGCTTGTCCCCTGCCGGCATCTATCTGATTAAAGTTCATTATTGCAATTGACCGTCTTAATGGCATTTAATACAAATAAATAAGTGACCTAAAGCTAAAATATATGTGAGACACATGGCCCATTTGGCAATATTAAAGGCTGCCGCATTCCAATAAGGTTTGTGACCTTCCCCCCCATACACGCGCACCAAATCAGCTGTTTCCATTAGCGATGACACTTTGAAGCAGCGACAGTGATGGCGATAGTTGTCAAAAGCTATCATAACAAAACTCGTTAGATTTTGAACGTGCAATCAAAACCATTTCATTTTACACATATTAAACAATACAGTAAAGTTTTTAATAAAAATCTATGAAATAATTACATATATGACATCTATATGATATAGCAAACCGAATCGAACAAAATTGGTTCACGATGTATAAGATAGAATATCGCAATAGAAAAAATCCAATCTGCGAGTTTTGTTCAAAAACAACAAAAATTTCCATACTAAATCTTAATAACATAATAATATTTAATATTTAAAATAGTGGACCGATTTCTTGGTAGGAATATCTTCAAAAGCAACAACAAAATTTCATACTAAATCTTAATTTCGATCAATCGATTCTATGGCAGCTATATGATATAGTGGACAAATTCCCGCCCGGTATCCAGAAACCTATTTACCAAATTTGAATTCTGTTAGTCCTACAGACTCTGATCTCGACGCGTTCAAACAGACGAACGGACAGACAGACGGGCAGTATTAATCAACTCCGTTGTTGACACTAATCGAGAATATATGTACATATATACTTTGTGTAATCTGCCACGCCTCCTTCTGCCTGTGACATACATTTCATAAAACTATTTTACCCTTTATGTGCATACCCAGTAGTGCATGAGAAAAACAAAATGCTGTGCCTCAATATAAAAAAAAAAATTGGAATCTACTTTAAGGAGCTTAAGTTGGTAATAAGTTTATAAGCCTTGGCTTATAATAAATAGTAATGAATTTCTAAATTACCTATTTATATGTTAGCTATTTTTACAATTTAAGTGAACTACTTAGGGTCTCACTTTTTAGACACTCAACTAATAATTCTATCGCAAATCACCTGCACTATGTTCGTAAAGCCATTGCTGGCAGACAATCGTTATCCTTTTTCAATAAGGACATCAAACCCTTAAGCAGCTTAGATCTCCAGAAAGTCAAATTCTGAAGTGCTGAAGCAGGCAAAAGAGTGAAAAACTCTCACGCAGCGAAGAAAACAGCTCAAATCGGGGATTTAATCAATAGATGGGCGCGAACTTTGACGTAATGTAGGTAGGTTACAGGTGCAACAAGGAATCCTGTCCAGTTACTTTTTACCTGTTACCATTTTACATTGATTTTTGATTTCAATGCAGCTGGTAAACAATAAATTATTGAATTTATAGCAATGAATTCTTACAAAAAAGCAAAAAAAAGAAAATAGTAAGAAACAAGAACCTAAGAAATGGAAGGATAACGAAGGATAGTGGAAAACCCAATAAGTGAAAATGCAGGGCGCACATTTGGCAGGACTCAGGTAAGAAAGACGCACACATTGACCATGACCGAAACAATGGCAAGGACAATGGGCGAACACGCCAGGACCAGGACCAGAACAAGGACAATACCAATAGTTCTGCCTCTCCGTTTGACTTGCCAAATGCGCGAACCTTTGGGAAAGGCGCAGTTTTTCCAATATTTACCCAGTGTCGGGGAAAAAACAGCGATGCATTTCTAACGGATCCACTAGATACATTCTGATCTCACATATGTTTTTTGGCGGGTATTTCGGAAATGCGGCTGATATTTGATTAGCGTGTGGAGGATATGCGGATGCGGATGGAAGGAAAGGAAAGGAAGTGGCAGCATGCAAACCCAGAAAACGCTAGATTTTGATCGGTTTTTCACCCTCAACGAGCTGCAACAACTGGCACAACTGCCGTGCGCAGGTATCCCGAACCGAAGGATCTTTTCTATATATAGACAGACTGTTTCCACATACACACACACACACACACACAGACAGAGAGATACATGCTCTCATATGTAGAGAAATGCCTGCTGGTGTCCTGTCTCAAGTGCTTGCATAATTTCTTTCTTTTTTCTCCATTCTCTCATAAGTCGGCGGGATTAGTTTTCCATATTTATATACAATCTACAGCTCGGTTCTTCGTTTCTTCAGTTTCCAGTTTGCATATGTCGTTCTCTAATTAAACAAACCTCGCTGAAGAAAACCTTTCCCAAACATTTGTTACAGTTCAGTTTTTGTGTTAATTTTATTGATCAGTTTTCGTAGATAATGCCCAAGGAACAGCTGAAGTTCTGTCAATACGTTAAACCAGCTGCCAATCGATAAGAATATTAAATATTTGATATTCCAAATATGTATTATTCGACTTTTTAACTTGATAAACTATATATATTTTTGTAGGGCTTAAATTCGTATAATTAGTTAAATTAGAATCTTTATACATTCTGTTATCTGACAGCCAATTGAACCCAACCTTTTCTATAATAAATATTCAATTAAAATTGATTTTCATTTGCAATATTTTGATAATTGATTTAATTTAGTTTTCAAACTTGTTCATCAAGGTTAAGTCATAAATTACTATTCCCCTGTTTTTGATAAGCGTTGATATCTAGTTATTGGTGTAAGGCGTATAATATGATGACGTCTAATTTATATGATAAAATAACTTTGTTATTTCGCATAATTCAATAATTTTATAAAGGAATTTAAAGAAAAAATTATTGATAAAAATAAATGAAAATTGAAAGGAATATAAATATTCAACTTATAGTAACGAAGTTTCATAGGAAAAAAAAAATGAAATTAAATATGATTTATAGATTGCGAAAACTATGCTTTTAAGAAGGCAAGACATTTAATAATAAGCTTCCAGCCCGCTTCGCTTTTACCAAATGTTCTCATACCTTGGTCAAATAAAAGCGATGATCTGAGCATTGGGACACGTGATCTTTGTGGCCTTTCTGGCTGATTGTGTGGACAACTGTTGTCACTGTCTGGCGGGTTTCTATGATTCAAGATGTCCTGATGAAGGATATAATAATTGCTCTGGTCAGACCGATGCGATGTCTGCTTTTGCGATGCTTTTGCTCACGGTTGACAGCAGATGCAACTGCCAGTCAGATCGGAAGGGATCAGGACGCCAACGGGACGGACGGACGAAAAAGCATTTAAATTTTGATATTAAAGTGGAAATGCATATTCAGCATCCTGGCAGCAGGCGCGCGTCCGTCTAAATGCGAGGAAATACAGCTGCTGTCCCTGATCCTGGCAAAAAAAGACAGAAAAAAAAACCGAAAAAAGGACGTTGGCAAAACAGGAACCAGCATCGAGAAACCATCGAGATGTAGTGCAAAAACCCGAAAACTACCCCCAAATAACGCAAAGTAACTAAAGTCGCATCTGTGGTGCATTTAAAGTTGGACGACTGAAAGGTTGAAAGGGTTTTCAGGTTTTTCAGTTGGCTATTCACCGTTCCCTGTTTGTTTGTTTGTTTGCTTTTGCCAATTCCAGGTGTAAATTTTTCTGTTTCACTCTTTTATTCCCATATGCATATCGCATATCGAAGAATTGGGTTCGAGTTCGGGATTGGGAATCGGGATAGGATTGTGTATTGTGGCAATAGTTAAACACGTGGCGAACGTGCGCCAGTTGTCTGCATTTAGGGTCGTTTGCCGATAAGACTCCTCCATCGATATTTATAGACTTGAAATTCATATTTTGCCAGTTCTTAAAGAAAGGCGCCCCCAAAAGGCAGCTGCCATCGCTGTCTGCCTGGGGGAGATAATTCTGTCGCTTGCTTCTGTTTGTAAAGTAGTTTATATTTAAATTTAGAATTCGTACATGTCCCCATTTGCGAAATTCCCTCTTTTAGGAGTCGCCCTGGCTCTCCCACGAACATTGCAAGCATCTGCTGGCTGTATAAAGTTCTCTACCCTCTACCTTCTTTTGATTCTGTCTCTGTCTCTGTTCCTGTCTCACCTCAGTCTCTGCCATCTTCTTCTATTGCCATTTGTCTTGGCCCTGACAATTGTCGTTCGGTTCATACGAACCGTTGGGTTCAAGGCTCTATTGTCTTCAGATGTCACATACATACCAGGCAAGGGCCAAGATCAAATTCTATAGCCTCAAACCGTTCCAATCCATGAGTATTTAAATCAATGCCTGTGGAAAATTGTCTTAGCCAAGCGTTTAATGAAAATGCCAAACGAAAATATTTTTCCATTTGCCATTTGAATGATCTCAGACATAAATATCTTCTCATATCAACCCTGTAACCAATGCAGACAGTCTATATCATGTCTCATGCGTTTGCTCGTTTTGTTTTTTTTTTTCATTAAAAATATATTTACATTGGGGTATTCCACTTTTTGCGATACGAAGTTTGCGAATTCTTGAAGCACTTCCATGAATCACAAATCGAGTGTCTTTATCAAATACATTACCAAATGAATTTATGGCTTATTCCACAATTGGAAAATAAGTGTTACGATAAGCGATTTGTAAAAAACTCTATTTATTTTACAATGCCGAGGTGTTTATCGTATACTTATTGGGGTAATTTAAGAAAAAGTCCCGTTTTAAATCGAAAAATTGCGAAATATGACGAAATTAAATAATATTTGAGATTAGAACCTCTTATATCTATCTCAATATCTCTTATACGGAGTTCCACAAATCTGTTGAGCATTTGAATACAAATGTTTTTGAATACCATTGAACAGTAGCCAATATTTTTTTTTTTTTAACTATTCCTTGAGTACGAAGAATCGTAAAATTGATTTGAAATGCGTCTTATTCCATTTTTTCCACATAATGCAACTTCTAAGAATTTAAGAAAACAACTAAATTTTTTTTTGGATCATTAGAGATTTGTGTAAGTTTGTAGTACAGCTTTTCTGCCCATTTCTATGCGAGTTCATAGCGCAAAACCATTAAAACAATTTACATACTTTCCCAGTTAATTTTCGCGTATTAGCACTCAACTTCAGCCAGCAGCTAGCCAACCTTATATCGTCCCATGAAACTGAGAAAAAATCACTAAAAAAGTGTCTTGAACTTTGCTGAACTGTGGCCAAAAAGTGCCGCAAAACAGTTAGCAGTGTCTTAGTGCAAAGAGCAGCAGTTTGGTCAGAATACAAGCCTGGCCTAGAACAACCAACAGCTCTAAAAAAAAATTCAAAGAACAACAACAACAACAGGGCGGCGTTCAAGGTGCACCATGATCGAGCAATAGCAACAACAACAAGGAGAAATTATAAGGGAGGTTCAATACACGCGAAAAGCAGGCACAAAAGCGAAACCATAGTAAATAAGAAACAGCTGCAAGCTGTGCTGCGTTGGTGTTGTCCGCTGCCTGGCTGCACTCTCTCACACACACTCTCTCTCTCTCCTCACTCTCTTGTTCGAACATCCTCTCAGCTAGAGATGTGCGCTTGATTCAGACTTGACTCACGCAACGCTAAAAATTGCAAGCGTACAATAAAATACGAGCACGCATAACACGAACGCATTGAACGATGCGAAGCCGTTTCGGTTGTTACTCGTGACACGAACTCATCACCGCTCAGCTGCTGGCGCTGGCAAGTCAGTCGACCGTTTTTCTTTGCTGTTGCGGCTGCAAAGAAGTTTCAGTTATAAAATTGACGCCGAAGTGTTTGGTTCGCAGCTCGCTCGTTCGTTTGTTCGTTCGCCTCTTCGTCGTTTGTTCTTCCCCGTTCGCGTTGTGTTTGTGCCATTGCAGGGGCAAACAACAAGAAATCAAACACATAGAAAATAGCCAAAATGTATTAATATCAAACTCTGTTTATGCCGAAAATTTGCAGCCGCGTTGTAAATTTATTGCAAAGTTTTTAGTCTCGCTTGCGTTAAGCGATTCGTTGGTCGCTTTTCCGTTAATTTTAAAAAAGTCAGTGTTAGAAAACAAATTATAATGGGTCTTTCGGATATACCAGCCAACTACATGCAACAGCCCAGCCATATGATGCAACAACAACAACAACATTATCAGCAACAGCTTCATTATAATCATAATGCTGCGGCGGCTCATGTTCTGGCCATGGAGAACAGTGAGCTTATGATGAGTCCCAAGGACAAAATGTCGAGCAAAAAGAAAATGCATTTGCTGAAGAAGATCAAGAAACGCTTTGGACTCGGTTAGTACAAAAACAAATTACCATAAACCAATTCCATGCCATTCCAGCGCTGTAATAACTGTATAATTACAGCGTGCGAAAATTCGACATGAACTACATAAATAATTCATGTCAAAAATGATTAAGAAAAGCAAAATAACTAAAGCTACTTGAATTAATTTTGCATTTCTTGAAATTATTCCCACATATTATTATCATACGCTCAACTCGACTCGACGTTCATTCAGTTCTCAGTCTTCAGTTCTGTTAATTAATGCGGCAAAGATAAATAAATACATTAAAACGTAAAACAACAACAATAACACAACAAACAGCTGCGACTTTATGAATACATTAGCGATTTTTGTTGTTTTTGTCTTAAAATGAAAGATCAGCCGCAAAGCAAGACAAAAACGCAAAAAGAAAAAACCCCTTGAGATTGTTTAAACAAAAGTGTTTTAGGCGAGGTTAAAGTGATTTTTACCGGGGATTTTAAACTTTTGAAAGTGTTGGGCATTTCCAGCCGAATTGTTATAGTTATTCCAGTCCTTCCACGAATTTGAAGGAATTCTTAGATAAATAAAACTAACCGGAAGTGTGTGTTGATCTTCACGGGATTTGTGAACACCGAAATTACAAATTGCCAAGTCCAAAACGTTCGTAAGAAACATCAAATTAAGCAAACCTCAAGTTATTTATTTATACATACCACACAATCATCCAGACACAACACACGGTGCGAGCGATTATGTTTATCATAACGATTACTTTTTGGCTTGAACTCTTTCGTTTTTTGTTTTGATTGCTGCATCCAGCTGGAAAAGTCTCTCTTGCCAAGCTTAAATTCTCTCGCTGTCGTTCTCGCTCTCGCTCTGACTCTCTTGTTGCATTCTACAGGCGAAGCAGCAGAAGGTAAAACAAAAACAGCAAAAACTTAAAAAAAAAAACCTTACCAAGCCCAATCCAATGACGCATACATTACTGCCCGTCTTGGTCTCACTCCAGTCCGCCCTCCGCCCTCGCAAAAGCCCCACCAAGTCTGGCCAAATGCCCCATTCAGCAGTTGATCTTGTGGGTTGTTTTTGTTGTTGTTTGGATTTGTACGCGAAGCGCCGTTGCCGCCGTCGGCAACTGAGCAAAGCAAAGCAAAACAGACAAAAAAAAAGTAGGCAGAAGACAAGCTTCATAAGCCAACAACAGTGGGTTAGAGAGAGAGAGAGAGAGAGAGCGAAAGAGGAGTGTAACTAAAGTTGTGCAGTGTGCTTTGGTATTCCCCTTCCATTCCAGTGCCCATTCCCAATTCCATTCCATTTTACTTTGTACGTGTGCGGCGTTTGTGCTGCGTATCGGTAATCAATGAAATTACATTGTTTTTGTAATTGTTGTTGTTGCCTGGAATCAGCTGCTTTTGCCTTTTGTTGTTGTTAGTATTTGTTTTTTTGTTTTTTCTATTATATTTTGTGTAGTTGTTTTGTTGTTGTGATGTCTTCTTCTTCGCCTTGTTGCTGCCTGTTGGCATGCAGACATCGCTCGCTTGGGCTTCGGCTTTGGCTAAAGTTTATCTGCTTTTACTTGAGCTTCTCACGGTTTACTTTTTGAGCTCGCCGCAACGCTTCGTTTCAGTTGGAGCTTCTCTCAAATTTCAAATGCATTATGCGGGCTTCAGTTTTCTGGACTCTTTCGATTGTTACGCGCAGACAAATATTTGCTCAGTGCAAATAAACAACACAAAACAGAGCTTCACAACACTCCCCCAATGCACAGCACACATAGATTTTTCTATATGTATGCATGTGTAAATGTGTGTGTGTGTGTTTGTGCGATAAATAAAACCGCAAAACTTTCTGTTGCTTGCGATGTTTGGTTCGTTTGAATGCGTCATCCTTGAAAGCTTTCAGTCGCTCCGCGTATAACTGTATGATCTAGTATAATTGTTATTTCTATAATACTATTTATAATTGTGGTCAAGCTGATAACGTTGGTTACTTTTTGTTGTTTTCTTTGCTTTGATAAGCGCCTAGTGCAAATAAAGAACACAGCGCTTTCGACTACTTTTAACGCCAATAATATTTATAAAGAAGTTTTAATTACCGTTTAAGGGTGCTAAAGCTTTCAAGCTTTGACAGTAACCTTACTCTAAGCTTTAAGTACTACTTAAGGGTGTTAAAGCTTCCACACTTGGAGATCGGTGCACTCGATCATTCTCAAGTTTACAGCGGATGCGCTTTTGCAGTCTACTATCAATTTTATCACACTTATCATAGCGACCTACATTTCTTTCATGTTCTTTTCTCTGTGTTTATCAGTTAATGAACCAGGCTGACAGCTGAGCACGTGCATTGTAAAGAAACGACAAAAATAAGAGAAATAATATTAATAGTTTGCCAGGCGAATAGATAATACTCGTGCACCCCACAGATACCAGATAAAACTCAGTGCGACTTGGGTGTCGCAAGAACAGCTGTAAAACAAAAGGCAGGTAGCAACAGGTAAGGCTAAGATGCGGGTCGAAGCCAAGGCAGCTGCCTCTAGCCACTCTGGACACTCGGCAATTAAGTGTAAGAGCAACTGACGCAAAGGTGCCCAGAATCCAAAGGCATCTCGGGCCAATTATGTACGCCCAGTCAGCCGCCTGGGCCGATAAATCAACGCTAGAATTGTTTCTACTACCTACGGGTGGGTCGAAATACTTGTACATACATATGTACACATGTATATATCTTAACCAATTCCCAAAAATTCAGCTGTTCATCGATCGGGTTTCTTGTCGGTTTGTTCTTGTTTCTCAGTCATGTTTTCGGAGGCCTCACGGCGCTGTGTTAGCATTAAAATAAAGCTTAGCTATCCATTAATACATATTCACCTATTTACTTTTTTTGGGCCAAACTGGATTTTTTTTGCCTATGCCGCAAAAGAAACAATTTTGTCGCAGCTGTTTGACGAAATTAAACAAAAATGTCAAACGCTTGTTCAAAAATGTATGCAAAATTTACAATATTTGACTATTAATTAAAAAATTTAAACAGGATTAATAAAGTAGATAAAAGAATGCGAAATGGGAAGATTTGGGCTTTATTTTAGAAAAATGAAAAGAGGTAGAAAGAGAGAAGAAACTATTTGGATGCAATAAATACGCGATAAAACAATAACATGCCACTTGAATTATCTACTTAAATGCATTGTTACAACGTCATAATGATGTGTAAGCTCTTGAGCTGCCTCTCTGCCGTCTATTATACTCGTGCTTCTTCTTCTTCTTCCTCCTCTGCTACTATCCATAATGTTGTGTCTACGAGTGTAATTCAACTCAACGCTCGAGTGATTTAATTACACACAAAGAGGAAGAAGACGATGATGAGAAGAAGAAGAAGGAGGTGGAGGGGAAAAAAAGGGTAAGATGGTTGGTCGAACGCTGTGCAGTCAAGTGCGCCGACTTCTCTCGCTATTTTCCACATGTGTGTGTGTGTGTGTGTGTGTGTGTGTGTGTGTGAGGAAATGCAATACATAGACAACTCAACACTGTGTCGATGCAGCTGTATTGTTGTAGCCCTTTTACAATACGAGTAGCAACAATTGCAACGCTTCGATAAACAACACTGTCTATAACAAAACGAAACGGAAGAAAGCCAAGTCGCCATCTTATCTTTATTTTTAAGTATATACGCTATAAGTGTGTATATATACTTCATCTAAATCGGTTTATGTTTATGTGCGTTGTAGCTTCGCTATTTTGAGCTCAATGCTCGCTACTTCTTGGCTGGGGTCGCATGCTTCAACGCACATATGGGCCTCTATCCGCTCCCTCTAGACTCCTACACTCTGCCTACATAGAGTGCGAGAGGGGAAGCGAGACAACGCGCGGGGGTGAGCGAGTCATCAACAGCGATGGAACTTGTAAAAATAACCATGTAAATTTGATTTGGCCACCCTAGCGTCAGCTAATTATATGAGGACTACAAGTATAAATTTGTGTGTGTTTGTGACGGGGAAAAGCTAAAAATTGATGGATGAGAAAATATTATGACTTTGGAGTCATTGAACCCAAAAAAAGGTGCGATCAATATTTATTAGGTGAACACTTCAAGGGCTGCCACCCCAACAACTAATGTAACAGACCTGTACTCACACTGAATGCAAATCGAACTGGTGTAATGCATCCCTGGTCATGTCATCAGATTTCGCTTAATCGCATAAAAAGTGCACTGTCCCATAGCAGCAGCAGCAGCAGACAACAAAAACAACAGCAACATTCAATAGCTTTGACCTCTCGACGGCCCTCGGCCATAGTCGGCCGTTTGTTGTGCAATTATTTCTTCTTTTTCCAGTATTATTTTATTTGCGCGCTCTATGCCCATTTCTTTCATCGTTGTTGTTGTTGTTGTTGTTGTTGTTGTGCTTTTACTCGTTTAACTAACTGCTTCTAAAGTTGCATTGTGTCAAACGTGTTGAGAGCGGGCGTTCGGGCGGGTGAGCGGTTGACACAGAGTGTTGGACAGCGTGAGAGTGTGTGTGTGTGAGTACATATGTGTAATTGGCTGATGCTTTTGCGGTTTCCGCTGCGGCAGAGCGGAAGCGGTTTTGCATGCACTGAAAGTAAGCAGAATCAATTGGAGAAGAAGTAAAAAAAGACAATAGCAACAAGTTGATCTGTCTCACTCGCTCTTTGCATAGAAAGTTTAAAAATTTGAGTTTATTGTCGGCTTCTTGCCTACGCACCGGTCTCTCTCTCTCTGAGGTTATAGGTCACGTGCCGTCGTAACATTGCTATTGTTGCCCACGTGCAGCACGAGTTGAACCGAACGTGTGGCAACAATTAAAGCGAAGGCCTCTTAATTATGCCGGAAATGGTTGACAATTAAAGAGGCGACGCGACGGAGGCGGTAGACAGACAAACCGACAGCACTGTTGCATAGATCGATTACAAAGTGTATCAATTGGTCAGCCCACGTTGCCACTGCGGTCAATTGACAGTTGAGTTGAGTGGGTGACTCCCCCTCTCTCTCTCTTTCTGTCTCTTTCTGTTACTCTCGCAAACAAGAGCTGACGATTAGAGCATAAGCTTAAGCTTCAACTTGCAGGCCAAAGCCCACATATTAACTCTCATTTTAGTCGCTGCACAACCGCTTAAACCTACCTACACACACTTTATTAAAGGGGAAAATTAGTTAGTTGAAATACAACAGCAACAAACAAACAAAAGACAAAGGCGTGGGTCGCGCGGGCATAACTCAATTTGTGGGCAGACTTGTCTCGCCCGCTGCTTGTGGTGTTGCCACTTGTCAGGTGAATTCTCACACCCATAAAGAGAGAGACAATCACACAACAAATATGCTAAATTCTTGGGAACATGTCAAGTCAGCGTTAATTAATGTTAATTAATTGCCCACAATGGCGCCAATCAACATATAATAAATACATATGTGTAATATGTGAAAATTGTTACAATAGAAAAGCCTTGATATGTTAAGCCAAGTTCATATTTTACTCTTGACTCCTTTCATTTCTTCTCGAAGATTTCTATACTCATTATTCATTTTATCTTTGGCAGAAATAATTGACTTATTTTGTTTTTTGATTTCCAGCATTTTATTGTTCTCAATGCTCAGGTTGCTTGAAAAGATTTTCCCAAATGTTTTTCAACGATCTGTTTATGGTCGCAGGGTTATGTGATCTTCATCGTTAGCCAAGTTAACAATGAACGAAATGACCAATTTGATTGCTACTACAGACAGTTTTATGACACCTGCATGATTTTCACATCTATTTTCCTTTTGCTGTTTTTTTCTCTTTCTTCATTTTGAGTATTTCCACCCGCAAGAGGCAGCTGCAACATTAAAGTTTACTCATCGCTGTAGACGATGTTGTTGTTGTTGTTGTTGTTGTTGTTGATGCAGTTGCAGTTGCAGTTTGCAATTATTGTAGCTTGTTACAGGTTTTTTTTTGATTTTTTATTTTGGCCATCCACTTTATATGTATGTATCTCTGTATATATACAAATTTGGAGTCGTGGGAATTTTGTTGTTGTTGCATTTGATTTTTTCGCTCACGGCCAGCGTGGGAAATGTTTGCAGACGCGTCTTTGAGGCAAACGGTAAATCAGGTTTTTCCTTCAAGCCAAATGTACGAAAATCCGAAAATACGAAAATTTGCCTGCTGATCGTTTGGCAGATCGTTCGTTTTCTTTGGTTCAGTTCGGTTCGGTTTGCAGTTCAGCCCTCAGTCCGGGACACGTTTGTCGATGATGTTGCTTGTCGGCGAACTCCAAAAAGCGTGAACTCCAATTTTATGGCCAAAACTTGCCTTAGCAATGGTAATGCAACGTATTGATTGGGCCAATTTGTGTCTTAACTATGATAATAACTGATCATGACGGCGAAAAGGCTAATTGAAATTAAGCCAAATTACAGAAATAATATAGAATCAGGTGTAATTGAAAACTTAAAAAATTTAATTGCTTTGCACGATTATTTATTCAGAAATTCTTTTAATTTTCTTAAGTCAATGAGTCAAGGATCATCAATAATTATAAACTTTGAATTTCTAAAGTTGATCTTATGATATTCATGTATATTTTTTTTTTCTAAATTCAACTGATCATCAATAATCACAATTTATCTATAGATAAGCTATTAATTCGTTATTTAAACGATCTTCCATTCAACAGTTGAAGATCAGCAACGATCAGTCCTATCTTAAGTATTTGCATATATATATGTATATATAGTATATCACAATTTGTGTATGGATAAGTTATTTATTGGTTCTTGAAATGATCTTTCATTCAACAGTCGAAGATCAGCAACGATCAGTATAATATATCTATATAGCATATCACATGTATATAGATATTTGTCCACTTATAATTGCTACAAATGATCTTCAATGATCATTAATGATCATTTCCCAACTATTTCAACCCCCTTTCAATTTGAACTCTCCCTCATTGTAATTATTAGATCTGTTGTAGTACTTGTTGTTTGTTGTGTTGTGTATTAACTCGGTTTGCTGATCAAGCTAATTAATTGACCATGTTCAACTCACAAGCTAATTGAAATGATTGTCGCGTAGCGCGTTAACCGTTTGATTTAAGCGTTGGGGAAAGAAAAGAAATGAGAAGAAAAGAAACACACGCATGATATTACGAGTATTTCATTCATGTCGATGGCGATGTCGATGTCGTCTGTAATTCATTGACGACGTCTGGACGACTATTGAGGTCTGTGTCTGGGCAAAAAGTAGGCGTCGCCAGTCGACAACATCCTGCAGCTAATAAGCCCAGTGCACATGAGAAAATGAGGAAAGGGGGAAAAGGGGCAAGGAGGGAAAAGTGGAGCCGCGAAAAACGTGATTTCCGACTTCCTCGTTGCGGGCATTTCATAAATATTGATGTGTTGCATTCTACAGGCCACAATATATTAGTAGTATATAAGTAGTTGACCATCTTCTCTTGTCTCTTGTCTCTTTTGTGCATTGATCTCTAATGGGAGCTGCCGGAAGCGGAGCTGCTGCTGCTGTTGCGTCGCTTCCTTTTTGGCCCAGACTTCCTGGATGGGCCGGAAGCAGCGCACTTAGCATATGAGTTTGCTTTTGGTTCTTGAATTGCAAGTATACACAGATTTTCTCACTCTCTCTATCTCTCTCTGTTAAGCCCTTGTCTGCTCAATCTTTCCATCTCTTGGCTGGGGCATTGAACGCATTGAATTTCAACCCCTAAGCTTGAGTCTGGCAACTCCAAAAGATACTTAGCCCCTGTCCCTTGTAGCGTCATCCAGCTCGATTCCAATTTTCTTTTCGAAATTTGAACAGCTGCCACAATTTTTTTGTTCCCTTGTATATTGTGTTCGCTTGCAACCCCTGTTGATCGTTCAACTACCCTTGTGTCTAGCTCTTAAGGGTTGTTTTACCTGTCGCCTCGTTTATGCTCGCTCTCTCTCTCTGTCTAGATGCGCAGCTGCCTCAAAAGGGACAAGGGGCAAAGGCAAAGGCAGCTGCCACATGCCGCATGTGAAGGGAATTACAACAACGCGACGAGATCCTTAAGACGACCGCCTGTTGTGAGACGCCTGCCACGCGCCGCATATCAACATGGTAATCAACTTGGTCTTGGTCTTCGTCTTGGCTCTGTCTGTCTCTCTCTCTCTCCTTGTCCTTCTCCTGCTGTTGTCGCAGTTTCTGTTTGATCGTCGTCTGCCACAATTTGCAACTGTTGGCATGCCGCCGCCTGCCACAGTTGCTACACATTCCATATGCCCCAAAAAAAACAAAAATTAAAAACCTGTCGCCAGACGAGCATTCATTTTAATCGACGAAAGATGCTGTTGCTTTGCGGTAATTGTCCGACAGCTGCTGTGTTAAAGGTGAAATAATAATCATTGTAATTAACATTAAACTTATTCGATTCTCCATTTAAACAAAATGGAAAATTGGCTGCTGCTTCGACAACATTCCGTGGAAAAACAAGGCTCGAATAGATTGTGTTACACATGGTTGAGTCAAATGTAGCTCTTCAAGCAGGTAGCCAAACATTCCGTCTCACCATGTGCTAGTTCTCGAATTACAACAGAAGCCCCAGCCATGTCCAAGACCCAGCGAAGTCCATTAACCCTTCGTTCAAATCCAAACCCTTCACAAAAAAAATGTTATTTTCAAACAGCACGTGACTTTGATGGCCAGATTATTGAACTCTTTTCAAAGATTTCTTGACGAGAATTGATCAACTGGTGTTCGATATGCCTGGAAAAATGTATTACAGCTGTTGCTATCGTATTTCCTCGAATAATTCAAGTGCTACGGACAAATAGTTCCAAGGAAGACAGGCAATTTTTTAAAGGAAATTTAAGCAAATGTGTAAGGGAAGAATTGACGAGATTTAAAGCTGAACTAAACAAGAAACTCTGGAAACAAATATGTTGAATGCTGATGGAAATGAATCGAGAAAGAAACTTTATTGTGAAACTAGATTGTATAAATAATAGATGGAAATACAGGAATTTCCTCTTCCCTATAATTATATAAATATATAAATAAGAAAGTTGAGTGGAAACTTAAAGCTGTTTGTCATGAGTTGAGAAAGAAACTTTACTGTGAAACTAGATTGAAGATTCCAATTTAATATATATATTTTTTTCCCTATGCCTATATAACTATAGAATCAAATAAGTTGAATGGAAGCTTAAAGCTGTTTGAAATGAGCTGAGAATGAAACTTTAATGCAAAACGAGATTGTAGAAATAAAAGATAGAAATACAGGAATTTCCTTTTCCAAATATAACTATAGACACAAATAAATCGAATGGAAGCTGAAAGCTGTTGGAAATTAGTTAAAAATGAACTTTACTATGAAACTAGATTGAAGATTCCAACTTCCTGTACTTCCTTTTCTTTCTATGCTCCTCTCATTATATTAATCTGTTTAGCTAAGAGCTTTAAGCTTAAGTATTTTAGCTATTAAGAAAACTCTTTCAGCGAGCTGGAAGCTTAAAGTTGATTTTTTTTTTCCATACTTATTTCGATTCTCCCTCTTGTGTGCTCTTACAGTTCGCCGTTCGCCCTCCTCCTGCCCGGGTCCCAACAATCTGCCGCCATTGCAGTTCCATCAGGTGCACGGGGACAACATCCGGATATCTCGGGATGGAGCGCTGGCCCGTCGCTTTGAGAGCTTTTGCCGGGCGATCACATTCTCGGCGCGACCCGTGAGGATCAACGAAAGGATATGTGTGAAGTTCGCCGAGGTCTCGAACAATTGGAATGGTGGAATCCGCTTCGGTTTCACCAGCAACGATCCGGCAACGCTGGAGGGTACACTGCCCAAATATGCGTGTCCCGATCTGACCAATCGACCCGGTTTCTGGGCAAAGGCACTGCACGAACAGTACTGCGAAAAGGACAACATACTGTACTATTATGTGAACACTGCCGGCGATGTGATCTACGGGATTAACAACGAGGAGAAGGGCGTCATTCTGTCGGGCATCGATACGCGCAGTTTGCTCTGGACGGTGATTGACATCTATGGCAATTGCACGGGCATTGAGTTTCTGGACTCACGCATTTATATGTACCAACAGCAGCAGCAGCAACATCAGCAGCTGCAGCAACAGTTGCTGCCGCAGCAGCAGCAGCAGCTGTCACAACAGCAACAACAACAACAGCAGCAGCTGCCACAACAACAACAACAACTCTCGTCTCATCATCCGTTGCAGCAATCGCGTCGCTCGTTGCCAGGCGGCGGCAGTGGCGTCATTGTGGATCACGAGCTGGAACGTCATGTGATGCCATCGCTGCAGTCGCTGCACTTGGCTGGCACCGTCGGAGGCGGCGGAGCAGCTGGCATTGCGGAGCACGATCTGGCCAATGGATTGCCCCCGTTGCGGTACAATGCCAATGGCCGGCTCATTCCCGTGCCCTTCCACATCACCAAGGGTCGGAATGTGCGACTCTCGCACGATCGCTTTGTCGCCTCGCGCACCGAGTCGGACTTCTGCCAGGGCTACGTGTTCACGGCTCGTCCCATTCGCATTGGCGAGAAGCTGATTGTCCAGGTGCTCAAGACCGAGCAGATGTATGTGGGCGCCCTGGCGCTGGGACTGACCTCGTGCAATCCGGCTGTGCTGCAGCCCAATGATTTGCCCAACGACTCGGACTTTCTGCTGGACCGTCCCGAGTACTGGGTGGTCAGCAAGGACATTGCGGCGGCGCCGCAGCGTGGCGATGAGATCGCCTTCTTTGTGGCACCGAACGGTGAGGTGAGCATCAGCAAGAACAACGGGCCAGCGGTTGTCGTCATGCATGTGGATCAGTCCCTGCAGCTCTGGGCCTTCCTCGATGTCTACGGCTCGACGCAGTCGCTGCGCATGTTCCGCCAGCAGCTGCCCAACATGGTCGCCTATCCCTCCCAGCCGCAGATTGGCGCTGGAGCAGCTGTTGCCGCTGCCACCTCGGGCAATGGCTCGCGCATCCTGCCCCTGGCCGAGTCCCTGAGCAGCCTGAATGCTGGCCAGTTGTTGGGAGCAGCTAAGATGCAACTGAGTGTCACGCAATCGAATAGCACCTTGGCCTCCGCCACCAATGGCAATGGCAATGGCAGTCGCATGATCAGCATGCCCTCCAACGGCGACATCCTGCAGATTCAGCCGAACGGCGGCGGCACAGTGCTCGTCGTCAATCTGCCGCCAGCCAACAGCTCGCACGATCTCAATGGCCAGCTGAGCGCCGCAACGGCAGCGACTGTCACCAGCAGCGGCATCCTCGCCGGCGCCTGCTCCAGCGGCACATTGATCAGCACCACCAGCAGCCAGCAATATATCGAGGTGAGTTTACGGATTAATATCTCATTTGAAATAAGCAAAACAACTAAGAATAAAATATTAAGAAACAAAAATAAGGGTCGACAACAAATGAAAGGGAAAACATTAAAACAAATTATCAAAATTCTAGTTTATTAATAATATAAAAATTAATTGATTTTGTAATTTAAATATATATTTTTTTTAAATCTAAATGTTTGTTTTAAATTCAATTGTTGTGTCGGCTGCTTTAGCTTAAAATATAAAAATGAATTTATTTTGTAATTTAAATATGTGTCGGCTGCTTTTAGCCTGACATTAAATAAAAAAATACAAATATTATTTACTGAAGCTTATGCTTCCCTCTGCCCCTTAGGCATTTGTCTTACTCCGGTTAAAGTCTATAATCATATAGTAATAACAATTTTTATTATAATATTTTACAAAATCTTTTCAATAGTATCCTCAATACTTCATTTATTTCATAAACCTTTGCTGCTTCCTTTTTTAAAATATTTCCGAAATTTAATCAAAATATTAAACAGAGCTAAAAATATGGGCAAAAGACAATATATTTATTTTTCTTGTTTTTACTTCTTTTTTTTAATTTATTGTATTTCCTCAAATTTGATATTTTATTCTTACTTTATTATTACTCAATGTTCTTATAGAAATTCTTTTATTTTGTTTTAATTTTAATTTTTTTTTATTTAAAATTTATTATTACTCAATGTTTTTTATATAAATTCTCAACAAACATCTAACTAATCAATACATTCTTTTTTTTTGCAGCCCATTGCCCAGAGTACGAGCACCTTGAACGGCAGTAAATGGAAGGATAGTCTCAGTGATCAGCAGAGTACGGACTCGAGTGCCGAGTGCACCATTTGCTACGAGAATCAAATCGATTCCGTGCTCTATATGTGTGGACACATGTGCATGTGCTACGACTGCGCCATCGAGCAATGGCGCGGAGTGGGCGGTGGTCAGTGTCCGCTCTGTCGAGCGGTGATCCGCGATGTTATACGCACCTATACGACGTAGACATTGGCGGATGCTCAGGCAGTGTATTTTCTTGAAAGGATGCAGCAGTTAACTAACTTTCAACTCGCAATCGAATTAAGCAATGAGAAAGAGAATGAAAATGAAAATTATTGTAAGAAGCGCGCAAAGAATTTTCGCAGTGTAGTATTAGCAACTTGTTTTGATAGCAAAACCAACCTGAAGACAATTAACTGATAGTTGATATCAATATTTTTGCAAATAACTCAGAAGCAAGCAAAAAAATTTATATATATTTAGACACACTTTGACTTTATTTAAGCATAATATTTAGCTATAGTTATAGTATATATTATATTTAATTTTTTTGTGATTTTATTGCTAAGTGCTACGGCGACAATGCCAAACTCAATGTATTTCTATTTTTTTGACAAATTCATTTGCAACTTTATATAGTTAAAACCAAAGTATTTGTTTAGCTTGTAATTTCATTTTTTCATTTAATGCTGCTATGAATTGTTGTAAATTTTTAATGAAAGTTGTTGCAATTTTGCTAAGTTTTTCTGAAAATGTCGAAAATGATGAATTGTTAAACGAACTCAATTATTATTATTAAAATTATATTCTTGATTTGGCGTAATTAAATCATTTTGGTGCTAAATGTTTTGGATTCGAAAAAATGCGAAATTGTTAAAAGATATACTATGAAAAATTTTGTTTAAGCTTGCAGCAACTATGTGAATTGCACAATGATTAAGTGAATATATGAATGACATTGAATAGAATAGAATATAGATAAAACCAAAACTCTGCCGATTCAACTATTCACACCAAGAGATAACTAATTATTTGATAAGCAAAAATGTTAATAATAAAAAAAACAAAAAAGGAGAAAAGCGAAATTGTTCAGCTAATTACTTTTGCACCAAAACCAGATAAAAATATATAATATAAGTTTAATTTTAAACTACTTAAGTTAATTTCTAGTCAACGAACTATGCTGAAGTTTAAAGTAGAAACTTTCACTCAAAGCCTAAACTAAACTAAAAAAAAAATAAAAGAAAAAGAGAATATTATTATTAATAATGCACGCTATGAAATTTTAAAGAGACGCATTTTACAATACTTAATAACTAAGTAATGCACAGTTTTAAACAAATAGAACAAAAGACTTTGCTTGATAATATATATTGATGTTTGAAAATGGAAATGGATAAACAAAATGACAACATGCAGTTAGAGAATTGCCAACAGAATTAACAAACAAACACACAAAAAGACAACAAACAAAACAAGAACAAATAAAAACTTTACCTAAGATTGTATTAAAAAGACACAAAAACAAATAAACTTATTGATATCAAATAAAGGGAATGCTAACTATTTTTGTTAAAATAATTGGAAACAACAGTTGAAGACAGAGCGAAAACGACACTGAAGTACATGTTATTGCAACTATGGATAATTAATTTTAAATTTTTTAATGAAGACTTGTTCTTATCACAACAAAAATGGAAAAAATGCCTAGTTATGAATTAAAATGTAAATGTATTTATGGAAATTATATGTAATTTATATAAGACAACGCAATGCTGTAATACCATTTAATACTAAAAAAAAAAACAAAAAAAAATTAAATTGCATTTTTTAATTTGAAACGATATAGTCAGCCGGATAGTTTACAAAAGTGGTAAACTTTGAATTTATCTGTCATTTAAAAGTCAGCTGACGGTAGTTCTTCAGTTCACATTTAAGAGTGCGCGCCACTCTGATCTGCTAAAGCATCGATATATCACAAAGAAGTATTGAATTTGGTTGTATGGCAACGCCAAAAAGATGGCAGCCGCATACATCGATAAGAAGTATCGATATCATTGTATTAAGATTTTGGTATTGTACAGCTGCCACGGTCACACTCTACACAGTAAACAGTTTCAGATTTTATCGTGTGTGTGCGCAATTCGTGGAAGAAAATTTGGTAATTTACCATCAAACGATTGCAAGTTATAACAAAAAGCGCATAAATGTTGTGAAAAAATAGTAAATTTCAATTGTATTGCATTAACAATGTGAAAATTGATGCGCGTTTGTGTGTTCTGAAAGGCTTTCAAACGCATACACTTGTGTGTACACACACACACTTGGACGCATACAGGCAAACAACGTAGACAAAATACTAAACCCTCCCTCACTCACAGTCGTTTTTCAGAGCAGTGCGCTGGGCCGTCGCGGCAAGCGACCCAAATAAAGAAAGCGAACAGCAGCGCAAAGCAAATTAGAGAACAACTCGGAATACACAGAGAAACAGACATACACACACAAACACACATACATATAGACAGAAGCAGAGAGAAAGATTTGCTAATTAAATATTCTGATCATGGATGAGGCCAACATACAGGACAAGGAACGCTTTGCGAGTCGCGAGAATCATTGTGAAATCGAACGACGCCGTCGCAACAAAATGACCGCCTACATAACGGAACTCTCCGATATGGTGCCCACTTGCAGCGCATTGGCCCGCAAACCGGATAAACTGACCATACTCCGAATGGCCGTGGCCCACATGAAGGCGCTTCGTGGCACCGGGAACACCAGCAGCGATGGCACCTATAAGCCCTCGTTTCTCACAGATCAGGAATTGAAGCACTTGATTTTGGAGGCTGCCGATGGTTTCCTCTTTGTTGTCTCCTGTGACTCGGGTCGTGTTATCTATGTGTCGGATTCAGTGACTCCGGTTCTGAATTATACGCAAAGCGATTGGTACGGAACCAGCTTGTATGAGCACATTCATCCGGACGACAGGGACAAGATACGGGAGCAACTGTCCACCCAGGAATCACAGAATGCCGGTCGCATCCTGGACTTGAAGTCGGGCACGGTCAAGAAGGAGGGTCATCAGTCCAGCATGCGTCTGAGCATGGGAGCACGACGTGGCTTCATTTGCCGCATGCGTGTGGGCAATGTGAACCCGGATGCCATGGTATCTGGTCATTTGAATCGCCTGAAGCAGCGCAACTCGTTGGGCCCCTCGAGGGATGGCTCCAACTACGCCGTAGTGCATTGCACTGGCTATATCAAGAACTGGCCGCCCACCGACATGTTTCCCAATGTGCACATGGACCGCGATGTGGATGACATGGCCTCCCATTGCTGCCTGGTGGCCATTGGACGCCTGCAGGTCACCTCAACGGCTGCCAACGACATGACGGGCAGCAATAATCAGAGCGAGTTCATCACACGACACGCCCTGGATGGCAAATTCACGTTTGTCGACCAGCGTGTTCTCCACATCTTGGGCTATACACCGACGGAGTTGTTGGGCAAGATATGCTATGACTTCTTTCATCCGGAGGATCAGAGCCACATGAAGGAGAGCTTCGATCAGGTGCTCAAGCAGAAGGGGCAAATGTTTTCCCTGCTTTACCGTGCCCGGGCCAAGAGTTCCGAATATGTCTGGTTACGCACACAGGCGTATGCCTTCCTCAATCCCTACACGGATGAGGTCGAGTACATTGTCTGCACGAATAGCTCGGGCAAGACGCTGCATGGCGCCACGCCGGAGCAACAGCAGCAGCAACAACAGCAGGCGGATCAGCAGCAACAACAACAGCAACAGCATGTCTATGTGCAGGCACCAGGCGTGGACTATACGCTGCAACCGCCACGACGTGAGATTACGCCCACTGGCGGAGATGGCATCTATCAGATGCACATGCAGGCACCACCGCCACGTCCAGCGTCGGCGCAAAACACACCTGTGGGCTACAGCTATGATACCACGCACTCGCCGTATGGCGCCACAGCGGCCGGAGGACCCTCGCCGCTCGCCAAGATTCCCAAATCGGGCACTTCACCCACGCCCAATGCCTGGGGTGCACTGCGTCCCACATCCCAGCAGCAGCAACCACAACCGACGGCCACCGAGGCGTATCCGGCGTATCAGCAAAGTAGTCCGGCGCGTTCGCCCAGCGGTCCCACGTACACGCAACTCAGCGCTGGCAATGGACAGCAACAACAACAGCAGCAGCGACAGCAACAACAACAACAGCAGGCGGCCGCTTATCAAGCGGCACCGGCGGCAACGCCATGGGATTGGCAAAATGCGGCTGCAGCACATCCGGCACATCCGCATCCACATCCGCATGCCCATCATCCGCATCCACATCCGCATCCGCATGCACATCCAGGCGCTGCAGTAGCGGCGGGCGGACAACAGCCACAGGGACAGGAGTTCTCCGACATGCTGCAGATGCTCGATCACAGCGCCACAACAACATTTGAGGATCTGAATATCAACATGTTTACAACACCATTTGAGTAATTCAGCAAGCTCTGCTAAGCGGCTCTCTCTCTATCTCACTCTCTCTCCCTCCTGCTAACTCTGTTGAGGATGAGCGCGTGTCAACACGACATTTAATCGATTGTTTAAATTTGATAAACGAGGCGAAACATTCCCGATTTACTGCACTCGATGATCCTGGCATTTAAAGGAAAAACTTGAAAATAACAAAAAGAAAGTATTTATTGATAAACTGTTTGTGACACGCGCTCAACACTCTGCTACTCTCAATTTTATAATTATTTTCAAGTGCAATCTATAAAAAAAAAAACATACAAAAATACATTTTCTACAAAATTGTTCAAATATTTGAACAAGAAATGCAAGAAGTCAGATATAAAGTAATAATTTGCAATCTCGTAAATAGGCACTTAAGTACATAACGGTCGTCACGTACCGTACCGCTCTCGATATCGATATCATTGCCGCTAATCCGCACACATAAACAATCATGCATACATATACATAAATGTACCAATATTCATACATACAGATCACCACTTCTGTCTCTGCCTCTGCCAAGCAGTGTAAAAAAAAAGTATTTTCAATTTTGTAAATCGTTCCCACTCATAATGCAAATTTCAAAGTTCATTAAAGAACAAAAGAACACAAATTTTATATATGTATACATAATTAAATATTTACATGTGTAATTCCTAGACTAATAAACAACAATTTTAATTGTAAGCACTTGCACACACACACAATAAATCATTGGCCGCGTGCTCGATCACCCCGACCCCCCTTCTTCCACCCACCACACCCTCCCATTTGCTCTCAGCAGTGCAACATTGACACAAATTTGTTGTTATTGTTGCTTTTTGCATGCGGAAAAAGCAGTTCAAGTGCAAATACTGAAAAAAACTTATTGCTTAATTTTATTTTCTACAAAAATTGCAACGAGGAAAAAAAAGTACAAGCTTCACTTTAACGGGCTGCCTACAGTCGCGGCTCAAAAAATGTTGACAGCTAAAATACTTGCGTATTACATACATAAATATTTCCACAACATTGGTAGTTTTAACATTAAATTAGTAAATTAAGCCTAGAGCAAACAAAATCATTTTTTACACAAACGAAAACCAAGTTAAATCAATTTTTACTATATGCTAAGCCTTTGTAATTAAGCAAAACGCTATAGACATACATGTATGCTTATATCATAAAATTGGGAAAATGAATACAATACTTTTGGTTTTAAATTCAAAATAAACTTTAAATACTATTAAATAAAAGGATCTTATAATTATTTGTGGTCTTTTGATATTATACAACAATTTAGTTTATTTCAACTCAAGGAAAATTCAGCTTTCTGCGGCCTCCAACTTAACCTCGGCTTTGACCTCTTGCGGCGCTGCCTCGCTTAGTTCACAGCGAGGCCGCTTGGCAGCGCTTTCAGCCGAAGTTGGGGAGATTGAACGCTTGACAGCATCTGCATTTCCCAATTGATTCATCTCTTCTTCCTTGATCTTCGTTTTGCTTGGCTTGTTCCCAGTTAACCAGGCCAACATCCCCTTGGGCTTTTCAGGCTTTGCAGCTTGTTCAAATGGCTTGTTGCACTCATCGCTCTTGTTCCGTGAATTGTTTACCAATTTGGTAACACGATGCCAAATGAGTTCCTTGGCCGGACGCAATGCAGTCAAAGCTTGGGAGTCGCTCACGTGCTTAAAATCCAGCCAGTCCTAGTTGAAAAAATAGTAATATTAATTTTGTGTATTTACAGGAAAAAAACTAAGAATAAAATTTTAACGAACCAAAAAAAGGGTTGTAGGAAGCGATTTCATTGCTATTAAAATTATATATTATTGGTTCTGGATAATTATAAATAAACAGAATGACATAATATTGTTTTTTTTTGATGCTTGCTTTTTAAGAATATTTCAGAAAATTTACGAAAAAAAAAGATTAAAAATTTCTTAAATTTACCTTTTTAATATTTTTTCTACTCTTAATTTACTAAATAATATTTCTCCCAATTTTGGTGTGGTATTCTTTTAAATATAAGTCATTTTTTTGTGAAACAAACAAATAACCGGTAACTGTTACGAACCCAATTTCCTAAGATTTTTGCGTAACCGATAACCTAAAACCAAAATTCGAATCTAGCCGAAACCGTGACTGTTACCGCTATTCATTTTAGTTTGATACCCTGATTATTAGATACGTACATTCATTTGCTGCTCCGTTTCGAGTATGGCTGGCATGCGATAATGCATCCAGGACATTATTTTACTGGACTCGAATGTTATGATACTATAGCTATACATCTTGTCGCCGCTTTCGTCCTCCCACACATCGAATAATCCCGCCATTCTCAGCAGTTTCACATTCGACGGCGACCAAGTGCTTTTATCATAGATCTTGACATCCGCCTCCTGTGGCACATAGACCAAATATGCCTCACGCTCGGATGGTTTGGCTGCTTTGGTGGTTTGCCACTCGTAGAATCCCTCACAGATGACGACACAACGTTGGCCACGCTTAAAGGGTCCACGATAGAGCTTGGAATCCATTAGGTGCTCCAGTCGACAGTTGTTCGTTGTGAGTCCGTGCTTCCGATAGTCGCCCTTGTGCCACACGGGAATCATGCCCCACATCATTGGCAGCACAATTCGCTCACATTGCTGATCTGATGACTCCGAAAAGTGCGCAGCTGAGACACTGCAAAGTAATTGATTAGTTGAAATTTGCAAATATAATATCATCGAGGGAACAACCTACATAACGGGTGTTATATCTGTGGGCGCAATGTTATAGGAAGCTTGATATCGACGTCCCAAATTGAATTCCGCACGCCATTCGGGCGTAGCATATTCCAGATCCTTGCTGTCATCCTTGGCTTTCTCTTTGGGGTATTTACATGCGCACAACACTTGGTCAGGATCGAGTGTTCTGTGGAGAAGGTCTGTTAACAATTTCCAAATAAAACATTTCATTTAACTCACAAACAAGTGCGACCGCACATTTTAAATTCTTTTTTCCTTTAAATGCTTGGAAAGATGCACGATACATAACATTAACATTAGTTCAAATGGTATTTACAGTAAACAAGTTTATACGGCAGCTTGATCATATTGATTTCAGTCAGTGCGCATATCACAATTGTGAACGGAGAAACTGCCAACTCCATTTAACTTTAGGCATTTACAGACCGTTTTGTAAACAAGTAACAGCTGTTTGAAAACAGCTGAATAATAGCTTGAGTTTTGGTTTTAAGTAACTAATGTTTATAACAACAACTTTTCCATTAAAGATATACCATTAGAAATTATCTTCGAGGAGGTCTTTAATTTAATGGAAATGGCTTTAGTTTTAACTTATTTCAATTCTTGATATTAATTTTAGTGTAGGTCTATCAACAGCAGCTGTTATTTATTATCAACTTTACATGTTTGATTCAAATTCATGTGTAACAGAGTCGGTTTTACAGCGCTGTTACCTACTATTGATATGTGCACTTAAACTCTTATCGATATATCGATTACATTGCTAGTGCAGGTAATCGACGTAATTGTGGAGCGCGCAATTTAAGTGTACATTTGTATATGTTAATTTAACAATAATTTAGCAAAAAAGTATAAACTATGTATACTCTACCGCTTAAAATTGAGAAACAATTGAAACTAATAAAATAGTTGCTATTCTGTGGCTTAAAAGTGGACAGTAAGTATTCTTAGTTTAAATATTCGCACGATCAGTGTTTTTGTAACGGACGCTTGTTACCTTGGCAACCGGCACCCTTTTGAATTCCCCAGCCAGTTTGTTTGTTCAATTAAGTTAGTTGCGTGCATTGATTTTTATTGAACAGAAGTGCAAAATTACACGTCGTCAGAAAATAGTTTAGCAAACCTAGTAAATCTATAATATTAATTGAGTTACTTAAATAATTGCGTTGAATTTGCTAACACGATGTTCGTACAAAAGAAAAAACTGGTCGAACATGTGCTGGCAATGAAGGCCAACGGTGGCAGTGGCAGCGAGGATGAAGAGGAAGAGGAGGACGAGGGAGACATTTTGCAGGTGCAAATTGATATCTAATTAATTCCCAAATATTTTCTAATTAATACCGTAACATATTCAATGCAAGATTATTATAAATAATTATTGCTTCAGTAAGAAATGTAATATGTAACCCTTTAGCTCCTTGTACTCGTTGGCTGATTATGTAATCCTTATCATGGTGTAATTGTCATATAAATATGAAAATGTATAAAACGTAAAATTGCAAATCCGTAAACGTTTATTTCTTGTAGTTGGACAAAGCTAAAACGGAACTTGGCATATTAAATTAAAGAAAAAAGTGAACAAATTATATATAAAATTTTCTATTTAACTAATCCAAATATTTTAATTTCCTTTTAGATACGCAATCAATTACACTTTAATGCAAAGTCTTTGAAACTTCACTCTCGTTGCAGCAAAAATTAATAAAAAAAGCTCGAGAATATATAATCCAAAAGACAATATTTAGTTATTCACTCTATAATCTATAAGCAGCTCTTAAGAGCCTTTTGTGTTTTAGTGACCTAGAAAACCAAAAAAAATTTGTTTTTGAGTCCACGTCTGTCGTTTTCTAGCTGCACAAACTAATAACTTAACTTCTCACAGTAAAGTTGTTCAATTTCATGTTATGGCAATTGTTGTTGTAAGTAGTTTTGTATTTTGCAATTAACTTATGTGACATTGTTCGATTTTTTGTTTGTTTTTTGCGTCTAAAGTATTTTTGAAGCGCAATGTCTATTTTTGAAACTAATATATTTTTGGTCTTTCCCCGTTTTTGAATTTTGCAATGGCGGAATCACATGAAATCAAATGAAATCAAATAAATGAATAAATAAATAATTTACAAATTATTTGACAAATTATTTGCTGCAAAATAATTAATTCAAATAATAATGAAATACAAAAATATTTGATCAAATAATATAAATTTCAATCTGCACCTGTGAATCCATTTGATTCGCGTATTTCTCGTAACCCCAACGGTTCGACGCGTGTTCAATTAATTTGCAAATGAAAATATATTCCACTCGTATGGAATATTGGTAAATACATTAAATAAATAAATGGCTATGGACCCGGACGAAGCACAGCGACGACGGGAAGAATGCGAGCGCAAGGCCCGTCGCGGGGAGATGGACCCCCGACTGGAGTTCACATTCCAGCTGCTGATAGATGCCACGCAGCTGCCCAGGCATCAGCTCATGGACTACATTTTCGAAGGGGATATGGTAGCTTACGATTCCTTAAGTCTGAATAACTTCACTTTAATCGTACTTTTATTTTTTGTAAATTGTTTTACACTTAGCTCGATGAGATCAATCAGCTCTTTCTGCCGAACATGAAGAACAAGCTGCTCTGGTTCTATCAGGAGGTCGACGAGCCGGAGCCACCGCCAGTTGTGGATGCCAACAAACCAGGACCTTCACGCTCGGTCCTGGCATCGAGTAGCTCAAAAACGCCTCAGGGTATTTAGTCGATTAAGTTTGTATATTGAAGTACCTAGTCAATTTCTCTATATGCTTCAGGTGGCGCTTCACCAAGTGGTCTGCCCCCGCCCAAACATAAGAAATTATTTCTAACCGATGGCTGGACCTGTGCCTTTACCGGCGTTTGTATTTATATCTTCCGTGTGAATACGTCCAAGCAGTTACCCGAGGAGGGATTCCAAAAGGATTTGTAAGCTTATGCTGCAGTTGTTATACCCGTAACTTCTATAGAACAGGGGTATATACATTTACTCTTGATCAGCGTTAACAGTCATTTTGACATATCCATTTCCGTCTATATGAACACTAAGATTTCCGAGAATATAAGCGCTAGAAAAATCAAATTAGACACAGAGACTTCTCTAAGCTTCACGCAGATCGAGTTTCTTTAAGATTTTAAGCATTTGAGTTAGAACACTCTTTTTATGAGAAACATTCCTTTTTATTATCCATTAAATAGAACGTAATGACACTTTAAATTTTAAAATGCCTACTTGTATGCAGTAAATTTTAAACCGTTGGAGTTTCCAATTCAATTAAATTCAAAAAACAATTTAAATTGAAATACAATACAAATTTTATTATTTTATAATTGAGTAACGGGTATCTTATAGTCGGATACTCGACTATAGCGTTCTTACTTGTTTTTCTTCTTAGTTTGATGCTCTGTTTATTTTTCACAACTTTCCTTATGATTTCGTTTGGCACTTGCCGAACTTGAAAACTATTATCTAAAAATAGCCAATTTTTGGTTTATTTGTTGGCACGCGGATTATCGGAGTTTAATCCGACACACACACACACACACACACACACACACACACTCACTCACACACACACACACACACACACACACACACACACACACAACTCTGTCAGCCCCAGGGGTATTGGTAATTGAATATTTTGCTCGTCTTGCCTTTTCCCCTAGATATTGTGGCGTAATCGATGCTAAAAATATTGGCCTAGTCACATCGATAGAGCGCATTGTGGAGTTCGTTTTCATGCAGGCGTTAGCTTTTCCCAGCCTGGAGGGCGATGAGGAAGACGTCAGCTGTGGTCTCATCAAGGGTCAACTCCTTCCCGGACTGCGATCCTTTTGCAGCGCCTTGCGTGTTTGTGAACAGGTCTGTGATCATTACAATGTCTTTGCCGATGGCAATGATATGTTCGATGGCTGCCTGGTGGTCGATGAGGTCAAGGACATGGCCAAGAATCAGGAGTTCTGCTCACAGCTGGAGGATCGTGTCAACAACTGGTCAAAGGGCATTCTCAAAATACTCGGCGAGAGTGAACAGTTGCGCAAGGAGAATGATCACAGTGGTCCCCAGGACGAACTCGAGTATTGGAAGAAACGTGGCGCCCAATTCTCTCAGCTGCTGGCCCATCTGCAGGACAAGGAAGTGCAGTTCACTCTACATTGTCTCTTTCTCGCTGGATCTCGTGTCATGCGTCAATGGAAGGAAACGGATCGCAAAATCACATTTTGCTATAACGAGGCTCGAGACAACTCCAAATTCATACAGGCCATGGAGACATGCTGCCACTCATTATATCTGGACGATCCCGTGAGCATGAAGGAGTCCATATTAAGTCTGCTGCAGACGGTGCGACTCATCTACAGTGTCTCCCAGTTCTACAACACGTCTGAGCGAACATCTGCTCTAATGGTGAAGGTAAATAGCTTGCATAAAATTGTAACATTACTTATTTAAATATTTAAATTACTTTTTTTTTTAATTGAACTAAATTAATTTTTTTTCCATTTTTAATTAATAGTTTAAATACTCTACGCAATGCCATTCAACTTACAAAAAAATTATACTTTTATCTGCACATTTATAAGTTTATAAGCAAAAATCTTCTTCAAATCTTAAATGTCCGTCTAAAATAGTACGAGAAATAGCGCGTGGTCCTATTTTTAATATAAGTTTCAGAATTCGCAGCTGTAGGTGAAAATATTGTTGTGCTCCTCCAGCTTTCAGGATATTTGCATGACGTTGACCTTTTCCATTTCCTTGTTGCTCGTTGTCCTTGGGAATTATTGATGGTTGTAAACAATAAATGCAATTTCGAAGCTTGCATTAAAAATGTAAATCAAGTAGTGATAGATTGATTGAGTGGGTACATTCACAATTTATCAATAAGTTGTACTTTTTTTAAACCATTTAGCCAACTTGCAATTCAAAATAAGCTTTGCTTGTTAGTATTACAAATGAAATTATTTGAGCTATATAAATATTTATAAGTTTAACTCCACTAATTTATTGTGCCTTTCAGATAACAAACCAAATGATTGAAACATGCAAATCCTACATCACATGCCGTTGCAAGGAGACAATCTGGTCGCAGGATCGCAGTCTTATTCGCACCAAACTGAGCAATTGTATCAAGCTGAATCATATTTACCACGAGACCTACTATACGGTTAGGGAACAGCCCTTTCTGCCTCATCAGACCCCATTTGGATTTTCCGAGAACTTTGTATTCGGTAAGTAAAATAAAAACACTTTTGATACACTCATTTATACAATTGCATACATATCAAAAACATTTTAAAAACGATTATACCATTTAAAAAATACTTATTTCTAACAACTCTATACACCCATGCCTCGGTTGACGGCCATTGACTTAGCGGTAAATTCGCTTATACGTTAACATATATAATCGGAGCTTATGCTTATTTTATCTATTTTTATTACCAAACCATAATATGTAATCAATGCAACTTTCCTGTGCCATTAAATTGAAATACGTTGTCCAATGTACCAGCGAATAAGAAATGTACCCATGTTGGTACAATTGTAGCCCATGCGTCCGTTGTACAATTCATGTGCTTACATTCACGCACACATTCACACATTTGTATGCATATGCATTTCGTTCCAGGCAAGTTCGATACTTTCTGTGAGCGTCTATCGAAAATCATCAATATGTTTAATCTGATTGACGATTACAATCATTTGTTTGAACGCCGTCTGGAGGGTCTCCTGTTGGGAGAGGCTCTTGAGGATGCCTCCAACCATTTCGAGGAGGCTAAAAAGGAGATTATCTCAAAGAAGTACGATTACCTGGATCATCGCAATGCCGATTTTAATGATGACTTCGATCGGTTCATAAATAAAACGGATTCCCTAAAGGATACGATAGCCACGCTGATCGAGCGCGATTTTGACACAGTCTGGGAGACACCTCAGTGCATCCGGTTCTTGGTGCGCTTCGAGAAGGTCAGCGAGAAAATCCCGCTGACCCGAATGGACGAGAAGTACACACGAATTCTGCGCTACGTGGATAAGGAGGTGGATCGCATTTTGAAGACATTTCGCAAACAACGCGACGATCCACCCCTGGCACGCAATTTTCCACCCATTGCGGGTCGCATTCACTGGTGTCGCGCCCTGAATTTGCATCTAACCGAGCTGATGGATGCGGTCATGGACCATGGAGTGCTCAGTACTCAACCCCTGGCCAGGGATCTCGATGTGCGATTCAATAACGTACTGGGCATACTGCAGGAATATGAGGATGAGATTGTCTCCATTTGGCTGGATCAGGACATAAGTGTGGCCGATGCTTGCTTACTTCAGCCCCTGCTCTGTCTCCAGGGCGATCGATTGTTTGTGAACTTGCATCCCACAATTCCCCTGCTCATTCGGGAGGCCAAGATGCTGGCCAAACTAAATATTGAGCTGCCCATTGTGGCGGCCACTCTGATGAGTCGTCATCAGTATTTCCTAACAATACAGGACTCTTTAAATGTGAGTATGTAAGACAGAGTTGGAAAAACATCGATGGTGGAGATATTCGATATTTTCGAGGTTTTCTATACAAAAATTCGATACTATCGGTAGTATCGTTTTTAACCAACATCTCTTTATTCAAATAACAGAAGTGCTTATTTCAAAGTAGTTCAGTCTTTCAAGACAATATCAAAATAACTAAAATCTAATAAGTCACAGTACAAATAGAAACTAAACAAATATTTAAATAATTTGTCCATAATTTGTCAATTTCCAGCCGCCAAAACCAATTAATTTTGCACTTGCGCCAAGAACAGTGATCTAAAAACGCGGTCTACTATCGTTAACTATTGAAGTCAAAACATCGATGGTGTAAAAATAAATTAAAAATTTGATATATCGATACTATCGTGAGTGGTCGACCCAGCTCTAATGTGAGAAGTAGTCCCTGTGAAGTGTATATAAACTAGAGATGGGCACGGGCCTCCCTTTGAAGGCCGGGCCCGAGCCCGAAACAAATTTTTAAGGCCCGGTCCGGCCCGGTCAAACTTTCAAGAGGCCCGGCCCGGCCCGTGCTCGATATTACTATAGAAAAAAATTTTTTTTTACTAATATTTCTTTATTCATTATTTTTTTTATTCGTTTCTTAAATCTAACCCAATTAAAATTTACATATTTTTATTTGTATTCAATTTTTTAAATGTATTAAAATTTGTAACTTACATATTTTTATGTAAAAAAATTATTTTGTCTAAATTAGAGCTTATGAGTCTGGAACGTCTATTACTTAAAATATTTCCCGATGTGGAGAAAATACGCTCACTTGTTGCTGAGCTTACTGGAACGGCTAAAACTCTTAGTGCCAACGTTTGTAATAACTTTAGCTCGTTTGCATTTTGACAAATCGTTAAAATTGGCGTTTCGCACGCAACTGATGTGGCCAAATATCGTTCTATTTCAGAATCAATAACATTTTTTTGTAGTTTTCCTTTCTTTGAAAAATTTGAATCTAGATACTGAGAAAATTCATGATTTTTTTGAGCAGGAGATTCTGGTACTAAAAGTTCCCCATTTATTTCGGAGAGCATTGCTTTAATCGTGCATAGCACATTCTCTCTTTTTTCTTCTGATAAAAAATGCATGTTCTTGAATGGTGGATTTAAAAATAGGCCCTCTAAGTGAGCGGTTATGGGAACGAATCGTTTTATCAAAGACTGCATAGTTCTGTCTTTCAATTCCATCATTATTTGACTCTCAAAGCAATCAGTAGTACAGATTTGAATTAGTTTTTCGTACCACAGCGAAAAATTTGTGCATAGTAGGAACTTTTTCTGCGCTTAGTTTTTCCGAGCACTCCTTAAATTCTTTTAAAAAGTCCAATAGGGGCTCCATAAAATCAAAATCCAAATTTGCTATACGTAGAAGCTCATTTTTTTTAAGTAAAAGGCTTTTAATTTCCCTTTGAACTTGGTGTATGCTGTCAAGCATAGTATATGTCGAGTTCCATCGGGTCCTTACATCCTGTTTTAACGTCGTGGTCAATTTGTTATTAAGCTCTGAGTGCTTAAAGTATTTAACAAGATTTTTTGAACAATCTATTAATGCTTCAATTTCCCGAAGAGCATTTTTTTCAATTACGTCTTCCATAACTAAGTTTAAGTTATGGCAAGCACAAGATATTCTCTTATATTGCTTGAAAGCGGCAACAACATTTGCTCCACTGTCAGTAACAAATATAGATGAGTTTATTTTATCCAGAATATGGAACTCCTCAAGAATATTTTTAATATGGACTATGATGTTCTCACCAGTTTTTCGGTCATCTAAAAATTCACGAACTCCTAAGAGCGCAACTTTCAGTTCGAACTTATTATTTATATAATGCGCACTCAACGAAATAAAGCTTCTTTGAGTATGTTCGTCGGTCCACATATCTGTTGTAAATGCCAGGTACTGATCTGCCACATCTGACATTATCTGTTTTTTTAATTTGTCGTACTCCGCTGTCATAACTCTGGTACTTAGGCACTTTCTTGGTACGGCCAGATCGAGGAATCTCTGATGTCCGAACTCGGCACCCACATTGATGAGCTCCTGTGCGTACTCTTGAAAGCCTCTACATACAAAATGAAGAAAATAGATTTTATAGAAGAATAATTTATCAAAATATGTCTTTTCCTCACCTTCAGTCAGACTGAGTGGACGCAAATCTAATGCTACTAAAGCAAGTTGCTTACGTTCGAGTCTATCCAATGCACTCTTCGGTACTATTTTCTTATAAAAAGTTTCGAGTTTTCGCTTAGCTCATTTGTGGCGGGTCAGCGTTCCAGGGTCCTGCTTGCTGTTGAACTCCAACACACATCTGCACTCAATGCAGCAGACAAAATCAACCACAGCATTTTCGTATCGAATTAATTTAAACTTTTTCCAAATATCACTTCTACCGTCCTCCTTAGAAACAAATTGAATCTTTGAATCTTTTTTAATGATCGCGTCTTTATTCTTCTTGCCGCTTCTTCTTCTTATGAACACATGTCAAATTAAGTTTGACAAACATATCGATAAGTGTCAGATCGACAGAAGAAATGCGTAAATAATATAGCAGTGACTTATAGAAATATTTTGACCAATCGATATTAAAAATATTTTTTAAATCGTGACTTTTCGGGCTTTTGGCTTAGGCCTGGGCCCACACGAAAAAAAGCACGTTTTCGATTTTCATGCACGAAGCCTGGGAATTTTTTGAAGAGGCCCGTGGGACACGAAGCCTGCACAGGCCCGTTTAGGATTAGGATTAGGGCGACGATATGTCTGTCTGTATGTTGCAATGCTGAATGGTCTTTCAACTGAAAAGGAGATCAGATCAGTTGTAAAAGATGATTTAGGACGAAAAATATATGATTTTGCCGTAATGATATATCATATAGCTGACACACAGGTTTGAGTGATTCAAAAGTTTTGAACAGAATAATATTTTATATGTTCTGACCCAATTTGTCTTAAATCGGACTACTATTTCGTATAGTTACAAAAGGTATAATAAGTGCAAAATCGAGGCTTCTTGTATGTCAGGAGATCTCAACGAAACTCTGCAGTTATGTGTTCGGTATTGTCTTAAAAATCCTTATCCAAATTGACAAAATCCAGACTTTTAACAAACAATCAGAAATTTAGTGAAAGGGTATCAAATCTTCGGCTCGCCGAAGACAACTTTTATTTGCTGTTATTCCTCTTCTATTACCACATTCTGCTGCTGTTTGCAGAGTCTTATCAAAATGTTTCTGTCAACGGTGAAGGCTGTCAAGCTGGAGGTGCGTCCCCTGTTTCTGCCACAGTTGGTTCGTCTGACGGCCATGTTGAAACCGGGTCTGCACAGCATCAATGTAAGTTCCACATTCTCTCACTCTCTCCCTGTCTCTCTCTCTGTCGAACAATTGCTGATTTTCTCACTTCCGTTTGCAGTGGACAAATCAAAACTGGACACAATTCTATGAGCGTTGTAAGCAGGCCATCGAAACATTCGAGGTGCTTGTGGCCCGCGTCCACGACATCTACTCGAATCGCATACTCAACGTTCTCATGTGGATGCAGGATGTCTCACTTCAGATTCTGCCAGCAGGTCGGTGTTCCCTCTCCCTCTCCCCCACATGCGCACTTCTAATTGCTGAACACCTTTTGAGTCTATATTTTAATTTAATGCTCTTGAAAACTTTTCACATTTGTTCCTGACGCAGACGATGAAATCTGGACAGTTGATGAATTTCTAGAGCGCAGCGAGGAAGCCTGCAGGTGGGTGAGGGGGTATTTTACCTGTCACCTTAATGTGTGTGTCTGTGTGTGTCTGTGTGTGTGTGTGTGTGTGTGGCATGTGGAAGCAAAATTCTTTTGAACTTTCTACAACAGACGTTGAGGCCCTGTGGTTGTCTGTTGGCTTTGTGTGATTTATTGGATTTATCAATTTTAATTTATGTATGAGCTTTTCAATTTGCATAGTTGAAAGACTCGATCTAAAGATTCTTTGGCGTGAAAGGGTTTTCATTTCAAAATAAGATGTCTAAAGTCATTATGTACCTTGAAATGATTGGAAATTTCTTGTACTACGAGTATAAAATTGCTATTCCACATTTAATACAATACGCTTTTCAAGCGAGTGACAAGTCAATCTGGAGGAACTAAAAGCTTTTTATTTAATCAAGCAACTGTGCAAATATTTTTTAAGTTTTGTTCATTTACAAACCAACAGAAAAGCTGCCATTGAACTAAATCGAAAAAGTCAAATGGTCTCCGAGGCGGTTGAGGAGGTGTTGAATTTGGTAGACAAGGCAACGGAGACTTTCAAGGAGATTGCAGGCGACGATGTGGTTACCTTGTTCGATGGTGAGTAAACAGTGCAATTGACTAAATGTTAACTACATTCATAATATATATATGTAATTCTCTCACCCACAAGCCACCCCAAAGGGAGAACAAACAGGTTCTGGTGGACGCAAAGCCGAGGACGCAAACACTGGAGGCGGAGGAGCTGCAGCTGGTTCAGGAGGTGGCGGAGGAGGAGGAGGAGGAGGTCAACAGCAGGACTGGAGTATTTTATGGTCCTGTTTTGAGAATCCCCTGACGCTGCTCTCCACCTCAGATAGTCTGCCCAAAGGCATGCAAGTGTGTCTAGTCCATCAAATCCAATAAATACAATGCTCTTCTTTAACAAGATCTCCCAATTAGGACATGGTGTGCAATGCCGTCGTGGAGATGCGACGCTACTACAGCCGCAAGGTCATCGATGTGCTGATCAAGGTGATTCGGGCGGCGCTGGACACGATGCGGCGTCGGTTCATCGCCGACGAGCACGAGATGGCGACCAAGAAGCCGATCTTTGCGCTGCACGCGCAGCTGCAGATACCCAATGTGGTGATCAAGCCGAGTCTGGACGAGCTGCAGGATATTTTGGTGACGGCTGGCAAGAATATCACGGGCATTGCGAAGGGTGTGGCCCAATGGACTAGCGGCAAGGATCCGCCGGTTCGTACCACACCAATCAATAGCTTCGCAATGTTCTCCAAAATCTTGTCTTACCAACCGCAGCAAGTTTCGATGACGGCGCAGCCGCGCGTCGGACGCAACCACACAGATGCTTTAGGCGGTGCAAAGAATCGACGCCGCAAGATCTACTGTCTGGCCTCCGAGGAGCGACCCCAGATGCCGCACATGCTCAAGAGCTTCTACTCGGCCATTATGGACAACAAGGAGGTGGCCAAGGCACTCAATCAGCTATCCAGCTGCACCAAAAATGTCAAACCCGAAATCCAGACCTACATCAAGCGCTGGAAGCCCTATCATTTCCTCTGGAAAAACGATCGCACCACGCGCCAACTCATGGAATTTGGTCTGCAGCAATTCGAATCCACATTGCGTTGCTTGGCCGAATTGGATGCGAACCTGCTAATCGAACCGGACATGGAGGTCTTTGGCCAGTGTGTGGCTGTGTACAATGAAAGGCTCAAGTATGGTTTGGCCATTGAGATCAAGTGTAAGTAGTCCAGCCAAGGCTAGTGTGGCACTTAAGGTAGAGTATCTGGAAAACGACAAAGTTATTCATACCTAAATTGAATTTTCGACCTATTCCAGAATATTCGAATTAATTCAGAATTTGCTGGAAATTTGTTAATCATATCTAAGACTATTATATCTGAAATTTGTTGTGGGTATATTTATCATATTTTAGCTCACTGTTTGTAGGTTTGAATGAAATATCTTTTAAAAGTAAGAGTTTTTCGAGTAAGAGTAAGAGTTTTGGTGCGACTATAATAGACCAAAGTTAAAAGAAAGAATTTAAAAACAAGTTAAATTTTTCAATAACTAGATAATATAGTTGTTTGATTCGCAGATTTTGACATGCAATAATTAATTTATGTGTTATTTTATTGACTTCAAAATATTTAATTATTGTCTGATTTAAATTATAATGAAATATTATAAAAAACAAAAATTTCATGCATTTGAGAAGCAAGACAATTTCTATTTCTGTGTGATAATGATGCCTGAACGGGTAGGACAAGATTCGATTATAGAAAGTGAATATAGCTGTGAACAGTTATGATTAGATTATGTCAGGCAATACTACAATAGTTGAATAAGCTCTTCCTAATCTCCTTAAGGAACTTCCTTCACTATGCTTCCTTCTATCCATCTTTAAATTGATTTTCAGACGTCTCAACGTGGGGCTGTCTGCTAACCTCGCGAATTAGATAAATTCTGTTTCTCATTTCCACTGCCAACACCTGTAACATTTATCAGCTTATCAAACACATATTTGACACCCACACACTGAGAGACAAGAGCAAATACTGGTGTGCAGGGAGCTATTCAAATTTATTGGTTTCCAATTAGGTAATCAAATTTATTTAACCGAATTAGCCGCACAATGGAAGGCACCACAAATAAATGCCCATCGTTGAGGCAAGGAAGTGTGGCACAGGCACAGATACCGACACAGGATATCATCTCCCATGTCTGGGTTGTGAATGCGAATACCGAATACGAAAATCAATTAGCCCCTACCCCGACAGGTCACAGACGCCATTGATAGCTTGGCACGCATTGATTAATGGCCATCGATGTCCTTGGATATATCTTGAGGATTGAACAGAGTTTTGGCTATTTCTATTTACAGCATGCAACCATAAAATTGGCCAGGCCATGAAGAAGAAGTACAAGAAGGAAATGGACTATGTCTATGCTGTGATCAACGAAATGGATCGTAAACTCGACCGACCCATTCGTGACCTAGACGATGTACGCATGATTATGGAAACCTTGGGCAAGATACGTGAGCAGGAGGTGGACATGGAGCTGCGTATTGATCCCATAGAGGTGAGTCTTCATACCAAGTGTGTGTTCAATTATATTCTAAATTTACAAGTATTTTAACAATTTATTTGATAACACTCAGACATTTTTACCTTTGTTGTTTTGTTGCTTGTCTTCTTTGTCACTGTGGACGGCAGTCCGCGCTAGTGACGAAAGATTCACGAAGGGTGCAACAAACGAATACGTACAGGAAAAATTGTAAATTTGTGAGAGTATATAATTTTGATTTAAATTAAGAAAATACTTTAAATTAATTAGGCTTATCCCGATTAAATACGTACGTACATTTCTGTACAAAAAGATTTGTTTTTTAAAATTTAAACAAATTTTAATTGTATTTGTGTACCGGTATGTACCGGTACTAATACCGGAACAAAAAGGGAAAAACTGAAATAGAACCTTTTATCGAATCAGCTGTTTCGGGACGTGCCCAAAGCGGAACCGAGAATTGTTTCGGTTTGCTTCCCTGGTTTAAGTTAGCAAAATGCATACTACGACTTTTGGTAACGCTACCTGGTTCGTAAGATAGGGTAGTGTAAGTGGGCCGAGCAAAATATAAATGGTTGCAGTGGATGGGGCCGTTAAAACTTTCAGGAAAAAATTCTGTTTCTCTTACTATTCTTATCAAAAAGACGCGTCGATTGATACCTCGATCATCCATATTCGACAACTGAAAATGAGATGAAAAAGCAGTTTGTCTGTTTGTTTGTTTGTATCAAAAGCTTAGTAAAAAGCTTAGATACTTATATTAATTTCAAATAGCTTAAATGTTATAATAAATATATAAAACCATTTCTTTGTTAGCAGATAGATAGAGAGAGGGTGAGAAAGAAGGCGATATTGAAAGAGATAGTGGGAAAGGCGGACAGAGACTTAAGAAAAATAAGTTTAATTTAAATTTAAGTATTCAGTCGGGGCCGTATCATCATAACGGCTTTTTTCAGGGAGTATTCCCAGCCCCGGAACTCGTACCAATTGATGCCTTTTCCCCTTGTCTTGTCATTATATTTTCCCGTCAATTGGCTGTAAGAATTTGAGATTGAGATGAGAAGCTTAAAAAAAAACAATGCAAATTGTTTCGTACCTCTCCTGACAAGCGTTATACCACCAGGCGCCAGTATACTTAATAGCACAGTTGTCGGAATAATTAGCGTTATTCTGATCAAAGGTAGAAAATTTCATGCCATGTTGAATTCTGAGTGAATCACCAGCAGTTCCAGAAGCTTTCCCCAGAGTATATAAGGCGTATTTGTGATCCTCGTCGCCGATTGCAAATCTCTCATACAACTCAAACTTTTTAGTACCCTCAAAATCCTCGAGATCTACGAGCAACTCCTGAAGTCAGTGCATGTATTTTGTCCAATCCCAAAAAGAACTCTCCATCCAGTTCTCCGAATCCCTTTTTGTATGTATTCCAGTCCCGATAAAAATCTTCACTTCCATCCAACCGCCTCAAAATGACAGTCCAACCATCTCCACGAGTCTCTGAGTCGCATGTCACTTTAAAGGGATGCTCACTGTAGCTGGGGAGTAGAATCTCGTAGATGCCACTAGGCTGAGAATTGGCTGCTGTTTCCGCACAGCTACTTCCGTGAGCTCTGGAGCGCATTGCAATAGTTTCGTTAAACTCCGAATTTTGAATAGTTTGGGAAAGTATTGGGAATGAATTTATTATTAAAACTGTGCAACTTATTTTGAACAACATTTTTGTGGCTGTAACTAAGGGAAATATGTGGAAGTCTGAACTGACCCGTTGTTTTTATACCCAAGTCAATTTAAATTGCACCAAATGGGTATAATACTCTCGTGCAGATGAATGTAACAGCCATATACCATTAAAAACTATATATTTTTAATAACTAATTACAAGAATAATTATAAAGCAACAGTCTTGAGTTTTGGCTCACATGATAGTTATCAAAATGTTGAATTAACATATGTTAATTTGCAGAGTAAATATAGAGTCTTTCACAGTCGAGTTCACCTTCCTCCTAGTTAAATTTATCGTTCTCCAAAGAAAAACACTTTATATAACAAATTTGTTATAGATATTGATATGATGATGTAAATCTATCAGTGTATAATAAATGTCAAATGTTTTGTTCTGTTCAACGCTTTAGTCTCGTTGAATCCATTAGTTTCTTTAAGATTTACAAGGTGGATCGAATCTTAAATAATTATGTAAGAATTTTTTGAAAAAAAAAAAAATCTTTACGAAAACATTTAAATGCCCCAAAAATTTCTGATATCCAATTTTGTGACTTAAATGTTAAATGGTACACAAATAATTCTTAAGGAAAGGCTTGGAATTCGGCACATTGCGCTAAAAGTTCCGATTCTTCATTTGAATTTAGTATTTAAAAATAGTTTTGTTTTTCAAATTTTTTTTTAGAAAAATATGTTTTATTGGTATTATTTGGAGATCGACATTTTGATTTTTTTTTTTCGATTTTTACATTTTGATATTAAATCTGATTCACTGTTGGAACTTATATTACTTTTTTCATTTCACTTTTCAGGAAGCGTTTAACGTGCTCACCCGCTATGAGGTGCAAGTGGAGCGGGAGCAGTTTGACTTGGTGGACAATTTGCGGGCCACGTTTCAGAATTTATTGGCAGGAGCTTTGCAGGCCCAGGTGAAGCTGCTGGACATGCAGCCGGCGTTCCAGGGCGACTTGCGCAGCAATCTAGACAACTTTAAGCAGGATAAGATTGCATATGTGACGGAATATCGCACAGCGGGACCCATGCAGGCGGGTCTAACGCCGCGCGAGGCTTCCGATCGGTTGATATTGTTCCAGAATCGTTTCGAGGGCATGTGGCGCCGTCTGCAGACGTACCAAAGCGGCGAGGAACTCTTCGGTCTGCCACAAACAGATTATCCAGAGCTGGGCCAGATACGCAAGGAGCTAAATCTGCTGCAGAAGCTATATAAGCTATATAACGATGTGATTGATCGAGTCAGCAGCTACTACGATATACCGTGGAATGAGGTGGACATTGAGGAGATCAACAACGAGTTGATGGAGTTCCAAAATCGTTGTCGCAAGCTCCCAAAGGGCCTCAAGGAATGGCCCGCCTTCCATGCTCTGAAGAAGACCATCGATGACTTTAACGACATGTGTCCATTACTGGAGTTGATGGCGAATAAAGCCATGAAGCCACGCCATTGGCAGCGGATCATGGACGTTACTCGCTACATCTTCGAGTTCGACTCGGAGGGTTTCTCGCTTAAGAACATACTCGAGGCGCCGCTGCTCAAGCACAAGGAGGACATCGAGGACATTTGCATCAGTGCCATGAAGGAGAAGGATATCGAGGCGAAGCTCAAGCAGGTGACCAACGAATGGTCTGTCCACGAGCTCCAATTCATGAGCTTCAACAATCGCGGTGAGCTGTTGCTCCGCGGCGACACAACGGCCGAGACAATTGGCCAGCTGGAGGATAGTTTAATGGTGCTCGGTTCATTGCTATCGAATCGCTATAATGCGCCCTTTCGCAAACAAATCCAGCAATGGGTCTACGATCTGTCCAACTCCAATGAGATACTGGAACGCTGGCTGCTCGTTCAAAACATGTGGGTCTATCTCGAGGCCGTCTTCGTCGGCGGCGACATTGCCAAACAGTTGCCCAAGGAGGCCAAGCGATTCTCCAAAATCGACAAGTCCTGGCAGAAGATCATGCAGGTAGCCCATATATTTCTAAGATATCCTTCAAGTTCCGATTCTTAAATATTTCTTATTCAGCGTGCCCACGAGACTCCAGGTAAGTTAAGATGCATCTTATTCCTTTGCTATATCTATTTGTCTTTCTAAAATTTACGCAACTACGGAATAATCCATTTCTTTTGTGTATCGAATTTATTAATATTTATGAAATAAATTACATTTGATAATAATAAACAGGCGTCGTGGCTTGTTGTGTGGGCGATGATTTGCTCAAGCAGCTGCTGCCTCATCTTCAGGAGCAGCTGGAAATTTGCCAGGTATGAAATTATTAACACACTGTTATTGCATGTCAAAATACTTTCTTAACTCAAAAGCTTAAGGTAATATTACAAAAAAAAAAAAATATCTTAATGCCTTGTTTGTTAATATACTTAAATTCTGGCTTTCTGAATAATCAGAAATTATACTTTAACTTAAAATATATTTAGAAAATTTATAGCCTCTTTTTACTAAATATTAAATCAGAGCAAATAATTATTTTGAATTTACACAACACATAAATTAATTTAAAATCTGAAATGTTTTTACATTATATAAAAGTTTTGATAATCTAATATTCCTTTTTAATATAAAAATGTTAAATAATCCACATATATTCCACAATTCCATAGAAATCTTTAAGTGGTTATCTAGAACGCAAACGCATTATGTTTCCGCGATTCTTCTTCGTATCGGATCCAGCGCTGCTCGAGATTCTTGGCCAAGGATCCGATTCGCATACCATACAAAATCATTTGCTAAATATATTCGATAACACCAAATGCGTCAAGTGAGTGAAACTAAAATACTTGATTACTATTAAATATCTAAATATTATTTACTGCAGATTCCATGATGTGGAGTACAACAAAATGATGGCGATTATAAGCAGCGAGGGCGAGATGATTCAACTGGACCGCGCCATTCGAGCCGAGGGTTCGGTCGAGACATGGCTAACTCAATTGCTGGTCACAGCACAGCAGTCACTGCATTCGATAATTCGCACCGCATATGTGACAATAAATGATCCGAATTTCACGCTGTTGAGCTTCCTCGAGAAGGTGCCGGCTCAAATCGGTTTATTGGGTATACAAATGATTTGGACACGAGATGCAGAAATGGCTCTGATGCAGGCCAGACATGAGAGGAAGGTCATGTCCGAGACGAACAACAAGTTCCTTGAGATGCTCAACACACTCATCGACCAGACCACTCGGAATCTGTCGAAACGGGAGCGAACGAACTTTGAAACTCTGATTACCATCCATGTGCATCAGCGGGATATATTCGATATACTGGTGAGGCATTTCCTATATCATAAAATAAAACCTACTCTTACATATGTCAACTTTCAGTGCCGCATGAACATCAAGTCATCGAATGACTTTGAGTGGCTCAAACAGTGTCGATTCTACTTTAAAGAGGACCTGGACAAGACTTGGATATCGGTAACCGATGTCACCTTCACCTATCAGAACGAGTATCTCGGCTGCACAGATCGCTTGGTTATAACTCCGTTAACGGATCGGTATGTCACAGTGAAGCTTCCTTCACATATCCAAATATCTGTATACACACTATATTTTAAGAGAGCATTTAATACAATTAGTCGCACGGTGAGAATCACATTAAACTTTGTCAGGTGGTTGTCTTTAAATTCAATTAAAAAGTTGAAGTTAAATTGCATTAAGTCGACAGCGGGGATAAGTTGCTTTTACCTTTTGAGCTGTGACCATTTCACAACTAAACTAATGTAAAAGGATACAGTCGAAAGAATCAAACTGCGGAAGACCCTATACTTATTCTGTGAGAACAGATCTGCTTTCAATTTATAAACCTATATACCACTTTGGGTTCCTTTGGCTCCTTTAGTCCCTGAAATTTTCATAGGTTCACGCTGTTCAGAAATACATATGTATACCTTATGCTGTCAATGGTAATAGTAAAAATTATACTCAAATAGCTACATTTTTTTCACGAACTTCATAAATGAAATATAAGCAAACGCTTTTCTATTCATTTGGCCGGTCCTCGTATAGCAATTAAAATTCTTGCTCATAGCAACTGTCATAATGTGCAACTTGATTGCCAAGTCAGGAGGAGGAAAAGCAACAACAACTTCAGATCAATTAATTTATTGTATTTACATTCCTCGTGGCACGTGCAAAAGTTTCGCATTGCTGCCAAAAACATTCCGGGAGTGTACGAGTATCCTGGTCACACTTCGTTTGCTGGGCAAACAAAGCTCGAACATGGTCCACAATAGCTGGCCAGCACTTAAACGAGTTCAAAGTCGCTGCCAAATGGCAACAGACAACTGGTAACGGCAGCAATGGAATCCTTTTTATGGCGCTAGTCCACGATTTGCAGCCTACGCAGGACGATGACGTCGACAGGGAAGAAGAAGACGAATAAGAAGAAGCAAAAGCCGTCGACGTCGACGTTGACATGTTCCCAAAGATAAATTTCACTTAGCGGAATATAAATAAAGTTTTTGGACAGCAACACGTTGTCGAGTCCTGGCAAGTGACGGCATATCCCGCCAAATATCCAGAGGCAGTTTAAATACCCTGACAACGGGTAGACCACTTTAGAGGAGGCACTTGCCACACTGATATTCACAAATTTCAGCAAATGTTACTCAACACTTTTAGGCTGATTGTCTAAAAAAACACATTTGTTTATTTTAATTATTTCAGCTAATTTAACGTCAACTTTAAGCAGTTAAATAAATTAAATCAATTAAAGTTCAAAATAAGAAGTATAATTTCAAATTATTAATTTGAATAAATTGTATTTACATGTAATTTGATGTATAGAATAGACAGAATGAAATGTTACTTCCAACTCTGTTTTCTGCTGTCATTGCGAGACACACAAGACACTATTTTAGATTTTTTTGAATATGATTTTCACTTAGCACTTGTCAAAAAAAAACTTTGAGTTTGTGCTTTTGTTGAAAGAGCCTTTTTCTTATTTGTTTCTGTTCAGACACTTTTGTTTTTTGATCAACAGATTACAGATAGTGATTGTGTAAGTGTGTTTCTTAGTCGGTGCACTTTCGTCTGTCCGGGCTTTTTTGTGCTTTACAGCCTCCTGTGTTTCATCTGTTTGTTTTCCGCATAGTCCTTGTCCTCGATTCCTCCCTACACGCCATTGTTTATTTCGCGCTCAAAGCAGGATGCGTGGATGCCAAAGGGAATAGCTTAGCATTTGCCTGAGGTCGCACCTGCTTTAGTTAAATGGTCGGAAATAAAGTGGCGTATACGCAATTTTTCTTCATGCAAAGTTCATCGTAGTTCAGAGACCCCAAAGGAAATCTTTGGCATTTTATAAAAGTACATGTATAAAAACATAAATATTTCCATAAAATGGGCGTTGTTAATTTTTTGGACTTTTGCATTTTCAATGCAATCACTAAGTCCTTTGTCCTGAGCTATCGTTTCCTTTCAGTTGCTACATAACTCTGGCACAGGCGCTCACACTGAGCATGGGCGGAGCACCCTGCGGACCAGCGGGCACGGGGAAAACGGAAACTGTGAAGGATATGGGAAAGACGTTGGCCAAGTATGTTGTCGTTTTTAATTGCTCCGATCAAATGGATTACAGGTACGCCCACACAAAAGCATTTAAAATGCGACGCATGCCGCTGAGAAACTCATTCAATTTCCAGGGGCTTGGGACGCATCTACAAAGGACTAGCCCAGTCCGGCAGTTGGGGATGCTTCGACGAGTTCAATCGCATCGAGTTGCCCGTTCTGTCCGTGGCTGCCCAACAGGTGGCCGTTGTCCTTACCGCCAAGAAGGAGAAGAAAAAGACGTTCCTCTTCACCGACGGCGACACCATTGAAATGAACCCCGAGTTTGGCATTTTCATAACCATGGTCTGAATGCTAATGCTACTCCACTCAAACTATTTAACTATTAATAAAAAGGCACTCCATATTGCACTATATTATGATACTAGAAAGCTAATGAGCTTCTTAATTCAACTAGTGCACTTTATCACGCACTCTCTACTGAGCTCAATTGAATTTTCTTCACATTTTACACTTATTTCATTAACCTGCTCGGCAAATTGCACCATAATGTGTCACGTGTGCAAGAACCCATTGAATGCTCTATAGAGTGCATATTATGAATATATATAACTATTTGTTCACCCTACAAATTTGCATTGAAAACCGACTAGTAAAGGTTATATAACCTTGAGGGAATAAATGAAATAGACAGAAGGAGATATCTCATTCTATCAGGGGTGCTCTAGAAATCCAAAACAAATCCGAAACCCTGTATATTCTATATTTAGTTAAATTTTATTTAATTCGTAGCGCTTCAAGTATTATTAATATAAGTAAATTTATCACGCTAGTGACTACTTGGACAATTCGTAGAATAAAATTAATGATTCTTAAGCATATTCGCAAAATTAATTAATCGCTATTTATTTATTTTTTACTTAGTTATATGACTACAGAATACTATTAAGATAAGCTGTAGTCAATTAGTTTAAAAATTTCCTCTTTCAAAGTTTTAATAGCTTTAAACTGTTTAACCAACTTATCGCAGTGCAGTATCCATAAAAAAATGCAATTTTAAAACGAATCATGATCAATATTCCGTCAAGCCACATTTAATATCCAAAAAGTGAAAAGCAGCGCTTTTGGAAAAAACTCAAAAGAATCACGAGACAGGCGCAAGGCTTTTAAGCCAAATTGATATTTATTAAATATTCATACATATATGTTTTTTTTATATATTTTTTTTTATTAAAATATAAACACTTTTTAAGGAAGCGCGACAATTTTCAGCGTTCTCGCAAAGTGGCATTAATGGAGTTTGTCTGTCTCTGTGAAAGGAAAAGAGCACAACGATTTTCGCAATGTGACGTTATTAGTCATGTAAAATTCGGCTGAACTTAAGCGATAATAAAATTGACAATAGCTGGGCCAAAAGAGACGCCAACAACACAACAAAATTGGTAGCGCGCATCGATGTGTTTACATTTTGATGGGGCTTTTGTGGCAGGCACTGTTGTGCTGTTGAGCATCATGTCAATGTGACGGCATAGTCAAAATGTGATTATTGCGGGCTTTTAGATCAGTAAATGGAAGCTATTCAAATGGTTGCCGGTCACAACAAAAATGTCGAGTGCCGCATTTTAATTACCGAGGATGCCAACTATCGCCGGGGTAATGCGATTAGTATGTTGCATGCATCTGCAAATGGCAGTTCGAATTTGATTCAGACTCTTATTTATTGTGGACTCGAATGCAGACCTCTGTTTATCCACTTAGTCAGGTATTCATTGTTATTTGCTGGCACTCGGGTCGTATGCGCAATTTTAATTTGCACATAGAATTATTGGGCTCATTTATGTAACATTTTTAGAGACCCGCTTGCATTCAGTTTTAATGAAACATTATGTGACAATCCACCTACACACAAGCTCACAAAACACCCACACACACCCAGACACACACACACACACACTGTCATGAACAAGCGGGATTTTCGTGTTGTGGCTGTGTGAGTTCCAGTTTATTGGCTGAATCCTTTGTTGTGGCTGTGCTGTTTATTTATGTAAAAAGTAGGCAAAAGCGACAGCAACAGCGACAGGTGGGGAACCAAACAATACCGCTTGTGACTAGCGCTGGCCACGCCCAGCTGCCCACCTCCTCCTCCACACACATAGACAATGTTTACATTTGGATTAGCGACCAGCAAAATCGATTGAGCTGCTTTTTTATTTAGCTAGTTTCTCGTATCAAATGTCCCCCCAGAAATTGACAAATGAGCTTTCACTTTTGGTTAACTCGGTGCAATTTCCCACCTAACGAGTCGATTGCTGACCAGGATAATATCAGTGTATATTTGTTATAGCACTTGCTACTAATTTGATGGGATTTGAGGGTATTTCCATGAAATATCACTCAAAAATGTTTGTAATCGTAGCACGAGGCAGAGAAACTTGCTTATTACGTATAAGTACCCCGGATTTACAAACATTGCTGGCATTTCCGTTGAATAAAATGCAGGAGGTATTCGATTTTGATTCGTGTTACTAAGTGAAAGGTATTTCTATGAAGTATTACTTAGAAATGTTCAAAGACCTTACACGAGGTGCCTGACATTCGCAAGCATTTCTCTAAAGATTTTCTACATATTTAAAATAATGTTTATAGGGTATTCAATGCTAATTCGTGCAACTAAGTTGAGGATATTTCCCAGAAGTATTACGTAGAAATTATCAAAGAAGTTAAACGGTGAAGATACCTGCATTCTAGATTATATTCAGCAAATATGTTTTCAATATATTGTTTGAGTTTCAAGTAACTTTTCTAAGAACATCGCAAGAATTTCTTTAACTTATTCTTTATGCAAACAAAATATAATTTCAAATAGTTTCAATTCAATTCACTGGGGCTTCCCTTTATATTTGTGTATATGTTACAAGCAGTTAATACTCTGAAATGTGATAGGGTATGACATTAATTCATTGGAATATCATTTAGGAATTTACAAAGAAATCTGTCTAGTCATTGAATGAAGCTTATTGCTGTAAGTATTTACTTAATTCTTGGATTTAAATGGCTTTTCAGGTATTGTTAAGCCCTTGCAATTGGAACAGGCTTTCAATTGTATTTGATTAAATATTAGACAACGTGTATATTCTAAATACTTGCATAGTACGCATAAGTAATTTATAAAAATATTTTAGCACATTAAAAAATCGAATAAGTTATTGTTACAAGCATTGTGTATACGTCTATTTTGGATGTTTTATAGAACATTCTTTACTTCTAATATAATACTAATAATTTGTATTTGTATTTACCAACTGTTTAATTCTAATGCACTAGTCACGATATATGTATCTTAATTTTATACAAGAATAATTTTAAATTAATCTATTTTAAAAATTTTAAGCATTCGATCAAAAAATTCCATTTTAACTTTGATTTAAGTTATGTTGTTTATATTATTTAACTTTACTACATGTTAATTATTACAATAATTGTTTTTGGTTTTAATAGAATACTTAATTAAAATAGAATATTCTTGTTTTTACTCTTTCTAAATTTTTATTTTATATTAAATTTATAGATTAAATTTAAATATCTCTTGTGTTTAAGTTGGCACTTAGTTCTAGTAGCTTTATAAATAAGAATTTTCAATCAAATTATGGAATGCATGTCAGGAAGCTTAGCAAGTTCAGTAGATTCTCCAGTCCCTGCACCTGTACCAATTTCTCACTTCAAACTGAGTGTCTGTCGAGCACCTAAGGAAAGCGAGTGTGAGTACAAATACGAGTACCAATGCGAGTATGATAAATCAATTTGTATTTGATAAACTTATTGATGGCTGCGAGTCATTCAGGTACGTGTATCTCGCAGATGCATCAAAATGTTCAACTGCTAGAAACTGGCAGAGGGAATGAGAGGAAAGGGGAGTGCATGAAACTTAGTTGTGTGTAGTTTATAGTATTCTGCCCTTACATATATCTATCAAAGGCTGTGAGCTAACTTTACACAATATTTGCCAGCACTCATTATTTATTTGGTCTATTCAAATACCGAGCATTCATGGAGCAACAGAGACTTGTGTAAAGAGAATTTAAATGCTTATCTATATGTTAAACAGAATCCCGGATATGCTGGCCGTAAGGAGTTACCGGAGAACTTAAAAATCCAATTTCGTACGGTGGCCATGATGGTGCCGGATAGACAGATTATTATCCGCGTTAAATTGGCCAGTTGTGGATTCTTGGAGAACATTACGCTGGCTCGCAAATTCTATACCCTGTACAAGCTGTGCGAGGAGCAGCTGACCAAACAGGTCCACTACGACTTTGGCCTGAGAAATATATTGTCGGTGCTACGCACTTTGGGAGCTGCCAAGCGCCGGAACTCTAAGGATAGCGAGAGTACGATTGTGATGCGGGTCCTGCGCGACATGAATCTCTCCAAGCTGATTGACGACGATGAACCTCTTTTCATATCGCTCGTGTCGGACTTGTTTCCCAATCAGGTGAGTCTCAAAATTCTCTGATTAAATTGAAATACAGTGGACTCCATTAGAAACATCTGTTTCAATTTCTCATTAATTGCGGTACATTTATATATTTATTTATGAAAGTGACAGTGACAAATCATTTTATTATTTTTTTTTAATATTTTATTTTATATATATTTTTATTGAATTTCCAGTTTAGGGCAACATGCAATTAAGCATGTTTAATAAATGACTTTTATTTTGGGCATTTATTTTCTATTTTCTTTTTTCCAACTTCTATATTATTTCAATTAATTTGTGAGTCTCTACTCTATTTTTCAGACTCTCGAAAAGACCAACTACCCTGAGCTGGAGGCGGCGATACTTCAGCAAACGGAAGAGGCTAGTCTGGTCTACCATCCTCCCTGGGTTCTAAAACTGATACAGCTCTACGAGACGCAGAATGTGCGGCACGGCATCATGACATTGGGCCCGAGTGGAGCGGGCAAAAGTACCTGCATCCACACCCTGATGAAGGCCATGACCCAGATGGGCGATAGTCATCGGGAGATGCGCATGAATCCCAAGGCCATCACAGCAGCTCAGATGTTCGGAAGACTCGATGTGGCCACCAATGACTGGACCGATGGCATCTTCTCGGCGCTGTGGCGGAAGACGCTCAAGCTGAAGGCTGGCGAACATGTCTGGTTGGTTCTGGACGGGCCCGTGGACAGCATTTGGATTGAGAACTTGAACTCCGTGCTGGATGACAATAAGACCTTGACCCTGGCCAACGGCGATCGCCTGACAATGGCGCCAACTGTTAAAATAATATTCGAGCCACACAATATTGACAATGCATCGCCGGCAACGGTTTCCCGCAATGGCATGGTTTACATGAGTTCCTCCGGCTTGGACTCGCGACCGAGTAAGTTTTAAATACACTCAGAAAAATCTGCCATCCTAAATGTTCGAACGTGAATTTATGCAGTTTGTTTTGAAAATATTAATATTGCATTTTTCTATTAATCGTGGTATAAGTATAAAACGATCTTTAATTTTAAATTTCGGCTGTCCGTTCATATGACAGTCTGATTTTATCCAAACAAAGGCGGAATATATATGTAATATCGTGCCAAACATTTAATCTGTAAATTTTGTTGAAATATCTCCAGAAACAACATTGTTTATTTTATACAAAATATTTGAATTTTTCTAACAATGGTCGAAAACAAGTACATTTTGGAAGTTGCTCAAGATTTTGGTGTACTTAAATTAGTTTACTTCAATCATATACAGTTTCTCAGAAAATTATATTTTAAAATTTGAGGAATTATGATAAACGAACTTAAAATGAGACTTTTTTTACACAGTTTTGGAAATTCTAAACTTAGTGCTTAAGATCATTTGCACTGCTTAACTCTTTCGACCACAACTTTTTTCCGGTGGTGTCAAATGTTTTATTTTACTTTTAATCGATTTGTATTTAGCAAATCTCTCTTTCCGAATTTCACAACAATATTTTCAGCGAGCCAGGGGCATTTTCTTTTTTACTTTTAAGTACTTTCATTAATTTATTCTTTCCATTTAATTTATCGCCATCAGTTGTTCAGGCTTGGTTGAAGAATCGCGCGCCAGGTGAGAAGACGACGTTCTCTCACCTGTTCGATCAGACCTTTGTCGACGTCTACAACTGGGGAGCGCAGAATGTGAAACTGCAGATGCCGGTTCTTCAGTGCAACATTGTGCAGCAGATGCTTTTCATACTCGAGGGACTGATACCCTGTAAGAAGGATGACGAGCAGGCTGTCAGCTTGTCCAGCAAGGAGAGCCAAGACGGTAAGTTCTTCTACCTTTAGCTGATGTCCACCTCTGTCAGATGTGCCCCATCCAACTGTTCCCAATTGCTGGCGGTTCGCTCCCAACTCAGAACAATGAAAAAAAAAAAAACAAAATTAAACTAAAACATTTCAGCGGCTAAACGTTTTGAGCACCAAAAACAGGTCGAAGAAGCGCGACGGCAATCGATTGGCAGTCAGATTGTCGGTAAAGTATAATCCGTCCATAACTATTATATTTGTAACTATTGTAACTATCCGTACAAATGTTCTTGTAGAGCTAACTCTTGCTTCTGTGTGTTTTGGCAGCGCGACTAAAACTGGAGACCCCCAAATAGACTCCTACTAATTTGCACACTCTCTGTTAACTCTTTTAATTGTTCTAAGCGGCAAAGAAATCTGCATTTGATGTCGAATATAATGATAAACTAATTGACTCGAATATACACCTACTACTGTTACATTCTCTGCATGTGAGGCCGATATAAAAAACAGTCGTGTAACTAACGAAAATTAACGCCGATAGTTTTATTATCTAAAAAACAATTCTCATGTAAAAATAAAAGTGATAAGATGTCAACATGTTCTTACTACCATAGTTGTTTTAACGAGTCAGGTTTAAAAAGAATCGATTTCACATTGGCTCTTCATAAGTGCAAATTCTTAAATTCATAATAATATTTTATATTCAAATATTTAATTTATAACAACTATCTTAGGGACTGATTATGTGATGTATCAGGCAAAAACAATAATCTCCAACCTTATACATTTACTTTGTCCGTCTGTTTATCTGTGGGTTTTTAAAGACTAAAGATCGATATAAATTTTGAAATGAAAGTTCTCGAATACAAAACGACGAAGAAGACGGCGACTTTGTTTTGCCAACCTAAAAATGAGCGAGAATAGTTTAAAAGTTAATCAAATATTGTATTTATTTCAAATTTTAATGGTTGTAATTTATTCAGTTAGTAATCTTCAAACCTATGAAGCAGATGTGTTCTGGATTTACACCGTCTGTCTGTTTATCTGTGGAGTGATAGAATTCAAATTTGAAATGTAAGTGATTCAATAGAGCAGGACGACTTGTGTTTTGATTAGTTTGTCGACTGATTTACATCAAATGCAGTTGGCTTTCCACTCTGTGTATGTCTAAATGTTGTAGTTCCTATGTAGAACCTGTGTCTCTGTCTCTCCCTAGTTATAATGAGTATTTTGTGGCTTTCCATGTCGAGTATTTGTATGTGTGTGTGTCTGTGTTGAGTTTTAATCTGATTAATGATAGACTTGTCCCATCACTCTGACAGAAGCTGAGGCCGAGGAGAGTACGCCGGAGGAGAAGGAGGACACCTGCACCACGGAGCACTTGCACCGCTTGTATGTCTTCGCGCTGGCCTGGGGTCTGGGCGGGTATCTCTCAACTAGCGATCGGGTTAAAATGAATCTGTATGTTAAGGAATCGTTTCCGCAATTGGACTATCCGAAGGGTAGTGCCCAAGAGAATACAATATTTGACTTTTTCGTTTCTCCAACGGGCGTGTGGCAGTCGTGGAAGACGCTGGTCACACCCTACATGTATCCGGAGCTTTCCACACCGGACTATTTAAGCATTTTGGTGCCCATTGTGGATAATGTGCGTATCGATTATCTGATTGGTACAATTGCCAATCAAGAGCGCGCCGTGATGGTCATCGGCGAACAGGGCACGGGCAAAACCGTCATTATGAAGAACTTCATGAAGAAAATGAACATTGAGACATATATGGGAAGATCCTTTAATTTCTCATCGGCAACGAGTCCGTATCAGTTTCAGCGCACAATCGAAAGCTATGTGGAGAAGCGAGTTGGTGTCACCTTCGGGCCACCCGGTGGTCGCAAACTGATCGTCTTCATTGACGACATCAATTTGCCCGAGATCAATGAGTGGGGCGATCAAGTAACCAACGAGATTGTGCGCCAGTCCATGGACATGAAGGGCTTCTACAGTCTGGAGAAGCCAGGCGATTTCACCACCATTGTCGATGTGCAATATGTGGCGGCGATGGGCCTCCCCGGAGGTGGACGCAACGATATCCCATCTCGATTGAAGCGTCAGTTTTGCGTATTCAATTGCAACATACCCGACAACGACTCCATTGATAAGATCTTCCGCGTTATCGGTGAAGGTCACTACAATACAAAGCGCGGCTTTGTGCCCGAGGTTCGCAGTCTGGTCAAGAAATTGATCCTGGTGACCCGTCACATCTGGCAGCGTACACGCGAGAAACTATTGCCTACGCCGGCGAAATTCCACTACGTTTTCAGTTTGCGCGACTTGTCGCGGATCTGGCAGGGCATGGTTGGCACCTTATCCACGGTGATCACCTCGGAGAGCGTGCTCATGTCCCTGTGGAAGCATGAGTGTACGCGCGTCTTTGCCGATCGATTTACCACGTTCCAGGACAAGGAGTGGTTCGGCTCAGAGTTGGCCGCGCTAGTGCGCGAGGAGCTGGGCGAGTCCCATTCCCAAATGATAATACCAAATCCGGTGTTTGTCGACTTCATGCGGGATGCCCCCGAGCCGACGGGCGAGGAGGGCGAGGACACTGATATGGAATTGCCCAAGGTCTACGAACCGGTGAACTCTCATAACTCGTATGAAGCGCTACGCGAGCGTCTCGTCATGTTTCTCGCCCAATTTAATGAGATGGTGCGAGGATCAGGAATGGATTTGGTTTTCTTCCCCGATGCAATGCTGCATTTGGTGAAGATTTCCCGCATCATTCGGCATCCGAGAGGCAACGTCATGCTGGTCGGGGTCGGCGGTTCTGGAAAACAGTCGCTAACGAAATTGGCATCATTTATAGCCGGCTACAAGACATTCCAAATTGCGTTGACGCGTTCGTACAATGTGGCCAACTTTTTAGAGGACCTAAAGCTGCTCTATCGCACCTGCGGCGTTCAGGGCAAGGGCACAACCTTTCTTTTCACTGACATGGATATCAAAGAGGAAGGTTTCCTCGAGTATCTCAACAACATACTCTCGAGCGGCGTCATATCGAATCTATTCTCGCGCGATGAGCAGGCCGAAATCGTGCAGGAATTGACGCCGGTCATGAAACGTGAGAATCAACGCAAAACAGCGACCCCGGAGAGTGTGATGGAATTCTTTTTGGCACGCACCTGCACCAATTTGCATGTGGCATTCTGCTTCTCACCGGTGGGTGAGACGTTCCGGTCGCGGGTGCAACGCTTTCCCGCCTTGGTCTCCGGCTGCACCATCGATTGGCTGCATCCGTGGCCCAAGGACGCATTGGTCTCGGTTGCCAGACACTTTCTCAGCCACTTCGAGATTGAGTGTACACCGGCCGTTAAGGAAGAGCTGGTTAATGCGCTCGGCTCCATTCAGGACATTGTCGCCGAAACATCGCAGGAATATTTCCAGCGATTCCGTCGCGCCACTCACGTGACACCCAAGTCTTATCTGAACTTCATAGCCGGCTACAAGAACATTTACCAGCTGAAGCAGCAAGAGCTGCGCGATGGTGTGGAGAAGATGGATACGGGTTTGGAGAAACTGAAAGAGGCTTCCGCCTCGGTTGAGATCCTTAAGAAAGATCTAGTCGTCATGGAGGAAGAGCTTGTCGAAGCCTCCAAAAACGCCGAGTCAGTGCTAGTCGAGGTTACCGAGCGCGCAATGCAAGCGGAGATAGTCAAGAATCAGGTGCTCATCGTCAAGGACAAGGCCGAGGCTCTCGTCGCCTGCATCGCCCACGAGAAGGCTCTCGCCGAGGAGAAGCTCGAGGCGGCCAAGCCGGCTCTCGAGGAGGCCGAGAATGCACTCAACACCATCAAACCCGCTCACATTGCCACAGTGCGTAAGTTGGGCCGACCACCCCATCTCATCATGCGGATCATGGACTGTGTCCTGATCCTGTTCAAGCGGAAACTGCATCCCTGCATTCCCGACTCGGGCACACCGTGCCCCAAGCCCTCCTGGCAGGAGTCCCTCAAGGTGCGATCTCAGTCTCCCTCCCCCCTCTCTCTTAACTACCTTGAATCTGCTTAACTACCTCTCTTAACTACCTTTAATCCCCAGATGATGGCCAGCGCCACGTTCCTGCTGCAGCTGCAGAACTATCCCAAGGACACCATCAACGATGAGATGATTGATCTACTGCAGCCATACTTCCGCATGGAGGACTACAACATGGACATGGCCCGGCGTGTGTGCGGAGATGTCGCCGGTCTGCTCTCCTGGACCAAGGCCATGTCCTTCTTCCACAGCGTCAACAAGGAGGTGCTGCCACTCAAGGCGAATCTCACCATGCAGGAGGCGCGTCTCAAGGTAAGTGATTGATTTTGGGTTTTGGGAGGAGGAGCGACTGACTCCACCTCCCCCTTCCGTACTTAATGCCCGTCAGCTTGCCATGGACGATTTGGCTGGTGCCGAGGAACAGCTGCGGGAGCGGGAGGACGCTCTGCAAGCTGTCAAGGATCAGTACGACAAGGCGGTGGGGGAAAAGCAACGCCTCATGGACGCGGCCAATGTCTGTCTGCGCAAGATGACGGCGGCCACTGCTCTCATCAATGGACTTTCGGATGAGAAGCATCGTTGGACAAATCAGAGCAAGGAGTTCAAAATCCAACTGGGCAAACTGGTGGGCGATGTTCTCCTGGCCACAGGGTTTCTCTCATATTGCGGCCCCTACAATCAGGAGTTTCGGGCCAATCTCATCAGAACCTGGATGGGCATCCTCAAGCAGAAGACCATTCCCTTTACCACTGGCCTGAATATCATCAATATGCTCGTGGACTCCTCCACAGTGTCGGAGTGGACACTCCAGGGTCTGCCCAACGATGATTTATCCGTGCAGAATGCTTTGATAGCCACCAAGTCGAGCAGTTATCCTCTGCTCGTGGATCCGCAGACGCAGGGCAAGATCTGGATCAAGTGCAAGGAGGATCGCAATGAACTCCAGATCACGTCGTTGAATCACAAATACTTTCGCACACATCTCGAGGACTCACTGTCCCTGGGCAGGCCGCTGCTCATCGAGGATGTGGGCATTGATCTGGATCCAGTTATAGACAATGTGCTCGAGAAGAACTTCATCAAGTCGGGCAGCATCGAGAAGGTCTTGGTTGGCGACAAGGAGTGCGATGTCATGCCGGGCTTCATGCTCTACATCACCACAAAGTTGCCCAATCCTGCCTTCAGTCCGGAGGTCAGTGCGAAGACCTCCATCATTGACTTTACTGTGACGATGCGGGGTCTGGAGGATCAGCTCTTGGGACGTGTCATCCTCATGGAGAAGTCCGATCTGGAAGCCGAGAGAGTTGCGCTCTTCGAGACGGTGATGCAGAATCAACGCAACATGAAGGAGCTTGAAGCGAATCTCCTTCTACGCCTGAGCTCGTCCCAGGGATCATTGGTGGACGATGAGGCGCTTATCGAGGTGCTGCGGGTCACGAAGACCACCGCCGAGGAGGTCAACCAGAAGCTGAAGATCTCCGAGGTAACCGAACGCAAGATTATGAAAGCACGCGAGGAATTCCGTGCGGTGGCCAAGCGGGGATCCATTCTCTACTTTCTGATCGTGGAAATGAGCAATGTGAATGCCATGTATCAGAATTCCCTCAAGCAGTTCCTCGTCATCTTCAACAACTCCATCACCAAGTCGACCAAGTCCAGCATCACCGAAGAGCGCATCAACATCATTCTGCGCTATCTCACCTACGAGGTCTACAAGTTCACCAATCGCAGTCTCTACGAGCGGCACAAGCAGCTCTTCACCTTGATGTTGGCCATCAAGATTGACTATCACAATGGCAATATCAGTCACGAGGAGTTCCTGACCTTTATCAAGGGTGGCGCCTCCTTGGACTTGAATGCCGTGGCTCCCAAGCCATTCCGTTGGATTCTGGATATCACCTGGCTGAATCTGGTGGAGATCAGCAAGCTGGAAACCTTCTCCACGGTGCTGCAGATCATTGAGCTCAATGAGCGCGACTGGCGCAGCTGGTACGAGTGCGAGAAGCCCGAGAACGAGGAGATTCCCTGTGGCTACAACGCTCTCCTCGACAGCTTCCGCAAACTGTTGCTCATCAGATCTTGGTGTCCGGATCGAACCATCTCCCAGGCCAAGAAGTATATTGAAGGTTCGTATGCTTCTTAATGTAATATAAGTACCCAAAGGGGACTGTGTAGCATGGATGGGTATCAATATTCATATATATATTTTCTGTTTTTATTTTTGCCATTGACAAATAAGAATTTAGGGTCTATTGTAGGTTAAGGGAGTGTGATTTTGAACTAGCCATTAAAATTTATATATAAGTTATATATAGTCTAAAAACAAACGATATCTAGGATATTGATAATATTATTACTTCTAATCCTCTACTCGTATTAAAAGTATAAATTCTTGATGAGTTACTCGCAGAGCTAAAGATTCCTTTCTCCCCTTTGCCCCGTCAAATCGATAAAAAATAACAAGTAAAATAGTTTTTTTTCGAGATTTCGGACTATTATATATCCTGCGCTCAGGCCATTAGATACTCTAATACTCAATCACAAAAATCCTGCAAGCTCTTATTCTCATTATTTAATTGTTTCGTGTATAGATTTCAAGATAATTGTCTAATCGATATTACAATATCCATGGTATACTCGGACATATATATATATCAATCGTTTCAAAATTCAATAGCTCCAAAGTTGTTCTTATTGTGCGAGTTTTTTCAATTTTCCAAGGTCGTGGGGAGTTATCCAAAATTTGAAATAAACTTTATTTATCGGCAGAAACAATAATTACTACTAGCTCATACGATCTTTAAGCTTTTAATCGTTCATGTAGGCAGATAGACATAGCTATATTGACTCTACTGTTGTTATAACTTATGCGGTGTAGTTGTATATGTATCTGCTTTTTGTTAGCTTTTATGAGTATACATATATCTTCAATATATAAATATTTATTTGTATCACTTATGCCTTTTTTCCTTTCTTACGGTTTTCTTATCTAACTGAATGGAAATCACAGAATCACTGGGTCCCGAGTACAGTGAGATGCAAATCCTCGATCTGGAGGTCACCTGGGCTGAGTCCGAGCCGCGCACGCCCTTCGTTTGCCTCCTTTCCATCGGCTCCGATCCCACTACGCAAATTGGTGCACTGGCCAAACAAAAGGGAATCAGTAAGTGTAGTGAATTGGAGGAGTTTAATTATATATCTTAATCCTTGCAGTATTAAAGTCGGTCTCTATGGGTCAGGGACAGGAGTATCATGCCCGCAAAATGATCATGGAGTCCATGGCAATTGGTGGCTGGGTGTTGCTACAGAATGTCCATCTCTCGCTGCCCTTCTGCTCGGAGGTTATAGACATGCTGGTGGAAACGGAGCACATTGACGACACCTTCCGCATGTGGGTCACAACGGAGCCGCACTCGGAGTTTCCCATTGGGCTGCTGCAAATGGCAATCAAGTTCACCAACGAGCCGCCACAGGGGATACGTGCCAGTCTCAAGCGCAGCTACCAGGTGGATTTTCAAGCTCAATTCATTTAAAATTGCAATTCTGATTTCTTCTCTGGTTGCCACAGTCCTTCACCCAGGACTTTCTGGACTACACTTCCGCCACACAGTGGCCATCTCTATTGTACACGGTCGCCTTTCTGCACACTATTGTGCAGGAGCGTCGCAAGTTCGGTCCACTCGGCTGGAACATACCCTATGAATTCAATCAGGCAGATTTCGCAGCGAGCGTGCAGTTCATTCAGAATCATTTGGATGAAATGGATCCCAAGAAGGGCGTCTCCTGGCAGACACTGGTCTACATGATTGGTGAGGTGCAATACGGAGGACGTGTCACCGACGACTTTGACAAGCGTCTGCTGACCACATTCACCTCTGTGTGGTTCTGCGAGCAGCTGCTGTCCACATCCTTTGAGTTCTACAAGGGCTACAAGGTGCCCAACACCAAGAGTCTGCAGGGCTTTATCGACTATATCAATAGCCTGCCCGCATACGACACCCCTGAAGTGTTTGGCTTGCATTCAAATGCCGACATCACGTATCAGATTAACTCGGCCAAAGGTAAGTGAAAGTGAAGGACATCCACGGGTGTCCTGCTCAGTTTGGTTTCGCATTTGCCTTCCGATTATTGCCATTGGCAATTGCTTTGTGTTGGGGTCAATGACCGATTTGAAGGTTGCTCCTCAGCAAATTTGTTTAACTATTCCAATAGGTTTAAAATCGAGTTGAAATTAAATTTGGAAAAGTTGAAATTATAATTTGTTATTTTATATGTTCTGTTTCCTAAAATGTTCACTAAAACGCAATCACACAAATTTATATTTAATTCGAAAGTAATTTAAACATTTGAATTAATTTTAATGGATTTTACACGGTTAGCATTTTTATTATTAATTTTAGTTTTTGAATTATTCGCACCGTGTAAATAATTTATGCTCCTGATTTAATAAATATTTGTTGCATGCTCAATTTGCAATTGCCTGCGTCCTGTGTGTGTTTCTGTGTGGGTGTCTAATGTGTGTGCGAAGCCAATAAATAAATTATATAAATTTGTAAATGCGGCATTTGTGGCTTTGTCTATGTGCTAGTATTTTTTGGGATACCTAAAGCGAAAACCAATCATCCAACCACAAGAGGCAATTATCGCATTTGCATAACAAAGTAAGAGGGCGACGCACAGTGGTCGATTTGGCTGATCTAGCGTAATAAAAAAAATAACATAATCAATTAATAAATCTTATATCAAAGTGACTACTTTTCTGGAATATTAACGTAATAAAAAATAAGTTAAAAATGATTTATTTTATTTGTTAATTAATATACATATTCAATTTTAATTTTGTTTAATATATGTAGATATTTATTTTAGTTTTATTTAATTTTTAATTATATTTTTATTTATTTTGGTTTTCTTTTAGTTTAATCTCCACTAAATTGGTCACTTCTCACACTGTGTGACAGGGCGACAGGTTGGCGATTTAAGCGAGTCCTTCATTTAAATTGTTATTGCATTGTTTACAGGCATACTGGACACGATATTGAGTGTGCAGCCCAAGGAGGGAGGCGGAGGCGGCGGCGAGACAAGGGAGAGCATCGTCTATCAGCTGGCGGACGATATGCTCCGAAAGCTGCCGATACAGTACAACGAGTACGAGGTGCGTGAGAATCTGACACGCATGGGCATCCTGCTGCCCATGAACATCTTCCTCAGGTGCGTATTCTCAACATTCAGAGCTGGACACCGCAACTTGAGTCAACGATATGTTCGTTACCAGGCAAGAAATCGATCGGATGCAGCGCGTCATCAAACGAGTCCACACGTGTCTCTGTGATCTGAAGCTGGCCATCGACGGCACCATTGTGATGAGTCCGGCCCTCAAGGAGTCACTGGATGCCATGTACGATGCCCGCATCCCAGAGACCTGGATGAAGGTGCGTGTGTCCCACAAAATACAATAAGTATAACCAATTTTACGCACTAGCTTTGACTTAAAGCCTCGTTGGCTCATTTATTTGGTGGGTGCAGATTTTATGGTCTCTCAGGTGCTGGGCAACGTTTCATTTTATGTACATTTCGTGGCCAAGTGAAACGTGGCCCAGAGTAATCTCAATGTGGCATTTCCTCGACGCAGACTCTGCTTGTTTTTATTTTTATTGTCTCACGAGATTTTTATCGGCGCGCAAACAAATTTGTCCCAAATTTAGGTCCAGACCGACTCAGACAACAGGTCGCAAAAAAAAAAAGAAAAGAACTGAAAATAAATAAAGAAAACACCAGACCAACAACAGCTTCCGACTGAAGCCACAACGCGTCGGATGTTTGGGCGGGTCAGGTGAGAAATTTGCTGAAGCTTTGATTGATTTTGCACACCACATTTCCACTTTTTGCCCGTTTTCCTCTCATTAATATTTATGCGTGTAAACGTTTAACGCCTCATCGCATCTTCCTTTAATTAACAGCATGAATTAAGTAACGGCAGATAAATGGATTTTTCCCTTTTTCCTTGGGGCAGTTGCGGTTAGGCTAACAATGTGTTAACTTTCACCAGGTTCAATCAAAGAAAATCGAGTTATAATTAGTGAAGTTTTAAAGGACAATGTTTAAAAATTAATTGGTTTATTTTTAGAAAGTAATTGGGGTATTAGTGGGGTGCATATTAGGAGTATAACATAGCTAAATATGTTATAATAACTACCTCATACGAATTTCGACCAATTTTAAGGAATTAAAAAAACAAAGAATCAACTTAATGAAACCCAAATAGGGATGATAATAAATTTAACTAAGAAAAAAATATTCAAGTTTGAAAATTGAAAAAAAGAAAATCAAAACGGATTACAATCCATTTACAAAAGGTATTCTATTGGGATTTGAAACAAGATGGACTTATATTTAGCCCCTCCATGGTTTTACCTTTTTTTTAAACAAGTGTATCCTTTTTAGATTAATTCTGGAACTTAGAATTATTTTTCAAAATTCGCATAGGGATTCATTATAATAAAATAAAAGAATATAAAACTTATACGAAAAGTAAGCTTTGCTTTTTTAAGCTTATTTTTATGTAACAAACGTGACATTTGTACAAAATGTCAGTCTACACTCCGTGCTGTGTGCTATGCATTCACAAAACCGGAAAACAATAATACATTATCCATACCGGAATTGAAAAAAGATAACATTAAATACATATTGTATATATCTTCATATATACATAATATTGGTATGTAAAGATAACTACAAAGCAGCCTTTAAATGATATGAGAGCATGTTCAATAATTTCAGCAGATCGAACAACGAAAATGAGCAGGTCTACAGGAGATGATATGAAGAAGACTTCGTTTAACAATATCAAGAGATTTGCATTCAATAAGGCGAATGTAGAACAAACATCGCGTATTCCCCTGGGAAAACGTGATTATGGATTCTTAAAGACAACGAATACGGCAACACCCTTCCCAAAGAAGGCGGATCCAATTAGTCCACAAATGCTTGTGGAACGACTGCAAGGCGCTGTGGCCAATTCAGTTGTCTCAGATACGACAGTGTCGAGGACTTCATCCTCCGAACGGTACGTTGAACAGCCGAGGATTAATGCGAAAACGGCGGGAATGTCGTTCGAGATGAAGCGAAAGCTGTTCCACGAAGGAGAATTTACCATAACAAGGGGCCAGAAGACCAGTGACCTGCATCATCCAGCTCCAGATTTCGACGATGTGCGCAAGAATTCGATGAAGGACTCGCAGCTGTTTGCTTTAAGCGAAATGGAACATTATTGTCGCACTATGAACATTAAGATCACCAAGGGCTATGACAATTGAGATGCTCATTTTAAACTCTACAACATACAATATATACCAATTACTACAATTCTATTTCAATAAAGAACTTTAAAATTCGAGATTCCTTTATGATAATAACGTTTGTCAATGTCAAATGCACTTACAGATTTCATGGGAGTCCACAACGCTTGGCTTTTGGTACACGGAGCTACTGGAGCGTAATGCACAATTTCGTACCTGGATTTCCACAGATCGACCAAAGGTATGTCAGCCCACACAACTAAGAAAATCATGAAAATCGTGGTCCTTTCATTCCCCACATTTCCCTTACTTTTTCATTGTGTTTCACGCATGACAAAAACTTTACAAACTCACAAGGCGAATCACTAATTGTTTAATACTTATATTATTTTTTGTGTACTCTATTTTCTTTGGCAACTCGTTGTTGAATTTGTCAACGAAACAAGGTTTTCTGGATGACAGGCTTCTTTAATCCGCAAGGTTTTCTGACCGCCATGCGGCAGGTGAGTATAATAAAATAAAGAAAAAAGCGCAAAATAAATTATTTTTCATTTATTGTCTCCCGCAGAAAGCTGACAGATTAGCTGACCAGTCTGTTATGACAACGTTTAAACGTTTAAAAAATGCCTTAGATAGCAGCTGACATTTTCATCATATGAAATACGTTAGGGAAATCCGCAAGGAGTTGAAAATTCTGCTCAAAGTCGATATAATAAGCTATCCCACGTTGTGCCACTCCCGTTAACAATTACCTCATAAGCAGCACGCTAGATACTCAGGGAATATGAAAAGCATTTAGCGTTTAGAAAGTGTGGGTTGTTCGAGTTGAGATACCCTTTATTATTTATTTTTAACGAGCATTTCATTTGGAAGACTTCTGATTCAAGTAGCTATTACAGAAGCTTAAAATGAAAGCATTCAACCAGTAATTGTGGGTTGATCAACTTGAGATACCCTTTATTATTTATTTTTACGAGCATGTCATTTGGAAGACTTCTGGTTTAAGTAGCTATTACAGAAATATATAATGAAAGCATTTAACATTTAAAGAACGTGGATCGCTCGACTTGAGATACCCTTTATTATATGTCTATAACAATGACTAGGGAATGTGAAAAGCTTTTTATTTGAAAGACTTCTGATGAAAGTAGTTATGATATAAATATAATATTATATTGTAGAATAGGCATTAAAGATGATATCTAACAATGACTAGGGAATGTGATATATATGTAAATATGCTTTGAAAGTATAGAAGCCTAATTATTAAGTTATCCATAGTTCAAAGACCTAAAGCTAATAACTTAATGTATCACTGAAGCTGAGCTCCTAATTGAGCATCAACTATTTTGCTCTTTCACCTGAGAGTATTGATATTCAATATGCTGCAAGATTTACGAGTATTTCATCGTTTGTTCATTTACTTCCGTTTTCCTCTTTCATATCTCGATGCCTTTGGCCATTCTCCGACCAATTTATGGTGCTTATCGACCTGGCTTACACGGCATTGCGTATACGCCGCTTGAACCGCCAGGAGGTAACACGAGCGCACAAAGGTTGGGCACTCGACTCGGTTGTGCTACAAAATCAAATAACGCGCTACAACAAGGAAGACATTTCCGAGTATCCCACGGAGGGTGTCTACGTGCACGGACTGTTTCTAGAAGGTAAGTGGACTCCCCTCTATCCCCTCCCTTACCCAAATTTGATAACCATTCCCGGTCTATCCGATTACTAGTGCTGCAATTCAATTGCCAATCCGTAAGTTTCTTGCAGTTTCCAATGCAAAAGTGTGATTTGTATTTTTTGTAAATGTTATTCATAACATTTCCGCATTTGCTTAGTCTGCAATACATTGACATATTTCCTCAGCTTGCTCTTTCTTCCTATTCGCCTCGGTTCATGACCTTTTGTTGACCCCACAAATTGGTCTCAATTTGCCTCTGTGGTTTTGCCTGACTACGCCCCAAAGTGTCGAAGACAACGTTTTGGACTGTTTGTATTTGTCATGCAGATCTTTGTTGTGGCCATCTGCTGATTAGCCAAGAGAAAGCAAAGCACAACTTTCTGAACTAACGACAACAGGAAACTGACTGAAACTTCTTAAGGAATTTTCGGACAATTTTTGCTTCTAAATTCGTAACTCAATGGCCGATCAAATTATACAATAGTCAAGCATGTGCATTGCATATTATCGAGTAGTTGGATAACTGTTCTTACGTGACACAATCCCCAAATATTGAATGTATCCATAAATGCAACTGCTTACGATGCTAAAAAGTGATTCAACAACATAACAATTTGCATAAATTGAACAATAACTTCCCGTACGTGCTCATAATTGGCATGCCTCTGACTATCGAAAAGTAGATTACACATACGCAACGTGGTACCCCGGAACACATAAACATAGTCTTCTGTTGTGTCCAAAGGTGTGTTCATGGGGAATTGCGGTGGCTTTGTGGCTGTCTATTAAACACGACAATTTGGCCCTAAGCTTTGCGCTAATAAACATTTTGTCCAAAACCTGCGTGGGTCGCCAACACGAATTCCCCGGGCGTGACCCAACTTTACGAGGAGGTTGGGATGGGGGGACAGCTTATTAACAAAGGAACAATTAGGGTCAGCGAAATCTTTGCTTGGCTTTAAATTTTGTATTTGATTGTTACAGGTGCTTCCCTGGACAGACGCAGCGGCAAGCTGATTGAATCAAAGATGAAGGTGCTCTACGAACAAATGCCAGTCATTTATATCTATGCCATCAACACAACCGCCGGCAAGGATCCCAAGCTCTACGAGTGCCCAATTTATCGCAAGCCGCAACGGACAGACCTCAAGTACGTTGGCTCCATTGATTTCGAGACCGACTTCAATCCCAAGCATTGGACACTGCGCGGCGTCGCGTTGCTCTGCGACATCAAATAAATGTGCACCACCTACAGCAAATGGCAGCACAATTCCCCACTTTCTGGCCCAGTCATTGTTTGCCATCTTGTCAACTGTTGTACGTGCTGCGTCGTCTCGTAATGGGGCTGTGATAATTATCGTTTTTGGAACCTTATGTCGGCCATGGCTCCGCTGTCTGTTAGCTGTCTCGGACTCGTACAGATACAAGTTTATTAATTATGCCCTCGAGCTGCTCGAGAGGCGTTTCCTCGCACATGGGAACATCCATCGTACACCATAATTAGCTGTTAGCCAATGTTTAGAATTACGCTTAAGTGTTTTTTCTGGGCCTCCAACTGGCTCTTCACTTCAAGTGCACTTGTCAGCGGAAATAAAGGTTTCATTTAGTATTTGTTGACCAAAATATTTGAGCGAATTTTCAATTGCGGTTGGGGAATAAGTTTGAAACTGGTAATTGGAATACATGGCAGTGGTTATTATTCCTTGAATGTCCTTTGAATAGAAAACAGCGGAATGACACAATAAAGTAATGTTTTCAAATGCCAAATCGATTTTAAATCTAAAGTTAATGAAAGTTTCCTTTAATAAATTAAAGATATTAAGTACTTTTAATTTTAAACGCCTAAAACTTTTATGAAGACCGCATCGAACTGAAAAATTAATTACATCAATTAAATGAATGTTATATTCAATCAATATCTTCTGCTTCTGGCTCAAATATATTTACTGTATTCTATATACTTATAGAAGGCAAATATTATAACTAACGAATATCTATTTAATCGGTCTTTCAAAAATAGTTTTTACAATTTATTAAGTAATGATAAACAATGAAGTTCTTATAGTTGCACTGCATTATGAGTGCCCTTATCTCTAAAAATTCCCATAAGTAATGGGGCAAACCCAAAAGAATTTAGGAAAGGTAAGAAATAGATAATTCAATCGTTGAATGACGACTTTAGTTGGAAGCACTTCATAATTATTGTACTTCCATGACGACTTAATTTAAACTGATTTCAATTCAATTAGATATAAATGTATTTAGTCACACTTGGGCAATTCCCTGCATGAGTTCGCCTAATGTCTGGGCCCATAGATAAAGATAAGAATTGGTCGTAAGTGGAATGTTGGGAATTCCGTTGACGAACTGAAGAGTTAATTTCTCAATTGAATTTGGACTTATAAAAGCCCTGATTCGATTAGCACTGAATCAGTTAAGAAACAACAGCTGAACAATGAAAACTATTGCAATTGCGGTGTTGGCTATTAGCCTTCTGGTGGTGCTGGTCGCAGCTCGGCCAGATAAATACGGATCAGAGGATCACGGCCTGAGCAAGCAGCAACAAAGGCCGCCACACGAGTCTGGTGAGGATCAGGGACCAGTTGGACCAGCTAACAGTGATGAGGACTCGAATGGTAATTGAACCGCATTGGTGATTATATAAACTGAATTAAAATTGAGTTTTGTTTAAAGAACATGAAGGCGCATCTGGTGAGCACCCATCAGAGGGACACCGTCCCCCTCACGACAAAGAACATCGTCCTCCTCATGGCCATCGACCTCCTCATGGTCATCGTCCTCCTCATGGTCATCGTCCTCCACACGGACACCGTCCCCCACATCGTCCCACACCACCTCCACAGGAGGACAGTACAACCCTCGAGCCGGAAGATTCAACTACCTCAGCGTCGGATGAGTCTACCACTTTAGAGCCTCAAGATTCGACTACCCTGCAGCCGGCAGATTATACAACCCAGCAGCCTGAAGAGTCCAGCACCTTAAAGCCTGAAGAAAATACCACTCCTTAGAATATTAAACGTAGTTTAATAAAAATTGTTTTTTTTTTAACAAGGTAAATAAAAATGTAATGAAGAGCCATTTAATTTGATGACCTTGCCCAAATCAACCCTAAAGACTTTGCTTAGTCCAATAAAAATCAAGCACTTATGAATTGAATGCCATTTCAATATTTTGTATTTGTTTAATGCTCAGTTGGATTTCATTAAAATAAATACATACAGATACATATATGCACGGACATATACGAGTATAATCCATGAAATATATTTTATATAATTTTGAATTTCAACCATAGTTAATTGTTTTATTTTTATCGTGTATTTCATGTCCAAATTCAATTTTATTCTTGAGAAAATCTCGTATTTACATATTCTTTATATTAATCTCAACATTTTCATTAATGTACATAAGTGTTAAAGTATTTGTGTGTGTATAATTCACTCGATTGTATTTTTTTTATAATAAGTACGCCATTTATAGATTTAGGTTCATTGAGTTCTGCACATGCAAAAATAGTTTGTAAGTAATGTTATTTAGGTAGCTCATCTACGTTAAAATCGTTTGTCGTATTTATATGATTTGTAACCATTTTGTATCTTTAACATATTTCTTACTTTCTTAACATAGAACTTTAAATTGTAACCTAAAGAAAACGTAAACATAAAGTGTAAGTAGAAAAAATAATATTTTTAATAATTTCTAGAAATAAATTTATTCATATTGAGCAACGGAAAATCATAATTAAAGGGAAATATAAAATTCATTTTATTTCAACTGTTGGTTACAACGCTGTTTTCGAAAAGTGCATGAAAAGTATATATATAAAATTCCGCCCGCGGATTGTGTTTTGTGTTATAGGCAAATCGTTTACTGAGAGAGTTTCAACATATTTTAATTGTTAATATAGTAATAATTTAGTAATAATTATCTGAATTTAAATAACTAAAAGCATAAGCATTTACAAGTAAAAGCACATACATACGGGCACATATGTATATATAGAGTATACATACGCATACGTATTGCACTTGAATATTTATTTAAAAACTACATTCATATATCTTTGTTTTCTTTAAATTTTTTCTTTGTATCCATCAACATCATTTATGCTATTAAACAAATTCATATACACATATATATTTTTTTTTAATTTTTTTTTATTTTGTATATTATTTTAAACTCTTTTGCTAGTCAATAAATACAATGCGAGTAGACTCGTAATTACGTAGTGCCGAGGGGCATGCCCCAAAGGGGGCGTTATGGGAACGTTCGTTTCGTGTTGAGTATTTCCAAGAGCATCTGAGAAAGAGGTAGCATGAATCGTTAGATAAACCATTAAATAGTTAGTTAATTAGTTGGCTAATTCAATCGAATACACTAAGAATACAAATGTCAATTCAAATGGTGAGTGTACATCGAAAACCAGATAATAGAATGGGGTGTGGTGGGATCTATTCTGTTATGTCCTTATCGAAGGGGTCGCTGTGCACACACGATATGCCTGCCTTAAAGCCAGCCATTAGGAACCGTCAAATTAGCAACTATTAAACTGTTTCTCTCTATGTGTCTGTGTTTCTGTATCTGTGTGTAAATGTATCTGCATGTGTGTGTGTATCTGCAACTTCTGCTGTGGTTATTGCTTAATTAGCATAGTGCTGATTTTTATGCATGCGGTAGATTAGACGCCAGGGGAGTCGACTATTTGCATTATTTGCCAATATGGGTATGTCCAGATCATCGGGCTGCTCGTTGGCCCAGTTGAATTTCAGCTCGTCCAGCATATCGTCCTGGTCCTCGCCATCGTCGTCCACATTATCCACATCTCCTGTTGCGCTTTTGCCAAGAGGCGATGCCTTGCGACTACCGTTTTCATGATTTGTTTCATTTGCAATTTCATTTCCGCCTGGCTGCTGATGTTTGGCCACGCCCCCGCCTTCACCACTGCCCTCGCCCAGCCCGAGGGATTTGTTGGCATCGTCGAGCATTTGATGGGATGTTGCTTGCTGTCTTCCTTGGCCTCCTGGCCGCTGCAGAAAATCGAAAAACCGTGACGAAGCTGACGAAGATGGAGCCGAATAGGACGGGGAGTTGGTGGACTGCGGCCAGCCAAGGCTCCACAGTTGACTGGGGAAATGCTGCTGTTGCAGCTGCTCCCGACGCAGCTGCTCCCGCTGCCGCTCCTCCTCCCGTTGCTCCTGTTGCTCCTGTTGCTCCTGTTGCTCCTGTTGCTGCTGCCTGCGACTGTTGGCCCAGGTCGATGGCTCGAGGAACACGCGTTTACCCACGTTCTTCAGTATGGCCCGATTCAATTCAACCTGTGCACCGTGGGAGTAAAGAGCAAAGCAAATTGGTTGACATTAAAGGAAATGAGTGCACTACACACAGAACATCCAGGAGTTTATTTATACATTTTGGTGAAATAACATAAACATTTATTTTCAGTCGGGCTAATTGGAATTTTTACACACTTATTTTTCTGTTGTTAATTGCATTTCTAGTTAACTTTTTCCTGAACTAAAATTTGTAAGACTTGCAATTGTTCGACGCTCAGAAACCATTTAAAATTATGCTACAACTTTTTGTATAAGCGAATCAGCTGAAAAGTATGCTACAATTATTGAGATAGTAAAGGGAGAACTGGATTCGATTCTGCACAACAATTTAATATAAATAAATTATGGATCATTTTTAAGATAACTAATAATGGCTTATCCATACTTTAATATAGCCTTTCAAGCTAGTTTCTTCTCAGATATATTGATGTTTATAAATAATAAACTACAAATTATTTGAAAAATGTATTAAGTAATAATAGGCAATGCAGTCCTCATAGTCGAACTGCATTATGAGTGCCCTTATCACTAAAAATTCCCATAAGTAATGGGACAACCCCAAAATCGTTTCAGTAAGGTAAGAAATAGATAATGCAATCGATGAATGACGACATTAGTTGTAAGCACTTCAGGAATAATGCACTTGCATTACCACTTAATTTAAACTGATTTCAATTCAATTAGATATAAATGTATTTAGTCACACTTGGGCAATTCCCTGCATGAGTTCGCCTAATGTCTGGGCCCATAGATAAAGATAAGAATTGGTCGTAAGTGGAATTTTGGGAATTCCGTTGACGAACTGAAGAGTTAATTTCTCAATTGAATTTGGACTTATAAAAGCCCTGATTCGATTAGCACTGAATCAGTTAAGAAACAACAGCTGAACAATGAAAACTATTGCAATTGCCGTGTTGGCTATTAGCCTTCTGGTGGTGCTGGTCGCAGCTCGGCCAGATAAATACGGATCAGAGGATCACGGCCTGAGCAAGCAGCAACAAAGGCCGCCACACGAGTCTGGTGAGGATCAGGGACTAGTTGGACCAGCTAACAGTGATGAGGACTCGAATGGTAATTGAACCGCATTGGTGATTATATAAACTGAATTAAAATTGAGTTTTGTTTAAAGATCATGAAGGCGCATCTGGTGAGCACCCATCAGAGGGACACCGTCCCCCTCACGACAATGAACATCGTCCTCCTCATGGTCATCGTCCTCCACACGGACACCGTCCCCCACATCGTCCCACACCACCTCCACAGGAGGACAGTACAACCCGCGAGCCGGAAGATTCAACTACCTCACCGTCTGTTGAGTCAACAACTTTAGAGCCTCAAGACTCGACTACCCTGCAGCCAGAAGATTCTACGACCCAACAGCCTGAAGAGCCCAGCACCTTAAGACCTGATGAAAATACCACTTTTTAGAATAGTAAATGTGCTTTAATGTAAATAAATAAGATGTTTAAATAAAACCATTTGTAATTTATAAAGTGAATCAGATTTCACTTTAACCCTCATCAAAACCGAATAAATGCTTTTTTCATACCTGTCATCAATTATTCGAATGCATTCATACAGATCCTTTCAAGAGGTCCTCGCATTCATTCAGCAATTTATCGTTTTCCTTTGACAAATCAATATATACGAGTACGAGCTGTGACATGTGTAAATGGAGCGCACGGTTTTGTTCCCCCGGAAACACTCCGCCTGCTCGACATGGTGCCCAGGTGAGGACCAGGATCGTTATTTGAGAGGCGCCCAAGGGCCAAATCGTTTGAATTCCTCACATTAAATCGTTTGATTTTCTTGCCTTTTCCGCCCACGGCGACGTGGGGGAGCATCAACATTTTGGTAACCAAATAAATTTAGCTTTGTTGCCAAGTCGAAATATTTGTATTACGCATACGCCGCGTTGGTTTCCCTTTTCTGCCTACGTTACGCTAAGCCTTTCCTTAACCAGAACCTGCTCAGAGCCCTTAAAGCCTTTTTCTACCCTCTACTTGTAAATAAGATGAGCAACTAGGTTTATATATATAGTGAATATTTATTTAGGGAATTTAAGCCAAAATATAATAAAGTGTTTAACAATTGGTATAAATATACATATACATTAATTTAAAACTACCTTTGATTTGGATTATGTAAAACCATTAAACCAGGGTAGCAGCTAGTCGAGCTCGTGTTGTCTTAGATTAAAAAAAAGCCTTTTGATATCAACCTGTGTGTTATTTACATTGCTCACATGCGGGATTGTCAATACCAGGCAATAAGCTGTGCCTTTAGGCCATTGTCTGACAAAAGGCACACGAGACACGACCTTGGCCAACCACTGGCCAACCGTTCTCTTTCAATGCTAAATTTGAGATAACATAAATTTATTGTTCTTTTACCTGCTGGGAAATGGAAAAAGTTTACGCAATTCGGTGCATTCTGTGTGAACTTTTTTCTAAAGTATTCTTCATTTCGAGCTCTAATTTTGAGTAGCTGCTACAATTTTCCATTTAATATCAAATCGCGTTTTCCAGTTGGCACAGCTTTTACTTTTGTTTGTTATTTTTCAAGTTGAAGAACAAAGTTTTCTTTTGCTCATTTGCGCATATTAAAAATTTGAAAGTGGTCAGTGTGGCGGCACACTTATTCAGCCACTCACTCACCCATTCAACCACCCATTCAGCCACCCATTCAACCACCCATTCAACCACCTGTTTAACCACCCACTTACTCACCTGTCGCGTGTTCTCCTTCATCTGCCTGCGCGCTATTTCCAGTATCAGCCGCTGGCGCAGCACATCCAACGGATTGACAATGGACAACGACGGTTTATTCCGCTTTGCAAATGAAAAGTCATCCTGTAAGAAGACAGAGATAGAAATATACTCGTAGAGAAAGAGGCACATTTAATGCTTATTATCACACTGCATAATGGGAATTTCTAAGATCTTGATTTAAAAAGTTTTCATGAATAAAATGTGTTTGAGTTAGTTGAAGTTTCCATTCAAAACAAATTGACAGAAGCTTGAAAATTTAAAAAGAACAAGTTATATTTACTATTGAGATAATAAAATGTCAGAGAGAAATAGAAAAAGAAACATGACTTTTAAACTTGAAACATTTTTCTTAAATGATTTACTTTTATATAGCTTGTTATAATAATAAAATTTGGAATTATCACATTAGATATTTTAAATTTGATTTAATTATAAATTGAAATTGTCTTTTGTTTTGACAATATTTAATCGAAAATTCAATTCATAATCATTTTCTAATTGCTTCTGATTTCTGCTTTTTGTTTATCAATCAAAGTGCTTTCATTAGTTGATTTCTTTTGTTTTGTAAATGGTAAATGATTTTTAATTATGTATGTGATAAATTACTTCTGATGTCTGATAAGAAAATTCATAGAAAACTATATATGTACCTACGAAAGAGTGTATAATAATTTATTTTCACTATTATACAAATGATAGCGGTTATGTTCTGGTTCCTGTTTGCAGGTACATAAACAAATATTTACAACAATTTGCAAACCCGAGCAGCATTTAGATAACAAACTGTGTAAACAACTCATTCAAGATAACATTGAAAAATTCTTGATGATGTGAATGACGAATTTAGATGTGTGGAACATGCCAACGATCCGTGACCAGAAACAAATTAAAATTACTTACACTTTATATGGTAATCAATTTGAAGATAAACATTTTTGTATGATTATCAGGAAGTATTTCGCATAAATTCTTGTACTGCCCATTGGTCCGATAATCTTAGGTATATGTTAACGCCTCCAGTCACTATTAAGAATGTTATAGAGCGGAGTGAGAATTTATGGCCTTAACTTGTGATTGGTAGTTCTCTGACTATTGCTCACTTTACTGACTGATTAAGTGTAGAAAGTTCTTGGAAAATAACTGACCGCCTTTAAGAGTTTGTCTATCTTTATAGAGCCAGGTCATAAACTTTCATTGGATCAGGGATAAAGTGAGGAAACTGCCTTTTCACTATAACAGCAAGATGGTATCAGGATGAAAGTGAAATCCTTGTCTAATCATACCAATTCCACAAAAGTGGAGAGAACATTGTGGTTCCCAATAGTCTATCAGTAACTACGCCACACAATTTTTACTTTTGCTTTCTAGCTTATCAGACACTATAATTGTGAATGCGATTAGATAGTAGTACTCGTGTAGGGTCAGAGTGTCTGAAAACCCATTGGCAACTGCGGTATCCACGACCACCGGCTTTCTTCATATAAAAGCCCGTGGCGGAGTCGCTTCCGATTAGTATACAACGAACAATTACAAAATGAAGGTCCTATTAATTGCGGTATTCGCGGTGCTTTTCGTCCTGGTCGCTTCCAGGCCCAATGGATTTGGATGGCATCGCAGCTACGACGGCTGGGGAGGAAATGGAAATGTCCAGCATGGCGACTGGAATGGCAACGGACACAGATGGAACGGTGATTTTGGAGGCTGGCACAGGGATGAGAGTGGTTGGCACAGAGACGAACAGTGGGATCACCGTCGTGAGCACAAACACCACGAGATGCGCACTGAACAATCATCCCCATCGACATCCGAGACTCCAGTGGAGTCCACCGGGTCACCCGTAGTGACCCCGACTCCTGTTTCGGAGGAACCCACCCAGGCGCCAGAGGAATCCACAACCGAAGTTCCTGAAGAAACCACTCAGGTGCCAGAAGAATCCACAACCGAAGCTGAGGAAACCACTCAGGCATCTGAAGTGCCAGAAGATTCGACCACGGCGACTGAAGAGCCCGAAGATTCAACAACCGACGGATCAAACGAGACAACTGTGGCTCCAGAAGAGCCTGAAACATCTACCCAATCGCCTGATAGTCTGCCCGAAGAGAGTACGTTGACAACTGAAGAACCCGAAGACTCCACAACCGACGGCACCGAAGAAACAACTCAAGTGACGGAGGAACCCGAGGAGTCCACAACTGACGCTTCTGGCGAGTCAACTCTGACCACAGAGCAGCCAGAGGAATCTACCAAAGTGACCGAAGAGACCGAAAGTACGACAAGTGAAGGTTCTGGAGAACCAGCTGAGTCAACGACAGAAGCTGAGGAGGGAAGCGGAGCAACGAGTAGATAAGGAAACTCTATCTCTCTCTCTCTCTCTATTTCTCCTTATCTCTCTCTCTAAAAGCAGTACGATACTAAAACCTTGAGATATGTATTTAGCAAATCATATTTTTTAGAATTTCATTATCTATTCGATGTTATCGAGTAGATAGCCAACAATAAACCAAATGTACTGATGGTTCACTAGTTAAGAATCGCAATTAAATTGTTTACTATAAGTAGTTGATGTTATCAAAATTAAACGATTAAAAAATCAAATACCCGTTCAATTCTTAAGAAAAGTACATTAGATTGATCTCGAAACATGTTGAAAATGTTAATATGTTATGTCAACATGGCACTATCAACTTCTTCCACTTGAGATTGAGATTAAAGAGCTCTCAAGAAGTACCAAAGAGTCTGATTTCTGCTTGCCAATCGATATTTTCAATGTTCAATGCCAATTGTCAAGTGCGACAGATCGAACAACGTTTTTAATTTTCGACATGGTTTTAATCTACGGTCATAAAGTAATCAATTCGCCTATTAGTCACACGATTTCGATCGATATTCGACAATGACAATGGCATTGGAAACAACGGAAACTTTCAGCGTGTTCGATTAGATTACATCAGAAAAGACAGACTATCGAATTATTTGCACATTGTCAATAAATTTGCATAGCAAAGTTGCTTAAGAATGCAGCTATGTTACATATTTATTGGCGACTACTGTGGGAGATGCAACCCAGCAACTGTGCAAATATTATTGACGCATCTGGATTAGCCTATAAAAGGGCTTTCAATTGGCTGTAAATGCAATTAGCATAATGAGAGCTATAACACTTGTAGTCTTCGCAGTCTTGTTGGCCGCTGTCGTAGCCCAGAGAGGTCCAGGTGGTGGTCAAGGTGGTGGTCAGTGGTACCCCGGTCGTCCAGGTCGTGGACCGCCTCGAGGACCAGGAGGCCCATTCGGCGGTCCTCCTGGCGGTCGCGGACCTCCTGGCGGACATCATGGTGGACATCATGGCGGACCGCCAAGCAGACGTCCTGCACCTGAGAGTGACAGCAGTGAGAGCAGCGAAAGCAGTGAGAGCAGCGAGAGCAGCGAGAGCAGCGAGAGCAGCGAAAGCAGTGAAAGTCAGGACAGCAGTGAAAGTCAGGACAGCAGCTTAAGTCAGGACAGCAGTGAAAGTCAGGACAGCAGTGATAGTCAGGACAACAGCGAAAGTCAGGAAAGCAACCAAGATGACAACCAAGATGACAACCAAGATGACAACCAAGATGACGACCAAGATGACGACCAAGATGACAACCAGGATGACAACCAAGACGACAACCAGGATGACGACCAAGATGACAACCAAGACGACAACCAAGATGACAACCAGGATGATAATCAGGATGACAACCAAGATGAAAATCAGGATGATAACCAGGATGACGACCAAGATGACAACCAAGATGAAAACCAGGATGACAACCAAGATGAAAATCAGGATGAAAACCAAGATGACAACCAAGATGAAAATCAGGATGATAATCAAGAAGATGAGGGTAACCAGGAGGGTGATGCCCGCAAATAGAGCAAAACTGCTGGAAAAAGCATTCAATAATTATGTTTTAATTGCAAATAAATTTTTGACTTTAAAGTAGCGGTGGACTCGAAATATTCAATCCAGTGCATTACAACAAAATCCGGCATTAAAGTCATGGATTAATCAAAATGTGTGTGAATTATTGTTATTATTTTGATATTGCAGAGTTTTGCTTTTACGTCTGTCCGGCTGCAAAATGCACTGCGTTTTCCTATAGTCAGACTCTAGGCGGAATTATGAATAAATTATTAAGCTGTTAAGAAACTAGAATAATTTAGATAAATTAAAAGAATTCGAGAATCTAAAATGTGTAACTTGTTAAGGAAAGAATTAGCATTATAGTGATATTATGGATAGACTGATAGACATGAATATACCCTGCATAAAAACTACAGGCTGAATAAAATGCCCGATTTTAAAATCAATATAATTTAGGATAATTTAATTTTAGGTATAAATATAGTTATACTCTACTAGTTTAATCTTATGTATTGATGATATTATAAATTAATTAATAGTCATGAATATTCCCAGTAGTCAGTTTAAAGTTGATGAGAAGTTTGTGTTAATTTTCTTCATTCATGATAAATTGTTTGACTTACAAACTTGCTGCATAAGTTTCTATTTAGCGAAAATGCTCCGACAAGACAACTTTCAGCTCGTATTTAAATAGTTTTCCTAGCGGAAAAGCTGTGCATTACTTTTAAATTCCTTACAACATAATAAATACTCGTAAGGTATCTGCGAAGTTTCTGATCATATTTCGAAGTTGCCACGTGAGGTAAATGTGATAAGTTGTATGTCAAATTCACAGGTGAATGAATTGAGGTGTTACGTCTTGGAATTCGGAAAACTTGGTCCTGCAGAAAGTTGCCAGGATGATAAATATGAAAAATGCCAAAGTATTCAAATCTATTGTTCTCTGAAAGCAGCCCACACATTTCTAAATTAAACAGCGTCAAAAGTTGAGCTTTTGTTGTCAACTTTGTTGTCATGCGATTTATTCAGGCTGTAAAGCAATAAAGCACAAGTTTTATTTGTCTTCGTGTCAAAAGGTAAATAAAAACATGCCCAATAACATTTTGTTTTGCGGTCTAATGAGTCGTCACATAAATTGTTGTTAAAATTTTTCCATTTGTATTGCGCTTTAAAAAATTGATAAATTTGTGTAAATGTTCAAAATCCATTTTTACACATTGACTTATTTGTTTGTTAGCTACGCAGTGCTGACAATCAACATGTTTGGTCAATTATCACGCACTGGGCTTTACTGATAAGATTGGTTTAGATTGGTCACTTCCCCAGTTTAAGTGTTATTATATATGGCGTCTCTTCGAGAAATCAAAAGCTATTTCATAGGAACTGCCACTTCAAAGGAGCTGCATTAAATATTCTGATAAGAATAATTCCGTGAAATCTCCATTGCACTTTGCGATTGCAAATCAATCGAGTCGAGCAATGCGATAAGATTTATATTAAAATTGGACTTCTGTTATAATTTAATTTATGAACTGCTAAATAATAATAAAATTAACTATTTATTAACGATAGTTTACGCATTGAAAGCTTCATTCTATTCTTCAAATCTTAAGATATTATTTAGTTGTTCCCTTAAGCTTTGAGTATAATCAATTACCAATTATCATATCTCTCACATTACTTTTTATAGTTACAACTCCACAATTGTCAATGAAAATCATAAAATTTTATGTTATAACACTTCTGTTAACAATCTTTATAAATCTGTCTATCTACTAGGATTTATACACCATAATCCCGTGGGCTATAATCTGTATTGTGGCAGCGCTTGATAAAGATTGTAAGTGTTTTATTTTATAATAGGTCGCAATCCTGTTGTTTTTTTTTTTTATTTATACATGAGTAAGCACTGTGGAAACATACATCATTATTTACACATCAAAGAAGGGAATTTGTTCAGCACGGTCAAAGAGTCAAACATCTGACTATGAAAAACAAGAAGCGAGCAATGAGAATGTGGAAAAAAAGTAAATGAAAAATGGACACAAAAGTGAGTGACATCTGCTTAAAACCACAAATTAGAAGGGGAAGGCTGAATTCTCCAGCTTCACCGCATACGCACCTGTATGGCCTGTGCATCCAGATAGCCCAAAGGATATCCGCTGGCATAGCCTGCGCCGGCAGCTGTGGCGCCTCCGCCTGCCCCGGTTGCAGCGCCCCTTTGTGCAGTACACACGAGCCTCGTAGCGCTGAGTAAAGTCAATAACACCGGGCAAAACCACGCTGTGGCTTTCATCATTCTGCAATAGTACGAAGAGAGAGAAGTGAAAACAGAATAATTGGATAAAAAATCAACGGTTGCATGAATCGAACTATTAACGTGTACATCGTTTGAGGCCGAAATTGCATAAACCAAAAATTGAATTTCATTCGTTGAATAATTGCATACTGAACAGCCCTGATACATAAATACGTATGTATATAAATATATGTATGTATATGAATATAATCCCGACTGACTGTAAAAGCCAAACTGCAATCTATAATAGTACATAAATAATATGAAATGAAGACAAAATAATCACTTTAGATTATATCTAGCATAGTTTTAATTTTAATTATATTTAATGTTCTTTTAATTTGTATAATTTATTTACATATAAATGTCAAACTTAATCAAAGCTTTATTAATTTATTTGTGTGCAAATTTAATTCAAATAAATGATTTCTTTTTTATTTCTTTATCTTAAGAAGAGTACCATTTAATTTGAATTTAACTAATCTTAGAGCCCAACAAATATAAAATTAAGCTCATTTTTTTTACTATTTTACCATTTCCCTGCTCACATCATGTTTGTTCTATTTGTTGTGCGAGTTTATCTTATTTCTCTTTTAAGTTTCGCTGCGTTTGCAACAGTTTAGATGATAATTTAACAACGATTTATCAACTTCATGGGATATTTATTGTTATAATATGCAAAAAGGAGTAGTTGCTAGATTTCTCAACCATGCATTTGACTTGGATGTTTCACACAACAAATGCAATCTTTAATATATATGCAACCTTTTGACATCATGAAGTGTTCTTATAATTTATGGCTCATGCACATGCATGACCTCCTCCCTCTACCCTCTACCCTCTGCCCTCTGCACCACTCCAGATGGTTGGAGCAGTTACTCAATGGACTCGCCAAATGAGTTTTCTCAGCGGCAACGGAACATAAACGTAATGTGTGGAAATAACATAAATAGATGGGGAGACATGATTGCCCTGTGATAAGATGAAATGCGATGGACACGTGGAAAACTTCAGCTCCTGAGAAATTCTGGATCGCTGGACACGGACACAATGAGTTATTGTTAAACTAACGAAATGAAAGGGTTTCTCAGTGACGACATGACCGTTTGTTGAGCCATTCGATTATCTAAACTAATCAAATCCAAAAATGGCCAATTGTCCAGCCAAGTCCGATATGCCAATGACTCGCGATTGGCTTACAATTTCCGCTTGACCTAAGAGCAGGAAGAGCACAAGTCCAAGTCAAATGCTGAGATTTCTAAGAATAGACATAGATTGAGTTTCGGCTGCAGTTCCCCGTTTCAGTTTTATTTGTTGTCAGGCATGTTTCTATTTTCACAACTTGAATTACAGCAGGGAAATTGATTTTACTTTTATTTTGCCTCTTTGCTTCCTTTTGCTCTACTCTGTGTGTGATTGCGCCCATTAGCATCATTTCGATGGAGCTGTATTCACTTTTGTATTCAGGGATATGATAATCAGTGTCTGTACGAGCTCTCAGTGTTGGCGATAAATTAGCAAATCAAATAGAGATAAATCTATGAGGGGTAAAAGATTGCTGAATATGAAATGTATATAATCACATTATCAATAGCTGTTTAAATGTCATTACTTCACGATAAGCTTAATTCAATTATAAAGTAATCATAGGTAGCTTGTACAACATGACGTATGCGTAATGAACTTTTTAAAGCGCTTTTATAGCATACTTTTAGGGGCAGAATGCATATAATAAAGAAAAGTTTCTATAGAATGGTTTATAAACTAATTCAACTGAAATATTTATTTAATAGGATTCTGGAGATCTATTTGGACAATTTTCATATATTAACATTTCAATATAAATGCTCAAATTGTTTCTACTTATTTGTCAACCTTATTTGCTGCCCACAAACATTGAGCTCTACCATATTTAAGCCCAGTTGTCAACATAAGTCTTAACCGCAAAATCTTGGATATTTAACTAGTTGGAAGCTTATCGCGCACTTACGTAAGTAACTGTAGCTCCAAATGGCTGAAATGACATTTGGATTTCAGGCACCTGTCACATTTGTGCCATTTCATGCAAAAGGATTTGGAAATGCGAACAAAATTCCAATATTGAAATGCTGACAGATACATAAGATAAACTCACGAATGTGACAATTCCATTTCACTCACTGATAGACGCGAAAACATGGTCAAGTAAATGTTAGTGGTGAATAATCTATATATATATTTTAATTGGAATTTCATTTCGCCAGTTCTGTCCGTAATTAAATAACATTGTTTAAATGGCATTTAATAGACTGGGAATGGCTCACTTATTAAATGTCTGCATTTGATGTTGAGTAAACAAATATTTTTGAGGGCCTTAAACAATGCTCGGAATATTATTGGAGCGCAATAAAAACCTGCCCTGCTCCACTGCAGACTGAGTGACTCCCCTCTGATATAAAGGGCCTGTCCCACTGAGAAAACGTGATTGCCGAGAGCAACTGCGCCTACGATTCGAGTCGCTTTTATCTGCATAGTTGAAAAATAAATAAATAAATAAGAAATAAAATAAGATATAGACTAAAGCAAGCGTCTCGTTGCCTATTTGCATTTAACATACTCGTAATATGCAAATACATGTGAAGCCATGGCAAAAGTTTTGCTGGATAAAAAGATGTTTACGAGCCAACAATTTGATATGCCCAATGATGTACTGCAAATAAAGAGATGAACAAATGAACGAATAAACGAATGAATGAATGAGTGTCTTGACTGCTGCTCAATGTTGTGATTCAATCGGACATAAATCGTTTAACGACGCCTCTACCTATTCTTCAGCAGCTTGTGGGTATACTAAGCTGATCGTATATTCTCCCAGTATTGTTCTCGATATTCCCAGCTGATAACAATTTTAAATTAAGATAAATTTTAATTCAATTGGTCGACTAATGTCTTGTCTATGAATTTTTCTTTTGTTGGACGAGGCAACGTGACCTAAGTGCCTTTTCCGATGAAAATGACAAGGACACAAGTTTTGTCATCGTTTGAAGCAACCAATCAAAACTTATTACTTTCCTCAACCTTGTATATTCAATTACAGGTTCCACCACTTTACACAATCTACGAGTCTCAAAGCAATGCAAAAATTGTACCGAAGAAAAACTAATTAGCCGGAACGTGTCTCTTGCAAATCTATCAACTTGTCTTTTCCACACTGTGTACTATTTCATAGTCCACGTCAAAGATTTAACTGAATTTACTTATTTAAAATGTTATAAATTGCACTACATTTGCTTTTCCGGGCTTTGGGCAGAGAATTAATAGGCATCAGATAATGAAATTGGCCAACGTTGCTTAACCAATGGACATCATCTATAAATTATGCTGGGAGCAAAATGAATGGCACAGCTTTTAATTAAATTAAAGCCTAGATAGATTCAACCTTTTAGGTCTAGGAAAATTAAATGTGTTTTAGTTTAACTGAGGAAAAAATTTACTGAACAAAAAACAATACAAGTGTTGATATAAATGTCAGCAATAATAATATAATGGAATTTTAGTTATAAATAAGAAAATTTGAGCTTTAATATTAAAATGATGAGAAAACAATTATTTGTATTAACTGCACAATTTTGTAACGAAATCGAAATTTGTAATTTTATAAATAAATAAATAAAAATTTAGAATAATAAAAAAAAATTATCGAGCAATTTCTTTATGTTTCAATGCTGGTGCCAAAATTCAAGTCTTGAATATAAAATGATAACTTTACTAGTTTAAATGTAGTTGATTAAGAACTAAAAATTTGAAAAATTTGCTAGTAATATAATTTTTATTTTGAACACTTTTTTCCATTTCCTTTCGACTTTCTTTATATTTATTCTTCAATATGTCTTTATTAGATTTATTAAGACTTTCGCAGCTTACCAATTTGTTCTCTTTGATATAAACAAATCCACACAATTCAAATCTGAAGTCTATTTATTCGTTAAATGGAAGCAAATGTGAGCACAAATTTATGCTTCAGACACGTTGATTACTTTGACTTTTAAGATAAACGTTTAACACCAAAACCGTAACACGTTATCAATTGGTAATTACCGAGAAAATTCTTTTTGATCTCGGCAGTAGGAAATATTTATGGTTTTCAAGATTTCGTTGTAGGCTGTTAAATTGGCCAATTTTTTTTATGAGTTCACGCGCGACAACGGCAATCAAACGAAATTAGATCGGCAAATTTGAATATCTGAATAATTTATTTCTGACGTTGAAGAGCGTTATTTAGCACAGTGTTCGATGTTGAAATCCGCTTAAAGATATTTAAAATGCACTTGGAATTTAAGGTTCGGCTGGTTATAGACCTGTGTTCTGACTTGGGGAGCTATTCTGGTGACTTGATTCAGCGTCCGAACGCAACAGGCTGACGACGAGCGAAGAACTCAGAGCCAGAAACGCAGGAAGCTTGTTTTTATATTGCTTGGCAAGGACGATGGATGTGCACGAAGCTCTGGCCCGAAGCTAAACGACACGACAGGACGTGAACGAGACCGAGACCGAGTCCGAAGCCACAACGTTGCCTAAACGATGTGCCACGCGACTAGTTATGAATGAAACCACGCGGCACGCACCGCACACCGCTCTGGGTGGCTCCGTGTGGTACGAAAATTGGCTGGGCTCCAGTGTTGCCAATGGTCGACACCACGCCACACCTGTTGGCAAAACTCAAATGTTGCTGCAACATTTGAATAGCGCTTGTTTGGTTATTGTTCGTTACGAGCGATGTGTTTTATTGTAATTATCGAACTCAATTAATATTTAATGGGTTCTTATTTGCACATTAATTGTTTGCTTTAAAGCCAGTCCAATGGGTTGGGCTCCTCGCATCCATTGGCATTCGATTGACCATATGCTCATGTGGCTAACACCATTTGGCAGCGCTCTATCGATGATCGCCGTTCAGGTGTGAAATTGTCCGCCATTCATCTTCATCTCTTAAAATGCACAGTGGAAGCCAAAAGCCAAAAGCCCGAAATAAATATGTTCTTTAGAACACAAGAAAGCTTTTTGTTTCTGTATAAATTAAAAGTTTTATGTTTCATCTAAAGGATAATTTAATTTTTAAATAGAAAATTAAAGACTGAACTTATGCTTATGTCATAATATGTTTGACACCCGTTGACATTAATTTAGTTAATTATACAAGTAATATATAAAATAATATGATAAAAGTAAACTACAATAAATTGTAAATAAATTCTTTTCTTGATCATTATTCTTAAATTATTTAAAAATTAATAAATAACAATAAAATATAGTAATTAATATGATTAACATTTTCTATAAAGTTGACTGTTTTATTCACAGTCATAACTAGATTCATTATTCATTTTATCATTGGGGTTAGATTGGACCACTTGACCCACTTGACTTGGTCTTTGATTTAACCTTTTGCTTCAATTAACTGTCAAAATGTCGCTGCAACAGTGTTGCCACCATTCCGAACGAGATCTCATGTTTCCTTCAACTCTGCACGTAGCCTCGTGTCGTTTCCTGTTGCTCAACGGCGCTGACATGATTTTTAATCGCTGTCAATGCGTGTCCAGGAATAATTAAACACGTGGGCCGAGTCCTCGTATTCCTGGGTCTACCCGGCGCCGGTGCCAGCTCCTGTTCTTCTTTTTGTGGCTATCCATTTGCCTTGAGTCTGATTGAAATCTGTCAAAAAGTTGCTGACATTTTCATGGGCGACACCAGCTGCTCATCCACATTCGATGGGCCAGAAGTGTCTGCTTCAAGTGTGGGATTATTTATTATCGTAATGTGATGTGACGTCGTTAAACCAGACGGAACTATCAGGTTATCTATAATTAAGTGGGAAATTGTTGAAGAACTTCTTGTGTTACTGTTACCATTTAAGGAAAATTATAATATATTTTTGGATTCATCTAGATTTGTTCAAAACACAAATGAAAGGCTTAAGTTATAGCAAGACTTTATGCGTTACTATTTAACAATTCTTAAGCTTTTAGAGATTAAGAAGCAAGGATATAAGTGTTATAAGTTTATAAAAATACATAATTACACTACTCAAACAAGTTACAAATACTGTCGAATAACTTAATTTCCGTATTGATATTAAAATTTAACCAACAGTAGTTTTGACAAGTGCTTAAACAAATGTTATGTTAAAGTTAATTAATAAAAAACATATTTATATTTTTTGACGTAGCTTTCTCTTTGGTAAAATGCTTGGTTGCCAAGGCTTAAAGTTTCTATTAATGATTGGGTCAACAACTTGTTATTCAGTCAATAGTCGCAGTAGCGATGAGAGAATCATTAACACCGCATTTAATCCGAAGCACTTGAGCTGACAACGATAAACTCATTAACGTGCTGATGAAAATCATCCCAAAGTTCAAGCCTCGACTCAACCAACCAACCACAGACTGATAATCTTTTGTTTGATTTGCGTAATAAGTCACTGAATGAGGGAGCAGCGCTTGGGGAAAAGTCAGTTTCTAATTGAGCATCGTGAATGTGACAAGCGTCTAAACGGTAAACGCCCCTCGACTCAATTATGCATGCACCCCCTCCATTGTCAACCACCCCCCCTCATCAGTCGTCTGTCTGTCTCATGGCATAGTGTCAAGGAACCTGAGGGACATCTTAGCAGCTGCTGACGATAAAATAAACCAATTATTAATTTATGACATACTCCAAGTTTCCTACTTTGATTCGGGTTCAATGGTTGCAATATGAGCGGAATTTTATTGACAAACTGATTGATTATTAACGGCTTTCCAGTTCACAGATAATTCTCGAAATCTGCATTTAGAATTGTCCTAATGACTGCCTTTGTAATAATTCACATCAAATCAGAGAGATTGCTTCTCTCTAAATCCTTTTTTAAGACTTAGTTTCATTAACATCGTAGTTTCTCGAGCGGATTATTTCTCTTAAGCCCCAAGAAGCAACTCACCAGGAGTGAAGTGAATTACGTTGCAACTGAAAGGTGGTCGAGAAAGTTGGCCAAAAGAAGAGCGAAATATTTAACTAAGACAACCAGAGTAAAGTTTTTTGCTTGGACAGCAATAATTATGTAGCCAACTTTTTGTTATCCAAGTGCTCTGCAGTTAACTTTCGTTTGGCATTAACTTTGCCTGAAATACGAATCGAATTTATTCCAGGACTTGTCCTTTTTTGTGCTTTGATTTTAGTACCAACAGAATTATTGTTATTTATTGTTTCGCTTTTTTAGCCAACTAAAATGCACCTTAAATTTATGATATTTTTACATCATGGATTTTTCGCATTCATCAGGGCAGCTGCTCGTGTGTGTAAAATATGACAGCATGCAAGGATTGTCAGACGACTGGACCCATGGGTGGAGTCAGGTGTGGACAGCCTACCAAGTGCAGAAGAATTTCTGGAAAATTGTGAAATATTCTTTTCCAGAATGAGAAATTATAATTATGAGCTTTAAGCACTAATCTGAAACTATTTTTAGTCCAGTTTTGGATGAAACTTAAACTGGTACCTGGGTATAAATGATTATAAATAACATTAAACTCTGAAGTATATGTTGTCTCTCTAAAATATATAAAAATTTGCTCCTCTTTTAAGTAATTTTAAAAGATTGCTAGAAATGATTTTATTGAATATATTGGCTCTTTCTGCGGTGCTTTCTGTACTTAAAATGGGAATGAACATATTGTGTTTCTCCAAATGCCGAGTTTAAAAGAAAGTGATTATTGTGATTTATCCATAAGTCAAGAAGGATTTTCAAAGTAATGTATACGCAATTCTTTTTCTCTTAAAATTATGCTTTTCCAATATTTGCAAAAATAACAATTTTAGCAAATTTGTCTTGAAGTTCAGGTATTTTTTTAACGATAAAGCTTTTTGAATTTTAAATTAGTAATAAAATAATGCTTGTCTTATATTTGCAAAAGTAAATATTTGTTTTAAAGTACAGATATTTTTTTAATGATAGCGCTTTTTGAATTCGAAATTAGTAATCTAGAAGCATCCGAGTATCCAGGACGTATCCGAGAAAGAGAAGGATCAATTATATATATTCCTTACACTGCAAGTCTTCTTCAGGCATTCATTGAATATATATATGTATATTTATATGCAGATATATGTACATTTATGTTTCTATCATGGGTGATACTTTGCTGAACTTCTGTTGTTACCCCTTTATTCAAATCCTTGTTCCGCCCATATCTAAACAGCTGGACAGTTGGAGGCGGAAAGCTGACGAATATATTTCATATTGCTGTCTCTGTCAGCTTCGGTGTTGTGTGAATTTGATTTTTTGCAGGGTTTTTGGCGTTGATTTGCCGTTGGCAGCGATTAAACCATAGCGCGTAGGCAACAATCAAATTTACACCCACCGAACTAAGGCATTTGTCAACTGTTTGAGCCTGCGGCCGGTCCAAATTTGATTTATGAGCGCAATGCAGAAATGAGCAAAAGAAATCAATATGGTTGAGCTGTTGGGGAAGGGGGTGTCGGTAAATCAGCGGGTGATAAGCCCATTTTGCTGCGCCTAATTGCATTACTTGGGTAATTTCGTGTGGGGCTCACCAATTTATGGCTGCGCACTTAATTTCATTACGATGCGAAAAACAAGTAGGTCATATTTGATCTAAACTCTTTAAGTATAAATTCCATTTTGTTTACACGTTTTTCTGATTTGACCATTTACACGCAAACCGTTTTTTGAGTTGCCGCGTAAAGTGCGGGCGTTCAGATTTTACTCAACAGCTGAGTCACGTTAACTATCACATATAGATGGCGCTGCTAGCAAGCTGCTCAACAGTTGCCAATCGCAAACAATCAACATAAATTTCATTAGTTGATTTCTAAGAGAAAATTACTACTTATATTAATAACACATTCTTATTAATTAAATTATACTCTTTTTTTACCTATGTAAACAAATTAATACAAATTTAAGCAAAAATATGGATGCTTGACAGCTCTAAATATTATTACAACAGTCATCCGATATTTTGAATAACTGTGACAAATAACAGTTACATACATCTCGCACATCCCTATCGCAGGTTCCATCGCTAGGAAAACAAATATGGCGGAACGCAAATGCAAAGAAAAATAAAAAAATAACTTTAATTCGCAATTGCAAGTATAATTGAAGCGCGTACAATGCACAATTATTACGCGTATGTAAAATAAGGGCGTTAATTTCGCGCACGTGTAGTGTATGTATCTGTGTTGTCATGCGATTTGCACAGTCAACACAAATACGAATTGTTATTACGTGACCTCGAGAACGCCGCTAAAATTGAATTGCACAGCACCGTGACTAAAAGTGTTTTTTTCCTGTTGTATAAACGAACAACTCGGTTGCAGACGCAACTGTGCAATGGTTTAATGCGTCACTAAGATGCTAAATTGATTATTTGTTTGATAGTGAATGCACATACAGCAAAAACGTTGAATAAGTATAAAAAACGACACGAACATGTCTGGCGGACGCGACAGTAGCGCCAGCAGCGGCACCAATGGCAACAGCGCTGCCAACTCCAACTCGACGTCCACAACAACACCGCAGACGCCGACGCAGCAGAGAGCGCGGGGTCGACCCGCTAAGCGCGCAACGTGCACGTGGTGCGGGGAGGGGAAGTTGCCGCTGCAGTACGTCCTGCCCACACAGACGGGCAAGAAGGAGTTCTGCTCGGAGATGTGCATCGTCGAGTACCGTAAGGCGTACAGCAAGGGGGCGTGTACGCAATGCGACAATGTGATACGCGAAGGTGCGCCAAATAAAGAATTCTGCTCCATGATGTGCATGAACAAGCATCAGAAGAAGAACGGTTCAATGCGACAACGGGACAGCGGCGCCGGCGGTGCAGGCGCTGGCGGTGCCACAGATGGCGATCGCAAGCTGCTGAGCAGCGGAGCGCCAGCGCCCACAGGTCCCTTTCAGTACGAGAGCTTCCATGTTTTCGATTGGGATGCCTATCTAGAGGTGAGTACCTGGTTACGCATCTTTCAAAGCGGTCACCTAAATTCTCTTATTTTGTTACAGGAGACTGGAAGTGAAGCAGCTCCCCCCGAGTGCTTTAAGCAGGCATTAAATCCACCCAACAATGATTTTAAAATCGGCATGAAACTGGAGGCGTTAGATCCTCGCAATGTCACCTCCACCTGCATTGCGACGGTGGTCGGTGTACTTGGCTCTCGGCTGCGATTGCGACTTGATGGTAGCGATTCTCAGAACGACTTCTGGCGTCTAGTCGACTCTACGGAGATTCATGCAATTGGTCACTGCGAGAAGAATGGCGGCATGTTGCAACCACCGCTCGGTTTTCGGATGAACGCTTCCAGTTGGCCCGGATACCTTTGCAAGATACTCAACAATGCGATGGTTGCGCCAGAGGATATATTCCAACCAGAACCACCCACGCCACCGGTGAATCTGTACAAAGTGGGCCAGAAGCTGGAAGCCGTGGATAAGAAGAATCCCCAGCTGATTTGCTGTGCAACAGTTGATGCCATTAAGGACGATCAGATCCATGTGACATTTGATGGATGGCGCGGAGCCTTTGATTACTGGTGTAACTATCGCTCGCGAGACATCTTTCCTGCCGGTTGGTGTGCACGCAGCTGTCATCCTATGCAGCCCCCGGGTCACAAGTCGCGTATGGACTCTGGCTCTGGCAAGCAGCGATGTCCGCGTCCAAGACACACCTTTGTCGCTGAATCGGATGCCATGGTGCCAGCTTCGCCAGTCACAGCGCACTTTCATCCCAATTGCAAGGCTGGACCGTTTATCAACAGCTCGAAGCTGCCTTCCATGGTGACGGGACAAACGCACGAGACACTCGCAAAGCTTTGCCTACAAGAAGTCCTGGCGGCCAGCGCGGATACACAGCAGTTGTCAAGGTTGCTCTTTGAGCTGGACGGGGATGTCCACATTGTGACTGCTGCTGGAAAGAATTTTACGGTACACTTGCTAAATATAAATTTCAAGTAATGTCATTAATCGCCTTGTGAATTTCTAGGTCAAAATACCTTCGCCACTGCGAATGAAGGACGACGAAAGTTTGGCGCAATTCATTAAGACACTGTGCACCACATGCAAGGCATGTGTAAATTTCATATCTCTAGTACCGGAGACGGAAGATTGCAAAAAGTGTGCGCACAGTCGCAAACGTCAATTGGTGCAGACAGCGACACCGCCATCATCGCCAGTGCTCGCTGAGAAGCGCAGTCGGCAGTCCAAGTCCGCCACACCCACGCCAACATCGCCCGCGGAGAAGCCAGTAGTTTTCAAGCAGGAGGCGGGCATCAAGGCACAGCAGACGCAACCATCGGCTAAAGTGCAGACGAAGGCCAGTAAAGAGGAAGTGAACCACAATAATAATAATAATAACAACAACAACAATAGCAGCAATATTGGCAACAGCTCAAAGCCAATCATCAAAACTGAACCTAATGGCGTGACACCAACAGTTGCATCCACGGGCACAGCACAGACACAGTCTTCGAATCAGAGCCAGGCTCAGGCATTGCGCAAGGTGCGTTTCCAGCATCACAACAACAACAGTGCCACTGCCAATGCCAACAATGGCAGTAGCGCTCCGGAGACAAGCAACAACAACAACTTAGACTCGTCACCTGCCAGCAGCAACAACAGCACCTCTTCCACCACCTCCTCCAGCAGCAGCAGTAGCCTGGCGGGCGGCACAGCAAATACCAGTGCAATTGGTAAATATCTGGCGCCTCTGGTGGCTGAAGTGCACCCAGAGCAGCTGACAGCCAAGTCGCCGATCAGCTATTACAAATCTCCGACAACGTTATCCTCAAGCGCCTCATTCCCGTCATCGGTATCCACTCCGTTCACTGCATCACAGTCGGCTTGCTCAGCTGCTCCTGCTGCTAGCGCGGCAAAAGCCGCCACTGCGCCAGTTGCGGCTGCTGCATCTAGTAGCTACGGGGGCACGGCTATCACCTCACCCCACAGCACATCCACAACAGCGTCCTGTTCGCATCTGCGGGCACAACCGATCGATTGGTCCATTGAGGAGGTTATCCAGTACATCGAAAGCAATGACAATTCCCTGGCCGTGCATGGCGATCTCTTCAGAAAACATGTGAGTATTCCTTATATTCATTCTCCATTTGCCTAGTTACTGATTAGACATTTTCCCTGAACTGCAGGAAATTGATGGTAAAGCTTTACTGTTACTCAACTCAGAGATGATGATGAAATACATGGGCCTAAAGCTAGGACCAGCCTTAAAAATATGCAATCTAGTGAATAAGGTCAACGGAAGACGAAATAATCTGGCTTTGTAAATTAACAAAGAACAGGACAAGGCAAAGGGGGACGGGACACAGATTAAGCGCCGCCAATGGGGATTCCCCCTTGCCATGCGCAGAAGTGTTAACAAATTAGTACCTCCTTTAAAAGTAAAAGAAAAGATAACAGAACGATATGCATAGATATTTGTAATGTGTTTGGCATTAATGAAGTTAAAACACAAATAATTAATTTACAATTTAATTTCACAATAACATTCTAATGCGAAATATGTCAAACATGCGCGAAAAAAAAACAAAAACTAACAAACCAAAACAAACGTTGAGCAAGAACTTCAAATTCCAAAAACTCATATTCGAAATATCAGTTTTTCATCTAAGAAAAACGAGCAAAGCAAAAAAAAAAAAGAAAAAAAGATTATTACTTATAAATGCATAAGCATAATAATATTTATTACAGTCATACACACACCTACATACACCCACACACGCACATAATGCAAAACAAACGTTTAATTAATTTGTATTTAATTAAAATTTGATTGACAAAAACTACGTAGAATAAAACTGTACAGAATTTTACATATAATTTTGTAATTATGTATGTATTGATTACGTTCTATTATTTTAAACTATTACAATGTTTGCTTAATTTTAGCAATTTAAATTAAGAAAGAACAAATGATTTGTTTAAGCTGCATATAAACCCAATTCTAAAGCAAACAGATCAGAAAATCAAGTAAATGTAATCCATAGTTACTCGAAAGCACCGAAAGGTGCTTCGAAAAACACACATATACACACACACACCCACACCCACTTGTGTATATTATACATATTTATGTACACACTTGTATGCAATATTTCTCATTATCTTTATTTACACAAACTCTCACACATATACACATAAGATACTTTTACGTACATACATATAGAAAACTGTATACTTTATTATTAAACTTGGAAAAATTGTTCACTTCAAAACAATATTGATGCTTTTGTATAAAATCTGCCCCACAAAAGATAAGCGCCATAATACGCATAATCTAAAATTTCAGATGCTTAAATTCTACGAGAGTCTGTTAAATCGAATGTCAAATGTTTCAGGTCGCCTCCTCTAATGTCTTTCCAAGCCCCATTGTTTCCAGAACAATATAAACTTACAGATACAGATATAACACGCTCATACATACGTACGTCATCTTACATACTCGTATAAACATAATGAATCATTATACGATAATACATACTATACACAATTTTCGGATGGACACAGGTAAAATATTGAATTATAAACCATTGCATATAATCATAAATTTAGAAGAAAATTCATAAAAGTATACTTGAAAAATGAACATACAATTAATAACCTCTCGAACTTTTGGCTAATCTCTAGATACAAATATAGAAAATTACAAGACATTTACCAGATGCGTAAAAAGCTAAAGCTCCTTGAAATGCAATTATTGAAAAATTTCGATAAATTAAATTAATTTAAATCAAGCAACCAGACTTACACACACACACGCTAGTTAAAATACAAAAACAGATACACACAAATTATTATATCATTAACACATTTTGTTTTTCCTTTAATATTAAATAGATTTAAGTGAATAGTTATTTAATTCATTTAATGTTATGTATGTATAGAGAAGATTGATGACATTGTATCAGACAATTTAAATCTGAATAAAGGAAAATATATGCATAAATATATTGATATGTATATTAATGCGATTAGGAAATAACTTAATAATAAAACATTTAAATGTTGGGCTCCTTAACCAGCTGTATAAGCAATAATACGAATATCACAATGCTTTTTAGTAATTTCAAAAGTAATTTTAATATTGGAATGTCAAAGCATCACTGAACTTCTACTCGCATTGTATTAAAAGAAATTACAAAATTCCAAAAGAGAGTGTAAGAGGATCGTGAAATGGCATCAGGAACTTGTGGAGACGATTTATGGATAAGTATTAGTGGGACATCGATTGAGCCCTGTCAAAACAAAGAGTGGCTAAGAGCTATTGGTTCCCACAAGCATACACCATTACCTACATGTAGGACAATTCGAGTTGGATGTGTCGATAAAAGATTTCGCGAGCAAGAGCCCCAGGAAATACCAAAACAGGGATTGTTTGATGAATATTATGAACGCGTGGAGAGGTCGAACGATTCAAAACCATCGAGTTCCAAGTGCAGATGTCACTGTGTGAAGCGCAGTTCCAAATCACATTTTGATGCTGGTCACAGGCTGCCTAGGAAGCACTGGGGCCGTAATATTATTGAAACTGATCACTGTAGGTCAAGTTGTCCAATAATGTAAAAATATATATTTTATAAAATTCATTCGAAGTTTATTTTGAAAATAGCTGAGCCATTTTTTAAAGGTACCATACCATGCAAAATACTGTAAAAACTATATTTTTAGTCTGCCGGCCAGAATCGTACGTAACTATAGCAACAAAAATATCAAATTATTTTAATTTCAAAAGTAACAGACCATTTTTTTCTAAACAGTGCTGAACAACGCAATCCGCTTTTCCGGCCAAGCCGTTTTATTTCATTTGAGCGTTGTCTAGCTGAAATTCTTATCCGATTTTCAATTGGAGTAGTCAGCTATCGCTGCGAATTTAGCTTCACTGAGTATGCCGATGCTTGTTAATTTCTTTTTTATAAGTGGGGTGACAGCAATTGTCTGCACAAATTGACCCAAAAATAAACAAAAAACATATACGAATGAGTCTTACATACTCCATAAAAAGATTCTGACGAGAAATTAATTGATTGAGTCAAAAACGTAACGATAGCTATCGTTAACACAATCATCGAGATCATACTTTAATTAAACTTTCAATTGCTGTTTCAAAGTGTAAAATGACACTAACAAAGTCAAATGAAACATAAAAACATCAATCGAGTAAGCACTTTTATTATTTTATATTTTTAAGGATTGACTATTCCTGATTTAAAGTACTTAAGTAACAGTGATCTTTTGTAAAGTATTTTTAATAGCAACGACTCCTGTAATCGATAAATTGTATTCGGTAATCGATAGTGAGCACCATTCGGTGTGTTCGTGTTTGCGTGTGTGTGTGTGTGTTGCTAATGCGCAAGTTGAAATTAACTGGCGCCTAAAAATTGCGTGAACTTTCTAGTAGCTAATAAATATGTCAAGTGACAGTGAGGAATACCACACGGACGAGCAAGCTAGCGACATTAGTCCATCGACATCAGGTGAGCTATTAAATGCGATTTAAAACTGTAAATTACAATTAATTTGTTTAAATATGTGGACTTCGCAAGGACGCTCAAGCCGCAACACGGTTGGAAGTCGTCAGAGTGCAAATGTAACAATTCAGGACACCGAATCCGACGACGAAAGTGTGCGTCGAGTGGCCAAACCGAAAGCGGGAGCACGCCGCCGAGCAGTTATTATTTCGGATAGTGAGGAGGAGGAGGATGAGCTGGATCAGCGTGGTCTGTCGCCGCGCACGCGCATGAGCATCACGGGTGTGCGTCCCGAGGACATTAATGATGATTCCAGTGAGATTGACTACAGCGAGGAGGAAGCGGAGGAGCGGCAGTCAAGCGTCAACGAGACTGATGAAGTTGCCGAGCTAAAATCAAAAGAAACAGTCGACGATGATCGTCAGTCTGCTGATGAAAACGACGATTTGCCACGATATAGTAAACAATTTGGCAGCGAAGGTATATTGCATTCGACACTGTTTCCAACCACTCATCAACAGCAGCTTGAGCAGCATGAGGAGGAGTCAGTCAATTCCTCTTCCAGCGATGTGCTCATTCTCAGCAACAAGGAGGAGACCATTGAAATATCCAGCACCGACGAAAGCAATGAGGAGCAAGAAAACCTATCGCCGAATAGCAACAGCGCTAATGTTGTTTCTAGTGTAAAAAAAGAGTCGGTCTCGCGGGATTTCTATGAGAAGGAATTGCGCAAGATTGCCAAATGGCGTGTGGAGCTGACCGATGCGGAAAAGCTATTCGAGAAGGTGGCCCACAAGTTGCCCGATAAGGGCATACAGATCACCAGACGTATGGATGGACTGCGTAAGGACATTGCTAAGGCAACCACTTATCTGGATGGTGTTAATATTCAGGAAGAAGATGGCCCAAAGGAAATGCCGAGACCTCTGAAGGCCAAGCCACCCAAAGCCGCAGACAAGGAGCTCGACTGGGATGATCTGTCTGCAGCGGTCAATTTAATACAGCCCAAGCATACGGGCACTCAAGGTTTGGCCACCTTCAATACACAAAAGGCACTCACCATGGATTCACTCAAGGTACGTTAATTTTAAATGTGTTCTCTTTGGATTTTAAGTATTTATTTTAAGTCGTTATACTTCTTTAGGATCTGCACGGTTCATTGAAGGGCTGTCCCGCAGAGAATGTGCTAGCTGATGATCCAGCGGGACTAAAGGTTCAGCTGATGGATCATCAAAAGCACGCGTTGGCCTGGATGGCTTGGCGGGAGCAGCAGCGTCCACGCGGCGGCATTTTAGCTGATGATATGGGTCTGGGAAAAACCTTAACCATGATTTCCCTAGTACTCACTTGTAAGAACCGACAAGACAACGGCACTGCAACCCAATCCGCTAGCAGTGATGAAGAGGAAGATGCTGACAAGAATCGCAAAGCCGACGGCGCTTGGTACTCAAAGGGCCGCAAGGATCGTGAGTCGTTTTAATAACACAAGCATTGAATTTAAGCTTATATTTATGCATTTTATTTATAGATTACAAAGGCGGCACTCTGGTGGTGTGCCCCGCAAGCTTGATACGCCAGTGGGAGAATGAAGTCAACTCCAAGCTGTCCCGCCATCGCCTCACTGTCTGCGTGCATCACGGCAACAATCGCGAGTCGAAATCGAAACATTTGCGAACCTACGACTTGGTGGTTACCACGTACAACATTGTGACCCGGGAACAAAAATCTGCTGCCGCTCTATTTGGTGTCAAGTGGCGTCGAATCATTTTGGATGAGGCTCACGTGATACGCAACCACAAGTCACAGTCGTCACTGGCTGTCAGTGAATTGCGCAGCAAGTTCCGATGGGCTCTCACTGGCACTCCAATTCAAAATAAGGAGCTTGATGTGTTTGCGCTGCTGAAATTCTTGCGCTGCTCGCCATTTGATGATCTGGCTACGTGGAAGCGATGGATTGACAATAAGAGCGCCGGTGGGCAGGAGCGTCTCAATTTGCTGATGAAATCGATAATGCTTAGGCGCACCAAGATTCAACTGCAATTGGATGGCAAACTAAACAGTTTGCCAGATAAAAAGATTCGTTTGGTTGAAATGAGCCTTGATAAATATGAGATGAACGTTTATCAGCGAGTTATGACCTACTCACAAACATTATTTGCCCAGTTCCTGATGCAGCGTGCTGAGAAAGACTCCGATATGAACTTTGCTGGCGATGCCTGCAGGCCCACATACAAGCAAATCAAAGATCCAAATGGTGCCTACTATAAAATGCATGAGAAATTCGCTCGTATGGCTGGCCACAACCACGAGGTGAAATCCCATGAAATTTTAGTCCTTTTGCTACGTCTTAGGCAAATATGTTGTCATCCAGGTCTTATAGATGCGGTATGTACATGAGCAATATTCCACTTGGGTTAGAAAGTCAAATCTTTTTTGTTTCGTCATTGCAGATGCTGGAAGATGAAGGCTCTGGAAATATGGGCCATGACGACACCCAAGAGAATTCACCGGAAATTGATTTGTTGGCCCATCTGAATAAGTTGACCATTACTGATGATTCCACCAGTAGCCGCGATGGCGAACAAGTGCGTCCCTTAGATGGCGATGATATGCGCTTTGCCAAGGCCTCACAAAATGTGCTTAAACGAAGCAATCCCGTTTTTGATTTTAATCGTCCCTCCACCAAATTGCAAAAAACTCTGGAAATATTAAAGACATGTGTGCTGAACACTGATGATAAGGCCATCATTGTGTCTCAATGGAAATCTGTGCTGGATATCATGCAGGATATTCTGGTAAAGGAAAGAATAGCTACATTGTCATTAAATGGCACAATACCAGTACACAAGCGTCAGGAAATTGTTAACGAATTCAACGATCCACGCAGTTCCAAACGCATTCTATTGCTATCTCTAACTGCCGGCGGTGTTGGTCTCAATTTGATTGGAGCAAATCATTTAATACTTTTGGACTTGCACTGGAATCCGCAGTTAGAGGCACAAGCGCAAGATCGCATTTATCGTGTTGGCCAGAAGAAGGATGTAATAATCTATAAGATGATTTGCATCGACACTGTGGAGCAGCGTATTAAGGCACTGCAGGATCGTAAACTGGAGCTGGCCGACGGTTTGCTAACAGGCAAGGTTAGCACCAAGCTCTCCATCGATGATCTCAAGGGTCTGTTTGGCATGTAAACTCGTTGGCCATGGATAAATTCAGTTATATTTAATGTAATGTAAAGTAATGTTTCAAGAATATTCAGAGCGTTAGGTAATGATTTGAAATCATAAACTATACTTAAAAATAAAAAAAAGCCTTCCGTTCAGGCATTACCTTAACAAATGAAAACTAATTTTGAATTTGAACTTTATTTTGAAGCGTTGTATTTTTTATTTTAACTACGATACAATGGTAAAAGTTTTACAATGTGAGTTCCATTTAACTTGAAATGTATTAGCTAGTGTTTAATTTTAGTTTCTTTGCTTTGCTTGTCAAGCAAAAATGTGTTTATTTTCGATTTAAGCAAATACAAAAAAAATTTTACTACAATTTGAATAGCATAACGTTTTTGGTTTTTGTCGATCCTAACACACAATGTACACACAAAATAAACATACATATTTGTTTTATAAAAACTTAACTTAAGAATACAAATTCTTATAGAAGCGGGTCGGTATTATTTTCCACCTCTTTTATTCAAAAAATTAAAGAAACAAAATATACTTACATATTCATATAATAAAACCGCATGACAGCGCACAGCCCAAGGAAATGTAACATTAAAAAAGAATTCAGGAAGTAAAAAAAAATTATTGAAGTTGCAAGCTGATATAATCTCATATTTAGTTAATATACGCACTTGTACGGAAATCTGATTCTCATAATTATTTCAATGCTGTACAAGTTTCTCAAATATATAGTATATAGTTTTTTTAATTTAATGGTGCTCTACTCTCAAGTGGTGCAGACTTAGGATTAGATATCATAATTGATTTATATTTATATATAAGTATGTATGTATGCATGTGCTCATGTGGTGCAGATCATATTTAAGATTCTTAGTTTCTAGCACTCATAAATCTTTGTGTCATTTTGGGAAGAAATGATTGTATTCTTAAGTAGTAAATACACTGCATCAAATTGTGGATGCAACTGAATCGGATAACTTTTTAATGTATTATATATTTATAATTTATGATAGTTATACCAGATAAATCAGCACAGTTCTGTTGATTACGATTGTTCTAATTTAAGTTGTTGAGATCAATTTGAATATGTTTAAAGTTGGCTCAGCCCGGAAATATATCATGCATTATGGCTCTTCTATATTGTATTATGTATATTTTTGTCAAGGCTTTGCAATTTGTTATCGAAAAAAATGGGACAATTTGTAAGGATTATTCTATATTTTCTATAATATTCTCTGCGCATCTCTGTACCTCTTGGAAACGGTTTGTTCAATTTAGTTTGAAGCTATAGAAATAGGCTTTCAGTTCCGTGCCAGCTCCATCCCAATAGACAGACTTCCGTATTTGGTGCTGATTTTTAATTATCGCTAAACGAAATGGAAAATCAAAATCGAGTGTTAGACATTAGATTATTGGAGTTTGATAATAAATGGAGATTATAAATTGAATTGAGATGAATAAAAAGTGGATTTGGGTTTTGCCTATTAATTAGTTAGAAACTCAATATGCTATTGGTAATCATCTTAAGCACAAATGCGGCATTAAACTGTTTTTAATGGCAACGACCGTTGGCAATAATCCCAGCGTGCCCATATGGGTGCAATGTCTCAGCCATAAAAAGCATTAAAATCATTGTAATGCCAGTCAAAAGGCACCGAAGACAACGAGCACAACAACAACAGCCCAAGGACCGGGACTGCTTACCTGCCGTCTTGCCAAGGTAGCGAGGTAACCCAAAGGATGAGAGAGCTCTTCGCTCGTAAAACCAAATTTTATAGCAACATCGACGACCACGACAGTGGGTGCCGATGCCATTGGGTGTCCAGCCTGAAAGTGGTCTTGGTCTTGGACTTGGACTTGGGGCTTTGGATTGGATTGGATTGCTGATTCCTTGCCGTTTAGGGCGCAGCTGCATTCCCGCTACGGATTTCTTTTTTTTTATATTTTTTATAATGCCAAATGTGATTTTTATGATGCAATTTCAGAGAATGCTGCAGCAGCATTCAGTTTTGCCATGGCTGCTTTTCAATTGTCGCAGTCGAACTAATTGCAAATCAACTGAAAGAACATTGAAAATCACTTCGACAGATCTTTAAGTATATACTTGTATGACTATGTACCATAAAACAATTTAAAGATGTTGCTTATACAACATAAGCTAGTGCTTTGTTGATTCACTATTGAAATAGGGTAGCTTTTTGGTTTGGGCCTACATCAATTTACAAGCAGAAATAATTGTAAAGATTTGAAAATAATCCAACAATTAAAATAATAATTTCTTTAAATTGAATTACTTCGAGCACATTGTTTTAAATGTCTTTGTTTTTGTAACCAAATTGTTTCTGCAGCTGATAAATTATATTTTGATCTAAATATTTTTGATAGAGCATTCTGGATACGTTGTAGATTTGTTTATTTGCTCAACTCAACTTTTTACGATCACCACAAAATTTTCCACTGAAAAATGAGTAGCTAAAAAAAAAGCAAAGGGAAGGCAGGAGCGCTTTATTCGATTCGACTCGACGATTCGAGTTGTGACTCTGGTTCTGTATGCAGAGCATACATATTGTTTATTTTTTAATAATGCGTGTCCACTAAAAAAACGGCGTAACGTGGCACCATAAAAACCGGAGAGCGCTCTCAACACGCAAACATAACCAAAGACCAAAGACGAAAGCGAAAGACGAACAACAATAATAAACACACGAGCCGAATTATAAGTGGATGGGGTCCGGAAGGGATTTCGGAGGAGAGCGAAATTCGAGCAGCGTAAGCTAAAGCCGAAACTCCGAAAGTCGCTCGCAAAACTATAATAACTTTTCCCAGTTCTCGTATTTTTTGTTATTTTTATGGTAAGCATTGCATTTATTATGGTTCGCCTCGACCTCGAAAGCGAATACGAATACGAAAACGAATACGAATATGAAGCATATGACGCTGTCGATGGGTGATGATGACTGAGAAGAGGACCATTAAAACTAAGGGATTTGCTGTTTGTATTCTTTTTTTTTTAACGACGTCTCAACGGAAATTAGAAGTCAACGGAAATTGCGCGACAACACATAAGCATTGAATATATTGTATGTTATTTATTGTTATACACACACACACACACACTCTCGTTTTTTATTTTGTTTAAAAAATGCCTAAGTGGACTTTCAAGTGCTTCAAACGAGATCGCACAAAGTTGTGGGATTTTTGAAATACTTTTAAGTGATCCATTCGAAAATATTGAAATTTTAATTTTTTAAATTTAATTTTAAATTTGTTGATTAGTTAATAATTTTAATAAAATCTAGAAACGAATTAAGAAAAAAAATTTACTAAAATATTTAAATAATTATCATTTAAATATAAAGTTACTTGTATTAAAACAAATTTCTGTGTAAAATCTTAAACTGATGTCATAATTCAAATATCAATTTGAACTAAATAAATAATTATAAGTTAATGTCCAGTTAGAGTCTTTTTAAACTATATGTACAATAATATTGTCAAAATTTGTCAGTTTAATTTGGCTTTAATGGGCCCAGAGAAATAATATTTTTTAATTTGCTAGCTATTTGTCACTTGCCCGACATCTGTCAATAAATTTCAAGACAATGTTCTCAACATTTTCATATTATTGTTTGTTTAGATGTGAAAAAGCACTTACAAATAAACGAGTGAAAGAAATGTAAAGACAGAGGGGTTGGATGTGAGAGAAATAAAACGAAATGCATTTCTTTTCTTCTTTTCATTGGCATTTTACAGCCAGAAGGTGTGCAAAATTTGATGATATTTGCGCCAAAAACGGAAACAAAATATCGTTAAATGGGAAACTTATGCATTTATTGCCATTTTGGCCAGGAGGAAAAGGTCAGGGAATTGATGTGCCATTGTCAAGCTGTGTGTGTGTGTGAGAGTCTGTGTGTGTTTGTTTGTGAAGTGAAACAAATGAAATGCATTTCAGTAGCTGCTCCTGCCACAGGAGCTTCAGAGGATCGTAAAAGTTTGGCATTGTTTGGCACTTTTTATGGCCGCTGCATTTGCAGTTGAATAATTGTTGTTGTTGATTTTCGCTTGCTTTGCTGATAAGTTTGATTTCAAAGTTCCTTCCTCTGAGTCCAAGACCTGACGGAGTTAAATGAACTCTGTGATAGTTTTATGTGCCCCCGTCAGGGCATCTCATCTCTCTCATCATCGACAACTTCTCTCCTGCCTCCGATTTCCTGCTCGTTTCGTTGTCTTTGACTTTGTAGTCGCCCTGTACAATTTAATTGCAGCCTTGCCTAGGCTTAGAGGCATCCACAAATACTATACATACATACATATATACTATATATATATAAAAAAAATCAAAATAATTTTTTTCTTTTTTTTCGCGTTCCAGTTTTATGATGCACTCGTAAAAACTCACGACGCGCCTTTGATGCGGAATGCCACAGGAGATGAGATGAGAAGTTGAAGTAAGTGGAGTTGAGTTGAGTTGAGTTGAGGTTTTAATGTGCCGAAAGGGCGCACGAACAATCGAAGGATAGCACGGAAGAGAGCACAGTTCTAGACAAGATTTAGATGGCGTTGTTGTTATTGTAGTTGTTGCAAAATGCGTATATTTTATTACCTTGGACCAGACAGGCACATTGAAATATGCATTCTGAAGTGTTGTCCGGGCATCATAAATTGTGGTAAGCAGGCGAAAGTTTTGATGTGCATTTCGAGGGCAAAGCATCATACGATATTTGTGATATTTGTGGCAACAACATAAATGCCAATGCAATAGCAAATAACAGAGCAACCCGAGACCCCATCACAGAAACCTGAGTCCTCCTTCTCAGCGTCTCAGCGTCCCAGCGTCCCTCGCAGAGATTCACGCTGACGCCACTTGAGTTTTTAATTAAAGCAAAGGCATCACACACACAAAAAGCAACAAAATGTTGGAGCATGAGGAGCGTATAATATAAACTAAAATGCCAGCCAGCATGGAAATTTAACACTTGCCTCTAAATTAAGCAACGACGACAAACAAATGGCCAAAAGACGAATGCTTCAATTGTCAGCACAAAAGCACCAGCAGCTTGGCAGCACTTTCGGGGGTTGCATGGGGCAACCAAAAAGGAATTGTTTTTCATCTGTGGCAGCAGCAGAAACAACAGCAACAGCAACATCAACAGCAACAGCAACTGAATGAAAAGCTTTTGTTGCCACGTTGCAGCCATCAGGCCAAATGATGAAAAAGCCATTGCATACTTTCGTGCACAGTCCGGAAATGCAACGGCTAAGGGAATGGCAGCAGCCGCCGGAAATGGAAACTGCAAGTGGCAAGTGGCAGCATTGCTCCAGCAGCAAACAGGCAACCAACTTAAATTGTAAACATAAAACTATGCTGCGAAATTGATTTGATTAAAGGCAACACGCCTGGTCCTGCATGCCAAATAAGTTCCATCTGCCATCTCAAACTGCAGTTGCCTCGAACTTTGAATACCCTTTTCAAGTTGTTAGGTTTTCTTTTAAGCAAATTCTAAACATTCTGCATTATTCAAGCAACTGCTTGTCTAAAAAATGAATCTTTCTTTCTTCGCATTGATATAACTATTTTGTGAAAACTAAATATTCCCCATAATATAATAATCTTCCAAAAAAAAACCTCTTTACGAGGTAAAATTCTAGTGACGAAAACATTTTCATGCCCCACAATTTCTGATATCTAATTTTGTGACGAATGGAATTAAATTGTATATAAAACTTATTCCTAAAAAAAAGTTTCGCAGTGATGGAATATTTTATATTGAATATTGAAGATTATATTATCTTATGTCTGATAAAATGAGGCACAAGATTAGTTTACTACAGCTTTCCACTGATAAGTAAGAAATATATAAATATGTATGAATTAATTTTATATTAATTTTTTATGTATTTATGATTATTTTACTCTTTTATACACCCTTATTTATTGATTATTTATTTATTGATTAATTAGTGGGCAAAAGAAATCATATCATGTCTGAACAAGTTTGATTTAAGATTAGTTAGTTATATTTTATAGCTGAAGAAATTGATGTATTTATTATTTATTATTTGGTATTTTTATATTAATTATTCATCAATTTTATGCAATCTGATGAAATGTAAGTAAAGTTCAGTTTGCTATAATTTACAGCTTATACCGAAGCATTTTATATTATTAGTTAATATTTTTATTAATTCGGTGCCTTTTAAATTCGGGAAACGAAGAGTGTTATCATTTTATGACTGATAAGCTTTAATTTTAAATCAGCTAACAGTAATTTATCTAATTATGCATTATTATTATTTTTATTTTTGAAGTATTTTTTATTTGGCAGACGAAAAGCGAAATCACATAATGACTGATAAACTGTAATTGGAGTTCAGTTTACGCTTTCATACGGCTGACAGCTCAGATTAAAAAATTATAACTGATACTGAAGATATTTCCTTGGTTATGCATTACTATTAATTATTTATTATGAATTTATGTATTTTATTATTTGGCAACCGAAGACTGTTATCATATCATGTCTGATAAGATCAGTTTAATATATTTTATAGCTGGCTGTAAGAGTATTGAATGTTCGTACAGCCCAAGCATTTTTCTGTTCACTCGAATGTTTATTAATTATTTATTATGTATTTATGTATTATATTATTCGGCAACTGAAGAGTGTTATCATATCATGTCTGATAAGATCAGTTTAATCTTTTTTATAGCTGACTGTAAGAGTATTAAATGTTCGTACAGCCCAAATAATCTTCTGTTCATTCTTGTGGTTATCTCAAATGGGCAATTGTATCTGGCCAACAATCGCTGACGGCTTTACTTACACAAAGAGCGCAGCTGCGGCGGCTGCTGCAGCAGCGGCGGCAACATTGCGATACTGCTACGTGGCGGCTGCTGCCGCTGCAACGGCCGCAGCGGACGTTGAGCTGACCAAGTGCTGGCCATGATGATGATGGCTGTGATGATTATGATGATAGGCGCCATTGCTGCTGCTGTGCGCCGGCGGCGGCGTTGTGGGCGACCCGGACCGCGAACGTTGCTGCTGATGATGATGATGACGATGTGGTTGCTGCAGTTGCTGCTGTTGATGGCCGGGTGATGAAATCGTTGCCACAGTCGTTACCAATGTGGGCGAGGCAGCCGAGTGGACGGTGCCGTTGCTGCTCGTTGGCCTCGAGTGTTTCTGGTGAGGATTGGATACCGTTAGGGCGGCTGTACCGGGACTTGGCGGTGTACGACTGAGGGCCAGGGGTTCCGGTGTTGGCGGTCGGATATGCGGAAGGTGCGTGAAGTGGGCTCCACACTCGATACTGGGAATGGTCAGGTACATGGGCACCCCGGTCAGGTGCAGATCAATTGCCATGGCCTTGTAGTAGTTGATGTTGATCTGCGCTATAATTCGGTTAATTTCTACACGCGCTGTGGAAAACGAAGAACGAGGAAAGCGGTTAACTAAATATGCATATGAAAAATATAAATGATTTGAATATGGCGCCAGTTGTTGGCAGATCCCAAAAAGTATTGAAACTACTCAACTAATAAGTTTTACCTTGACATAAAATGAAGCATAAATAACCAGAAGATTTATGATTCTTTCATATTTATATATGGTTAATAAATGGTTAGACCAACCTTGGCTATGTAAATGACGAGAGAACTAATAATATTATATTATATCTATGTATGTGTTGGCTCTACTCGTTTTCTCGTTTCGAGCGTTGCCTTCGCACGAGTTCAAGTTTATTGCTTATATCGTTAAATTGCTGGGTTTCACACTTTTTCTTGCCACATAACTTAAAAACTATTGGAGCCATAATATTAACTATGCCCGGCACTAAAAGTCTATGCCCCCGGCCCAGGATGCGCCATTTTGAAAAGCACACACACACACACACACACACGCATACACACACATATATGGGTTATCCATGGGCGCCTCGGTATGCACTTTATGTGCAACCTTCGCATGAGCCTCATGCCACAGTTCTGATGCCCAAACCCCATGTCTCTTCTAGCTGGCAAAGAGGCAGAACCTTTATCTGTGTCCCCTCCCCATCCACTGTCCCATACCGCCCCCACCCTTCGTCTTATCAGCGTGGCAAAAACTTTTCAAAATTTTACTGCTTGGTGCAACATCAAAATGCCAAGTTTTTACGATTACGCTGCTGCCTCTTCTGCTGCTGCTGCTGCTGGTGCAATTTTACTTAATTTTAATGGGATTTTTTCTTCCGCCAACTGCAGAATGCATTAAACAGAGCCAAGCACACCGGAGAATTACGCATGAGTGTGCCAAAGGCATACGCAGACCTCTGTCTCCCTCTCACTCTCTCTCTCTCTCACTCTCTCCCCCTCTCTCTAAAATGTATGTGTACCCATGTGCCTAACTAAGTACATATTACCCTAACCCTACCCAACCTATTCCCTACCCCAGCCTACCCTTCTATGTACTCGTTTTTGGTTAAGGCCCAGTTAATACCAGCAAATAAAAGAAGCCTGTTTGCAACTAATACTAATGCAGGTCTCCAGTGCAATTTGGTAAAATAAAAAGTCGTAAAGTTTCGGACAAACCCAACATTAATTTTGGCTTGAGTTGGCATCAATTAACTGAGTGCATCTTAAACAGCAGGTCAAAGTTTATTTGCTTCCATTGAGAGCTGGCTAATTGAGACAAGAGACTTTGGAACAGAGATTAAAACCGCAACTGTAACCGTAACCGATAACCGTTATCAATCGATTGAAATTGGTAGCCGTAACTGAAGCCGTAATCTAAACTTATCTATTTTATTATAACGAAACTAAAAAACCGAAATTATTCAAAATGAAAAAAATGTTCAACAAACCGTTTCATGCATACCGATATAGCAAAAAGTTTAATTATGCTGTTAAGATGTATTCATCGTTTTTCAAATTAGATTAGATTAATGCTTCTAATTTGTATATTGGTCTCAATGATAATACATATGCCTCACATTTATAAAACAAATTTGTATTGTTAACCAAAATCAGTCCGCTATTTCGAAACCGTAAATGGAATATCTAAATGTTAACATAACCGAAACCGTAACTGCAACCGATATTTGTTTCGGTTTGAATGATCTCCACTGAATCACAGTGGGAATAGCATAACCTAATCAAACTCTGTTAAGCAAATGTTATATGTTGTATATTGTAAAAAGACCTTTGCATAGTTTCCATTTATGAACATTAAGCTCAGCATAACTTGCTCAAGCTCTGTTAAACAAATGCAAAATTTTCTCTGATTTATAGTACTAGTATTCTTTTAATTTCAATATATTTGTCAAATTTTGATCGATTTTCAAAGGGGATGATTTTTTGATCATTTTATTATACAAATATTGATTTGGCATCAAAATGTAATGATTTTGAAAATTTCATTTTTTTCGGAAACTACAGTTTTACCCCTTTACATTTTTCGAAAATTTTTAAAAATTGTAAACTATGCATTTATTTTTTTAATCGATTCCAATTGATAAAATTAGGGTAAAAAAGTACTTTTTAACTTATTTTCACTAATTTTCTTTAAAATCTAAGCCAAAAACTGCAAAATTTTCTCTGCTGTAAAGTACTGGTATTCTTTCAATTTTAATATATTTGTCAAATCTTGACCGATTTTCGTTTCTTGAGTATCCAGCAACGTGAACGTTTGTGAACTGAGAGAACGGCTGATTCACCGCTCAGGAATATTTTGTTGCCAATTATTTCGGGAGTGTCTAGTGAAAAATTGGGCCGAATACACAGCTGATTCGACAGACAGACAATGATAGCAGCTTAACAGAATCGAACTATGTTGCGACATTGAGAAGATTGAGACGCTTTTCTAGTTGATCTAAAATATTTAGAGTAGGAACTTTATCTTTTAAGATAAAGACAATTTAATAAAATATAAACGAAAATATATAAAATAAAAGAAATACTTAATGAATAAACTGAAGAATACAAAAGCGAAAGCTTTAATTCTAGCTAATATTCTTCATTCAATTCTGTGATATTTCCTTTAGCTACGCCATCAAATGATTTTTAATCAGCCCGTTTGCAGGCCACAAAACCTTGGCCAATAAATTTACACTTGACTGGGTTAGCAGGCGACAACAGATGACAGCGGCAATCAGCTAAAGCTCGGTCAATTTAATGGAAGAAGAAGCGCCATGTCCAGGCCACGTTCTTGACATTCTACGACAAACTGGGCAGCTTATTATTAAGCCAGGCAGCTGGGAGAAGTTGCCAGGAATCAACACTAATACATCATAGCTCTTTTTCGCTCTGACATATATATGTGTATATAACATATATACTAGTATGTCAGTATATTTGTATATCTGATGTCTGGCAGAAGTGGAAGCTAGTTCTGCCATAGAGCTGTAAAATGTCAGTAGTATATTTGTCCTCGAAGTTGACGCTGCACATTTTTTACGACCCGCCCACAATATGAAGTCGTAAAGTTGAAATTTTTTGCTTCCTGCTGCTGCTGTTGTTACTTCTACCGACTTTGGTAACGATTTTCTATAGTATTTAATAAGCAATGGCAAATGTTGAGCTCCCAGCTCTCAATTTTTCGAGCTATGAGTTGAAAGAATTTGTAGTATGTTCGCCTAGAGCAAGGGTTAAGTCCTGATAAACAAAAAATTGTTAGCGCCGCGTCTAAAGTCTATTTTATGTGTTTACCAAGAAGAGACTATGCTTAAAATATGACACAATAAGTATGAGCAATGTGTAATAAAAGCTGATGTAAGCTGACTCATTTGCCTAAATGGGCGTAAAAGCTCATAAAGAGTGACAGCTTGGCCATAAACGATGAACAATTGGTTGGCCAGAAGCAGACAGAGAGACTGACCATATATTGATATAAGCTTAAAAGTTTCTGCAGTGAATTTAATTAACTTCAAAGCTTTTATCAAGCAAGCTTGTACTGCAATATTAAAGAGCTTTCTCAAATCATGTGCTTTTATGCGTACTCCCTTATAGATATTTTTGGAAAATTTTGAAAAGTAGACTTTAATCGATAATTCACTTATTGAATCTTTATTACTATTAATTACTATTAGAATACTATTAAAAGTACAACATAAACCTTTTTTTTTTGCGGTAACTGATAAAATTTCGAAGGCCCCAGAGTCCTTAAGGGTTTTAATGTTTAAATGTTCTACTGGATAATGTGATTTTAGCTCATTTTAAAAATCGTCTTAATATTATTTTTCAAAGGCCCCTTATTTTATGTTTGGATAGTAGTGGGATTTTTAACCGAATTTCATAATAGGCTTTTAGAAAATTCCACACTCAGTGCTTTTAAATTACTTTGCGTAGTTTTCAATCTTTCTCAATCTGCTCCCCTCAATCGCAGTCCCCCGTAAGCAATTGAAGCATAAACACTTTTAAGCTTTATAGCGCACACATTTACACGTCGCATTGCCTACCCGGAATAATCAAGCTTCGCACCCACCAGCCATAGTATAAGACTTTTCATAGCCCTTCCTGAAGTTTCGCCCCTGCATCTCTCGATGCTACCTGGACGTGTTTAGTGCCAGCGAACGATGCTGGATATATTATTGTAGCTACTACCTGGCAGCTTTCCCAACGACTGGGAGATGGGTAGAAAGAGAGAGGGAGAGAGTGATAAGAGTGAAGAGAGCTGGAAGCTGAAGCCTTTCAGTGACGCTGACGGTGTTGGCAATGTCGTAAATTTTTCGCATGCATTTTTCGGTTTAATGATGCATTTACGATGCCAGCACCGGCGACAACAACAGCCAGTTCCAACTTCGACTCCGACTCCAACTCCGGCTCCGACTCCAACTTCAGCTCAATTGCAACTCTAGCTCCAACTGCCAGTTTCCCGGTTTCAGCTGCCGCTGTGAAGTGAAATGCTGGGACGTGTAACGGTTCTGGTGAAATGGCAACAACTTGAGAAAGCAATCGTTACAGTTTTTAATGTCATCTACAAAAACAAGCAGCAGCTGATGCCTCCAATGCAACTCACAGTGAGGCAATTTACCATTTTCCCATTTTTTATGAACTACCTTAAATTAAATTTGATTTCCCTTCAAGTTTAAAGTAATCTCAGGTGCGAACAGAGATCGATTGCTCTTAACGCAAACCGAATCGTTTTGTTTAAGGAAAATATTTTATTTTTTACATTTAAATTAATTTAAATTTTTGTGTTTTTTTTTATAGTATTGTAACTTGGCATGTGAATTATGAACTGCTTAAATCGATAACAATATTTATACATACTCGTACTTAAGTAGTTAATAGCTGTATGTATCGTTATGTAATCCAATTATATTTCGCAAGTCTGATTAATCGTAAGTATTAAGATACAAGATATCTAACATCGGATCTGCTTAATTTGTGCAGCGATTCACAACAATATGATTCTCATGAACCCGACTGGAAACATCTTGAGGATAGCGATATAGTGCTTGACTTCGAAAATGTTCTATTCTTTTTCTAATTTTGATTAGGTATAATGATCCTTTGAGTTTTGGCAATGCTTAGTCGAAACTTTTAAGAGAAAAGTGTGGGAGATATGAGATACAATAAAAAAGTCTGATATTTTAGAGAACTGTGCGTTAGTCATTGAAAATTCTTCCTTTCCTAAATTACGCTCTGACCAATTGCATACTTTGTGTTAAATTATAAACCGTTTAATGTAACTTGAGTCTGCCACGGTAAATATTAATTTTGAAATTCATTTAAACTGTTGTCACTCAAACTAGGGTACTACAAAATAAAATACTTTTTTCTTGTCTATTTCGCATTATAGGGGTTAAATTTGTGACGCTACATAGACACAGCATTTAGAATCTTAACTTAAGCAGACTCGACTAAACTTAAGCTATCTTAAGAAAACTATAGATTAAGTCTTAACTAAAGCTAAACAACCGATGGGTAGACTTCAAGCACGTGTTAGTTGATCTGAAGATATCGTCGAATTGTTGATTGATTGATAGATTGGACAATTGTTCTTCGTATTTCCGTGGCAGCTTCAAGGATATTGTTGCTTGTTGAAATGAGTCCAATAAGGTATGTTGATTGTAGAGTAGATCTTGTTAAAAGCTGGCCATCGTGTATTTGGGGTTAGTTGATTGAAGATAATTTGGTAGTTTGACGGGGATCTCATCACCAGGGTATGTTGATTGAAGAATGGGAACAAATAGGTTGCATCCACTTATATATTTGGTTTGTTGATTGAAGATACGTGTATTTCCAAGTTGAAGTAGTAAGTGTGACTTTCTTATGATATTATCAAATATTTACAGAGTTTTTTTTATCCAAAACATTACTTTAGTTTAACTCGCGCGCGTTTTGTTGAAGCTTTAAGCTAATTATAAGGTATTAATTATTTAATGGTAAGATGTTCTTTTCGTAGATGTAAAACAATAAATATATAGCTAAGCAAAGTTTGTTTTCATTTTTTTTTTCACGGCAATTCTCATAATGCAATTAATAGAAAAATTATCATCCACATTGCCGCGTTGTGTTGCGTAGCTCGCCCCCGTCATAGATATTCAAATTGTTCTGACGGGAGTATTCATTCACAACATATTGGCCTGGTGTGATCAGATCGAAAGATTTGTAGCATAAAGGGTGCACAAGTGGATTGTGATAAAGATTGTTGTTTTCTTTTTTTTTTGGCTTACCCTCTTCGATGCGACGCGAAGCCTCATCGATGTCAGCGCCAGCATCTTTTAATATCACATACATAAGCGGCATCAGCTCCCACGGATAACGAAATTTTTCTAACAGCTTTTGACAATAGTCTAGGAAAACATCTTGGCCTGCAATTGAATACAAATGAAATGCATGACTTTAGCCGATTATTTATACAGTCGAGTTACTCTTATATCTTTCATTCATAAGTTCCACTCGTAATTAAATACAAAGTTTGTTTCATCAACGCATCCGATCGCAATAAACAACTCAGCTTAGGCCCATTTCGAAATATCAACATAAATAAATAAAGCCGAAATGGAGCCCAAAACAATTGTCGTACAATGCGACGTATACGTAATATTCCCTCAATACCCCTCACTTCAGCTGCGTTCGCTTTTTTTACGTTTCGCCAACGACGGCCATTGAAAAGAAAACAAGCCGTACGACATTAGCAAAGAAAGCTCCATTTGGAATGGGATGGAATGAAGATACTCAGCTCTAAATGATCTCAATGTAAACATGACGGTAAAAACGTCGTCAGAAAATGTAATACGATACCATCCAATCGCCTCTGTTTTACCCCTTGAAGATTGTGTTGAGATCAGCAAAGCGGAAAAGGTTGACAGTCCGTGCGAATACTCAAAGATAAAGCTAATTGTCGAAGAAGTGGATATATGTTGAATGTTGTTCTGGTATGATAAAGAATTCTTTTCCAACTTTAAGACCCTTTCGTGATAGGAGTTGTCTTCGCAAATTACACGTTTGTAACTCAACACTTTATGATATTAATTATAAGGGAAACGTTAAGACTTTAGCTTTTATTATTATAAATATTATAGAATATATGTATGAGTATATGCTCGAAATAATTTCCGAAACATAAGTTTTAAAGTGATGCTGAAATACGTATGTAAATTAAATTAAGTTATTATGTATAGTTTTTTATCTATTTAGGGATAAATGATTGAATCCCTAGTAAATCTGTCGAGGTCCTAAAATTGTATACAGCTTAATAAGGCTCTGTGTATAATTTTGTTTTAATTTAAATACATATGTATTGCTTTAGTCAGGAAATCTTTACATGTAATTAATGGAATTAATTTTAGTTCGATTGCTGCATGAAACTTTTAATTAACATTCTTATGTTAGAACAGGCCGTAAACCTCTACTCTGTTATCGAAATGTAACACACTTAATTGATAATCTGCCAAAATATCTTTATGAAAATGATCAGATGGATAGAGAATGTATGTATGTACATATATGTACATACATTAACATATAGATGGAATGAATTCACGTCGGTTTAATCAAAACACTTTTATGTGTCGAATGAAAATATTCAAGTACTTTATGAGATTATAAATGTCTACATAAATGTGTTATACTCGGCAGCAAACACATCAAATACATACATAAGTAAATAAATGCATATATCTATATGTATGTATGAAGTTTATGTACACTGATGTATGCATAAATGCAACTCTAATTCGTCGCAAAGTATTCAGTTTCATCTTGTGGTCGTTTTGGTTCTTGTTCTTCTGCTGTTTTCGTTATGTTCATTATGCTGTGTCTGCCCGTTCGCTGTATCTGCCATTTTTTTCTTTCGTTTCTTTTTACCTATACAACAGCAGCAGCAGAAAGAACAAGAACAACAACAACACCGAGAACAAATGGCAGCAGCTGCGCTGCCGTCGTCGTCATCGTCGTCATCCGTCGGTAGTTTCCGTAGTAGGCGGAGCTTCATAGTCATTGGCCCGTTTTATTATGTTTCTCTTCTCCTTTTCGCCTTTGATGTTGCTCTCGCTGTTGTTGTTCTTGTTGTCGTCGTTGTCGTCGTTGTTGCTGTGTTGCATGCAACTGCTGCGTTGTATTAGTTGGCGCTGCGTTGTTGTTTTTGTTGGTGTGAGGCTTGTGGAGCACGTTTTGCATTGGTGAGCGCAGCGCTTTTGGGTCTCTCACTCTGTGCATGTATGCGTGCGTGTGTGTGTGTGTGTGAAACGTGTTTTATGCTTTGCGTGTGTAGCTGTTATGCTTGTTGTTTTTGTTGCTGTACTTATAGCAGCTGTTATTGTTGCTGTGTTGTTTAGTTTACATAATTTGCGCTGTATACATGTGTATTCATGTTCATGCACATATATGTACATACATACATACATACTTGTACATATTATGTCGCTGGCTCTATTATGTTCTTGTTCTTGTTGTTTTCGTTTCTCGTTTGCTATTTTAATTTAGTAATTAAGCCATTTGTAAATTTGTGTGTAGTTTTATTGGTCTTTGCTTTTTTGCATTTTATGCATAAAAATTATTTTATTAACCGCATATAAATTTAATAAATTGATTTATTGTTGGCTTAGCATAACAACAAAAACACACGCAATTTGATTGGCCAATTAGTTTGGGTCAGGCTTTTATTGCCTTGATGTGGTTGCCATTGCATAGAAAAAGAATTTTTGAATTATATGAGTTTGGTGCTAAGCCAGGTATCGAGCTGCGGCTTTGAGACAGTTTTATTTTCACAATTATAGCTCGTCAATCCAATCAATTTAGTGTTATTAAATTATCAATATTTATGAAGTAATCAACTAAATAATGAATTAGGCCAATGCAATAACATAATTGTTGGTTTATATGGTGTCAAGCCCCCAAAAATTATCTGGACGACAATACAGTTTTGTAAGCCGTATCTACATATATTTGCATTGGATATTAAACCGATGTAAATATAAATTTACATACATTTATTAAATTTAACTCCCTATTTCATCTGCTATCGCGATCATTAATATATATAAAGTAGACCACATTAATTAGCAGGAGGTAACGGCCATGACAGAAATGCTAGTTGAAGATCATTCAGAAGCATTTTAATTTTACAGAATATTTATCAAGAAAACAACATGACTCACGGACATACATATGTACACACATATACATATGAATAGATTAATACCTAAAACTATTCCCCAATATCTAAAGTTTGAAATGATGACTTCATACATATCAACTTTGTAATTTCCGATTTTAATATTATATATTTTAATCGGACAAGGAAATCCTAACATTTTTTAATTAAAAACTTAGCTACGATAAATATACTATATTACTACATATTATACTATGAAATGCAAGACTTGTATAATATCTCAATTTTGCCATTTTAAAAGTTTCACTTCACATCATCTTGCATGAAATTTCTAATAAGTGAGAGAATTGCAACTCGAAAGTATTGGCAACGCCCATCTTATTGATGGGAAGTGCATTTATTGATGCCACACTGAGTTGCACTTGCAACAGAAGTGAGTGCCACACCCATTTAGGGGCGCATTTACAGTTAGCCAGTAAACGATGCCATTAACGCGCATAAACGGGCTTCGACTCTCTGCGCACGACAAAGACAGCTCTAGCTTTATATACATATCGAAAGTACACAGGAATATACTTATATACTAACATATAAATATGTATTTGGGAAGTATATACATATATGTAAGTTGGATTGGTGTTGCTTTCTGCTGGTACGAGTATTATTACTTTTATTACTGTGCAAAGTGCAGCTAAGACCCATTTGATGCTCTCGCTCTCTTCTTGAACTCTCTCTCTCTCTCTTTTGCGACATCGAATCCGAATCCTTCCCAGCATCGCTTCGGACTCTTTTTGTATTTCCTTTTTCTTCTGCTTATGTATATTTTTTTTGGCTCTGTGCTCCCAGGACTTGGTCCTCGGTTTTGTCGACGCTTAAGTCGTTAGTGAAGTTTGCATCGTTGTTTTTTGCGGCTTTTTATGAGTTTGCATGCAACACGAAGTGCCTCGTGTTGCCGTTGCCGCTGCTCGGGCTGAAGCCGCTGCATCTGCTTCTCAAGCGCATCACTGGTCTGCCAGGACAAGATTATATATATGTAAGAATATGTATATGTATGTGGCGTATATATGTACAACCTTGTACCAATTGCGGCATTACATTGCCAGGCCTTTTTTAGAGAGCTGCCTCGGCTCCGACTTTGAAAGAGGCACATTGCAATGCTCTGCGCAGGCTGGATTTCTTCAATAACTATGTCCTGGTATTTATATGGAGCTTATACATAAGCATATGTAGATAGTTTTCTCATTTTTATGCATACATCTAATCAACCATACATTTATACATTTACACATCAAAGATTTTGCCCTTATTTATTGAATTACCAAAATAGCATTTAATAGGAGCCTGGAATTTTAAGAACTCAAATACCTAAAAGTGTTTTTGAAATCGACATAATGATAAAAAAATTTAAAAATGAATTTCGTCAAAATTTGTAGAAAAATTTATCCAAAGCAGAAGCAGAAACATATTTCAAGCATAGATTGAAAATAGATAGCTTATCAAATTGATAAGTTCACTTTCTTTTCGAAAATCTTAATGTGAATTAATTAAAAAAATAATACAAAATTGGGTGTTACCTGTTTGAAAGACCAGTCAATAAGTTCATTTGTCAAATAATTTAAATTTGGAAGGATGTATTCCTATATTAAGTATATGTTAAATTTAACATTTCTAAGTATAAACAATGTTTAGAAATATTGTCGATTATTCGACATTTGTTAATTTGGACAACCCAACATTTTTATCTAAAAAGTATTCTGTCATCTGGTCACCAGACAATTTTTCGATATTTCTAACCTATATTGCTCGGTCTTTAGCAATATTTGATAACTTTTTTTTTGTAAAATGGGGGAAAAAAAACTTCCGCTGTAATTGGTTGGAAATTTTCGCCTGCATTTGGATAAAACGATTAACGAGAAATTTGCCAGATTTGGCGGAAATAAAGCCAAATTTGGCGGGGGAAAATTGATGTTTGGCGTAAAAAAGCCAGATCTGGCGTGAAAAAGCTAAATTTGGCTGAAGAGTTCCGATTTGGCTAGAAGAGCTAATCCAGGAGTTTAGTTAAGAAATCTCATAAAACCACAAAGTTTTTGGATCCGATTGCTACTATGGCAGCTATATAATGTAGTAGTCTGATTTTAACCAATTTTGGTCAAGATGTTACAGACAGTCCCACATATTTAATCTGTGAGTTTCGTTGAAATATGTTAAGAAACAAAAGTTTTTCATTGGAAGCAATTTCCTCGTAGTGTGAACTTTGACCTCGAATGTGACCCACTTACAGTCTTAGCTATGTTGTGTGAGAATTTCAGCTTTCTAGGTCTAACCGTTTGACCTACACAATGATTGTCAGTCAGTCAGTCAGGACAAAGAGTTTTAAATTTATAGATAACATATATATGATTGTTTAGTAATTTCAATTATTTATTATATAACTATAATAAACAAATTTTAATTTTTCTTTAATTGCCAGCTTAGAGAAATCTTTAACTGATGTATGTAGCATCAAATGTGACAGCAAATTGTAAAGTTATTTCAAGCAATAAAAAACACTGGAAAATATTTGAATAAAAATTTGTGTGTTGGCAGAAAAACTACTGAATGAATGGGACTGAGTATGAGCATTACAAAGAGGGCTGTAAACCAACGAAGTGGCAATATCTGTGAATATCTGTAGAATTGACGCAGCATCCGGCAAGGAGGAGCCCGGGGGCTGGAAGCCGGAAGGTCGTAAAACGTAAGAACAATAAAAAATAATAAATCGAAATATCCACAAAATGGCAGCTCAGAATGTGCAGCATGCAAAACCGGAGTTGCGACGAAGACGAATTGCTGGCATCGAGTTTTGGGGGCAATGTGGCCAAGAAGCAAGCATGGAAATGTCTACCGTATTGTACAAAATATTTGGATTTGAACTAGAAATGCGACTCTTAAGCAGGAGATGGCAATATCTTTAGAGTAAAGAAAGGGAGAAAGCTTTTTAATGGGGCATAAGACAGACACAGATGGAACATCCTTGCATTAAATGAAGATGGTAAGAGAAAATTCGAGTCTTGGGCAATATCGATTTATATAATGTACGCATACATTTTCGACTTGAGAATGATAACTTAAATTTTAGAACCTTGCTTTGTCACATTGCAAAAAAATACTAGTTCGAAAATCGAATGTTGTATGTCGTATTCCCATTTGATATTCATTGGCTTGCACTAAATCTTGCAGGCCACTAACGCTTAGCGTGGCTTAGTTTAGCTTTACGTTTAAACCGTTTTCTGTTCTTTTCCTTTCTTTTCACCTTTAGGTAATTTGCAGAAAGCTCTGTGCACCATTCGCTGGATATTCTACCCCAGTTTCATGTGTTGTGCATTCGTCAAGAAATGCAGTAAACGCTAATAAAAGTGCATGTCGCATGGCGTAGTTTTACGAGTGATGAGAATGGGAATGGGAACGGGTATGGGTATGGGAATGTAGTTGGGAGAATGGGGATGTTACGCATCCTTCACGTAGCCAGAAGGCGGAAGTTGGCAACGCTTATCCTTTAGCTGCTTTTAGCCAAGTTAAGCTTGTTAAGCTTGGCACGAAAGCAGTTTTAATCTCAAAATTAAAACGTTTGTCATTTACCAGCAACTTTACGACTTATATATAAAGAACAAGTCTAGCTTTTGTTCTTCTCTCCGTCTTTGTTAACATCATGTCCTTCCTCTCTTTCGCTCCGTCTCCGTCTCGGTCTCCATCATCGTCATTTCAGTAATCGTCGTCGTTGTCGTTGTTACCGTCATCGTCTTCGTCGTCGACATCGTCATCTCCTTGTAGTCGTAATTCACTTGAACTTGTGTAATGCTTTTGGGTTAAAATCGTGCCATCTCTATCCACATACATTTCCTTATCCCCCATCCTTTCCCTGGCCCATCTTGCGTCATTTTTGCATGCATTTATATAGTTTTTATTTTTATTATGGAAAATAACAAGCTTGCGCTGTCGATTTATTTTTATGACTCGACATACATACATATATATATTTTTAGTATTTTAACTAGTTCCCCAGTTCGATTCTATATTTTGGGTTACAAATTAGCAAAGATTAGATACGGATTTGTTACTCTCTCCCCAAGTATGAGACTAGTTTCAAGTAGAAGCTGATTAACTTTTGTTAGGGTAGCAATTTTTCATTACTTTTCTCATTGTTCTCTTATCAATTTGTTCCCTTGGCTTTGCGCTTATCAACCGACATTACCTTGTCTCTCTCCAGACTAATGTGTAATTATTTGCAAACATATACGCAAAAATGTTGAACAACTTTCAAATCCAATTTTGTACATTGTATTTACTTGATGGTTATGCAAATTGCATTGAACTTGAAACTTGTGCAGATAATAAATGAACTAAAATAATAAACCATTTAAAAAAATCAACATAAATACAGAAAATATCTCTAAGAAATAACACACAATGTATAAATCGATTCATAACTCACAGTTCTCGCAAACTGACTTACACTAACTCGAGATTACACGAAATTCTTAGAAAACGTGGTTGGGTTAGTAAAAACTCTTGTATGTAACTTCTCTGTTTTGGAAACGAGTATTTAAAAATATAATAATTCACTATATCCCTAACTAACACAATCGACTGTAGCCTCACATCGCGAGCGAGGCGAGCCTTTCTTTGGAAAATCCATCAAGATTTTTCGAATCTATTCAAATCATAAGAGTACCATGTACTATGTACAAAGACAATTTTGCAGTTTTTAGCTTAGATTTTATAGGAAAAAAGTGGAAAAGTGCTCAAAAACACTTTTTTACCCTAATTTTATCACCTGGAGTCAATAAAAAACATAAATTTAAAATTTTAAATTTTTTAAAATTTTCGAAAAATGTAAAGGGGTAACTATGTAAAAATCGACAATTTTCGAAAAAAAATTGTTGTCTCAGAATCAAAAAATTTAAATGCAAAAAAATGGGCTAATAATCTGAAATATAAGACATTCCTTATGTAAATCGGGTGAGTTTTATTAAAGTTGTGCTCTTTGAAAGTCCAAAAAGTCAATATTTCTTATATATAGATAATTTTCAATAGTTGATACTTTTTTTTATTGTTTGAGCTATTTCAACCAATTTTACTATTGGCATAACCGTACTTGTTTTTATTGTTTTTGGAGATACCTCAACCTAACGCCCAGACTGGGAATTTTCTATTATCTTTAGCATTATGATCGAATTTATTTTTTAATGGTACTAAGACTTGGTATAGGCAATTTCAAAAATTTCTGATATCTTCTAAAAAAAAATCGTTACGAGGTAAAAGTCTAGTGACTAAAACATTTTCATGACCCAAAATTTCTGTTCTCCAATTGGGACTTTATTGCGCAATGTGCCGAAAGCCAAACTTTTTTTTTAAGAATAAGTTATATATTCAATTTAATATCGTTCGTCACAAAATTGGATATCAGAAGTTTTGGGGCATGGAAATGTTTTCGTCACTAGATTTTTACCTCGTAAAGAGGTTTTGTTTTAGAAGATTCTGCATCTTCTCTAAACTATAGACTTTTTTATTGGTAGTTATATTTCGTGTGCTTATTTAGTTGGCACTTTCAGAATTCAGTTCCTGCTATATGCCAAGCATTTAGTTTATATATAAAACATTTATATTTGTTGTCAAATTGTTTTGGACTTTAAATCATGCAACATTGTAAGACCGCGTATTTAAATTGCAGTTGAAAATTGTTAAATATTCGTCAGTATTTAAATGTTTTTTTGGCAAAGAATTTTATGATTGTTTTTACTTCATGACTGCAAGCAATTCGGTGGGTCAGAAAATTTATTGTATGGATCGTTTAGATTCACAATATTGACTAAAGTAAACATTTCTGTGAATCTAAAATCTGCCCGCCAAATAATCAGAGACATGTGAAATGATTTGATATATTAAAATAAAATCGCTTTTAATCGTTGTTTGTATAATAATTTAATGTAAAGGTAATCGGTGCAATTGAAACTAAACAAACCAAACTCACAGGAAATCGGGAACTCTGACAGGGCAAAAAAGCAGAAATAGTTTTTATCATCTCATTCGCTGACCACTTGTGGGACTCGAGCGAGGAAAGTGATTTCAAAAATAAAAAGGTTATGACACCATAACATTTCCGGCCTAAGTATTCAATATTGCCTTTAAGGGGCCTTAATCTATTTAGTAATTTTGTAAGCTGTAGAAACAGTTACAATTTATTTACATATGTATATTGATTTCCGCAACTTATAAATTGCTCTTCGGTGTAATCTCTTGAAGAGGGCGTCATGTGCGACCCCACTACCAATCCCAGGCATTCTTTACATATATATATATTTTTTTTTTTAGCACGCTTGGATACTACGTAAATTGTTTATGGATTACACGTGCCCGGCATGTCAACTAAGAAGGTGTTAGGGCGTCCAGGCGTTAAGGGTGACACAATGTTGGTCGCTCTGGCGGCGCCTTTGCAAATATCAAAGGCTTCCAATAACTTAATAACAATTAGCCAAATTCCAAAGTGAGACAGTAATGTCAAAGAAATATATTTAAATATTTTTATATATTATAAACGAGCAGTTGCAGTATTATTTGTAGAGTGTTATGATCGCTGTGCCATAAACCTTTGCATTTCATTAGCTTCGATGTCAGTTACGTCAGGTGTCTACTTTTCACCCATAAACCAACCGTAATAATACATATATTATATATATGGTTTTTTTTTTTAAATAAATTATTAAGTCGAAGTGTGTTATTTCTTTGTAAATAAATTTTGTATAGTTTGTAATTTCATATTAGGTAACTGGCGCCGGATCAAAAGTTGAGCGTTGTAAATTGCGCAAACACTTCAGGTACAATTTAAGCAGGGAAATGAAGTGTGCAATTTTTTGGCATCTCTGGTTGGCATAAATAGCCCAAAAATTAGGGATACTTCCCAAGATACAAGAGACTATTTTTAGTCGTGAGAAGTGTGTGAACGTTAAGCGTGATATTTTTTTATATATAGAAATCACAATTAAACTCTTTGAACATTTCTGAATCGACCCACTGTTTATGAAAAGAATATCGTGCAATAAGTAAATACTAACTTTGAACAAAAAAGGATATCATAACTATATATATATTGGTTATACTAATTATGGGTTAAAGCAATATATGAAATAGTTGACTTAAGAACGATTATAAATTGTTTAATGATTTATCTTAGATGAGGTTCCTAGCGCTCCAAAACCACGATTATAATTTAGGTAAATTCATGTAAAAATTTGTAAATTTCTTAAATCAAAACTAAAAATGCATATGTCTGAAATATACAATCATTTGTTTTCAAGTTCATAAAAGTCACTAAAACTTTACAACAATTTTGTCAGGCTTGTATTATTTTGAAGGGATCAAAAAATGTTTTGTGTAAGTAATAAATATTCTCATATTATATCATGCGATATTTTTTTGGAAATACCAGTAAATGTTATTAAAAATGCTTCAAATAAATGATCTACCTTAAATTAAAGAAAGAATATTGCCATTTTATAATAGATATATTTTTGGTAAATTTTTTTTATAAAATGCATTTAATGCTGGCATGTGTATACCACATTACATATAAACATACATACATAATTGGCAACAGTTTATGGCGATTAGAGGGGACGATGACGCTGTCAGTGACACTTTGAGGAAATGTTTTAATATTCATTGAATGCACAGCGAATATAAAAGCGAGTGACATTGTCACTGTGTCGAGTGCCCAAGTCCAAGTCCCGGCCCCGCTTTGTCACGGCAATGCACGTTGAAATTCACGAGAACTTTCACTTTCAAATACACATGTGCGCTTATCACTTATTGGCATTGATAATCAGCTTTAGGGCTACTTGCACAAGTACGCTGAATGCCCTTTTTCCTGATAAGCCCAGCGCTCAGTTGCCTTATCAGTGGACAAAGTTATCTCTGTCTCAGTGTCTGTCTCTGCGACTTGACGTGTCGTGAGTCGCAAGTGGCAGGTTTAAATATGGTGGGTGTCATCTAAATATATGGAATGTCCCTTTTTACTCCGAAATCCAGGCAAGTGTAAGGGCTTAGAGCAGAGACATATGCTCTCGTACTCGAAGCTGTCATTAAAGCCAATTGGCAATTGGCTTCAGCTTAAGTGGCCAGCAGGGCCTGGGCCTGGCTAATGCGCCTTGGCCAACTTGCAGCTACTGTTCACTCACTAATTTCATACATGATTTCGATAGCCTAATGCTGCCTTGAGTTTAGTTAAGTTTTTCACAATCTGTCTCTCTCTCTCTCACTCTCTCTCTCTGTCTATATCTCTCTCGTTCCCGCTCTGTTTCAGTCTGCTTTAGCGGCAATTCGTCTTATAGACAGACGCCAAATGCTTGCTAGACTGTGGCATCGTAAAATTTTCCTTTGCGCTTTTTACGAGCGCCCCAAAACGTTGACGTTGATGACGACGTTCAACTTGTACAACAACTAAAACAACAACAAACATATTTATTTGCCCGAAAGGTTTTCTCTTCTACAATTTTGACATCGCATGAGTTTGACGCTCGTAAAGCTAAGAATGAAAAGCACCAAAAATATCGCACCGAGCGTTGATTTTTTGTCTTTCATTTCAATTCGTTTCGTTTCGTTTTGGTTTGGTTTCTTTTTGGTTTTTGGTTTGGTTCCGTTTCCACGGCTTTTATTACCGCCCTTTACATTCGCGTTAATTGCTGTGACTCTGATATAAATCAGTTGATATGACGCCCGTGTCCTTTAAACAACAACGCGAATCGCGCACTCTGTCAATTGATTTTGGTGTGGACCAACCCTTGGCTTGAATCTCTGATTCAATTGTCGATTTTATACTGCAGGACTTTGATCTGCACTGGACACCAATACATACATATTCATTGTTAATGGTTAATGGGTTAAGTGTTTATTGATATACAGTCTAAGAGAGAGGATTGAAGTTGTGGGGAAGTAAAGTGTGATGAGTTCATTTAAAATTGCGGATGTGTTGATGTGTAAGGGATGTCACTTCTAATCATTTAAAAAAACTGGACAATTTCAAATAAATAAATGAAAATGTAAGAAATGCTTTTGATTCGTGCACAAAATCATAATTCTTTAAATGCAAACTAGCCCTTACACTTTTGGTCCTCAGCTGAGAGTTTCTATCACGTACAACTCTTTAAAATCTTTTTATTAAAATTTGTGATTAGTTGAAATATCCCAAAATAGAAACAAACCTAATCAAATTTTCAACACGATCATAGGATCTTTTAAGTAGATTAAATCAATGAATCCTTTCTCATTTAGTATTGCGAAAAATGCATTTATCATTTTGTATTTTGACATTCGAATTGCCCATGAATATTTTCCAAATACTCGTTATTCTTACGCAACTGCAAATCGACGGGTAAATGAGACAGCAAAGAAAAATTCTAGTGCCGAAATATTTATACACTTTCGATCTTTCTTTCCTTTAAATTTGATAAGAAATTTATGGAATATACACCTGTCATAGCCTGAGAGCTAGAGTCAAGCAAATGGGAACGCTGGTAGTTGGACAGACTTCCCAATCAAGATTTCATGGGCAACAGTCACGTTTTTCTCAATGCGTTACACATTTCGTGACAAAGTTTTACTACCCTCGACGAGGGTATAAAAACCAGATTTGCCGAGATAAGTGTGGGCTATAAAGATACAATTTATGTAAATCCACTTAATATCACACACGATGATAGTCGACATGTTATTTGAATTAAAAAAACTGCCTAATTGCTGTGCGCCTGTAACAGCTGAAAGTTGATTAACTGTTTCCAGATGATTGTTTAAACAAATTAAGCAGATTGAAGACAAGTGAATAAGCAATTTGCCAAAAATGATCAAATTGCAAATGTGCAAAGTCACTTAAGCTGTAAATCAAAGAGGACATAGGAAGTTGACACTTGCCAAAGTCTGAGCCGCAGGTTGCACATAAATAGCCAAATTGAGGCAATTAACGGAATAATTATCTGCATAATAAGTCAAAATGTTGCACTTCGAACAAATTGGCCGCGGGCTTATCATCGTATCGTAGTCAATAAATTAAACAAACGATTGCTGTTAAATAGGCAACACCTCAAGACATTATTTCTTGCACTTGTTAGGGCTTGCACAACCCTGCGTATGCGTAATACGAAATCTATTGCCCCTTCCCTTGACCGAAACAAGAATAATTTAAAGGCAATTATAACATATTATATTTTGTGCGCAGTTTGTACACTTGTTGCCAAGGCAGCGCCACAAAACTGAGATACTCAATTGACACAGTGCATTCAAATACTACAACAACGCGCACAGCAATTGAGAGACAGAGAGAGAGAGTGAGAGAGAGAGCGAGCGTTAGAGAGCGCACTGCATAAAATGCATTTGTTGCCGATTATAACAGAAAATTGCTTACACGTGCCAATTGTCGTTGATTAGAGGGGGAAGACGCGGACGGGCGGGCGACGAGACCGACCTCTGCTATGCCAGTCAGCGCGCGGGAGAGGGACAGAGCACAAGCCAGACAGCTGTTGTTTGACTGTGAGCTATAAACAAATGCGAGCTAATACACTCGACTATGTTGTTTGCTTAAAACACATTCTGTTTGTCATGATATTTCACTTGACTATTTATATAAAAAGTTTCTTTAACTGTATACTTAGCACTTTCAACAGGTTATATTATACATTAAGCAAACTAAACTTTTCTTCATGAGACCTAACAATTTTTATTCGGAAACAATAAACCATATAACAATTCGTATAAGATGAGTTTTTAACTAATTACATTAAACAAACTAAACTCTTCTAAGACTTAACAATTTCTTATTCTTCCTTTGGTAACAACATCTCATATACAAATTTGTATAAAAAGATTCTTTATCACTCCCCATTATAGGTACATCAAGCAAACTAATCTCTTCTAAGATTTAAAAATTTCTTACACTTCCTTTTGTAACAACAACTCATATCTTGTCAATTTGTTATTGTCTGTTGAGTGTGTAAAAATTAATTTTCAATTGGTCAGACGTGTGTCTGTCGTAGTGTCGATAGCACGAAGTGGCCAGCAAGTCCTGACCATCTGGCCGGAACTAAACAGTGACCAGACACCCGGTGCTACGTGCTTTATTGTCTTATAATGTGGTGTGTAATTTGTGTGGTATTGAAGGGACCGGAGAAAGTCTCGGCTAAAACAAATTGACATGCTGATAAAAAAGCTCATGAAAAACCAATGAAAATCAATGTGAGTTTCCCTCTATGTCCGTGTTAGTCAGTGCATTTATTGCCTTCCGTTTTGGAAAACATTTCAGTGCACTAAATTTTGCAATATTTCTTGGCAACACTCTTTAATTGCCTCCAACAAAAATGGCAACGCTAATATGTCACTTTAATATAAACAACTTAAATCGTTTAATGCCTTTTTTGTTTTTTCCTGTTAAGATCTTAAATTTTTTGGCTTGAGTCCCATTTGAATTGCACGCTGCATTTTAATAGCCATAAATCTGTTGAGAAGGATTAAGTTTGAAAAAAATGTAAACAAAACAGATACTGTGAGATAAGGTGTGCAGTGTGAACTCTGAAATATTTAAAAGGTCACAGTTTCATTGCGTTTACAGGTTTCTGTAAAAGACATGTTAATCATCTAAAGCTGCAATTTACATTGGGGATCGTAATCTATAAATAGCTACAGCTAATCTACTCGTCTGTTATTTAATATCAGTGGGGTTTTTTTTATCAACAGACTGAAGCTGTAAAGTTTTAGCACTTGTAGTAAAATGTATTAGGTCTTTAAGAAACATAATTTAGTTTTCAGTTCTAAATATTTATAAATTAAGATGCTAATTTATACCGACTTTATTTAACAGTATCTATTTAAAACTATTATACTTATTTAATTTAAGTCCTCAATGCTAGCAAGAATTCTAATAATAATTGAAATAAAATCATTGCCTTAATATTTAAATTAAAATATTAATTACAAATATTTCCAGACAATAGGCAAACTTAAATATTTTATGCAAACATATAATTGGTACAAGTAAGTATTTATTCAGTTATCTATCTATTCGCACACACGAGTTCAGCTCCTAGAACAGCCTTATCTGTATATTCGTACATATTTATATACATAGAAATATACAAACATGTGTAAATGTAAATGTTGGCACTCGGACGCACACACGCGCGGATGTGGTTACAGTGTTATGTACATAAATATAAATATAGATATGGAAAAGCAGTGCATTGTAACACAATTCAAGTTCAAGGTGAGCAATGCGAATGCCGCACAGTGGAACTTTAGCCTGATTACAAAAGTAGTCCAATAACTGATTTATTATACAATATAAACTGTAGCAGATTAAAATTGATACTATTTAAAATGCATATAGCTATTATCTCGAATACTATTTATATTGATAAGTTATATCCCACTGTGCATTTTCGTTATCGTTCAGGAGTAACAGCTGAAAGTAATGCATTGACTTGATAATTATTATTGTGATGATGTTGAATATTTCCACAGTTGTGCGAATTCGAATGTTACGCAATATATGTACATAATTGTAAATATATGCGTGTTGTCACTTTCACTCTCACTCTCGCTTCTGCTTTGGTTCTCTCACTCTAGAATGACCGACTTTGCACAATTGTGGAACTGATACAAACACTCGGATACTCATCGACACGTGTATGAATAGATTAACATGCTAATATACTCGCATTATAAACTGGATTAAGCTTCAACTTGTTAAATAGACGTTTTTTTCTTATGTATAATTAAATATAATTCAAGGCATTGACCATTTAACTTACTTATTGTTGGTAAAGTATACTAATTTCGATTTTATAAAATAAATTAAATCGGTTGTAAAGTAATCGAGCGACTGGTGATATATTAAGCAATTAAAAAGGATAAAAAACTAGTTTGTTTGAATATGAACTTAGGGCAAGATTCGATATGATATCATGTGATAATACAACATTGGATATTAATCAGACAGACAGCAATTAAACTACCTGCTGGTAGCTTTAGCTTTTCGATTATAAAAATCAAGCATTAAGGCTAAAAGGAAGCGCTTTAAAATTAAAACGGAACGCCATTTCGGCTGGGTGCAATCAGAAAAAGCCACAAGCAGAGCTAATTAAATTATTGTTGCCGTACCAAACCGACCGACGAACCTTCAGAAGATGTGTCCCTGGCCAGAGCTTAACGTACATACATATGTAGGATCCTCAATCTGCAACTCGGCATCTACGTTTTCAGCTGCGCGTTTCGCGGAGCGCTGTAAAAATCAACTTAAAAAGACTTCACGTTGTTTTATGTTTTGACAGCACACACACATACACAAACACACACACACACACATACAAGACAAAAACAAAAAACTATATATGTATACACAAACAAAGTTGTAAATTATAATTTTATGTTTGAAATCTCAAACCAATATGTGGTTCCTAAGAGCCTACATATAAGGAGAACCTAGCTCCTAGTTCCCCAACTATAGCCAAACCAATTGTGGCAGTCGCGAAATGGGATTCATACAGCGGTCGATGATCTTTGACATAGCATAATAAATTCGAGTAGATAACAAGTCACAGTGCTTAACATTGGAACACATAAAAACCCAATGGTTTCTTAATATTAATAAGCACTACAGTTGGACTTCGCTACAGAGATTTGCTTAAACGTATGTATTTCTCTAATCTTAGGTAGTAATGCTTTTATTTCAAAATTAACTGTGCTATTAAATTCGGCTACTTTGTGAATAAGCCCAAAGGGTCTCTTAATATTAATAAGCACTACAGTTGGACTTCGCTACAGAGTATTACTTTTATTTCAAAATTAATTGTAGAATATAAATGTATTTCTTTAAATTCTTTTGAAAGCGTTTGCATAAGAATTATCTTTAGATTTCGAACCTTCGCCCCCAGTAATTATAAATCAATTAAACATTATTTTTATTAATTTAAATGGGGTATTAAATATTGAGTGCTAATGAAATTATTTATAGCAGCTAGATTCAGTGTTTGATTTCAATTCAAGTCCATTGTATTGAAGTTTGACTGTATCTTCTACAAAGAGTCGTAAAACTTGCTAATAAAATAAAAAAAAATTGTGTAAGATTGTGTTAAAATTAAAAAAGCAGAAAAATATAACAGAACGAAAAAAAAGCAAATACTCAATTCAAGAAAAAACATAAAAACACATCTCAACTCAAGTTAACTCAACTCAAGCCAACTCAGCTCATTAAATGCGTCTGCGCAACGTAATTTGCCTTTGAGGCGCTCACGTTCTCGACTTCAACTTCCTCCATGCCTCGGAAGAAATGGAGAAAAAAACTGGGCATGTTTCTCGTATCACCGCTTGTCGTTACACACCATATAACGTCAGACACACATACAAAAATAAAAAAAATATATATATATATGTATGTATATATTCAAATTTACGACTCAACGCGACATTTACAACTTTGATGCAAAAGCCAAAGCATCTGAGAGTCGGAGGCTCTCGCCTAACTGTGGCACCAAAAAGTGTTTTTGAATTGTAAAAATGTTGAAAATAAATTAAAAATGCGCTTAAAAATTGCGAGCAGCATTCGCTGTGAGTCGTTGGCCACTTTTATGGGCACATTTCTGTGAGCATTTTGGGTCCTAGTTGAAACCGCAGATTTTGTAGCTTCGTGTGGGCAGACTTCGGAAAATCGCTGCACTTTTAATGATCGCAACAAAAACAAATAAATTTTTTAAGCAGTTGTTGCTTAATGTCCATGCTCATTTCAAGTAATAGCATTAGCATGGATTTTACATACATACATATATTTTATATACAAACATGGGTAGTCCATCTTACTTCAGTTATAGACTTTAAAAGTACTTTAGATAAACTTTGGAAAAGACGTTTTTATTAGAACTTTATTAGTGATTAGTTAAAGTCTTGTAACTTTAGTACATAGGGTATACAAAACTCGTTATCTTTCTCACGTAAAATGCAACAATGACTAAACATTTTATTTAAATGCTATTTCGAATTAAATATCAAAAAATGGACCTTGATCTTTTGGTGTTAGAATTTTATTTATTTGTTAATTAGAGTTCAAATGAATACAGTTGGGGCCTTCGACTCAAGCTGTAATAATAAATATTGACTATTGTCTGTTTTTTTTTTAGCTATATATACATATATATTTATGATACTATATACCTAGACATGTATCATCGCATAAAATATAAATCTCAACACCTGATTGAAATTGTTTTCAAAAGTGTAATTTTTTTATAGCCCATAATCATTAAACATGGATTAAGAAGTGTTTTATAGTACATGTCTGTAACATGTCGATGAAGCTCGATTTAGCAATGTTCATCTGACTGTCATCTTATCCAACTGAATTAACAAGTCCATATCAAAAACCATAAAAAGTAGATGCACTAAAACTAGTACAAATTAGTACAAGCACAAATTGGAGTCCTCACAGTCTTAATGTAACCTGATAGCTTATGTTAAACCATGACAGATACGATAATTTAGAGGAAAATTTAGGCTGAATTCTAAGCTGTTCTTATTAGGTGTAAGCCAGGTTCAATGTTCCCTCTCAAGTGATTCATTATTTAGCAATCATTATGGAACAACTTCAAAGACTTCTTTGTTGCCACAATTAGATAGTTATACTTGAATGATAGAACGTCTATTGACTTGGCAATACTGGCAAATAAAATGCTTCGGCACAAATGAAAGCTCATGTGAACAATGTTAATTGGTATACATCAAAATGTACAATTTAAATATATATTTTAATTGCAATTTTTTTATAATTTGTCGCTGTCAGCTTCGCAACAATTTCATTGTTGTACATTAGTGTGTTAAATTGCAACAAGTTTTTAATGAATGAATTCAGCCACAAAATACAAACAAATATCTGCAGGTGACAACTCGCAACTGACTCTCGCCTCGTGCTCCTCTTTTGTTTTTATTTATTTTGTTTTCCTTTTTTGGGGCGTTTTTGAATGGGATCGCAATTATATGGATTTTATTTTAATAGTCCAGAAACACATGTGGACTTTAAGGACCATGACCAGGTCGTAAAATAAAGTTGTTGATAAGAGCCCCGAGCAACGGCAATTGCCGGGTATTACATGAATACCTGTATCGCATCAACACAATTTACTTAGTTGCAAGCAAATTACAGGTTCACTTCCTCTATCTTCGAATAGAACCAGTTCCACTTCAATCTCAAGGAAGTGGAACTAGAGTATGGATTACATATCAAACAAAAGAAAAGTATGCAAAGTAAAGATGATTTACAGGCTGACTACTCTCAAAAGACTCCAGCTGCTAATTGGCTGTCGCACCTGTGCAAACCTGTCATAACCTGATAGACCCATGTCATACAAATTAACTACATTCAAAGGGAGGAAACGCCGAGTTCTGAATGTCTCTCTTAGTCTGGCTAAGTAGTTGCGTGATAAGCTAAGCTCAATAATAATTTTATAATTTTTATTATGTATAATTATTGATAATTAACAGAAGCTGAAACAGTAATTAATTGTAAACCTAAAGATCCACTTTGTAAGATCAAAGTGAATTGAAATATTCTGATTATTAAAGATTGAGAATATGTATCTTCTTCAAATAACCAACTATTAGAAAGCTTGGAAAGTCTATACTTTTATTTCCAGACTGACCATCTGAATTAAATTTTGAAAGATATTTTTAAAATTTGTATAACAAAAGGTGCTTTAATATTATTATCAAAACATCGTGAAATAAATCAAATTTTCATGCAAAATAATTTACCCTCCATAATAATTTTATGATTAATTTGATAACTTATTTTGGCCCATCCATCCAAGTTTAGATATGCAATATATATTATACAAAACTTCGCAAAAATTTAAAGATAAATAAGTGGAAAATATAATTTGGTAATTTGCATATTTTGATGATGTTTCTAACACCTTTTTTATGGCCCCTCTGCCATTAACTGACAATTGCAAATGTGCAAATTTTGTTATGAGCGCACAGTCGAATATCCACTCAATCAATTGGTCAAATGCATTGGCAGTTCATTTTTAATTTACATCTAGCGAATTGATACAGCTTAGTATGTGAGTGTGTGTGTTATGGCTCGGAATGCAAGAAGCGGGCCAACAATTCCTAACCGGTTGATTCGCATGTCACTCGCACCTTGTTGACTTTTATAAGACTTGGCTATAAACAGCTGATCGCTGTAACAATTTTGCAGCTAACTGAAAATCACCTGTGTGTGTGTGTGTGTGTTTGTGTGAACCTGACCAGACTCTGACTAGACTTAAAATAAGACTCGTTCTGTTCTGAAATTTTCTGATTTTCTGTTTTCTGTGATTGAACTATTTTCGATAGAATTGAGAACTCTAAATAAGAACTACTTGACTAGAATTGAATATTCTCATTAATTGTTAAATTTTATATTTTAATTAAATTACTTATTTAATCACAGAAAACATTTGCAGTATGCGCAACACACATTGCTACAACCTGCTACTTTAAATTGTTGCATTGCGAACAGGAATGTTGCATGCCACACGCTGAGTTGAGGCGCTGATAGACCCCCCAAAAGATTTCTGCTTCGTTGTTGCCACTCACTTATCGACTCTGCAACTCTACGAACTGCCCCCCCAACTCTGTTTACATTCGAAAAGACACGCAATTTATCGTGCTACGGATAAGGAATTCTGCGGTGCAACTTGCAACTGGAAAGTGGCAAAGGCAACTGCAACAAGTCCGAGGCATGATTATATGAATCATTGGGCATAGGCAATATTTACAGTTGGCAGATGTCTAAGAGTGCTAAGTACTAAGTTTATTACCTCAGCCCGTTGTGTAAGAAGAATATTTCACAAAGTTTGTAACTCACTTGAAGAAATAATGGAAATAAATATAGGAATCTATTTTTATTGTCATTGAAACTATTTAAATATTAGTCAACAAATTTAATCTATCTACCATAGTGACTTATAGCTCAATAACGAAAAAAAAACTATTTAATTTCCGATTTATACTTCGAAAAAAACGTGCACATTTAGTTTACCGTCATCTTCAGTCGGAACTTGTGAATCGAAACCTTTAGGGGTGCACTCTATAATTACGTATCATTATAAAGCCATTACAGTCCTTTGGCAGATCTTCAACAGGTAAGTATCCGATGCTTCTTGCCACGCCCCCAAAGCGGGGCGCCAGGTGAGGTGAGAAACCCGCATTTTTGAGACACGATTTAATTCAATTAGTCGGGGCTTAAAAATTGAAGACTTGCTGGTTGGGTTGCTTGACTTCTGCTTTGGCTTATAGTAGAACAGTTGCATATCATTATTGGCCTTTGAGCTGTAATTTGGCTTTTGAGGATAGGAGCTGATTATGCCAGCATTTATATGCATAATGTCAGTCAACATTACATGGTTTGACTCCTCAACTTAGGGGAAATGGATCAAAGAATGCCCCCAAAATAGGATACACTCGTGTTCGAATTTGCAGCTGTGTTCAAAATATACTTACAAATACAATATACACATGTGCCACGAAGGGCGCCAAAGGCCTGCGAGCCTTGGCCTCGTCTAGACTAATTTTCTGCTCATAAAAGCCACTTTAATTGCACCAAACATGTTTTTATAGTTCAAGTTAAATATGTTTCTCATTTTTTTAGAGTTCTTATCTTTTGCGATTCGGCATCGGTCAATTGTGGCTCGACTTCTGGCCACATAATTAAATAGTAATTTTGGCGCATAATCCGGGCTTTCAATAGTCCGGGCAAAAAGTATTAAAACGTAAGGCCAACATATTAGCTGGAAATCTCGTAAATTATGCAGCGAAATGACCTGTCAAGTCTCTCTCTCTCTTTCTCTCTTACTCTTTCTCTCATTCTCTGTGATCCCTGGACCGCCCCTGAGTACATTTCCTCAAATGTGAAATAATAATAAAAATGCAAACTACAGCAGCAACAAAATATGGCTGCCATTTGAAACGAAATCGAAAACACAACAAGAACAACAACAACAACAACAACAAAAACAAAGGGAACAACAAAACAAAAATACATTTTACAACTTTATTTTTACGAGCGCGCCAAAGTTTGTTGAGGTTTTCTGGCGAAATATGCTATGGCTATGGCTCTGGCTATGGGCTAAGAAGATGTACAAAGACAGGCCAAGAGCAGCGAGCTGCCTGTCTTAAGAGCCCGAAATTAGCGCAAGCGCATTAAATTAATTAACTGAAACCGAAGTCTATCGATTCAGTCGCATTAAGTTGAAGAACCAACCTGCCAACTGGGAACTACCAAACCACTTGACGTTTCCCGTTTAACGATTCCCAAGACCATGACGACGATCCCTTCAAAAAGTCTACCAACCTAACAAATCCAATGCCAAGCCTAGGGAGTTAGTCGACTTTTACGACTGCTAAACTACCCAAGTCCAAGTTAAAGTCGAGAGAGAGAGAGAGAGAGAGAAAAAAATGCATTTTCATAATAACAGTCGGTAGTTGCAGCTGCAGTTACGTGACTAGGAATAGAACCCCGTCTTTTCAGAAGGACAGTTGAAAGTCGAATTCAAGTAAGCCTCGAAACGATGTCGTAAAGCCAATATAGACATAATTCCACAGAATTACATCTATTCCCCAATGAATATGACTTTCGTAAAGTTATTACATATTGTTCTTATAAGTAAAGTTTTTTTTTATGTTTTATTAATATGTTAGAAGAGATCTGAAAATTGCGAATTATCTTTTATATGATATAACTTAAACTGTACATTATACATTTATTTTTCTTTTCTTATATTTCTCAACTGAAAACTTATATACGATTCAAAGTTTTCTTGTTTTTTATTTAAAGGTAAGTACTGATCTTTAGAGTGGAAATTTATATTCTGCTTTTATTTATAGTTCTCAATTTTTCAGTCTACATTTCTTAGCATAAGTTCTACTATTTCAAGAAGTACATTATTTAATATTATGTGATAATTGGTATATGTTTTAAAACTGATCTACGTTTGGCGTCTGCACATATTCTTCATTTTAACTAGTCAGATAATCGTAATGTTATTCTTAGTCTCATCTAAAAATCTCTAACTTAGAAGTAAGTATGCCTATGTCAAAAACAAGATGTCAGATTGGGTAGCATCTAAAGCACGACTCGTATAAAAAGAGTTATGTTAAGAGTTATATATGAGCAAGTTCAATAGGTACTACGTCTTCTGTAGAACTATCTGCACTTCTGGGCATTGCAATGGCGGCCTAGTCACACGGCTCATTTAACTAGATTTCCCCTAATTGCACGCACCCAAGGAGCATGCAAATTCGAAATTACATTGCATTCAACTTCAAATACTTGCGACTTACAGCCACAACTTGGCCAATACCATAACCTGTCATGCCCGTCCGACACAAGCCATTCATCAGCCCAACAAACCAGACAGGAGGAGGGGGCATTATCACAGTACATTTTCATTACATCTGCGTAAAGGGTTTGGGTGCATATTATTAGCGGACGTGCAGACAGCTTGGACAATCGGACGGATATTACCGATCATTTAGCAAAGGTGTAAAGACAATGCCTCTGAACCTTGCTATGGCACAGTGGGTCAAATTCACACTTTTTGTCACAAAATAACACTTTGAATAAATATTGATTAAATTATCCCTTTAATAATGAATGAGTCATGAACCAATAAAACAATTATTCAATTAGGTAAAAATTTATGAATATTGAACAGATAAGTTAAAAACAACTTTAGTTCTATAAACGAAAAAAAAAACTTAAAAATTATTTTAATCATTAAACAATCTTTCGAAAAGTTTTAGTGATCACAACTTTGAGTAAACTAGATACATTTTAATATACAATCTTAATCAAGTACTACAATTAATATAATAACTTGATAAGGAGAAGTAACCACAATAAAAGGTAATTTACCCACAGTTTCCCTAGTATCCAAGCCCCTTTGTCAATAAATCAAACGGACCTACCGGCTAATTCACTCAAACGGTAGCTGAGAGAACATCTTGCGCCCACTGTATCCATGTAGATACCTCAGGTTGCGAACCCGTTGTATACAAGCTTGTAAAGTCTTTCCAACCTAATCCGAGCGACTCATTTACGAGTTCTCCAAACTCGTAGTCGGTGCATCGTGTTTGAGTTCGGTTTTGGTTTTGGTGTCGGTTTCTGTTTCTTGTTTTGTTTCTTTCTTTGGACTGCAACTTTGTTGCAAATCGCGTTGAATGTCTTTAGCTGCCCACTCATTTAGCGGACAGCAAGACAGAAAACAAACTGAAAGAGCGAACACGAGCCAGAGACTTGGAGTCAAGGTTGCCAAGGAGAGAGAGAGAGAGAGAGAGAGAGAGAGAGAGAGAGAGAGAGACATAGAAAGAGAGCGAAAGAGATTATATTTTTTGGCGCCTATGCTCAATTTTGTTCTCTCTTTCAAATGCTTTTATTGTGCGTCTAATTATAGACAGAGGGAATCAACATCGGACTAGACGAAGGGGCGCGAGAGATGGGATAAATAATTCTCACTGTAATATATTTGTTGTGCATTTTTATACCCTCTACAGTGTGTACAGCACGAAGTTCTTTATGACCAGAGCATATTATTCTACTCTTCTCTTTGAAAACATCAAGGAACTTACTTTTAAGATAACTTGGAAATTGCCAATTTGGAAAATTTTTAAAGCTGGCTATTTTTAAAGTTCGATTGTTTTTATATTTTCCTAAACTGTGTGCGATATCTGAACTTCGTGATATAAAAAAAAAATGGAAATGGAACAGGTTATGCATGTTTGTATAGATGCTCGGTAAAATTTTCTTCTGCTTGGTCTTAATCTTCTGCTAATCGAGCTTATAAGCTACTTGTCTTTAAAAAAAAAATGCATAGATATTACAATCAATTCCGTAGATATCTATCCCGGAGCACAACACTTGGCTTCAGAAGGATGAGACGGACTCTAGACGCGTTAACTGAAGCTACTGCAAATGTGGCTTAAATACCACTAAATATATGTATATTTCTTGTTATAAAAGTTGGATATTTTCTAAACTATTTTTACGTTTATTTTTGATCAGAAACTGCAATTTCTTTTAAAACAAAATAAGCATCACTAAAAAAACATAATAATTTATATTACCGAGCAGAGTTTCATATTAGAATGTTTAAGGTTTTTTTTTTAAATTATCTATTGACAAATAGTAAATAGTGCTACAAGTAGGATTGAACTGTAACTGAAGGGACGCTGAAACGCAACCACTAATAAATTACCACTATCGTTTTTGATCGTACCAAGAGATGCATTTACAGAAATATAGGGTATATAATAGCGCATCATCCTATTTTCAAGTTAAAGTGTGGAAGAAATGTAATTAATTGAGGGTGTGCCTATGGCACTAGTAGACACAGAGATCGGCCAAAAGCACTATCTTACCAAGAGATGCATTTACAGAAATATAGGGTATATAATAGCGCATCATCCTATTTTCAAGTTAAAGTGTGGAAGAATTGTAACTAATTGAGGGTGTGCCTTTGGCACTAGCAGACACAGAGATCGGCCAAAAGCACTTACCTCTACATTTGGATGAATGAGAAGTTGTCTTAGCTTCTACTTTGATGCAATTAATTTCATCTCGATTCATCCCATGATCTTACTGCTAATTGAACAATTTTGTATACGTTTATGTATGATTTTAAATAAATAAATAATTTGATTTATTTGTGCTGCTGTTGACAGCTAGAACATCGATAATAATCGATTGTGTTCAACTGCCCAGGCGAGTCCACTCCCCCCTTATGTACCCCTCCCTTGATCAACCCACGATTGCCAACTGCAGCTTGGTTGGACTTTCCTGTTGCAAGTGCGTCTGTCCATCTATGGGACACAAAATATGTACGTGCTCGGAGTCTCGAGACGACGGTGAAGTTGTTAGTACACGTTTTGTAGTCTATAATAAGTAGAATGACAATTATTTAGTTGTCAGACAACAAAATCGGCTGCCTGCCAACTTCACTGAAAATCTTTCCTTTCTTTCCTTTCTTTTTCTTTCTTTTATTTTTTTTTATATTTTAATTGTAGCCGTGTACAATAAATGATCCATAAATTTCAAATTAAACATACTTTGAGTAGGCTCCAAAGGACAGAAGACAACATTTACAAGTGTTCCGTCAAGACATACACATAAATTGGGACTAAAATATATAAATTCAAGTGAATTAGCATAAATGAAGCAACTAACAAGGCATTGTTGTCGAAATAAACAAACATATTTGACTAAATGGTTTCAAATGCATTCATTTTGGACTCGAAGTTGCCCCAGAGGAAGTGTGCCTGACTTTTATACACCAGACTTTAAATTCTCTACAAAAAATGCATTAAAAATATTTATTTACAACACTGAATCGGAGTCACACTTATTTATAGCTAAATTCAAATATATTATGGCATGAGAATTGTCTTGACAAACTGACAGACGAACCTCTGTTCCTATCAATTTACCTGTGGATACCGATAAGGAATATACATTTATACCATTCAAAAAAAGATTGACTGTTAAAGTAATTGTTCGTTAGCGTAAAGTTATTGTTTAAAAAAATTATTGTGCGATTGAATCGAATAACATTTAACATTTGACATTTAAATATATAGAAGTTGATTATTCAAATGTTGTTTAATAAATGAATGATTGTAAAGAATTTTTCGCTTAAATTCGACTATCAAACAAAGTCTGTAGTCGACTACGTAAGTAGTAGTAGTAAATAGTTGTTAAAAACTTTAGCTCATTATAACGTAAATTTGAGAATTACTGGTGCAACAATCAAGATGAATTGGATTCTAAATTATTGAAGATTTTCCCTAGCTGAAACAATCGATTTAATGACGTGAATAAAAGTTTTAAACAAGGAGAAATTCTTATCATGATCGATCATAGATTTATAATGATATAACCAAATTTTCCCACACAAATTTTGAAAATGATAAAATATATCTTGAAGCATGTTATACGATTTTTTGTTTTAATTTATCATTTGTGGTGAACAAGTTTGGTGAAATATCAGAATAATAAAATAGCGACTAAATTCTTTTTAATTTTACCAATTCAATTATATGAATTAAAATCTCAAAAAATTATAAGATTATTTTAAAGTATATTCCACCATAAATTGAGTAGATATAAGCAATGTTAGTTCGATTAGTTGACTTGTAATATTCTCAACTTCCGTTTGAATTGCTAATTGTTAGTTAAATCTTGATCACTTACCCAGGGGCACATTCTTCCGAGTGCTGGACACGGATATGGGCAGAAGGGCATTGCCCGATGTGGATGATGGCGATGGGGAGGACGAGTCGCAGGATCCCTCCAGCGACTGTGCGGGCGTTGGCACTGTGGACATGTGATGATCGGCGCTGGTTATGACACTGATGCCACCGCTGCCACCAGCTGCAGAGCTGCTGCTGCCACTGCCACTGGCACTGCCACTGCCACTGCCACTGCCTGCATTGCTGCTGGACGTGGCTGCCACATTGCTAGAAGTGGCGCCACCGCCACCGGAGCTGCTGGCGGCTGGACCAACGGTGCCGCCATGGTCACTGTGTGACGGAGATCTCAATGAAGATGCCTGATGTGGTTGTTGTTGTTGCTGCTGCTGCTGCTGCTGGTGGCTGTTGTGGTGATGATGTTGCTGCTGCTGCTGCTGCTGTTGCTGATGCTGCTGCACCACCGAAGCGGCGGCTGCTGCCGCCATGTGGGCGTGATGCACATGGGCGTGAGCGTGGGCGTGGCCGTGTTGAGCCGCTCCGAGATGCGACTGCGGCTGTGGCGGTGGTGCCGATGCCGCCGCCGCTGCCTGCTGATGGTGCAGCACATGATGGCCGTGATGGGCGTGGCCGTGATGCGAATGGGCGTGGGGATGCACATGATGATGATGGCCATGATGGGCCATCAGCGCCGGCGTGCCCGACGGCGGTGGCACCTCGTGCATGTGCAACGATCGCTGCTCGTCCTGTGCCTGGGCCCGTCGCAGTGCCGTCTGCAGGGCCATCACGCGCTGGCGGTCGGCGGTGAGGCGGCACTTCTCGCAGGTGCAATAGCGGTACTTGCAGTACCGCTTGTGGCCCTTCAATGTGATCTTCAGCCCATGGTTGCGACAGCGGGCGCAGTTGGGCGGGGTGCGTGGCGAAATGGAGCTGCCACTGGAGCTGGATGCCCCGCCGCACACGTCGTTCTTCGAGTCGATCATGTCCGAGTCGGACATTGTGTCGCTGTTCCAGTTATCCTCCGAAACCATGCCAGAAAACCGTAGTCGTTTTCCGTTTATTTTCGTTGCAGCGCTTGCTCAATTTATCGTGGACGTATTCAAAATACAATTGAATTTAATCGAATATTAACAGCAATTTGTATGCATTTTTAATCAACTTGTTAATTGAATAATTATGTTTAATTATTTCGAAAATTGTTTAATTTGCATTCAATATATATTTAATTTTTTTTTTGTATTTTATTTTTTGATTATTCCATTGAGTAGTTAATAAGTTGGTAGATTTCCAATAATGTGTATTAATATTTATGTGCTTTGTATTTATTTGTATTAATTTATGCAATTGCAATATGATTAATTTGTAATTTCAATTTATACGCTTTGTTGCCTGCAAGAAAAAGAAGTCAAATATTTAATGAACTGAAATGTTATTTTGAACTATATAGAACCACTCGATTTTGATAAACAATTCGGATGTGGCATGTCGCCACGCTCTCGCGCTTTGGTAAAGGCCAATAGACCCCAGCAAGCTGCAGCCGTAAATTTCCCGTTCATTTCACCCGTGAGATAAACTCTCTTGGCGCTGATGTAATCATTGAGGGGCAAACACGGTTCTACAGTTTTCCGAACTAAAACCAAGCGAACTAATTCGTACAACTTTAGAAACATTTGCTTATTAAAATGCTATTTAGACGCTGTTCGCAACGCTTCGTTTGAATTGGCAAACAAATTGCATTTGTTTTTATTACACTCAAGAATTTTTCAATATTGTTCGAAAAGTTGTTCACGGATATATAGAGCGACAATTGTGGAGGCGTTCTTAGTTGCAATTCCTCCCGTTTTATAACTTTTTATTTATAGTGAAATTATTAAAATGTTAGAGATTCGCATTGCATGTGAGCAAACAATTAAATAAATAGCAGTCAAAAATGTTGTTTGAATATTTATTTTTATATCAATAAAGTACGTGTCAAAATAAAACACCAAAGTGATGAGATATTTTGTTTTGGATATCGCTTACAATTTAAAGGCGGATTCAACTATGAGGATATATAATATACATATGTACTAATAGTTGTGGATCTTATCTGACTTGTTGTATGCAGACTTATTTAATTACACTATATAATTTGCAAAATTTTAACCAATTGAAAAATCGCAGTTAACTCTGTTTTACACTATTCCACAATGTGTTAAAACAATGACATGCAATTTAGAAAATCATTATTAATATATTAAGTTCTCCATCAGCTTATAATTTTAACCCTTAAAACATTTTAAAGAAAATAATGAAAATTTAGAATTATTTCAAACTATCTTCTTTTTAAATTTAAGCAGATCCAGAGAATAATATATGGATATTTACCTTGAAAAATATGCAGAGTGGAAAGATTAATGTTCCTTATGTATACAAATATTTGCTAATAGCTCTTGAATATTTATATGAATATTTATTGTGGATTTTGTAGTGATTAAACTTTTAACTTTTATTACTAAATGTTATGTATAATATTATTGAATATTTATTCGTGCACACTCATGTAATTTGTATTATTTATGAAATGTTGTAGTATGTTTTCAATTTTCAAAATACTTGTAATTTGCAAGAATGTATTAGTTAAATATACTTGTAATTATTTGTTTCACTATTCATCCAATTAATATTGTCACAGAACAAATAAAAAAATGCACATAAGAATTAAACGATCACCGCCGGCAAAAAACGATCACGACCACAAATTAAATGCCAGTGAAAAAAAATGTAATTCGGATAAGTGAATTGCACTAACTAATTTAGCTAGGCGTTGACACCAGTTTAAATCGATCTTTATTTGCAGGGCTTTTCTTTCACACTTAAAGACGGTTCGCGTATCGCGCGCTTGGCGAGCTGAGCTTTTTTCTCTGCTTCGGCGTGCGCTGCTGCTACTGCTGCTGCTGCGATTGCGACTGCGAATGCTTGCTGTTCGATCTGAAATCTTTGGCGTGCGCAAGGCAACTCACATTGGGCCCCAAGACGCGGATGCAAAGAACTCAAAATCACTCAGCGCAGCCGGCAGCGAGTGTCCGTCACTGTATATGTGCTCATTTGCCTGAGTATATGTGCCAGTTGTTGTCTGTATGAGTGCGAGAATTTGTATGTGATGTTTGGCTGTGTTTGAATGCCGTACTGAATGCGACTGAATGCAACGGGCAGCGAAACGGAACCAAAACCAAGAGAGCAACTGCCGCTGACGTCGATGTCGATGTCGGTGTCGACTTCGACGTCGCTGCATTTGGAGAAATGCTTTTGGGGGCTGCACAGTGTATACACACACACACACACAAACTAACACTCATATACTTCACTTATACATAAGCAATTGCGGTGCCCCTCTCACGAGCTCACACGCAGACATGCAGGCGCGCCCTTGTACATAGGCAGCCTCATACACATTGGCTGTTGCTGCCGATGTTTCGTGTAGTTGTCACTGTCATTGTTGTTGTTGCTGTTGTTGTTGCTTCTGCTTTCGCCGGTGCTGCACTTTGTAGTTGCTTTGCTTTTGTTTCTGTTTGCTGTTGCAGTCCGACTCGGACTCGGTTCTTCGGTTGCTTGGAACTTGTTCGAGTTCGACTCGGTTCCAGTTGCATTGCGCCGTTTTCTTTAGTTACTCGTTTGCCGGCATTTCAATTTCTTTTCTTCTCATTTATTTATTTATTTTTTAATTTCTTCACATTGCTTTTACCTCTGTTGTGCGCATTTTTACTATGCATCTTGTTCGCTTGGGAAGCACTCTTTGTTGCATTTGTTTTGGTTATTTGTTCGCGCACTTGCATACAAACATACAAACATATTTATGTACATATCTACGCATGTGGGCAATGGGAATGCAGAGGTTATCAGGGCTTTTGCCAATTAGGTCGGAATTATCAATATATTTCTGTGTCCTACTTCGCTTGCTTCGATATAAATAAGTCACAAGTCCGACTAAACTTTAGCAAATTGTCTGAACTCTATTTAATTTATTGCATTGGTTCCTAAGAACTTTTCTATATTTGAATGCGAACATTCAACAGGTAATTTTAATCAATAATCGCTTGATCAGTAATCAGTACATTCTACGATAGACCTTTTCATCAATTCAGCTTACTAAGTACATGATTACATTTAATAAAAAAGTCAAACACAAATTTGAAAATAATTTAATTTCTATTCCATATATTAAAATCTACGAGTTTACTTATTTTTTGAAAATACCTGTGAAATACCCAATACCCATTGAAAAATTCCAAAGCATGGAATTTAAAAGTCAGAAAAAACATTTTCTTAATCAACAAGTGATCCATATGTTTCGATTAATTTGTCTCTTTCATTGTCTGTTTCTCCACCTGTATTCAAGAATTATTTATATTAAGACAGTATAAAATATGGAGAGAGCAAACACATTCACTATATAATCCCAATCAGATTATAATATTATTAAATTATCATTAATATTCTCGTTTTATTAAAGTCAAATGAATAAACAAGATTATAATAATTTCTTAAAGATTTATAAATTAATGTGATAAGTAAAAACAAACAATTACATCTTCTACACAGAACATAAAAATGGCTCTAAGACTCAATAATATTCTGGAATTTAGCATTTTTTTTAATATTTGCTGAGTAAGAATTGAAAAATTTAAGATATCCGGAATTTCCGAACTTCTGACCCCGTATATTTTTTTCCGGTGACACTCACACTATCAGCGAAAAAATAGATGTGTGATCTGTTTAAGGTGTAAATTGTACTATCGTACACCCTAGAAGGGCTTTAATTGATATCTTATATGCAGAAGCGTATGCAAATCACGATTAGCCTAGAGGTAGACATGTTAAAATATTAAATAAAGCGCAAGAGAGAGATGGAGTGTGTGAGTAAGAGGGAGAGAGACACCCATAAGTGATAAGTGGAAGCTCTCATCGAGAAGTGTTATGGATATAACATAAATATGTTGTGTTTTAAGTGCAACAAAAATAGATAGGAATGATGAATGTATTCGCTGGATCGCTGACTTCAAAAGAGTTGACAAGTTTATTTGGTTAAGAGCGCTGTAATTGTGCATGAAAGATTCGCGATAAACGAACCCCGTTGCTCTTATTTTCGCAATTCTTCCCCCACTTTTTTGTACTTCTCCCTCCACTCTCTGGCGCCTCTGCCCTTGTGTCCACTTTCCGTCCGGCCACGGAAAAATGTTGTTTCTACCGCCACTGTATTTAAACATTGCAGACGATTGCTTATCTCGCATGTCGCTACTAATTTGTATTTGCACAGAGAGCACTCACTGAGTGGAAGTGAGATGCCACCGAGTACCCGGTGAGTACCCAGTGAGTAGCCGGTGAGTGCAAAAGCAATTCTATTTAGTTAATTATGTGTCGATCGACAACAGGGGAGGAACCGACTTCGCTCATATGTACGATCTCTCGGAGCGTGATCCGAGATCGCAATCGCCATAACTCCGATTCCATGTAGAGATATGAGGATAAACATGAACGAGTTCTCTTCTTTTTTTTTTGCTCAAAACCATTCATACTCTACCAAATCGACTCCATGAATATGCATTAGTTGGTTGTGTAGATCATTAGTGAATTTCGGCTTTAATTGTAGGCTGTCAAAAGACGATCCATCAACGTTAATTCTGCCATAAACTTAGCTTTAACCTATGAATCATGCATTCTCTAATCCAATTCTTCGCAGATCTTCGACTAGATCCCTTTTAGTGCATCTTATTAAAATGTATTTTGCAAAGTATCTTGTATCTTGTACAATGTCTGATTCTCTCTTTCAAAGACATAATTTATTCAGAAACATAAGTCCAATTTGAGAGGAAGTTTGACCACAATCTACGCTTTAGTTCTATGCAAATGTAAATTTAAAGAAAAAAAAATATTACTTATTTGGCATTACTATTTCCTGTCTCTTTTTCAGCGTTAGAATGGGACTTTTTCAAGTCCCAACTAAACAGAACATTTCTTTTAAGCCAAGTCGATGCCAATTACTAGAGTTTAACAGCCAGTGAGTGTGGGCACTGGGATTTTTGGACAGGCAATTACCAGGTGGCAACTTGCAACAAGCAACAGCAGGTGGGGGTTAAGGGAAAGCATAACTCAATGTTTACTTACCCAAAAACAATGGACAACGAGAGAGAGAGAGAGCAAGAGAGAGAGCAAGAGAGAGAGCAAGAGAGAGAGAGAGAGTGAGGGATAATCACGCCTGGCAAGCGGCCATAAATTCGCTGCACTTTGAATGAAACGAATATTTATTCGAGGCGCGCTTTTCTTGCATAACCTAAAAGCAACATACACAAGAGAGTAAACCAAAGAGAGAGCGCGTGTCAAAGAGAGTAAGTGACACGCCAAATAAAGAGAGAGAGCGATGAGGCGAGATTGCCGCTCTCAGTGCACGCTGATCGTGCTGTAGAACTTCAGACGACACTTTCAATGCTTGCCAACTGAATGTTTCGAATACAAGTTTGCTGCTCGCTTTATTCGCTGAACACTTGACTAAAATTCACTTACTTATAAATACGAAATAAGATGCAGAAATTGATATTAGACCCCGAGGCATTATCACATAACCATTACGATAACCGTTTCAACCGGACCTTCATCTTAACCGTGTACAACGATATGGACCGTAACTTTTTATAAAAACTGGAGCACGAATTCGAAACAACCGCTAAGAAAACTGCATAGCGGGCAGTACGAGTACGAGCGTTAAGGACGATCGTTGCCAGCAAACTGGTTGTAGGTGCTTTGGGCACAGATACCGCAAGCCACAATCATTCGACCATTCGACTGCCTCAACATGTGCTCTTATTGGCACTCGACGGGGTCCATCGACTCCCAACTGACAACTGCGAACTGAGCGACCGGGAGCTGCGAACTGCGAACTGTCGACAAACGACGCGTCGACCGACTACCGACTACCGACTTGCCTCTGGCTTTGCTTTTTCTGTACTTGCACTTGGGTGCAACGCGAAAATCAAGTGAACGTGAGTCCGACAAGCCGAATAATGAATACGCTGCAACCAGTAAAGTTCAACACAGGACTTATTTAATTTAGCTCAAAATAAAAATAAAAAAAATTTAAATTAGTTGTATTACAGTCGAACTTTACTAACTCGAATCACCATTATCCAAAGAAAATGGAACTTATGGAACTCTTTTTTTTAAGCTTAATGGCTTTGCCGATTTAGTTCGAGTTAAAGAAATACATACGAGTGAAATGCATTCAAAGTGAAAGTAAAACAAAGGCTATTTCTATGTATAGCTCTTGATTAGTACTATATTTGGTGTTTAGGTTGATATTGGTTGAGTATTCGTTTTTTAGATAATAACAAAATAGTGTTTTGAAATAACCAAGACATTTTCACGGGACAAATCCAGAAGTCGCTTTCACAGCGAGTAATTTAAACACTGATTTCAGGAATATTTTTATGCCACTAATTTTTAAATTTACAAACAAACAAACTTTATTTATCAGTAATAAAGTATTTTCTTGCCATATTTGATGCTGGAGAAGAGAAATAACCCTTAAAACATTTTGAGATAGACGTTCGTTGAAAGGAAATTCTGTGACAGATTATTATATTAATATATTTCTTTTATAAAATTTAATTAAAATTGAAGCTTTAGCAGTTGACTGATTTTTAATATGCTTCAAATAAATATAAGAAATGCAAGCAAATATTTTTTTGAGTATAAATCAAATTGTAATTTCAATACAGTTAATCAAGTTAACATCGATAAGGCTTTTTATTTCTGGCAATCTAAAATTGATAATGTGTAATACAAAATCGAGCGAGTAGCCCATATACCCTGTTGCTGCATTTAGAGCGCAAAAGAGATGAAAATAGAGTGCCAGATTGAGAGAGGAAGAAATCGAGAGAGAGAGAGAGAGAGAGAGAGAGATGCACGCGCTCGGCATCAAATGTTATGGACATTGCTTTTACCGGCAATGCTCAGCTCTTTAAAAGCGCTGTCACTCTCTCTCTCACTCTCTTGTGCTCTGCCTCTCTTTCCGTCTGCACAGCAGCTCTCTTTCGTGCGCTCTGACAAGCACTTAAGTGGAGCAACTTTGTTGCCGTACGTTGACGTTTGCATCTCTGATCAAAGTCTCTCTCCCCGCGATCGACACAACGATTCCGCCTCACATACATTTATATGTATGTATGTATGTTATGTGAGGACTTGGGGAATCTCGTGTGATCGCATGGCTTTGATTTAGGTCGGATCAGTCGGTCAGCAGCCCAGGGGGATGTTAATGGCGACTCTGGAGGAGAGATGTCCTCATACGATTCACACTAATCACATTTTAAAAGCTTCAGTTCATTATGGTTCAAAATTCGCAGAATATGTATCTGTTGAATGCAACCTCAATTTGTGCACACTTTATAATTAATAATAATAATAATAATAATTTTTAATATTTTCAATTATCACATACTTGTGAAAGGCTTCTAGGTGCCCCAAATTGGCAGGATTTAAAAAGGACTTCTTGTAAGCGGCTACTTTCTATTTGGGCCAACTAAACTGATTATCGCAGAACGTCGCACAAGATCAGTCTTATAAACAGTATCTTACAGATGCGCTTAACGAAACCCGTTTGCCATTTGGGCCGAGAGCGAAAAAAAGGGCCAACGACACAAGAATTACTAGAGAAATGAGAAATAATAAAAAGAAGTGTGGCAAATATTTATTTATGATTTGCAATGAGAATTCTCACATGCTCGCTCTTCCTATAGCTATTCATACCTTGCTGTTCTTTTCCTACTTCTTTGCCCTCTTACTATATTATTATTAAATTCTGCGCAAAATGCGAACGGTGGCAATTTTACACCTTTATACAAACGACGTTTAGCTCGTCGCCATTGTCACCTCAAGCCGCACTGGAATTGAGACGGCGTTGCATGCCGCATGCTGCACACAGAATGCGAAACACAAACACCGAGTGTTGACTGTTGACTGCCCTCCTCCCCAGCCCCGCCAGAGTAATTTGAGTTATCAACCGCAGACGAAAGCAGCGACGATGCTGTCGTGAGTAATATACCCTGTAATACTTTGAAGAACAGAGGTTTGCTTCCCTGTCATTATGGTAATGTCACCTGTCGGTTTTAGTGTGACTGCTTCTATCAATATCTGTAATTTGCCCTATGTGAAAAGGAAACTCATCTTTTCAGTTCCATCTGAGATAACAAATTCAAGTATATTTAAATTTATCATACATTTTTTAAAAATGCAGTTTTCTTAGTTTTATCAAAAAATTGAATGCTGTTGTAAAAATTCGTATCATCATGAATAAAATCTTCCAGCTTTCTACAAGCAGCTTAATTACCTTTAATGATCAATTCTACATTGACATATCGTAGCAAGATAATTATTCTTTAAATTATGATGATTAATAAGTTTTATTTTTAAGGAGAAAAAGAATTTAATCGAAAGTGTTTTCAAAAAACTTTTTTTTTTAATTAAAGCGATCGAATAAAATAAGTCTTCAACTTTAAAATTCCGCATTCTTGAATGGTTTTAAAAAACACCAAATATAATTTAGTTAAGCCTTATTATTCAAGTTGCATACTTTTTTTAACTGATTACAGGGTATTTCATAGTACATTAAGCAGAAGTGGAGAAGCTACATAAAGCTTGCATATCTACAATTGAAATGGGCATATAGTACAAGTTATTTGTTGCCTTTGCGAAGGCGACCAACTTTTTAATATATTTGCAACTATTTCGATTGTTTGAAAAAAAATGATAAAGAATGATTTGAAGTATCAATTGAAGTTAACAATTAATTAACACGCTGATAATGAATAAGTGTCTTACTTTACCATGGAGTATTTTGAGTTATTTCTACACGAGACTTACTACGGAAGTTATGACTCTGTTTCACAGATTTACAGGTAGTTATTTTGTATCATTTGCAAATAATGGACACTGCATTAAAGTTGATTAGTTCAGAGCACCTAATAACAGTGAATTAGAAATGATGCACAACGAACTTGTTACGATCTTCATTCATTCATTCTCTTTTTTTTTGTCAGTTTCATTTTTGCTTCTTCAAATATTTATCGACTTTTTTTGAACAATTTTTGTTGATTAAAAGTTTGGTTGTAGTTTTTTGTTATTGCCACGAAATTCGAGAGCTTTGCAGGTCAGAAGCCCAACAAATTGAACCTAATGACAAATTGGGTGCCAAAAAACACGCTTCAGACACGGCCAAAAGGCGTAGTTAAGTAATTTAAAACACACGATCCGAAAATCAGAACAAAAAGAGAAGATACACACATACAAAGACACGCAGACTCACAGATACAAAAGGCAATCTGCATACGAGTATAAAAAGCAACAAAGGACAAAACCTTTTAACCAGCGAACTGAGAGTGGCCAAGTGAAGGGCTCTGAGGGGGGAGGGGGGCGAAGGGTAATATTAGAGCCAGGTCGAGAAATTTACGCTTGCATGCAAATTGAAAAACAGTCGGGAACAGGCGCTTGGAGATGGACCAGGACGAAGGTGCAAAACTGGGCGGGGACTGAAAAGTTGGGAACGAGTTGATTGAGCGTCTGGTTGATGCATTTTAAAACAAATTGGCACAGTTTGTGAAAATGGAAATGTGCGCAAAGTGTGAATGTTGTTGTTGTTGTTGTTATTGCTTGTCACTCAATTAGATGCAACTCATTTAGCCCCGACGCATTTGGCCGTCATTTGTGTGCACAAAATGTTAATCAAAGCCTGATGGCGTTTTTTAGGCCAACTAATAAGAGCGACGCCCACATAGACAAATCGAGTAAAGGATATGCGACGAGCGGGGGAAATGGGTGCAAGAGGGAGGGGGTTGAATACGTCAAGAGCTGGCCAACAGTCGCTCCAATTAATATGCAAAATTTATGCATGGGAAAGTTCAAAACAAACAAACAAACAACAATAAAAAACATGCACAAAACAGAAACAACACAAAAACCAAATGCGAAACGCGATAAAAAATCAATACAAATTAGCAACGAACTGTTGTTGTTGTCACTGTTGTTGCTATTGTTTTTCCACGCCGGTCTCGAGTAGCCAAACAACTTATTATTGTGTCCAATCCTTGATGTGTCCTGATTCCTTGAGTTTCTTTTTTCTTCATTAAACGTATGTATCTTTAACTCTGCTTTGGTATTAATTTTTTTTGTTTTTATTAAACTTTTGTTTCAACTCTTTCATAATGCAATTTTAAATTATAATTTATATAATCATTATCAAAAGCGACCTTAGTTAAAGTCAATTCTTGCCGTAGATATATTATGTATACGTTCCGTGAAACAGACAATTTTCTGTAACTTCTGCTGTAAGAAATTGTCAGACAAATTTTAAAGAATATTCGACATATAGATTTCTGTAGATTTTTAAAGAATAATCTGTCGAACATTTTCATATATTAATTTATTAAAGCAAATTAAAATTAATTTAGTCACACTTGATTTGATTTATTAGTAATGATGTAAATCAATTCGTTTAAAAACATACTTAAATGTCAAAATTAATATGATTGTAGTAAAACCAAAGATAAAAAGAAAGCTCTAACTTGTCCGCAATGCTGGGAAATAATAAGTCTTTAAGCATAATATACAAAATTCTTTTTTATAAGGATACATTCTAAAATTTAAGTTTAATGTGCAATCTATTAAAATGTCTAAAGACTGAAATGTCGGATAGTTTTCTCGGTGTTGTTGGATCTGTCAGATTTTAATGTACATATATTTAAAAAAACCACCTTTATATTTATAGCTTCTCTAACTGGATGTCCTGTATCTCAGATATATTTCTGCAATATTTTTGAGAATACTATATGTAAATTATAGTTTCAATTAAATATTCGGTCAAGTGATGAGGTCTGTAAAAATTGTAGCAGCGCTAATTGAACAGTAAAAATCAGGTCTGCATCTGACATGAAAAAATATATAGAAACATATGTTAATAGATTTTAATTAAATATTTGTTAGAGTGTAGAGTCTGCTTGACAAAGTATATTGAGCTGTCACTTTTAATGAATTGCAATGAATTGATTTAATTGAATTAAATTTAGTTTATAATTAGAAACCGTTTAATATGCTCGAGACTGAGAATATATTTGGTACGATACATATTTAAACTTTGGTCTTATCTTGCCGACAATCTTAAAGTATAGATAAACTTGACGATGGGAGAAATTAAATTTTACTGTCAAAAATTTTGCAAAATTCAGGTGATATTCTTATGTTATATTAATACCAAGATAGGGTAACCAAAAAATGTTGGATGGAAAAATGGCCCTTAATGTGAAATTCGAAATGGACATCAAAGGGTTAAGATGGCTAGTCTTTAGCTGCATGGTGCGGGGGTGTGCGGTGTGGCACTGTCACCGCATGTTGCACGTTGCAATTAAATTAGTGTAGCCTGACTCGTGCCTGTTGCGAAGCGAAGGGATGTTTGGAGTCTGCGTTTGACGACTTGCTGATGGAAAAGTTGTTGCGACGAAAATAATTGCAAGTGCAAGTGGTTGTCTATGTGTGTGTATGTGTGTGAGTGCGTGTATCTCCTCTCGACTGTAACTGTATCTTACAGATACTTTTCCCAGATACAAATGCACAGTGGGCTGACCAAAAGTTTTCCACGATGATGACAATGCTGCTGTTGATAATGATGATGACCTGCGCAACAATAGTTTGCATCTCACAGATACAAATGCTAAACTTTTCCTTCACCTTCTTCTCCGTTGATGTTGTTTTCGTTGCTGGCTTGCCGCAATCAACTGCACTTCATGTTGCGGTTGCCTTTAACATCTTGCCAACCATAACCATGCGAGTGTGTTGTGCCTGTGTGTGTGTATCTAATCACATTAGCACGTGCGCATATCCTTTTTGGCCCTGTGTTTGCCTTTGGTAAGGATGCTCCCCAGGCTGCCATTGCCATTGGCAAAACTAAAAACATTTTGGCCGCTTTGTTTTTGCCTCATTTCGTTTTGTCGATTTTGATTATTTGTCTGTGGTGGCGCACTCCTTTTGTTTTGCTGCTATGCTAACTATTTGGATCTCAAAGTTGGCCAACACACACACAGATACATCTACTCACTCACTAACTCATAGTTGTGTTCACGTATGCCATACGCGTTTTCTCCATTGCAATTTCTTTCGTGCGGTTCAAAGTTTTCAACAAAGCAAAGCCAATTCCAAATATCTTGTAGTTTGAGAAACTGTCTTCCCAGTTGGCGGGAAATTTAAATTCTGCAGTTGGTTTGAGTCTTGGATAAAATGTCGCTGTGCAACACTTAACTTAGTGCCTTTTTGTCATATCGATTAATGGCGTATTCCTAACAGTCAATCGACCGACCGCCACAATCTGTCAACAGTTCGGTTCAAAAGTGGTAGCTTGGCGCGCAATTTGAAAACAAGCTGAATTTTTTAATGTTATTTTAAATTATATAAAGTTGAATGTTGCGAGTTCGTCACCCCTTAATTAAAGAAAATATCTGAAAATGGAAATATTTATTTCGAGAAATCAAGGAACCGTATTTAATGCTGTGGGATTCTTTAATAGCTGCGCTTTTTAAGAAAACTGCAGTGAATCCCATTTTTAGCTAACTTCTCACAGATATTTATATATCTTTATCTTCCACATTTACGTAAGAATTGAAACATCATTTTTGAAATATAAGCAATGATTATATATTCAAGCAAACAGCTAACAAACATTCAAATTTATTTTTCATAGATTTTAAACATTTCTGTTTTAATATATATTTATTTTTCTCAGCAATAGTTTTTCTGTTTAACGGCTTTTAATCTCAACAGTTGGAATGCAGTTGAATACTGTATTAAGCATTATGTTTATATTGATTTTGCTGATTATTGATGTATTTCTGAGTATTTACTCGGACTTTACCGGTACATAGGTCAGCACGATGGTCGAGTGTGCTGAGATCTGCAACTCGTTGAGATTCACCTTTGTTGAATGGACCAAGTTAGTGCCATTGTTGTTGTAGTTCTCACTGAGATAGGAGATGGTCATCTTCTCAGGCAGCTTGTGATTGGCAGTAAAGTTGCTTGGCTGCGGCAAGTCGGTGGGATTGAAGATGACAAAGTAGCCGGGACTGCCAGACTTGATTCTGCAAAATCATAAAAACAAATGTTAGCGATTGAAATACACTAAAGTTAAACTAAATTCAAATTCAATTTCAAGTGTTAATTGATACCTTTGCCTTCAATTGGCAGCGTTAAAAGGGAAGCAGATGATTAGAGATTAGGACAATGATCAAGAATATGTGATATGCTCACCTGGTGTAAGCGATGAGATTGTTCGACTCGAAGATACTCAAATTGCCGTGCATGTAGGAGGGGGATAGACGCATCTCCTGGATTTGGCTGTAGGTATCCTGATTAACATTTGAGTATTCAATGGAGTCCACTGGCACGACAGGAACGCCGGGCAACAGAGACATGAATAGTGCCAGGGCTGAGGGATGCGTGACTGTGTCAATGTACACATCGCCAAAGTTCCATTGCAGCCAACTGGAATTGCCCGTGTCCATGTATGTTTGCCGCAACTGCTGAGTCAAGCTCTTGTCCGACTTGGAGGAGCTGATGGTCTTCAAGAAATTCCCATACATGGGCAGATCAACGCCAAAGGATCCACCCGAATCGCTCAGCACATAGGTAAAGGGTCGAATCATATCCTCGGCCACCGAAAGGAAGGCATCCTCCGAGGCATTCTTCACAAAGCCCAAATAGTCGTAGAGCACGTCGCCCAGTCCTTCCTGGAAAGTGGATTGGGTGTGTGTATAGAAGCCGTAATCTTCCAAATTAGGATCCTTGGGGGTGCGCGAAGGCTCCTCGTCACCAAGATTATTGGCCAACAGGAAGAATTTGGTGTTCTTCAGTCGGAATCCAGAGACGCCCAGGCCAATCAGATGCTGCAGCACGCCGCCCAATTCTTGACGCACCAGCGTGGAATTCATCCTTAAATCATAGTGGCCAGGCTCAAACTGCGAGAGCACATAGCTGCCCTCCAGTTGCTCCCAAGCGCTGGAGCTGCCGCCAACCTTTTTCCAGTTGTTTGGCTCGCTGGCTCCATCCATCCAGACAAATGCTGAACGCTTCTCCTCGTTCACTAATGCATCCTTAAGCAGCTGCGAGTCCTTGCTCACATAGTTGGGTGTCAGATCGAGGATGACCTTCATGTCCGTGGACTTGTAGAGATCCACGAGTCGCTTGATCTGTGCCTCCACATCTGGTTTCTTCACCTCGTATGTTTGGACTGCAGGCAATTCATAGATGACTCCCGATGAGTATATCTTCTGTGCTGTTTTCACATCCTCCGGCTTGACGGCATCCACGTTGCCAAACTTGGCGTGTAGGCCTCGCTTGTACCAGGGCAATGGCTCGGGAGCAGCACACTTGGGAGCGCCAATAATGATGAGAATGGCCCCGACCAACATGGCCACCCAAATGGCCCAGAAGCCCACGAAGAAGATCCAACGCAAACGAACCCAGAACGGATCATTGGCATATTTCAGGAGCTCCTCCTTGCTCATGCCAGTGAATTCCTGCAATGCGTTTAGTTTACAGTGTGATTATTTTCAGAGAGACAGAGTGAGAGAGAGATCCTTACCGGCTTGCCTCCATTGAGGTTTCCAATGTCGATCTTGGCATCGCCATTCTGATGATCGCCCTTAATGAATTTGACCTCATCGCGACGATCGGTCAGTTGCTTCTCATCGGCGGCTCCAGCGCCGAGCATTTCCTCATCAGCTCCATCGGGCACGTAATTCTCTTCTTTCACCATGTCGCCAGATAAAGCTGTCGATTAACGCGTACATATATCAAAAATTGCCTTTAATCAGCATCAATTAAGCTCAATGTACATTAAATGTGCTTTTGGGTATGTGTAGCAAATACAAGCATACAGGTAGTCAATTAATTATTTTGACAAATCCAGTTAATCTTAATATTTTGTTTAACTAGTTGTAAGAACCAAAAGAAACTATCGTATATAAAAGGGAAGTTTTAAGTTAGAGCATTTAAATTTTAGTCTTGGTCAAAACATCTTTTCGACATACTGTATTTGTATGTGTGTTTGCGTTCTTTTATCTGTTGTAAGCGTGACTTTCACCCGAACTTTGTGTTCAATTTGAGGTTAGAACGAACTGCATCTGAATAGAACAATTTGCACTATTGCACGTGATTTTGACATTAAATATAGAAATTGTACACCATTCGAACTCATCAATGTCTAAAAATAATCTCTATTCTGTGCTAAATTATCTTTTCTCTGTATCTGTGCAGTGCTGACGTCATGAGCTGCCACGCTCAAGTTGTTCTTGCTTTGAATCAAATGGTGGTTTTATTCATAGGCTTGGGAAAAATCAATATGTATGCAACAAATTTTCTTTATCTTGGCAGATTCTTGATAAGAAACTGTTAAATATGCCGCACCCAATTGATAGAGACAGACGCAGGAATAAATATGTGAATAACTAAATAGAGTGAAATTCTTGCATCAGCCAATTAATACCGTGTAATCTGAGCTAGAACAGCTTTCGTACATACCTTTGCTATTTGTGGGCAGTTTATCTTCCGCTATTACTTTATAAATCTCCGGAGTGTCTACCTCCTTCTGGATCTGCAATGGTACTGTGCGAAAATATTTTATTAGTTAGAAATGTGTCGTTTCCAGTGTTGGCAGTTTAGCTATTTCCCCGCTAAATCTAGCGGATTGCAGTTGGCAAATGCGGGATAAATTGTAGAATAGCGGCTAGCGGGATTTATAGCTATTTTTCAAGCATGATCACTTCAAGCTTGAATCAACCAATATTGAAGAGATTCTGTTCCAATACTCGAACGTCCACCTTATTAAGTGGTCCAAATTAATGGATACCAATAGCTTTAGGGCCGAAGTGTCCAACTACGTGGATGCATCATTTGCGCTAAGCCATGGTCGAACATAGAGATGGAAAAAGTCTTTAGTCAAACAAACAATGTCAAAGCTTAACTTCGAAATAGAATGGCCGTTCAAACATTAAACTCAATTTTACACTTAAGGAATTTTATCTGTTCAACTCATATTTCAAGACAATATGGTTGTCGAACTTGAGAAGTTTTCAAAAATACTGGATTAAATCAATCAAAATATCGTTTCACTACTCTAGAGTTTTTTTTAGCTACCAACAAAATTTTCTGGCTATTTATAGCTTTTTTCAAAGTCTAGTTTAGCTTTTTTATAACGCGAAGCTGGCAACACTGGTATTGTGCGAAATTAAACAAAAATCCCTTGCCTTGCCGATAAAACTTGGGCACTAATAAAATCCGATTGTATCGAATGGTGTTATCGAATGGTGTTATCGAAAATTTGTGAAGTTAGGTGAGAAATTCTACAATTTTTTTTTTAAATCAATAAAAAAATATAACGAAAATTCCTCTGAAATTTTAAAAATTGTAGATAAAAATAAAGCAAAACCCATATTGCACTCCTTTTAAAATTGGTTGGAAACCGCTGCCAAGGCTGCCACCTTGTTTATACGTAAACTGTTATTTAAAAAAAAAATAAAAATAACAGCATATGAACTAATATGCGGGATGTATTACTTTCGCTGAATGAGTAAGTGGCTCAATCGAACTTAACCCGATACAATTTGGAAACCATCAATCCCTAAATTTAGTTCAAAGATAACTGAAATTGAAATATAGTAGTAGTAGTAGTAGTCACTTACCTGGCACAGTTACGGGAAGCGTGACTGAGCTCTGTAAAAGATAAATTTCCATTAATACACTGAGCAACTAATGGAGGTGAGGAGTAATTCTGTTAGCTGTTTAGTATGATAAATATGAATAATACAGATGTGGCAACGTTAAGTAACGCGGAAAATTTAAATTTAGAAAAATTAAAGAAACAGATATAATAAGAAATTTTAGAATCGTACTCACCTTATTACCAGCGCTTATTTGCTTAAGACGCGAAAATAATTTCATCGTAAAGCTTTTTTTCTAACTCGTCGTTTATAAAGGTGTTTAACTGTAAGTAAAGTGAATTAAGTTAAAGTTAAACAATGACGAGAGTTAAAGCTGTTTTTCATGTAAATTTGTATGTGATAATATTTATTTTATTTTAGTCCAATAGTATCCCTTTGAATTCTGTAGTTATCCTTGTTTGCTTTTTTAATAAATCAACATTTTTATGATGAAATTTACTTAAAATTTCACTCACTTTCCAAATCGAACAATGCTTTCGCGTTTCTTTCCCGGTCAGTGACTGTCCGAGTGCGGATCTGAAGCTGAACTGAAACTGCAACAAAGTGCCACGATTGCGATTGGGAGCTCTAAACACTCGACTCCAATCACCTGCCCTGACATCAAAGTTGTTCTTGTTGTGGTTGCTGTTGTTGTTGCTGTTGTTGTGGCCGCTGTTGCAGCAGCCGAATTTGATTTAATAATAAGTTACCCACATCCACTGTATGTGTGCTTAAATTACAATTTATGTGCCCGAAGATTCAGGTAGTTGCCTGGTCCGATTGAGCTTCGTCTTACCTGAGAATGTGAGACCTGGCAAGCTGCCAAGCTGCTCTGATCTGACTGCTCTGAGTCTGGTTGGGTTGGGTTGGGCACTGCACAAAAACTGCACTCGTCGACGCATTCCATGACCAAAAACAATAAGCAACAACAATGGCATTTGAAGTGTTGGCCAAGTTGACGGCAAAACTTTCAAGTTCGAGTTCTGTGCGACCTTTTGGCATGGCCAAAAGATGCGGCTGCTCGTAACGTGTTTCGAGCTTCAAATTAATGCCAGCTAAATTGATCAATTTGATGGCATTATGTGACATGCAAAGCCGATTACGAGATTAGATCCATTAAAACAATGGCCCAGCTTGGGACCTATAAATTTGGCATCGGGATTCGAATTGCTCCGATCAACTGCGCGATGGCTTTCCACGTGGGACGTCTGTTGCTGTTCTCAGTTCTAATCCTGCTGCTGCAGTTGTGCATCAAATGTGAGGCAAGGCCGAAGGTAAACTCAACCTGTGCTAATTGGTAAGAGAACTAAGTATAATAATGTAATCCGTCTATAGGGCGATGGTGATGGCGATGGCGATGATGATGATTCATCCTCGGAGGAAACTGTTGAGGATTCGGATGAAAGACGACGACGACGTCGGGACATCAGCACCAATAATTCAGCTGGAGGACGTGCTGGCATTCCTGGTCTGCCCGATCCGGCGACTATTATAAAGATCGCCCAGCTCTTCCAGTCGGTGGGTGAACAGATCGTTCCCATTCTGCTGGAGGCTGTGCTGCCAGTCGCAGATCCAACTGGAGATCGATTCTCCAGGGACTTGCAACTGCTGAAGAATGCGAGGCGCAGCCTTGAACTCTACTCCGATGAGGAGCAGTTGAAATCAACTTAATGTTTCAATTGAAATACATGTAATATTTGAATCAGCCACGCAATTATTTATTTGACTTTACTGATCCAATCTGACATATACACTGTGAAAACCTGTTATCTGTGAACAATCGTGATCGACATCGTCCAAAATGTAGTCCAATAAAATATCCGAGGTTCTCGGCACATTTCCTTTGCACCACAAGTTTCCCGCCACAATGGTCCGCAAAAGGGGCAAAGTTTCCTCCCCCCCGCAAGCCGTTTCTAGGCGTGCCTTTAACTTATCCAATATGGCCTGCAGGATGTAAGCCTCAAAGTATTTCGACTTATAAATCTCATCGCAATGATCGTGAAAGGCAAATTTGACACTGTGATTTCCGACATTTGTTGGAGAACCGCTACGGGGCTTAATCTTGGCTGAAATTCCTTTTCCATTTCCCCTTCCCTGGAGCAGCAACAAGTTCAGCACAATTACACTTATAACACGCTGTCAATTATTTTAATATTAATATATTTTTCTGATGAATATAATATGATCTTACCATCTTTAAATCGAGAGTGATTTAAAGTTACTTTAGATATTTAAATAAATTATACGAAAATCGTTTAACCCTATCAAATGCAATTTAATAGCTATTAGTCGAGCTTATTTAAATACCCTGCTTATACGGAAATTGGGTATTATTAATTTATCCACATTCTCATAAAGTATTTTAAATATGCTTTAATAACAATAATATCTAGTTCACACATATGTGTGTTTAAATGTTTAAACATTATTTAAATTATTATTAATATAATACAAGTTTTTTATAGCAAAAATTTAAACATCGAAACATTGCTATAATAGCTTCTATTTAATACAGTGGTTACTCGATAAATACAACACTCTGTTTCCAGATTCAAATACATGGCCGTTTATAGAAAAATTGAAGGGCTAAACTTTTGCTGAAAATAAATTATAAATACGTTTAAAAAATGATTTCTTAAGTAAAATTTTTTTTAAATTATGAAATTTCAATTTGAGTGCCTTTCATATTTAGAGTGGTGTTAAAATATACTTCACTGTATTTATTTATACTTAGCTGAATTTATACTTAGCTAGTTAAGTTAAAGTTCTCAATAATTGTTCACTTGCTAATCAGATTCTGTATTTGTAGTTTAACCGACTAATTGTATAACAGAATCTTACTTTTGAGTATGCCTAAAAGTATGCAACACAAAATTATTCAATGGATGTGGTTTTCAGAGTGCGACATATATAGATAGATATTGATAGAAAATTAGAGTAGACTGAAATGGAATATTATATATTTCTATAGATAATTTTTCATTTTCATATATATGTTGTGTTTTTATTCAAACTTAAGAAACATATATTTCCATTATGATTATGTCTGTAGGGATCTGTGTAATCATCTTTATCAATTATATTTATTATGCCATATGCAGATATTTTGTATAATACGCTGTGTTTTTTATGTGCCATTTCGATAGTAACAATTAGATACGTCTGTGATAGATACCCACAAATAAATGTATTTTAGGACGATCTGACTGAAGCTCTAACTAATTGAAGTGCCTTGTTCTGCCCTCAAATTACATAAGAAGATATTATTATTATAACTAATATCTGTATTGTCAGCTCTTAACAAACTGCAGGCATTACATATTCCCATTCCATTCAGTCAATGTCGAATTGGTTCCATGGCGCCGTACTGAAAAGAACGTGGGATGATGTTTCATGTCCAATAAGTTCTTAGCTTCTAAGGCAGCAGACAAACTGACAACTGACAACTGACAGATGGCAACTGGCAACTGGCTGAATTGCAACTGCAACTGTCTCTAAGTGAATTGTTGTGTTGACAAAGCAAAGTAAAGTAAAGTAAGGCAAAAGTTAATATGGATGCTCGGCTGCTTGGGCTGAGCACTCAAGTATTTAAACATTTGCCCGCTTGTAATTTGAGCTGCATGCTTGAGCATTACGAGTATCTAACCATTTTGATGTGTCTCTGTGTGTGTGTGTGTGTGTGTGCGTTAGGAGCATCCACACATCCTGTCCTGCCCAGTGCCAAGTGCAAGGCAACAGACGACAGACGACAGACAGCGGACAACAGAGAGTCGAGGCATGTTCGGCATGCGTGCATCATGCTGAAATCTTGTTTGTATCTTTAAGATACTTTTGCTGTTCGCTCGTTGAGCGCGCAGACGGCTCTTTATTTATTGTATAAACAATTTCGTGACTTTGTTGTTTATTTTCTTCCTTCTTTCGAATTTCGTTTGGGCCGTCGTTCGACATACATAATGGATGGCTTGACTTAACTTGGCAATGCACTTGCCTCAATGCCGGCCTTTGGATTGCTAGCGCTTATTTCTCACCTAAGTGAACTAACTTATGAATGCAGTCTCTGAGTTTTGGTCAAAATGGCTAAGCAAATATGCAAGAAACTTCAACTCCAAACAGAGTTCAGTTCAGTTTACTACTAATTTGTGCTCAGTATCGCCTTTTCGAGAGAGGCCAGTGAAAACTTCCTTGCCAGCTTAAAATAACACTGGCTCGCATCATCGGTTTCTGTAAATACAATCAAATAAGCTGAACCAACTGAAGAAATGAACAACATGAAAAGAGAAATAATAAAAAGTAAAAAAATATACAAAATACATACGAAGACTTTGCACACCGATGCTCGAGTGTTTTCTTCATAAACAGAAAACTTAATGATGTTGATTTAGTAGAACAGCCAACCAGGCAGCCAGCCAACTGCTAACTCTCTCCCCTTTCGTCCCGTTATTGCCCCTTATTCCCTAGCCCTGACACTGTTTCCTCTTCATGGGCCTCAGACACACATTTTCATAATATGTATGGCACAATATGTTCCTCTGTCTGTACTGTTTGCCCCGTTCAACCCTTTTAAAGTTTTGCCCCGCAATCTTCATCGCAGTCCCACTTTCAACTCCACACAGTCGTTATTCCCGCGCTGGATTGTCAGTCAACATGATTTGCAAGTTGTACAAATTCATTCAGCAGTCGCAACAGCAACAGCAACAGCAACAACAACTGCGATAAAGACCAAGACCGAGAACGAGTCTTAGCTGAGACTGAGTGGGGGACAACGACTTGGGCCAAGTTCTGGCCTGCATGTCTGCTTCATTAACACGTCTTTAGTGTCCGGTCTACGCTCCTTATGCCATAATACTCTCAATATACGAGCTGCATTCATATTGAAGGTGAACATGTGACATTCCATCTCTAATTAGCGCCCTATCTCAAACGTTCTTAGTTTCGATTATTATTATTATTAATGTAACAATACTTACACCAGAAAAAATTTATTATTTATAATTCTTGTTATTTTCTCTATTGCTTTAATTTTTTGGGATATTTAATCCACTAAAATTGTTTGATTTTAATATTTCCAAATACTTTTGGGAAAATAAATCTTTTGATTTATATATCTATTTATATTTTTGGCAAAAGTTGTTAACACCAAATATCTATATTATTATCTCAGAGTATTCTGAAGTCGTTAACTTCACGTTTGATTTGCGCCTTACAATGTCTTGTGAATTTTACAGAGCTAAGGTGTAAATTGCTCTCCCGTTTTCAGAGCTCGGGTTTGTTTGCTCGTCTGTCAACCTTATGTGCTGGCAACAACCGCGTCCACAATTAGTTGGGATCCACTAAAATATGATTAGAGTCATTAGCTGAGTAAAGCGAGTGGCTGAACTCTCTGTACACATCCTTCACTTACTCACTCTACTCAAATGGTAGACCAACAAGAAGAACAACAATCTAAAAGAAATGAATGTGCCGCCATTAGAAATTCCTTGGGGTTTTTCGGCCTCGGTGAAATCGGTGAATTAGATTGCCGGCAGTGCCAAGAGAAGATATCAATAAAATTCGTTGGCTTTGAAAAATTGATGCAATGCGTGAGATAATGCAGCAGACTTATTCAGAGTTTAGGTCTGGGGTAAGGTTTTGTTTGCAGCTGTCGAGGCCATTGTAATGCAAAACTTAACCAGCATTCGAAAGAAAGGGGGATAGAGAGAGAGAGAGAGAGAGAGAGAGAGAGAGAGAGAGAGAGGGGGAAAGACAGTAACAGTAAGACATTGACCGTAAAGAAAGCTCGCCAAATGAAAAGCCCGCTGAAAGTGCTTAGAACAATGCCAGTTGAGGAAATAAGCGTGCTTCAGTAAACAATGCTCGAACTACAGACGTTCTGGAAAGATATCTGTAAGATCCAAACATATGTATAATACCAATCTTTAGGCATTAGAAAAGATTTCAGCAATCAACGCGGAGCACAAACGGTAAGAGCTAGGAGGCTGAAATAGTAACTATGTGATGTTACTAAGTTATAAAAGTAGAATATATTTTTAAAATTATCTATAATCGCTACTTTTTATAAAATGATCTTTTATCGCTTCTAAATTGCAGCTACCCTTTTTGGTAACTTTTCTGAGCACTGGGTATTAAAACTACTTAAGCTGAGCATTGCCTTTAGGATTTTTACTCCGTCCTTCACACAGCGATGTCAGCGCCTTGGAAATAATTTGCGCTTGAATGGAAAACCACAACCCATTCTGCATTCTTCATTCTCCATTCTCCGTTCACATTCCCATTTCTAGTTCCATTCCTCTTCTTTCTCGGCCTTTGCTTTTCTGTCCAGGCAACGCCTTAGACTGGCACAACCCCTAAAGAAATTCCATGGCATGCATTTTGCAGTTTAAAAAGCTTTTTGTGCCAGGAAGTTTGCTACCTTTTGTTGGCTGCCAGGCGGCAAGGGCTGTCAGAGAGCCAGGGAGCCGAATGGAGAATAGCGAGTGCAACTGACATTAGTCGTGCAATAAGTAGACAGCCCTCAGTGACACATGTTTCCATGCGCCAGCCAAATGCCGTGGCCCCCAAGACTTAGAGCCTCCGAGTCTCAGAGTCTCCGAGTCTCAGAGCCCAGGCCCAAGATCCTAGTCCGTGCCTTGTCTGCATTTGGCTGCTAAACTTTTTGCTTGCCATGCAAGACACGTTGACAAAAGACGACGACATCATCAGCAACAACAACAGCAACAACAACAACGACAAAGTCGACAACGTTGCCAGCAAACGACATAGACGAATTTATGCTAATCAGTTTGGCTGTTTGCCCGAGCATTATGCGACAACGAGGGTTGTCTGTGTAATAAGTATTTAAAACTGACATTTTAAATTTATGAAATTCTTGGGAAGTCGAAAACAAAATGTAATTTTCAAATAGGAACAAACACGAGGTCAATTTTGAGAGATTCCTTTCCTTATTTATCATTTTGCGTAAAGACAAGAAAACAGTTCCGAAATCGAATCAAAACTAACAGGGCTGTATTACTTTGAAATAAACTTAACTTTCTTTCGACATTTTGAAAAATTCCTTTCCTTATTTATCATTTTGCGTAAAGACAAGAAAACAGAACTAATCGGTCTTACATTAAAATAAACTTAACTTTCATTCGCAAAATTTACTTCTAACTTTTTAGTTTAAAATGTAAAATTTTTAAGTATTTTCAAATTTATATTGGGAAATCTTTTATTTGATCACATAATTTAAAATACAATGTATTTATTTTAATAACTTAATTAAGTTTAAATTCAATTCAAATGTTCTGAAGAGATAACATTTGAATTTATTTAAATTAAAGTAAATCTCCAATATTTTATATTTCTTGATTTTGAGTCAAGTTCCCCTCGTATGTGACTGTCTGTCTAATTTGATTGTTGATGTTTCCCTTCTGCTACTTGGCCAATTATAAGGGACCATCTTGGCATGGGTAGGCACATCTGACAAGTTCTTAACAATAATAATAAGAGTGGAGAGAAAATAAGAGGACATTTACTTTGTTAATAGTTGTTGCCTGGCAGCGATGAAATCCTCTCAGTATGCACACACTTCACGCACCAATTAAGATCAATTTTCGACGGAAATGGGAAATGGAAATGGAATAGGAGAAGTATGCTGAATTTGGTTTTTTTCGTGCATCCTTCGGGGATGCCTCGCATTGGAATTGACATCATTTGCCGTTAAACATCCAGAAATTGCGACGAGGGTTGCACTGACAATTACGTGAACGTGTGTGCGCCGAGTCGAATGCGAATTCGAATTGGATTGAAGATTGCGATTGGGATTGGGTTTGGGTTTGAAATTGGGTTTGGACTCGAAATTGGGCTCAAGAGCCAGCAGGCGGCATTATAAGCACATTAAATTCTAAAGGCGCATTCGAAGCATGTCTGAAATGTTGGGCAAGTGCTTTTTATGCGATATTTGAAATGTGTGCGCATGTATTATTATTGAATATTATTACGACTAAGCGGTAACATCCCCTCTTCACTCCTCCTCCCTCTTCTGCCCCTCATCCACACCATGGCAATTCCAACAGCAGCTGCCCATGGGAGCGCGAACGTGAGGGCGACTTAAAACAACCAACTGGGGGTCGCTTTATGAACTGCTGCACTCTTTAAATAAAAACACACTCACGCACACACACAAGCACAGAAAACAAACCATGAAACTCCAAAGTCAAAGTCATTAAAAAACAGAATAAATAGCGACATTTGGCTTGCCGACGCCTTAATACACTTACTAAATATTGTCGGAAAACGATAATAATTATAGCAAACCAATTTGAATTAACATAAAAAGTATTAAACGATTACAAAACCAAAAAAAAAAACAAATTAAGATATTTCAGTTAAATTAGACATTAGTATTTGAAATGATTCAAATTATAATATTATTATATTTTAGTTTATTTTGTTCAATATAAATAATAAAACATATATTATTTGATTTAAGTAATTGAGCTTGTCAAAAATAACTAAAATGTGTATTGTGTTAAGTCATCAAGAACTTTGTGCAGGGTAGTGTATTACATAATCGTTGATGGAACTGTGAGTCTAAGCTTGTAAAAGGGTATTTGAAAACGAGAACTGAACCAAACTGGGCACATTATCAGCGCCCCAAAGTTCAACAATTTTGCTGCGTTTAGTGGTTTAATTTTAATGTTGCAATTTTTATGGGATTTCGCGGAGACCGACGGGACTGGAGAGAGAAGACTTTTTTTCGCCATATGATGATGTTTTTAGAGGTGGCTGACGGTTGGTGGATTTTTAAGTGCGTCTTGGCACAATGTGGTTTTTTATGGGTTCTAGAGCTTCGTTTTATGTTTCATCTTTTGAGTGTTTGCTTTTGAGGAGTTTTAAGCAGCTTCTTTTTACAATTTCTTTTCATTTGTTTTACACTTTTTTCAAGTACTTTTGCCCTTGTCATTTGTATGCATTTTTCTTAATTGCTGCATTTTGCATTTTTATCAGGAAACATTTTCGTTTGGCTCATTGAAAGTCATGTACGTCGAACAATGACGAGGTTCTATAGAAGATGATGGGAGAACATAACTGAAACACTTGACTTCGAGTTGTAACATTCCAATTTTATTTCTAAAGAGTAGAATATCATTTGATAATATTTTAAACAAACATCCACATTATAATTAATCCTTATTTGAATCTGTATTATTAACTTGAATTCAGCTTTGTTTCTTCTTTGATCGTCGTATATAGGATTGAATGTAGAAATTGGCAAACATTACGAACATTAAGGTAGACATGAAGAATACCAAATAAATAACGTAAGGGGAGACACCACAGTTGGGTTGCATACAGGTCCAAGTATTATGTGCAAAGATGAGCAGGAACTGAACCATCTGCAGAATGGTAATGTACTTCTTCCACCAGAGACTCTGTTTAATTAGCGGGTACTGAGACGAGAGGTAGTAATATCCATACATCACGGAGTGCACAAATAAGTTCAGATATCCCGTAATCAACACTTGTCCGCCATAGCCATTGTAACGTATTAGAACGTAGGATCCCACAACCATGTACACATGATGAATGAGGTGTAGTGCCGAGATTTGCCTATAACTCTTTCGCAGAACTATAAAAATTGTATCCAATAGATCCATGATTTTGTTCAAATAATATGAATAGTAAATTATGCGTTCCGTCATCTTCAGGGGATGATCAAGTGGCAATATTGTCAAACAACTCAAATTATATGGCCTTTTCCAAAAAATGAAATACGTTCCCTGCGAAGTAAGGTGAATAATTTGTTTAGAGACTGAAGTTCACTTCATATAAAGTATTTCGCACTTACCGCTATAAAAACGATAACATTGTACAAGATCTGAACAAGATTGTAGACCTTGAGCACATTTTTGAGATCGTAGGGTTGCCGATGGGACATGAACTGTCGTCCTAGATTTAGCACGAAGATCAAATAGGATCCGACAATGATAAGCATGGGCCACCAGCCATCGGTCAAAGGGAACTTGACGGGATCTGCGTGTATTCTATTCAAAATTTCAAACATAACGAATTGTATTTTGTCGCTTTTACAATTTCTTGTGTCCGATGTAAGAGTTGAGCATTAACTAGCCGTTTGCCTCTTTAGTATGTTCATTTTATCAAATTTTACGTGTCTAATTCAATGGACTTAAACATTTTATTTTCTCTTTTTCGAGCACGCATAAGTTCACCGATGCACCTTCGGCTGAATAGTTTTCCATTTAATTTAAATTTTTATTTCACCTTGAGCCTCAACATTTTTTCCTGCTTTACACTACGAGTATATAAAATTCTTTCTGTGCTTTGCATTTCATTTTAGATTATAGGTTTTCATACATGTGCACACTGAAAAATTCGAGACCCTGTACTTATTTTAGTTGAAAATCAAACCATAACAAAAACCATTAATCACCTAGGATCAGAGTAAAATGATGAATTCAGTATTTATTAGATTTTTACAGAACTTCACTACAATTTAATTCGATTTCTTACAAACGCAAGTCTGTTTTAAATATCTAAAACTACATTAGCTTATTCTTAACCACTTTTCTCTTGGGAAGAATGTAAACGTGTATAAAGAAGTTGGAAAACATTGAGAACATAATAACTGACATAAAGAGTGCCATATAGATTAAGGGACGAGAAACCTGACAGTTTGGCTGAATTAGGGTCCAAGAACTATGTGCGAAGATGATCACGAACTGAACCATCTGTAGGATGGTAATATACCGCTTCCACCATAGATTCCGCTTGCTGAGAGGGTTCTGTGATGCCAGGTAATAGTAACCGTACATGAAGATGTGAACAAAGAGATTTAGCAATCCTGTGACTATAATGTGACCACCGAAGCCATTGAATCGTATAATATAGTATCCACATACTGGCATATATAGATGATGCAGTAGATGCAGGGCCGATATCTGTTTGTAGTTCTTTCTCAGAACGATAAAAACCGTGTCCAATAAATCGATGAACTTGTTGATATAATACGCATAGGAGAGCATACGATCTGTGCTCTTTAAGGGATTATCCGGTGGCATTACTGTCAGACAGTTTAGATTGTGGGGCCTCAGGGAGATGAGATAATAAGAAGCCTACAATGAATAGCTCTATAAACCAAATAGACCTAACTTTGTTTTCAGATATCACTTACCCCTAAGAAGAGTGCACTGTTGTAGAGGACTTGCATGAGGTTGTATACCTTTAGAATCCTGCGTAGGTCAAAAGGCTCCCGACTCTCCATGAACTTTTTGCCCAGCTTTAGCACAAAAAGCAAGTAGGACGATATTATGATGAGCATAGGCCAAGGACTGGAGCAGAGAAACAATTCACTGGGGTCAGCATGGGGTCTTTCAAAAATGTCATACATTTCGAATTGTCTTTCTGTCCCCAATTGTCGCTACTCCAATTGTTATTGACAGTCAATACCAAAATTTTCGGGAATATTCAAATGTGATTCTTGATATCTCACACGTCAAGCATACATTAATTAAATGCTATGAATTTTAATGTCAATTTCTCATTTGTCTTATGATATAATTGCAAATTTATTTAAAAAATAAGTAAACAAATAAACTTTAGTATTGACATTTAAGTCTCTGTGAACATTGATATCATGTTTCTATTGCATTCCGATGATGGGAAAATTTTATGATTGAGATAGATAATAATAAAATAGTCATTCAGAATTCTCTGGTTGTCTTGCTTAGTTATTTATAAAATAAATGTAAATATGGAAAAAGTATATTTTAAATCAAGTAGAATAAAACGAAAATAGAATCGACCTAATATTTCATAAATTGGGTGGTGAATGGCGTCAATTAATCTTAAATAATTACGTCTACTAGGTTTTAGTTGTACTATCTCGTTCGGAGCGCCAACAAAATTATAAAGAATTCGTAATTAACATAGTAATGTATAATTTCTAAATGCAAGATGATAATTTTTACTCGTATTGAATTAGAATTTTATTATACAATAAGTGGAACTTCTTTTATGCAGATTTCTTCTTTGTCTGTAAATACGACTTTCTGTAAAAATTGATAAACATCACAAACATTAGGCCTGACATGAACATCACCAAGAAGATCTTTGTAATGGGAACATCACAGTCTGGTTGCAGAAGGGTCCAAAGGCTGTGAGAAAACATCAAAACGAACTGAACCAGTTGCAAGATGGTAATATACTGCTTAAACCAAACACTTTTCCTGATCTGCGGGTTCTCTGATGAAAGGTAGTAGTAGGTATACATCACGATGTGCACAAAGAGATTTAAGAGTCCTGAAAACAAGAAATGTCCTCCGTATCCGTAAATCCGTTGCCAAAAGTAACCGGCTGTTGCCATATAGACATGATGAATAAGATGCAGATTTGTAATCTGTTTATAGCTCTTGCGAAGAACAAAGAAGACTGTGTCCAACAAGTCGATAATCTTATTGATGTAGTATAAGTAGTTGATTACACGGTCTGTGTCCTTAAATTCGTGGTCTAAGGGAAGGACTAATGTGCAGTTGAAGTCGTAGGGATTCTTCGTGATAATAAAGTGAAGGCTCTGCGGAAGAGATAAGTCAGATTAAGGTAAAATTTAAAACTGTTTGGTTTATTGTACTTACCACTATAAGAAGTAAAGTGTTAAACAGGATTTGGAATATGTTATAAGCCTTAAGTGCACCTCGTAGCTTGAAGGGCTCTCGATTTTCCATAAATTTTGGCCCCAGCTTCAGTACGAAGAGTAAATAGGAGGATATTAGTATCAGTATTGACCACGATCCGCCGGCAAAAGGCAGATTCAGGGGATCGGCGTGGGGAATATTAAATATCTCAAACATATCCGAATCGGGATTATTTGAAGCTGAGCTCGATGATGCACGTTGTACGTCGTCAAAGCTGCGGATGAGACTAAAAATCCAGATCCACTTAAAGTTTAGGATAGTTTTTTTCTGCTTTAAAAAATTTAATTTACGAGCTCAAATTAGATGCTAACTAAGAGTACTTTGCACTGGCCTTAAATTTATTATTATTATATGGTTCAGCTGATCTCTTGAACCTGACGGCCTTTATTCTACTTGCACTCTGTTAATGTGCAAAGGAGTAAACATGCAAAATTGTTTAGATTGCATATCTCAAAATATAATTGGTTGATTGAAATTGTTGACATATTGTATATGACTGCTCACAAAATACCCTATAGAGATACGAAACATATGATTTTTTTCACACTTTATTTAAATTAACTAAATAATGAATACTTTATTTTCGAATCAAGAAACAATTAATCACAGATACATATTACAATCGTTATGTGTTGCAAATAATCTAATTAATTTGATTTGATTTTAATATGACCTCTTATATTATGATATTTATTCGAAAACTCAAATATATGTGCGTTATTAGAAAAACTTAAAACCTCTCAAACAATTTTTTTGGAGCCACAAAAACTAAAACCGAAATCGGTTCGCAGGCTTGCTTTATACTATTATTCTTGAATTAAGTATGAAACGATCTTAATTTTGGATTTCCGGCATTTTGGGTATTTAATTTTCATACAATTCATACATTATTGGAGTTGTTCAAATTTTTATTGTCATTCTTGCGCCTTAGAATTCTCAACTGGTTCTTGCCTCTAGAAGGTGTTATTAAGCTAGCATTTCTTAAGCATTACTGCTTGCATTGCATCCAGTATTAAATGGTATTATTGTTTGTAATTTAACTTTGGTGTACTTATTCTAGTAGGTTTTAAGACTAAAATTAATTTAATGAATTTATGAAAATGTCTCTTTTAGTTACGCAAATTTCTATTCGTCCCTTTGAAAATCTAGATCTCAGACATTATAAGAGCTGCAGCATCCAAATTTGATAAAGTTTGCTTTAGAATTTTGCTACGCTTTCAGTATATAATCATATTAATAAAATTTGCTTATATTAAATCTAGCGGCTACAAATATTAATTTGGGTACAGAGCTGAGCATATAAGAATCGAACGGCCCATACCCATCTCTAGTTTAAATAGTATATCCCAATTGAATCATTCGGTATATTCGTATTGATGAAAACCTAGCATTCGATTTATTAGGAAATTCATTGATATTTCTACGCGGCTTTTGCCTTTGTTTGGACGTAGGATTTCCTGTAGAAGTTCATAAACATGACAAACATAAGGCCTGACATAGACATTACTAAGATGATCTTTGTAATGGGAACATCACAGTTGGGTTGCAGAAGGGTCCAAAGGCTGTGGAAAAACATCAAAACGAACTGAGCCAGTTGCAGGATGGTAATATACTGCTTCCACCAAGCGCTCTTCTTAATTAGCGGGTTCTGAGAGGAGAGGTAGTAGTAGGTGTACATCACGGTGTGGACAAAGAGATTTAAGAGTCCTGAAAATACGAAATGTCCTCCGTATCCGTAATTCCTTTGCCAAAAGTAACAGATGGTTGCCATGTTGATGTGATGAACGAGATGCAGCATTGTAATCTGTTTATAGCTCTTTCGGAGCACAAAGAAGACTGTGTCCAACAAATCGATTATCTTATTGATGAAGTATAAGTAGCCGATCAGACGATCAGTGTCCTTGAATTCGTGGTATAAGGGAAGAACTAATATGCAGTTAAAGTCGACAGTTTTCTTCGTGATATAAAAGTGAAGGCTCTGCGCAAAAGATTATGCAGGTTACGATAATAGTTGAGCTGGCTTTGTATCTTTAACTTACCATTATTAGAAGTAAACTGTTGAACAGAATTTGAAATATATTGTACACCATGAGTGCACTTCGTAGTTTGAAGGGCTCCCGATTTTCCATAAATTTTGGCCCGAGCTTTAGGACGAAGAGTAAGTACGAGGACATAAGTATCAAAATATGCCATGATCCGCCGGCAAATGGCAAATTCAGGGGATCGGCGTGAGGAATATTAAATATCTCAAACATATCCAAAACTGGGTGGCCTAGGCTGATCTAGATAATCCACGTTGATCGTCGGCAAATCGGCGTCTGAGACTAGAAAAATGTTTCCAGTTTTTAAGTAAGTACTCAATTTCTCATTACTGTTGATCTCTAGGACCTGACTGTCTGTAATCTTCCTAAGCTCAGTTAATGTGCGTGAATAGATAATTGTTTTGCTTGCATCGTTCAAAATTTAATTAGTCGGTTTAAATCATTGAAATATAACTCGATGTCACTTTAAGTGATTGTTCACAAACAACATACTCTTTAGGAATACTAATCAAAATTAATTTCAGTAAAAGTAAAATATTAAATTATACATGCTGAATTTATTCAACCGTTGGAATTTTGGATTGAATTATCCAATAATATATGTAATAATATGATAATAATAAAATACTTACATTTATTTGTTTATTCTATATCGAATCTTATCTTATTTTAATTCGGTGGCTCGACTAGTTATAGTGATATTACTCCTTTTTTCTTTGTCGACATCGTATACAACTGAGCATGAATCAACAGGAATTATATAATGGATATAAAAAGTAAAGTGTGCTATAATTTGAATAGTGAATAAATGTTGTACTATGTAAGTAAGTTATAATCATAAATTTAGCTTGACCAAACATTAAAGAATTCATTCTTAAGAAAAAAAAACCTGAATGGTTTTTGAACGCGCCCAATTACGTCTATTATTTTACAAAGTCAAGACCTGTTTTGGAAGTATTTGTAGGGGCTCTCTATCACCATAGACACTAAGAAATATCAGCAGTGCAGAACAAGCACATTTAATCATTCTACATCGTATTATTAAAAGCAGAGTATTTATTATGAAACTAATTATTCTTTCTACACAGCTTTCTTCTTTGTCTGTAAATAGGATTTCCTGTAAAAATTGATAAACATCACAAACATAAGGCCTGACATGAACATGACTAAGAAGATCTTTGGAAGGGGGACATCACAGTCTGGTTGCAGAAGGGTCCAAAGGCTGTGAGAAAACATCAAAACGAACTGAACCAGTTGCAGGATGGTGACATACTGCTTCCACGAAGCATTCTTTCTGATTAGCGGGTTCTGGGATGAGAGGTAGTAGTAGGTGTACATCGCGATATGCACAAAGAGATTTAGGAGTGCTGAAAATGTGTAATGGCCTCCGTATCCGTAAGTCCTTTGCCAAAAGTAACAGGCCGTTGCCATGTAGATATGATGAATAAGATGCAGATTTGTTATCTGTTTATAACTCTTGCGAAGCACAAAGAAGACTGTGTCCAACAAGTCGATAATCTTATTGATGTAATATAAGTAGCCGATTAGACGATCTGTGTCTTTCAATTCGTGATCTAAGGGTAGTACTATTATACAGTTGAAGTCGAAGGGTTTCTTCGTGATGATAATGTAAAGACTCTGCGCAAGAGATAAGTCAAATTATGATAATATCAAAAGCTGTTTTATGTCTTTTACTTACCACTAGTAAAAGTAAAGTGTTATACAGAATTTGAAATATATTATACACTTTGAGTGTACCCCTTAGTTCGAAAGGCTCTCGATTTTCCATAAACTTTGGCCCGAGCTTAAGAACGAAGAGTAAATAGGAGAAAATAGTTATCAAAATGGGCCATGATCCGCAGGAAAAAGGCAGATCCACAGGATCGGCGTGAGGAATATTAAATATCTCAATCATTTCCGACACTGCACGACTTGAGGCTGAGCTCGACGATGAACATTGAATGTCGTCAAAGCTGCGCCTGAGACTAGAAAATCGTTTTAAGCTTTATATTAATTATTGAACTTGTCTGTTGATCTTTGGGACCTGACTTGAACTTAGTTAATGTGCGTACGAGTGTTCGAGAATGCATTGAAGTTTTCACTCGATACAAGTTTGTGTTCGCAAAATAAAAATATATGAACAATATTTTACGTCAGAAAAATAAATTATTTGTCTTAAGATAAGATTTCTGCATACCTTTATTTATTTTATACCTGAGTGGTATTTAACGATGACGCATTCAATAATAATTTGATTAATGTGCTTTTAGTTTATGCTGTAGTTTGTTTTTTCCTGGTTTAAATCATCGATAGCTTAATTAGCTTAAAATATCAAACCCGATGAGAGTGATCTGGATGAGTGGAATAATTGACTAAACTTAGCTTAAACTTAACCTTGCACTGGTCCCTCAAACTAGAAATATTTCTCATCAGTAATTACAATCCTTTCTACAATTAAGGATATACCTTGAGTCCATGAGACTGATTAAATTTTCGTGGATAGCTGAAAAGGATACAGCAGATGTGGCTGCTGCAAAATTGTTTGGCCATAAGATACCGGTATTTCCCAGAATTGTACTCCGAATGAATGGCTAATTAGCAGGACCACAAAGAAAAGTGCTTAATCATGATTTTTGCATAATATTTTCAAAAAGATTGTTTCATGGCTTCGCTTCCTGCAACCACAATGGCAGAGCTCTCAACCCTAAAAACTTGAATGAAAGTACTTTGCTTTTGATAAAACCCAGGCCTCATCCCATCCCATGACCACCTCCCAACTGAAGTGAAGGGCAGGGGAAATCCTTTGTGTGTCAACTTCTGGCTGTCCTAGCCGAGCGACATGGCATAATTATTAATAAGAATCTGTAGGGCGATCCAGATTCGAATAGACAGACAGGCAGGAGAATTCAGAATTTAGGAAAATTAATTTATGACACGCCGCACATTTTCCATTTGCCACACTGAGAAACGTGCTACGATTTTTATCAGCATTTTCTATCACTTTCTTTCCCTTTCCCTTTCCCTTTCCATTTGCCTTTACCTCTCTTCTGCCTGTGCCTCATTTCTATACACGTATTATTTTTAATCCATTAAACAAATGCCATGTTACGGGCCCGCCTGTTGTGCCTGTGTGTCCGTTATCAGTAAATGGTCAAAAGGGTCTTTGATTTGCCCGGGTCTGAAGCAACGGCTTGGGGTAGAAGCAACGCCTCCGCTGTTTGCATGTGTGTGACTGTGTGTGCGTGTGTATGTATGTGTGTGTGTTGCATGCAATCAGACAGTTTTCCCCATTCGAATGCCTTGGGCGAGACATTTGTTGTGTTCACGCTGTGTTATCATGCATAAAGAAATTTATCTGAAGCCGAGAGAAAATGAAAATAATTTAATGACATTGGCAGTTGTAATCATTAATATCAGGAGAGACCTATGAAATGCCAAGAACAACTGAAACGTGAATAATGCTGGAGAAGTATCGATCAATTTTAAGATTCTCTTTGCGATTCAATTTAATTGTTTATGTGGGTTGCACCAGGTGCATTCAATTGATACATGTATATATACATATATGTATATATAGAATATCGTTATTCGACGTTGAGTTGAAATTCATTGGATAAAACTGCTTGTCACACGTTCTCCACCCTCTTGCTGCTCTTGGCCATCAAAGTCAGTTGACCAGTTGGCATGTTGGTCCTTAAAGCTCACTCACCGCCATTCACAGCTCAATGAGCAAAGAGCTCTCAAAATAAGTATAAACACAGTGCCCTTCTCTTCATGTTGCTCTAAAACAAAAGCGCCAAAGTAGAAAGAAATAATAATGCACTAGTATATAGTAGGGACCGACGTAGAGATACCCTATCACATAGTTTAAGTTCGAGAGCTATTTAATCTAAATACAAAGTTAAAATCTTAACAAATTTTAGATTTTCATTTAAATTTTCATATTAATTTCAGTACTGACTTTTAACCTAGTTCAATATACCGCTTCGCTTATCTTTGTAGAGCATATTAAGTGAACAAAGCAATTTTCTGAAACTACAAAAGCATCTCTAATTGTTAAGTAAGCATAATGTGTGTAACATATGGGCGAGAGTGTTGCCTGGACGTCGACCCTATAGCTATAGAATGTATACATATGAACAGCCAAGTACGAAGTCTGCCGTTGTGTGAGTTGGATAGCGCAAATAAATTGGCAATGTGGTAATACAAATAAAAGAAAAAATTAAAAAAAAGATATGTCAGCCATAAAAAAGGGACTTACCATTTGTGCGCCCCAACTCACGTATTTGGGGAGGGTTGAGGACTTTAAATCTCATCACGATTTGGCAAAAAATGAGGGAGCATTCAGCATACAAAATGTTGAGAAGATGAGCAGCTAATTGTGGCTGGGAACATAATGTCTTTTCTACGTAAATACGGGAAACATTATTCTCGAAATGTTTCAACTTTGCCATCTAGTTGGAATTAATTCGCATTCTATTCTGTTTGAACTTTAAAGAAGTTGAGCTAATTGGAAAATTGAATTTTTTTGATTTTTTATACTGTTTGTAAATGTTTTCACCTCTGTTACTTAACCGAATTTTATATATATGTATATATATATATATTTTATATTTTCTCCTACAAAATATTTGTTTATGGGTCTATTTGAGTGCTTTGCTTATTTCATGAATTTCTTTCATCTAGCAACCCGAATCTAAGAGTTAATCATTATATTTTTCTTGAAAATTATGAGCAAGGAAAATGAAATTATTCAGCTACCGGATGCAGCCACAACTCAAAGACTGAGATCCGTTGCTGTGGTTGCAAATACTCAGAATCAGAAGAGATCACCATGCAGACATTACTTTCATCCTTATGGACGATATGTCATTCCGATCAGCCCCTATGGATGGTACCGCGTTCTCGTCTACAGTTGGAACAGTGGCTATACCATCGAGGAGGTGTTGGACAAGTTGCGTCTGGCCGTGGCACCTCGAAAGCTGAGGCCCTACTATCTTCACGAGGGCGGAGAGCCGGATGAGGATCGGGACAAGGGCGCCACATTCACATTCTACGTGGATAGCTACAAACTGGCCGTGGAACTCCAGCAAAGGGGCCATCGTCCTCCCGTGATTGGAGTTCGTGTGAGCGATGATCCACCCAACATCCAAGTGGACGATTTCTACAGATGGAAGCTGCGCAAGGTGATCATGTCCAGGTACGATGCGGAAAAGCGTTGTCTGAATCTCAGGCGGCTGTACGCTGACGATTGCTGGAAGGGCGAGTTCTGTGCCCTGCAGCAGTTCGAGTGCCTGGAGCTCATCATCGACATAATGGAGCAGGAGATGCCAAAACTGCGTCGCCTGCTGCTGGACGACAATCACCTGTGTAATTTGTGTGGCTTTCTGGGCATGGATCAACGTTTTAGCCACTTGCAGAGCATTTCCCTGCAACGCAACGAGCTGAAGACGATTCACGAGCTGCGCGTCTTCGAGCGCCTTCAACTCACCGAGCTGAACGTCAGGAGGAATCCCCTGCCCCGAAACTATGAGCAGCACTTGCTCATCATGTTTCCGCATCTGCGTGCGTTGAACGGACACAGACTGAGCTGGACGCGATCATCTTCACCCAGCGAAGTTGTTGTCAGTGATGGCGAGATCGATAGCGACTTGGAGATTGTGTCCGCCAGCGAACTGCAGCCTGTCCTCCTCCTGCCCAAGCCACGATTTTTGTATCTGGCTCCGCATTCCCTCAACATGCGGCCGGGCATCCGGAAGTTTGTGCGCCGCTTTCTCAAGGCATTTGATGGCGATAAAAGGAGCACGGACTTGGAAGGCTTTTATCACGGCAACTCTTTGGTCACGCTGACACTGGAAAAAGATCAAGCTGCATGGTTCAAGTAAGTAAAGATACACTAAGAGAAGAATCAAGTACGTTCAGACTTGAATTAAGAATTTTCGATACCAAAAGTTCAATGATCCTAAAGGTTTTTGAAAGTACGAAATTCTAAATTTAAGAGCGTTCGCGTAAAGTAAGTCAAGCACTTTTCACGATTGTCTTAAGAATTTTGTGTGCTCTATATAATTCCGTATTAGGCTAAATTAACTGCTAAATGAAATTAGTTTAAGAAATAATAAAATTTCCATTAAGAAATTTTCTGCTTAAAATAAGATTAAAGTAATAAGTATTATGAGCATTTTGCTTTACCTTAAGCTACCCAATAAAATTGTCATCAGCATGGGTATTATATACTTTCATTTTATCTGAAAGTAAGTAAGACTGACTGTAGAAATGATCAAGCAATAAATTAAAAGATCTTGTTTTAAGATCATTTAAGTTTTCAAGAACGAATCGCGCTTAAAAGAAAATAATTTAAAAAAAAACTTGGAACGAAACGGATCAAATCTATAACTTTTTTTGCACATCGAATCATTTTACATTTGATTAAAGACACCTTAAGGAGTATTCCTGCTGCGGATCTCTCTAAATCTTCTCTATTTAGGAACACTCCCTATGCGCTCTATGGTCGAAAGCTCTTGACATCCCGTCCAACGGTTCTACAGATGTTCGCAGCGTGGCCAATAACGCGGCATCTGCCATCAACAATGACCTTGGACCTAACACTGGTGCAGTGGAAAATGTTGTCCGTATCGATTACAGGTTGCTTCGAGGAGATTGGAGCAACGGAGCAGCTGCGACATTTCATGCGCACCTTTGTGCTGACAAGGAGCCAAGAAACTGACGACTTTCGCATTGCCAACGAGCTCATCTATCTGGGTCGTGCTATCCATAGTCGTGGTCATGGTCGAAGACAGCCATCGAGTCTCAATCCCATGCAGCACAATCTCATGACCAAGTTGTCGGCGGAGACGCGATTGAAATCGCACTGGAGCTGCAAGTTTCTCAAGGATACCAATTGGGACTACCAGCAATCTTTGTTGGCATTCCAGACACTCCTCCGCCGTCGCCAGATACCCCCGAAGGCATTCCGCGAGGGTGATATCCCACCAGAAAGGAGCCCATGACGCCAAAGTGTATTACCAATGTGCCCGCAGGGAAATTGAAAATTCCACTGATTATGCTGATTACATTTTATTTGAATTTAATGTGAGGGCAGTTAGAGTCCATCGACTTTAGCGCCTAACCAAAATAAAAGACTGTTATTATCAATTATTGCCGTTTCTTGATGAGTTCTCATTGTCGAGCATTGTTTCTGAAAATTAATTCATATGATTATAAATATTTGCATTTTCAGTTAATAAAAGTTACTATAGAATACTACGGTTGTATAATGGGAATATTGATTAAAATTTGTTTTAGTTAAATTATTTTACTTAGTTCAATCTACCAATATTCAACAATTATAATGATAAAGCTAGGTAAGTACTTTTACAAACCAAAAATCCTTTTGAAAATTGGTTTGAAACTCAGTTAACTATTTCTGAATTTTTAATTGGAATTCTCAACTCCGTTAAATATTTATTTTAGTCATCACTAAGCATAATTTATTGAAAATTGATTGTCAAATTAAAAGCTAGTGCTGCTTAAAATAAACAACAATTATTGGACGTTTTAAAAATATTGATTAAAAACATTTTTTAAACAGCACAATTTTAGAGAATATATATAAACTCAATTTCTATACATCCCAATTATTGTAGTTTTCTTTTAATGAATAACTGAAAGAGTATTTAATCTTCTGTTCGTATTTACCTTCCCCCACCCAGGTAAAAGTCAAGGCTGGAACCCTCCTCTTCGTATTGGGCATTTAACTTGTCGTTAGGGTGAATTTATAAGCAGCTTCAGTAGGTACGACGACGACGACGACGACGACGACGAAGGCGACGTCTGTTGGCCGGGCGTCAGGCATTCGTCCCAGCCTCGATTGCCGGTACTCTGTCTCCGGTCTCCGAACTCCGGTCCCGGCCCCGGTCCCGGTCCAACCACGGCCTCGGGCACGGCCTCGACAACGGCCTGGCCACGCTTTATTATCATCTGCCCCTTTTTTTTAGTTTGTCGCATGTTGTTGTTGTTGTTATTGTTATTGTTGAGTCGACGTCGACTGCATTTCATTGAGCGTAATTCCGTTGCTAATGATTTTTGGCACACGTAGCGCTACTTTCGAAATTAATGCGCTATAAAACAGAAACAACAGCAGAAACGGCTGCAGCGACACTGAGAAATGGGCGCTATGTGGATAGGAAATTGCCTTGCCAGGCGGCGGTGAAGAAGTCGTGTGACGTGAGAGGGGAGAGCGGAAAGGGGAGAGGGAAAAGCGACAGAGACTCGGGGTGTGTGAGGGCTGTGCAAATTTAATGAAACTTTCTGTTTGAATTGTTTTTCACAGCTTGACGCTATGCGGGCTCAAGAGCGCGAAAGAGACAGAAACAAAGAGAGCGAAAGAGAGAGAGAGAGAGAGTGGGAGAGGGAGTGAAAAATAGTGAGACCAGGAAGTACGCCACGTTTTCCATGGCCACTGATAACAGAGTCCACCTCATGCGTTTGTATACAAAATTGCGGTTTCGTTTTTCCCAACACCCTCCGCCTTCTCATCCACCCTCTCGTTCTTTCGCTCTCTCTCAATCTCTCTCTATTCGACTCCGCCTGCATAAATTTCCATATTAATTTATACGGCCTATGGCTGATTATCGGCGTCGTCATCGTCGTCATCGTTGTCGTTAGCCAACATTGCGGTTTCGCAGCACTTTTTTCTCCGTTTTATTCAGAATAATCTAAATCGGCATTATTTATGCATTCAGCTCGCATTCAGCACGCAGACGCCGCATGTCGAGCACTCAAATCCCCCCATCCCCATCCACAAGCCCAGCCCAGCCCCGTCCCGTCCCGCCCTCGTATCTTTACCGCTGCGCTATAAACACTCACAGATACTTTCAATTCGGATTTGTATTTTAATGCGTCCAAAAAATACAAATACAAATGGAAATGCATATTAATTTTTATATGCATATATATGTACATGTACGATTGAATGTATATAATCTTAAGCAGGTCAACTTTAATTTTATGCCCGGCTTACGGATTTGCCTCTAAGAATTAATTTAACTATGCCAACCATGGAGAAGAGCTTAAGCCGACTCGTAAATGCATTTTATCGAATGCTCTTTATTATAAGTAGGATGCAGTGAGTGAAGAAACGGTATCAGAGCGTCGTGCTGTTGGAGTCAATTTCGAACCGATATACAACTTACGTTCTTATCATCTTAGAGACTAAGAATTTAGAATTTGATTGTCTGCTCCGCAATTTGATCTGAAATTCTTACCTGCAATTTATATCATTGAACAAGATAATACAAAAGATTTCCAAATGTATTCATATTTTTTACTTAACATTTCATTGTGATATAATAATTTCAAAAGTCACTTACCAGTCTTCTACCCACAAATCAAAACAAGAATTTCATACATAAAATTGGTTGATAAATTTAAAAAGCACATGCTTATCAACACTGATAATTGAACGACTCTTATACAAAATTGAAGCAGTTTCTAAACAAATTTCTTTTTGTATTGTACAACAGAAATCAGTCAGAGCTGCTTATAGAGTATCTCGTAGTGGATCACTGTAAACCTTTATTGTCAAGCGTTCTAATTAAAACACCGTAGCAACGTCAGCATATTGGATAGTGACAAATAATACTTGGCACAAGCATTAAAAGCTAAACCCCATGCAATGCCATCTCAACCCCATATGCGAACCCAACCCATTCGGTCTCCCACGAGCCCATAAAGCACGTCAGATACATATTTCTGATAGATACTGTGCGAGTCTGAATGTATGTGTACAAGTATGTTGTGTGAGAGGAACACTCGGTTAATTAGTAACTTTAATATGAAACGATGAAAAAGCTAGAGCAAGAGATGGAGCAATGTGACCCATGTCATCGGCATACTATTCATCGCCATCGCCATCGTCATTGTCAGTGTCGGTTTTCTGGTCTTTGTTTTTGGGGTCTGTACACACAGTATAATTTTAAGCCACATAGAGCAGGGGCAGGGGCAAGGGTAAGGGTAAAAATAATATCTGTCCTGTGCATTATTACTACATACGACTCCAACTAAAAAACTTATCACAACTCATTTATCAGCAACAATTAATGGCTGCTTCATATACAATACACACAAGTACATGCGAGTATTGCATGTACATATGTATTTAACTACATGCACATACCCATATGTAGTTTTTTATAGCCTACAACAAGAAACTAAAATGACATGTCATTAAGAATCGAGTCAAGCTGGAATGGGTTGAGTACTTGTATGAATCGGGGGCTTGTTACATACTAAAAGTCATTGAAAACTAAATGAAACAAAGTCAAACTAAACTAATCACCTGACCAATAAAACAATTCTGTTTAGATTAAACAATAGATTTTTTTTAAATTTTTATTTTCATAGTTCCAAAAAGTGTATGTCCACAGCATGATGATCAATGTCGACGTGTGGATGCAATTGAATGAATTTCACATAGGCCAGAAACGTCGTCCAGCACATGCTAAAGAACGAGGTGAAGACAACTTGATTCCGAGCCGGCACGAAGGCAAAGTTCACCGTCTGCACACAGGGCCAATAAATAACGCCGACCTTATACGTATCCAGAAATTTATCACAAACCTAGCGACAGCAAAAGAAGGAGAGGGAGAGAGAGAGCAAGAGTGAGTAAGTGAGATAGTAAAATGAGGCTCAATGCTCTGTATGAAAAATGCCAGTGTGGAATATTGTAATTAAGTGCTCTTCAGACCGAAATCTTTCACAAATTTTATTTACGACAATGATGTGGTTTTTTTTGCCATATTTTACTACACTGCAAGGGACTTTGTTAGTGTACATTAAAAAGCCTTTCGAAATGGAAAATTTGCACTGTGGCAACATTTGTCGCGTAGAATTTGTGAGCCCCGTCAAAAGTCAACATTGTGGGCCAAATGGCAATTGATGTTGGTGTTGGTGCTACTAATTAAGCACAGAGTATGAGTGTGTTTTATGGGAAATTCCAGTAACTTGACTCATACGCTTAATGCAATTAATTTGATGACTAAGTCAAGTGTTTTTCCAACGACACTCTGTACTTTAGAAAGTCAACGGAAATGTCCATAAATTCAATATTTTTTTATAATTACTAAAACAGTCAATATTGGTTTAAATTTGTTTAACTTGTAAGCAGCAACTTGGTAGCAACTGTAATGGAGTTGTACGAGTATCTAGAGCTGATTTACAACATCTTCATTAGTTTACTCGACTACACAAAGTTTGCCAATCACCGGACCAAGTTGAAACCGAGACAAAGTCATAGATCTTGAAAACGCATGCGAGCCAAATGAGACAACAGACGACTTGACATAAATATATGGTAAAACATTTACATTTATCAAGATAAATGGTTTCTAATGATATAGAAGAAGTAAGCTGGAGTTCGGAATGGTCCGGAGTTGACTACTCCAGCCAAGCCAACAAATCAATGCTGACAACTCGGCACAGAGACCCGAGTCTTAATGGACAGACAGCTGATATTTATGCACGCTTACAGCAAACAGATACAGATACAGATACAGATACAGATACAGAGGCCGAAATACAGATACAGATACAAAGATACTGGGCCAGTCAGTCTGCAACTGTCGTGAGAAATGTGTTTCTGAAAAACCTACGAGTCTCTACAATAAGTAAACCGTGAGCCAAATGTGAGCAGAATGTCAAATTCGAAACTCAATTTAAATTAACAAAAAAAAATCTTAAAAGCCTGATAACGATAACAAATTGAGCGTTGGCCAAGAAACACACTTTCCAGATGCGCTTAAGAGCTTTGGTAATAACAATAACGTTAACAAAATGCCAAGACGGATGGAGCTGAATGACTTAATGACTTGAACAGTAATAATTATAATTATATCAATAATGATAGTCATAATAACAACAAGATGAGGTATCAGTTAACGACAGTGGGTATGTTACCTCCTGCTTGGCCTGGGCATACGAATTGCCCTCCAAGAGGGTCATGAAGAAGAGAAAGGAGCTGATGGCCATCGGATCGTAAGCGGTCTGTTCGGTGATCGCCTTGCAGAGCGATGACTTGATATCCGTGCGGGGCCACATGACGCCAGCGAGTCTTATCCAAACATATATTGTCGGTCCCATAAAGAAGAAGCCAAACAAACTGAATCTGAAGCGAACAGAAATATAAGCAAAAGCAACGATACCATTGCCAATTATCTTTCGCTGTTAGCCAAGCTACTGCCCATACCTCAGACACTTCTTCCAGTCGTAGGTGCGGAATGTCCGTTTCTCGATCAGCGTCTGTTCGATGAGGCAGCCACAGGGCCACAGAGTTCCATAAGACAACATGCCCCGCAACACCTTGTATTTGTTTGTCAAATTTACCAAATTACGAAACATTTTCGTTGTTTAAGTGCGAATAGCAAATATGCTGAAAAGAGAAATTTATACATCTTGTTGGTCAAAATGTTGATTAAACAATGTATCTCAACTGAGCTATATTTTGAGATGTATATTGAGATTGAAGCAATAGTAAGTGCAGCTTATCACATTTACAATTTTTGCATAAAAGAGCTATAGCTATAAATAGTGCACTAAAGAATATCTTAATATTGAACTGATCGTTGAGACGTATTTTAATTACTTTTTCAGAACGAGTTAAAGATTTTAACTATGTAATTCAGCTGAGAGAAAGATGTGTATATCTTATATTGAATAGATAGATAGAAATATAAATAAATAGAAAGATAGATATATAGATAGATAGTTAGAAAGATAGATAGATAGATGGATAGATATATAGATAGATGGATAGATATATAGATAAATACATGTAAAGATAGATAGATAGATGTATCTTAAGATTGAATCAATTGTTGAACTGCAGCTTAACTGGGCTAAAATTACTTTCGTGAAATTAGTCATAGTTATAATTACACAACTCAACAATGAACCACCTGCCGACAATCCTCTACCCCCTCTCTCTTGCTCTCTCTCTCTCTCTCTCTGTCTCTCTCCTCGGTTGTTTGTGTAGTCAAGTGGACCTCGCAACATTTCCAGCTCATTTAAAATTAAAATGTAAATATAATGCAAATTAATGTTAAGGAAACATTTTGTTATTGCGCGACACGGCATGGCTCTGATAAACAAGAATGAGAACGCGGCCTGTTTGGACAGTTGCTCAGCACTTTTCCAGTTACAGGCACAACACACACACACACATACACCTTCCTTTGCATATACATACGTGTAGACGTAGTCCTAGGCCAGAACAAGGACGGCAACCTGAACGAGTCAGCGACAACGTGTACATGTTAATTACTTGTGAAAATATGCAACAGACTGCGGACTAACAGCCAGAACAGCAACAACAACAACGACAGCAACAACGACAACAATAACAGAAACAACAACAACAAAGCAATGAGGCAGCCTGCAATTTGCCATGAGGCATACTTTTTCACACCAACTGAAATTACAAGCGCGGCATGGATTGAGGATAGAAGGAAGAGAAGAAGGAGGAGAAAGAGAAGGAGGAGGAGGAGAGACCCAAAACTCGGTAACGGCATGCTCTATTGTTGTGTGTGCCCTTCAAAGTGAACCTGCTCCTTTGTCAGCTCGTCTGTCCCTTCATCCGTCCGTCCGTCCCTCCGTCTGACTGGCGTGTGTGCGGGCATACTAATTGCAACAGCAACAACAATAGTCACAGCAACACCGACAACAACTACAACAACAACCCCGACGTGCCATACGTGGCCGTTGTTGTTGCCTCTTTAATGGCTTTAACCAACTGCTTCTTCAACTACCAACTTGCAACTTGCAACTCCCAACCCCCAGTCAAAACATCAACATCAACATCAACTTGAACTCCAATTTCATTTTCACTCCCATTTTCCCTCTATCTGCGGCTCATTAAGCGGTCAAAAAAGAAGCCAGAACTTCAAATCACACATCGTTCATTTGCTTTTTTCTCCTGTAGCTTCTTCCCTTTTTTTTTTGTAGGCCTGCTTAGCCTTCTTTTATACCCTGTCTGAATTGAATGTAAAATGTAGAACTTAAATGTCTATAATATTTTCAGTTGATAAATTAACAGCAACAATTTAAATAATAGCACTCAAAAAAATTAGTGAAAATTGCAAAATAATGAAATAAATAATATTTATAACAAGCATATAAAAAGCATCTTAAAAATCGAAACTTTAATGACCCAATAGGTAATAAAGTAAGGTAAAAGATTCTTACTTAATAATTTGATAAATTGTTGCTCCCTTAGGCTCAAAACTAGGTACTTTTAGACTTTACCTAACCTGGTTGCAGGGCATCCGCAAGTCTATCAACTTGAATTTTCACTTGTTTTTATTGCATTGTACATTTGATTTCAGGAACGGACTGCCGCTTGTAATCGTAAGTATCTTTTGCCCTAACCTAATTGCTTTTTATGACAGTCGAGTGAATATGATAAATCTTTTCGTGTTCTTTTTTGTCGACTACTCAAATGTTGCTCGGGTTTCGGGTTTTGGGGACTAGAAACATTATTTCGACATTTGTCGGATAGAAACATTCTGTGCAATTAAAATGTGTGTGTCGTCTTTTTGTTATTTCGGCATTTCGGTAGCGTGCACTACACGACATGATGCCATAATACTTGACATCTGTTACTAGATGGAGCAACGACCCGCCCCCTGATACGCCCTCCCCCCTCCACCCAGCAACTGTTGTACTTCGTTCCGTTTGTGTTCCAGCGAGTCTCGAATGTGTCAGCTGTGCAAGTGCCCCGATGTGTGACATTTATTTGCAATTGGCTGCGGATCTCATTAGAGCTCCGAGCTCGAAACTCTTCAAGTGGTTCACAGACCACATATAAAGGCTTTCAAGGGTCTGGCGAAGTGTCCCGTTCCCCGGTCCCCGTTTACAGTTCGTTCAACAGTATCTGCGGGCACTGCGGCAAATCAAAGTGTGGCAATTGAACTTGACACTTGATTCAGGAGAATTGACGATAAAACCATACAAATTCCCACTTTTGGGGTTAGTTTTATTTGCACTGTATATGCACAACAAATGTGTCAGGATGAATCCTTTCAAGGACTAACCCGTTGTATAATTAATTTAATTTAATAATTTAATATTTTTTATTTATAATAATTTAATATATTCTCGTATTGTTTCTCATCATTCCGATTCCTTGTAAACTTTAACATTCATTATAATTTTTAATTTTATTAATTTTTAAATTTTTTTTTTATTTCTCGATTTTTGACACTTTTTACATTGTTGAGATTCTTTAAGATTTGTTTAAATCTCATAATTTTAAAAAGTTTTAATATTGTCTTTAGAACCCAACATTTGAGAAATTTTAATATTCTAAATATGTAATTATAATACTAATTAAATTGAGACTACATTAAAATGATTTAATATTTTCATATTATTTTAAATTTTTGATTATAATTAAAAAACGTTTATTTAGCAATACTTTTTTAAGTGCAATCGAAATGAGATTTTCGTTTGCACTGCTTTTTTTGGTAATAGTGAAATGAGCATTTCATCTATAACCTATACAAATTAAGAGAATTTATCTAAATTATTATCATTTAAATACTTTTAACTGTTTGATTTATAACTTTGTAATGTTGCCTGTAAATCGCATGTAAGTAATTGAATATGCGGAAGGGAATGTAATCATATCGCGCTCAACTTGTCTGATACTTTGATGCACATTGTTGACTATACGTAAAATACATATATCAAGCCCTTCTCCTGGCCATATAATATTTTTAGAGCACTTTCATAGCGAATACTTATGTTCGGGCAACTTATTTGACTGCATGACAATAAATTGTACCGTGTGCCCCCAGAGAATGTGCAACAAAATCATTTTTACGCTCACCTACAACAACGACAACGAGAAACAGAAACAACAAAAAAAAAGCCAGAAAAGCAACAACAACAACGGGAGAGTTAACATAAATTAAAAGTAAAATGTTTATTTACGCTCTGGCCAGAAGGATGAATCAATGTGTGGAATGGAGGGTTGGCGGGGAGGCGAGGTGGAGAGCTGTGTGAGGGGAGCGGGGGGAAACTGTGTGGCAGTTTCCTGTACAACATTTGCATTTTGACGCCGTTTTACGCATGATGTGGATAAGAAAGAGTCGCCTGCCCGCCGTTGCCTCCGCCGCCTCGCTTTGAACCTGGTCTTCAACGTCTGCCGCGTGGCTTATCAGCCAAATGAAATCAAACAGCCAAGACGGAGCAACACAGTTGGTAGATCAAGAGACCGAGCGATGGGAAGAGGAAGGCGGTGGCCAAGTCAGAGCCTGCAGCATCTTGCAACATTTTGTTTTAATTTCGCACTTTTGAAAAGTGGCAGCCGCCACTTGAACGGGCTTTTGATGTTGCCCAGACGCTGGCAGCGACGTCACCGTCACCGTCACCGTCACCGTCACCGTCACAGTCGACGTCGACGTCGAAATCGAGACTGGCAGCTGTTGTTTAACTTCAGCAGGCAACCAGCCAACGCTCCATGCTTCATGTTGCACGTTTCATGCTTCAAGCTGATACTCTGCATATTAACAATGCTGTAGAGTATTCAATCGATTCCAAATACCAATGGCATATTCTACAATTTTGTGAAAACTTTGTTTAAATTCACACAAAGTGATATTGCAAAACTAGCTTGAAGCTTGCTACTCTGTTTATATAATGTTTTTAACAAAATAATTTAACTTTTCAGCGCATGATAAAAATATAAAATAATAGATATATTTCATATAATATCTGAATATATAATTAAGTTTATATATATTTATTTATTATGATGTTGGCATATTTTTGTAAATTTTCAAAGTCGAATCTTTATCAAAAATAAATAAAATCAATAAATAAATATTTTAATAAAGTAGTGTATGAAATGTTCGTTCTTTATTCGTTACGTGTCGTTTTTTCTCCTTTTATGTTTTATTATTTTATTGCGCTGCGCCTTAGGGGACTCCGCTTGTCTCCTCCCCTTCCCCTTCCGCTTCCCCAGTCCCACCCCCTGCCTCATACTCTGATCGCTTTCATCGCGCGTATTTCCTGTTGGTCGTCGGACGGCACTTGCAACATTTCGTTTAATTTAATTCTTTACAGTTTGCTTTGGTTTTTTTTGTTTCTGATTAAATTTACTGCCTATGTTCCTACAAAATAGAAACTTAAAAAACGCCGAAGTGTTGGTTTTATTAAATATGATTATTGACTTTTAATTCCAACATTTGCTTTCAACTTTATTCAATTGATTTTCAATTTGATTTCAGCGGAGGCGACGCCGCACTTCATACAACATTTTCGTTTTCCGATTTCGTTTTACCCATTGTTGTTGTCACAAGTGCCACATCAAAGGCCGAAAAGACGACGCTTATTGCAGCTACATATGTGAGTGCCAGTGAGTGTCTCACTATAAATGTATCTGCAGCTGTAGTAGTTGTTCCAACGAACGCGTATCTGAATCTCAAGGTGTGAATTGTGATTGCAGTCGCAGCTCGTTCTCAAAATTCTTTGTACCTTTTGTAAAATATTTTATGTAATTTCCAGTTGTTGTTGCTGGTTGTTTTCGGCTCTTGTTTATTGAACTTTGGTTGCCCGATAGCAACAGCAGGGGGCTCTGCGGCCGGGGCGGGGCTGGTGGGGGGCGGAGTGCAGAGGGTTGGGGCGTGGCCGTGCCGCGCTAGTTTTAAACATATTGAAACATGTGTATTTGTCAGTTGATGCATGCGGGCTGTTTGTTCTTTGCTCTCAGCTGTGGCCTGCACCATGATTTGATTTATTTGTACACAACTTTATGATATTTACATGTTTGAGGTCTCTGACTGGCAATCCGACTGCGACTGCGACTGGGACAGGGATTCGAGCTGGAACTGGAGCTGGCATTAAGTATTGAGCATTGTTGGATCGTTGGCCTTGTGGGCACGCAATCTGCGTTTTAACTGTAAATATTGAGTTTGTGGCAAATGTGTGTGTGTGTGTGGCAAGTCAATATTGGGGATCGGACTCGAAAACTCGAAATGCCTCCAACGTTTGACTTCAATTTGAAGCCAGAATTTATGTAATCATTGATAGATTGAATCTAAAGATTAACGAAAGCATCACAACGGAAGTTATTCCTAAAGATACTTTAAGAATTCAAATACTAATCTTAAAAGTTTCTCAACTAATAATTATATTTCATTTACATGCACACGAGAACTATTTCCAGAGATACTTATTTATTTCCAAATAAATCTTACATTTTCTATACTAATATATCAAATCGTATTTCATTTAAAAACTATTAACTATTTCTACAGTTACTCCTAAATTTAAAAATCATAACTTAAGTTTATTTATAGACCTGGAGACTAATCTAGTTCGCGAGATACTAATACTGCATTTTTATAAGTTAAGGGTTTTAATCGTTTTTTGGAATTACCTTTAGAGAAATCTGGATATTTTGAAACCAAATCTTAAATGTTTCTGAACTAAATTGCAATTTCCTCTATCGTATTTCATAAGCAAACCAACTGGAACTAATTCTAGATATACCTTCAGATTTCAGAGCTCATCTTAACTGCCCTTCGCTTAATCGTGTTTCATTTGCAGGACTTGCTCTTAAATTATTTCAGTCGAATGCCGCCCTGTTCTCAATGCACTCAATCAAGTGCAATTATCGTTGAGACGAAACTCGTGGCCAAGCGGGATTCCATGCTTATCTAATCCTGTTCATCTTCAACTCGTTTCATGCGGGGGTTTCTAGCCCTCCTGCTGCTTAATGTTTATAAGTTGCGACTCGGCCCGGCTCGATTATCATTATCAATGCATGTCCCGTCATAATTAATAAGACTCACCCTCGCCTTAACGGGAAATGGGGAAAAAGAGCCCGAAAGCAAACACAACACGCAAGACGGCAATCAGTTGTGCCTTTGTGCCAATTCAGGCTTATCAGCCAACTCAATAAACTCCACAAAAACTCGGTAGACAGCTGCTGTTTCCCTTGTTCCCCGCTGACCCATTTGGCTCGGTGTTTGCTTAACCACTCTTGGCCAATTACATTCTTGTTCCTGTTGTGCGAAATTTTTTTAATTTTCTTTCTTTTTTTTTAATTTAAACCCTCACCCCAACAGCATATGCGATCATATTTTGTCTGTCTTTAGTGCCGTTGCGGCGTCCTGACCACCTACTCTCGATTTGCTCCGAGTTGCGACCCTTTGCTGAACGACCAAAATGAATGAAAACATCACACACGCTCAATTTCAAGTGTCGAAATGCCTGACAGCTGTGATAACAGAAGGGAAATGAAAATGGAAATGGGTGCTCGAACTCTCTACCCCTTTCCATGTCCCTTCCTAATGTTCTTTTTCCCGACGGGCATAACGGTAGCTAAAGTTTTAAAACAACATCACCGAGAGACAGAGGCATGGAGAATGAAGGAGAACCCCTTTCTCTGCTTATTTTGGACAAAGAGTTAAAAAAGAGAAGTTTATGAAATCATTTTCGCATTAAAACCCCCAGCAAAGTAGTTGGCAACACATGTTGGGCCAATGTTGCCAACAATAATATTGCAATTGCAGCCAATTTCACTTGATTTTCGCTTCTTTTTATTGTAATTCTGCCTCCGCCAGGGTTTGTTTTTGTTTTTTTTTTTTGACCAAATTTTAAATGATGCGATGTGTCATGGAAACGGACGGAAACGCTGAGACGAGTGAGCCGAGAACAAGAGAATCCAATTTCGTTAGAATTTGATTGTCAACCGAAATAACGAGACAGGCAGTCAACGGCAATCGAGGACAGAACTGGGAATGGGTTCGAGCAGGCTATTGAAAATAAAAGGAATGAAAGAAATCTACTAACAGACCGACCGACCGGGGCGACAGATTGTCAGGGACACGAAACCGACAAAAGCGAAAACATTGAAATTAGAAACAAAGAAATATACGAGTTTAGTGTGGCATAAAATACTCGTACACATTCCCATTGTATCGTACTATTCAAGAGTTGAGATTCGCAGTACGCACAAGTGTCAAAAACAGCACATGACAGCTTCTGGCGGGTCTCTTAGACCGATTTCGTTCTGGCTATACAACTAACAACAACATATTGTGTACTATAGTGCCGACATATTCGCATAAACAGTGACCCATAAAAGTCGTCGTTGCTGGTAATTTACAATTTAAAAGTTAATATTTTGTATAATTATGCACCACTTTTGTGTAAACATAATTTTAAACTTAACTAACGGATGCCATATTAACTATCAAAATTCTCAAGCAATTATAATTTGTAATAATAATTAATATAAATAATTATTAAGGCTATTATTATTATTATTCATTTGTTTTTCTTTTTCATCTCACATTTGAGCATATCTTAGCTTTTTTAAGCCGTACGTAAAAGTCTCTCAATCACTGTATGTATCTACACTTGTATATTCCAGTATGCAGACACTTTAGTTTAGTTAGTTGTGTCATTCAGAGTGGTGGGACGAAACGACAGTAGTGCCAAATTGACGTTTTGTGTGACCCCCGAGTGGGATTTGCTAGCTGAAGTTTCGTCTGGCATTGACATTAGAACTCGAATGCATTCAGCACTCAAATGCTGAGGATTTGTTAAGTGGGCCAAACCACTAACAAGGCAATTGAGAGGATATATATTCTACATATTTATTTAAATTAAGCTTTAGTTGAACCTAAAGTTTAATTGGCATTAAAAGCAATTTCTGAGTATTAAGCAGCATTTTTTCCAAACGATAATTCTAACGATTTTAAATATCGAATATTTACCCCTGCTGACTTGATATCCCGTGATTGACACAACATTTATTTCTTTTCGAGTACCCTCAGTTATCAATCCGTAGTATCTTTATGTTCAATGCTTTCCTCCAATCGCTGAATACGAGGCTGGTATGATTGTCTCCCAGGTTGACATGTGCATGTGCCTACATTAGTTGGAAGCCCCGTGGGGTTACATTGAACCCAGAAAAGCAGAAAAGTAAAAAGCTGTGCCCAAATTTAGACCCCGGTTCAGTGCACCACAGTTTTATGTGTGTGTGTTGTGGGTTTATTGTGTCTAGAGGGAAAGGAAAAAATAAATAAATGAAATGCCAACACAACTGTCAATTATGGACGAAGTGCTGGGCCATCGCACACATACATCGATGCAATAAACAAATTTGTATAAAAACTTATAGTGCGAGATACACATGTGTATCTCTATTTAAATATATAGATACATTTTATATACATATGAGTAAACAGCAGCAATTGAATTTGTTGATTCGTTGGTTCGTTACTTCGATTGATGGCATTGACGGCGTAGGACGCGGACACAGTCGCAAACAACGACAACGACAGCGATGTGGATGTGAATGTGGCAAGTCCGACAAGTCCGCCCATTGACACATGCCACACATACGAAATGCAACGTCAAAGTCATTTGTCACGCGCCGGCTACGTCGAACGGTATCAATGAGCGAACAATGAACCAACGAAAGCGATGGGCAAATAAAGCCCCCACCCCCTACACATCGACACCCCCTACCCTCTTTGAGGGTATGAGTGTTTCCCACATGCGGAGTGTATCCCACCCGGGGCAGGGCATTGCCTGCCACCCGTACTCTAGTGAGTCTAGACTCTAGACCGATTCGAGCCTCACCCAAATAAATGTTGAGCACACACTAAATCAACAATTATGTTCAAGATAAGCGAACGGCGAATGGAACCACGAAAAACAGTTCGAAAAACTGGCAAACAAACACACACTCACACACACACACACACAGATAGACTGCATTTGGCTGCATTTGAAATTGTCAGAGAAATGCCTCAAACGAACTTCCGCAATTATTTACAATACTCGCACTCGTATCCCATTAAATTGAACAACAGAGCCAACAACAACAATTTCTGTGGCACGGCCCCTTTTTATCAGTCACTTCCCTTCGGCCCTGTGCCCTTCCCTTCCCTTTCTGCATTCGACTTACCAACTAATGCGGCTGGCATCGCCTGAAATTAGTTGCCAGTAGCCGCAGACACAAAGGAAAAGGGTGCAGGGCTCTGAACTACGATCAAACCCCTGCTGAAACCACCTCGAACTCAGCCAGCTTGTAATTTCATGCACTTAAACTCGCATTATATTCATTTTTTTTCTTTTTTTTTTGGCTTTTTTTTGGCTCTGAGTTCTGTTAATTTTGTTGTTTGTCTGATTTAGTTTTTTCGGCTCGTCATTATTTTCCTGTTTCATTTTGGAAACCTAAGGCTGGGGCTCTCCTCATTTGTTTTCTTTTTTAATTTTTGTTTGTTGGCTGTACAATTTGAGGTGTAGTCATTATCATTAGGAGCTCTTCTGCGTGCCGTGTCTGTAATTACATTTATGGCTTGCAGTGCTTCGTGCCTTGTCTTAAATTGTACGAGCATTGCCAGCCATTGCATTTGTGAGCACAGTTACAGGTGCTTGATGTTCCACTTATACCCTGCACCAATTGAAAATTGTCTAAAATTGTAACATATAAATATATAAAAGTTGCAAATACAAAGAGAATTGATTTAAATTCATATAAACTATCTATTTTAGATTCATTTGAATATCAAACTATCAGAAGAATGTTTAACGATTTCCATTGATTGGGCAATAAACATAAAAGTAATTTAATAAACTTTTGAAGTCTCGAAGTGTGTACAGGGTTTCTCATAGTCGAGCATACTAGACTTCTGCTTTTTTACAAGTGATTATATTTTTTGGATTGAAGCGAGTCGTTGGTTTTTTAACTGTGCTTTAGTTTTTAAGGGGATGCGCCCTAAATTAACTACTTACATAAGATGGAATTTGGACTTAAATTAGGAAATTGAGTTTAGTTTGCAGGTAGAAGGAGAATCTTATAAAATATCAATATGGTAATTATCCTAACAACATTATAGCTATGTTGGATATATTCAAAGATTCGAATTATTACCCTACAAATTATGACATTTATGGAACTCAGTAAATCGATTCTGAGCGACGGAGGCTTAACTTGTTCCACAAGATGATATTTGACAAAAATAGCTGAAGTTTCCCAAAAAATTTATAATTTTATAACTTCTGACAGTTTGTTCAGATGAAAACCACCCACACAGAGTTGAGTCAAGAGAATGCAGTCAGCATGTCTAATGGTATTCCGATATTTTGGTGTTGTTCCATTCAAGATTCAACGTTCAACATTGTGGCAGCTTAACCTCGTTTCAAAAGTATTTCGAGCAGCGTAAGAATTACATTTAAAAGTGCCAAGTGCCAAGCCAAATGCAAAATCAAAGAAAAGAAAATTAACATGAAGTGAATTTCGAAAGGCAAACTGTGCAGATAAGTACATAGAAACTGTACGACTGACGCGACGAACAGATAGTTTGTCAGACACGGACGGACGGACGGACGGACGGACGGACGGACGGACGGACGGATAGATGGCGGTGGCAAAGGCAAACGTAAAATTTGGCAAGCATTCGCTATACAAGAGCACGTGCTTATATCGCAAAAAAAAAGGCAAAGAAAAAGAAAAAGAATAACGAAAAATGTGGAAACTTTTATTTCCTAAGAGACCCACTGAGACATTCAGTCGACTCGGACGTGACGGACAGACACAGGGACAAACGGACAGAGGGACTGACTAACGGACGTCAACGTAATCATGAGGCAATTTCTTCTTAGCCAAATCTGGCAACTGCAATTTGTAGTCAGCGTTTTCTTAGCCTGCCACACGGCCTGGCAGGGACTTAAGAAATGGGACAGCTGATTTCGACTGCTGTGTTTTGACCCACTCACTCACTCACACACACACACACACACACACACACACACACACACACACACACACACACACACACACACACACACACACACGTATACACAATGAGAGTGTGTCGCAGCTACTTAAGCAGAATTAATCTTTTTTGGCAAATAAATCATGTGGCATGTTGGTTCCGTTCTGTTTGCGTTGTCTTTTACGCAATTTGTATAAAAAAGTCTCCATCCCTCTCTCTCTCTATCTTTCTCTCTCTGAATAGAAACTTCTTCGGCTGGAAACAAACTCGGTCCAAAAAGTTGCAATCAAAGAAAAACGCATATTGAGTTATAATATTTCAGAGTTACTTCTAAGCTTTTAAAATGAATATAAATCGAGATTTAAAAAGTAAAAATGAAGAATCCCAGATTCTTACACCAATAAAATAAGAACAAAACAATTTCTGGTTTATAATTGATGAAAATTACTACTAATGGAAATGTGTAATTTTATTATTCTAATATCAATAACGAGCAAAACAATTACAAGCTCCGTATATTTCTTAATATCATATAAATAAGTGCTTTAAAATTTGTCACGAGTATGTGACAAGTTTGTTTAGGAAACTGGAAGCCCAGACAATTGTTGCTCATGCTCAATAATATCAAATATCCGAATAGGAAATGTTTTAAGCAATATTAATTTTCCACCTTGCAAGTAATTTATAGTTTAGGTTGTAATTAGCGCATATTTGTTATAAGTACCGTGTATTGTATATTAATAAATAAACTTCAGAATTTCGCACAATATGTATACATAAATCAACCCCTTACCATTATAACAATCATTTAATTTATTACTTGGCAATATCACTTATATACAAATGCTATGTACATATGTATGTGTATTCAAGTACATATAGTCGTAAAGAGGCGTTTATATATTTCTTGCCTTCGCATTCGCATTGTTTTTATATCTGAAATAAATAATGCTTTGAGCTGTGCAAGCTGGTCGATTAATATAAATCAACGCCCGTTTGTGTCATCCCACCCGAGGGGGGAGTGGCGGAATACCGCCAGTGGGATCTGGTAGCTGGTAAATTGGTAGCTGGTGACTGCTGTCTGGGGCTCGGTGGCTCAACTTTTCCTTTGTGGCTTTAATGAAAGTAATTTATTAAGTAATTTCTAAGCTTTTAGTCGTGACGCTTGTTGTTGAGCGTTTAATTAATTGGTTTTCTTATTAAACGCCAGGCAAATGAATTATGCATAAGACGCTGCTCGATAATATTGGAATTGTATAACCCTTGGCAGTCTCTCTCCATAAAATGAAATAATGAAAATTCCAGTCTGTAAATTTAAAGCCTCGCATCACTAAATTGTTGCGGGAAAATTATTATTGCCTTATTATCATATAGTTGCAATTCTCTTTAATATGAGCTCGAGATCAGGCGGAAGCTATAATTGCTTATGAAATGGATTAAATTGACTGATAAGTGTTGCACATATATAACTATATAAATTACTTATAGTTTTAATTATGATTAAAGTAACTTACATAGTAAGTAGCGTTATATCCTTTCATATGCTTTAAGTTCACTGAAAACTTAATTTCTTTCATTTGGATAGGGTCTTGTTTCTTTCCAATATATCTTATATTTTTGTAATATCACAAAAGTTAAATTAAATTTCCTTGAAGATTGGTGAGAGCTTTACATATTTCCAGTCCAACATAACTCATTGAAATACTTTCAGATATAAGAAATATTTAAATTCTTAAACTGTCATCATTGAAATCAATTGAAATTAATTCTTCTATTTATTCTATAAGCTCTCCAAAATACTTGGACATAATTCATTTACCAAGTCTCTTTCCTTGTCAAGGACTTGAACTTAGTTGAATACAAATCCCATGGCATTCCAATCGAGTCTTAAGGGTCAAAATATGACAGCAAATGTGAAGACAAACTATTTGTATGGACGGAAAGTATCTGGTGCATTTAATACCTTTTAGATACTGCAGTGCCGTCTTGGGGAATGTTTAAATGCATTCGCATTTGTATTTGTATTCTCATTCGTATTCGTATTCGTATTCGCATTTGTGCTGTGACACTGGCAAACGTGCTATTTTGGTCGGCCTGAAGATACATAACGTACTTTCAAAGTATTTGGACAACGGTTGTCGTTGTAGTTGTCGATGTTACTGTTACTGTTGTTGTTGTCGTTGTCGTTGTCGTTGTCAATGTTGTTGGTTGCTCGTTGCTTGTGAATGTTGTCGCCGTAGTTGTTACGAGAGTCTTGTCTTGTCTTCTTGTAATGACTAAGCGGCGCTCGGAAAGAGACCCAGTTACATCTGTAGTCCGTGTATGTGAATGTGTGTACTAAAGATACATTTGTGTGCGTATCTGGTACTTTGTTGCAACTGCAACTACTGTGGCTGCTGCTGCGAACGGATATGCAGAAGAAGCAAAACGTGCTTTCCCAATAACGTCAGGCAGACAATGACAAAATAAAGCCAAGAAACTTTGCGAGCCAACTTGGCTTGCAGTTGTTATTGCATTGGTTGCTGTTGCTGTGACCTGAGCTAAAAACTGCAGCCAAAAATAAATAAAAATATTTAAAGAAAACTGTCAAGATTTGCATTTGTTGGCGTCGGTGTCGTGAGCGTTAAGAAATGCACATGCGATAAAAGTTTTTGTTGCCGTCTGGTATCTGGTATCTAGTATCTGGTATCTGGTATCTCACAGATACAAACCCTACAGCTCGCATGTATTGTATATATGCTTAGCTGTCATTTGCATAATTTGCATATCGGACAAACATTCGCTCACTCTGCGCAAATATTAGGTAAAATACAATGTAAGAGAAGAAAAAACTGAAATGCAAATCTAAACAAAAAACTAAAACGATGGAGAATGCAATAAAAATGGTTATTTGACAATTTGCACTTGTGTCAACTTTAATTGCATATAAATTATTATGTGCTTGGCAATTTTAATTGACTCACCACATCAGCAATCAAATATCACATATACAATAATATAGATACATACTTAAACACTGGTATACGATACATTCTACGCACTTTCCATATTGGGTTTCGTTGGGTTTAAGTTCTGGTTCGGGTTTCCCCAAAGCCAGCTTATTTGTATTTGTATTTCGCATTTGTTCCGTATTAATTTAATTAGTTAGCATTTTGTGGTTTTTATATCCATTTCCATTTCCATTACCCGTTGCCAGTTGCCAGTTACCATTCCCGCATCAGAACAATGAGATTAAATAGAAATGTGGGTTTTATTCTTTATTCCAGATAGCAAAAATGTTCAAAATTCAAATGCGGGCTGCTTTTTTGCGCATTTCATTTGGTTTGTGTTAGCTTTGTGGAATTTTTGCCATATGCTAAATAAATTAAAATTTTATTTTATTGTTGAGAGAGATATTGTGTGTACATTGTGTATGTACATAAGTATGTGTGTGATAAATACATTTTCATTTATTGCAAGTTAAATAACAAATACAATTTAAATTAAAATGATAATCATGCGAGCAACTAAAAGCTTGACAAGTTCATTGAACTTGATCAATTCTTAAATTTAAATAAAAGTATATCATGTATCATTTGTCTAACAATTTAATTTTTAATTTCAAAAAGCTCTTCTTCAAAGAATAATTTCTTGATATTCCTTAAAGAATATTAACCTTTTGATAATTATTTTTCCTTTGAGACTTAATCACCAGCTCAAAATCGATTGAATTTAATTTTTCCATTTGCCGTGACTAAATTTCAAAATAAGAAGCTCATTATTCCTCTCTTTCTATCTCTCTCTCTCTCTATCTCCCTTTACAGACCCACAGACATACAAACAGTTCTATGGCGATAAAGCGAAAACAAATTATTTCTTTACATTCAGTTTACAATTCAATTTAAATGCAATTTCCCCTTTGCGAAATTGGAAATTCCAAATAGAAAATGCCAACGAATCGGGTCAATTCGACTGACTGATGGATATAGATATGTATATAAATGAGGGTGTACATCATAATAATACAATGGGCATGGTTAAAAATCGACTAACACTTTCGACATAAATTGACGAAATAAATCATGTTGGCAACACGTGATTGGGCCAACTGATTCCTTACCTTACCAACAGCCTGAGGTGCAAGCGACCGGAAAAGCGACAACGAAATATTGCTGAAAATTTATTTGCACGCACAAGCATACTTATTTTGTATAATATATACTCTAAATACGCTTAGCACATTGGCCAATCAATTAAATGGATAATAATATGATTAAATTTGAAATTTGAATTGGCACTAATTTTAAAATCATTTCCAATATTCGATAATAAATTTATTTTAAATAACTTAATATAATAAAGATAGAGTACAAGTACTTCGTCTGAGCTTTTTTTTAAATTATTGTGAAATATTTATTTGCTGTGCATTGTTATTTCATTTCGTTTTTATGGTTTTGAGATGCACAATGCGGCGTATGCGCAATGTATTTACATTTTTGCGACTTGTGCTTAAAGTATTTCTGCTGTTGCGTAAAGAAAACAAGTCTGTTTAATATTTATGATTTAATTATGTCTGTCTAGATAGGCATTTCTGTGGATATTGGGTGGTTTGCCATGTCGGCTTTTTCTGCCATTTAAGTGCATTGTCAATTATATTTTCATAAAAGGCCACGACCAGAGGGGCCTCCGGTTGACTGATTGAATTGTGGCCTCCAACATCAAAGTGTAATTTTGGATTTTTATCGCTCTTTTTATACAGAATGTAGATATAAATATTTTTTTTTTTACTTTTTTAAATTGGGCTGATACATGTGATTTGTTTCATTTCATTTTCAATAACAAAATTGCATTTTAATTGTAATTCGTAATTGGTTTTTGATGTTTAAACAATTGAAATGTGGTGCGTTGATCCCCTGTCCGAAGTTCTTTATAATTGAATTTCCAGTGAGCCAAACACGAGGCGTATTAAATGCGCATTATGCATAGTCATAGAAACCCCTCTCTTCTCTCTCTCCCCTGCCCACTGTCTGCCCATTTCCGCTGCCAATGGCTTCCTCTGCCCACGGGCCAGTCAGTCACTTATCGACCACATTAGCCTAATGATTTTGTCAAGTTTCTCAGCTCCAAGACTGTTGCCGTTGCTTTTGGTGTTATTGTTGTTGCTTTTGCTGTAGCTTTTGCTGTTGTTATTGCCAGCACTTAAATGCAGGCTTCATTTGGTTAATTGCATGGCAAACGTTGCCATGATTAATGGTAATGTTAATGTTAATGTGATGGCCCTTTGGGACCTACGCAAATTCTACTCTGCATTTTTTTTACTCGCGCTTAGTCACAATTCCCAAAGGAGAACCGGTTTCAATTTGATTTAATTCTGCTGCTGCTTTAAAGTTTCTTAAAATTCTAATCATTGATTTGATTCAAATCAAGCACATGTGTTGTGCACGTAAATTATTTGCGATATTCAAAGTCAATTTCATTAATTGGAATTGTTCAATGAGCTGTTCAAAATTGATAGCTGACTCCGGTAATCAATTTCACATCATTCCATTAACGTTGTCAATGCAGCCTCGGTAAGCGATTATAAACAAATTTTCTATACTTACTGCGTGTAATTGAGGAAATAACTATTTATTAGAGAATTGGAGAAATCACAAGTGATTTCAGAAGTTAAAGTTGAAACTGTCACTTTAAAGCGGTATGTTATCATTTCCTTCAAGAAGGAAATTCATTTGCCTTTTCACTTTCAGCTGAGCGAGATTAACGGAAGACATTTATGCCATTTACGAGTACATGCACCAGAAGTAGAGCAAGGCTTCTCTCGTTTCGCAATCTTGGCATGATTTCCTCTCTGCCCTCTGCTCTCTTGCACTTCCCCACCCAGTTGCCAATCGGCCACTGCCCATTTGCATGACCCACTTGCGGCGACAATTCTGAAGCAAAGGCGTGCTTATGTACGAGTACGAGTATTTATGCATAGACCTAAACAGTTGTTGTTAGTCCGATGGTTGACTCTATCAGGCCATTACGTATACGCCACCATGGTTGCCTCACATGCCACAGCGCTGACGTTGACGTTGACGCTGATGCTTATGTCGATGTCGCTGCCGTTGACGTGGCTGGCGATTGTTGGCTATTAATAGACGCCTTCAATGAGCAAATTACTTCCGACAAACGCACATTTGAACTTTAAGCACACAACACAAACGCACACAAAAGTTATAATTAATCGTCTGGCAATTAGCAATTTTCATTTCACACAAGTAGCAAAAAATACATTTCGAAAAATTATCAATTCGACTCTTTACTTTCGCACTTAGGCTCTATTATAAGTTATAATCCTTGAAGATAGTTTATAGCTTTGACAATTTCGCGCCTTTATTTTTATTATTATTTACCCCAATTAAATTGTTGAAATATTTTCGTATTATTCGAAACAATATGCGCTAATTTGCGCAAGTACTCGCGAAGCGTTTGGGACAAACAAAAACGAAAAACTAATTGCAAAGATTGCAAGTCGTGCATTTCAATGTCAATGGCAGCGTCTGAAACGGAAAGAACTGCAGAACAGATGAGAGATCACTGAGATGGCCCACATCATGATCATAATGACGATGATCATTCGATGAGAAACCCGACGAAGAGCCCAAAATGTATTTGAGTATCTGAGTATCCGAATGCCTTCGTATCTTTGCGGTTGGCAATCAATAATATGCATTGTGAATTGCTGTTTATTGTGAGCTGTAATTGTACAGTCTTTTTTTACGCTTTTTGTGTAATTTTCTTTGCAGAGTTTCCTTCTCTTTGTGGCTGTTGTTGTTGTTGGTGTTGCTGCTCATTCATTGCATTTGGCAAGCAACTGACAATAAGTTGGCCATAGGCTATTGGCCATAGGCTATTGGCCATAGCTTATGCTTGGGCATCTTCTCTTTCTGCTGCTTCTACATAGCGTTTAATTGCACGTTTTGGCCAGCAGCAGCAACAACAACAATGACAATGGCAGACATAAAATAACTAACTAAAGGCAACTTTTGCGGTTTTGCAGCCGTTTTATGGTTGTCAGTTTGCTTAGCTGTTGTTGTTTTTTGTTGTTGTTGTCTCTTTTTCTGGCTTCTACCCAGTTTTGGCCTGACCATAGAAAATGTCTATATTATACAACAACAGCAAAAGAATCCGATACTTGCTTACGTATTGCCTCTGACGTATAATGAGTTTTGTGGTGGGCTTTTAATTATGGGCAGCTGCAGGATTGACCTCAATTTGACTTCTTTTACAATGGAAATTGAGCTTGATAATGTCTGCAATTTTATATACAAATTTTACCATTTATTTCATTATTATTTTAAAGATAAGCCTATGGCTCATAATGCGATTATAATTCGCAGAATTTTATATTTAGAATTCATAAAAAAGGGATAGAAATTTGGCCAATAAACTCAGATGGCATATGTGTGGAAAAAATATGGAGTAAATATCAGCTGACATCAATCCGTATTTTCCTACTCGGCTCGACCTTATGTTAAATGAATATTCAATTGTTGAATACAATTTTCTGGGTAGAGTCAGATTTTAATTGCCAATGATATTTCTTAAAATGAAATTACTACATAGTTTCTATGTGGTATCCATTATATTTTTGTTAAAAACTTATTAAAGGAAATTAAAGAGAACAGCACTCAAATAGATTATAATACTATATTGGGCTATTAATATACAAATTTGCTTCTGCCTGACAAATAAAAGTCAAGGCTATAATAATTAAAAATAAGCCTTTAATATATTTATAAATCAATGAGCCTTAAGGCAAATAAATATAACCATTTCGGTCCCTAGTCATAAGACTCCTGGCTCATGCTTATTTTGGCATTTTTAGTATCTCAGCTCTTGTTGTTGTTGTTATTGTTATTGCTGGCATACTTGTATTTTCTTGGCTGACCTTTAGTCTTAATTTGGTTTGCCCTTTTTGGCGCGTCTTCCTTTTGGGGTCTCTTGTTGTCTCGTTGTCTTGTTGTCTAAGTATTTGTGGTATTTACTCGGTTTCACTCGACGCTAACGCTCAAATTGGTTGGCCAAAATTCGCGCTTGGGCCCAAAGCCCAGCTGAGAGGGCTTAGAGGCTACAAGTATAGCCTGCATGCTAATTAGCTGCTTTGCCAAACTTTTGCGCTTATTTCCCATGCGTCCATTATTATAATTTTTACTCTTTCCATCAATTTATCTGTGTGTGTGTTTGTGTGTGTGTGTGTGTGTTTTAGCCAGGTTTAATTAATGATTTGCTAAGCTGACTCGTTCGCTTCGGTCTCATCGTGCTATTTGCCGGGGTTAATTGTGTGTCAGGGGCATTAGAAATTTGGCGAACATTGGCCCATCCCATTCATTCGACATAGTTTGAGTATTTGGCAAACCTAACCACAGTTTCAGCCCCCCCCTTTCCTCGTCTGCCTTTCCCTGTTGGCCAAATCCATGTGTCCAATTGTGGCCATCAAAAGCAGCGCATGTTGCCTGTTGTTGATGTGGCCCGCATGTGTTGCCAACACGTGGCAGCAGCAGTAGCAACAACATCAACAACAACAGCAACTGTGGCAGCAGCAACAACAACAAGAATCTGGTGCTTTGTTGGCTGCCCGCTGTGCGTCCGTTTTGCAACAGATTTAAAGACGTGGGGCCCCCACCCCTCCCCTGCACATTGAGCTCCCGTGTTGCACATTCTCTGCTCGGGTTTCTCTTGAAATTTTCCTCTGCAACTGAATCGCAATACACACACACACACACACACACACACACACACACACACACAGACAGACATGGAGGCAACAACAGTACCTAGCACGCATTTTGCCATATTTTTCTTACATTTACATTGGATTTTATAATTTTCATACCCTACTTATGTTTATATCAAAAGCTCAGCATGCAATTGAAAATGTGCTTATAAGTATATTCACAAATGATGTTAGGATTAGAGAGTTATTTGCTTGTAGATTCCCGGGGTATGACTGAGGCAGTCAATCAAATCATTCATTTCCCCCCTTTCAATTAGTTTTTCTCTCTCTTTTTCTTCTGTTCTCTGTGTAACTTCCATGTGCATTTGCATGTGGCCGATGGAGGTTTATGAATATAAATTGTTTGTTAATTAAATGCAACATCAGCAGCAACAACATCAGCAGCAACAACATCAGCAGCAACAACAGCATGAATAACAACAATGTTGAATGATTGTCTACGCTTTAATACCGGAAATTGATTAAAAGCTCATTTCATTTGCCTGCCCCTTTGTTGCTGTCGCTGTTGCTGCTGTTGTTGTTGTTGCTGCCATTTCTATTGCTGGTGTGAATGTCGTTGCTGTTGCTGCTGCTGGCCCCCTCTCGCTGTCATAATTTGCCATTTGAAACGATTATGGGCCTAATACACAGACACATATGCATTCTGTAATTGCAATTTCAGGTTCATCGTTGCTGTTGTAAAGGAAGTGTGTACAACATGGATATATATAGTTATTGCAATTGTTGTTGTTGCTGTCTTTGTTGCTCTGGCTCATTTTGCTGATTGTCGTTTAGCTTGTTAATATCAGGTTTTGATATAGTATGACAGCGACACGGCTGCCTATCAACGAATTATTTATGAATTACAATACGAGCTCAAATGACGAGATGAGCTAAATTGAATTTGGCTAAAAGAGAGTTGCCGTTGAAATATATTCATAAAGTTCTAAGTGCTGTTTGATTGACAAGCAATCAAACCACCTGATATGTACAATTTAAATGTGTTTTTTCATGAGAGTATTAAACCGAACACGAATATCGTTTTTAGTTACGGTTTCGATTATGTTCGGATTTAGGTTTTCGGTTATAAGTTATGGAAAAATTTTATACATCGGTTACGAAACGGTTACCGTTTTTTTAATGTTTCGATTTGAAACTATGGGTATTATTTCGGCTAGTAAAAAATATGAATAATGTTAAAGATATTTAAATTTGAAAACAAATATTCAAAACTTTAGATCCTTTTACTGAGATCTATATATAAATTGAATAAGGACAGAAATAAAAATTAAATTCAGTTTTTAAAATCGATGATTACATTTACAACATAATTTAACGGTTGAATCGATTTCTAAACGGTTATTTCGGTTAGAATATTTTCTGTTTTTCGGTTTTAGTTACGGTTACCAATTTCAATCGTTTAATATCGGTTAACAGTTACGATTACGGCTTAAATCCCTGGTTTTCATATTGCCTTTCAAAAAGTATTCAAAAGTTTTTGGTATCTACGTTGAAAAGCATCCGATGAATTGGAAATTTTCAGCTGCTGTTCGTAAAATAGACGTGTTACAGTTGTCTGACTCAATTATGTAAAAAACTTCACAAAACTTTAATCAACAATTTATATCTAGCATTACACGGGCAATGCCGGGTTACAACAACAAGTATACAGAATTAAATATGATCAGCTTGTCCAAGTTACAATCCCTAATAGGAGTATGCAGCGAGAGCCTTATATGCCATTTCTTTAGCAAAAGTTGAAAAAACATTTATTTCCAAAGCATTTGCCAGAATTTGGCCATGTAATAACTAACTTGAACTTTAACTGGCTGTCAAGTTTCCCAATGTTGGTCGTTAGTAGCCCCGTCCTTGTTTCTACCCCCGTCATTTGCGTCTGTTACAATTTTTCTCATCTTTCTTGTGCTGTTTGCCATAATTTTACTGCCAATTTTAGTCGGCGAGAAAGTTGGCCGACTCTGGCGCTGGCTCTGACTTCTCTCTCCCTCTCCGGCTTCCACTCTCATCTCCTCTCGCCTCAGAAACCGCGTCGATGTCCGTATCCGTGTCCGTGCCCGTGTCTGGCTTTGGCTTTTGTTAGAGCTTTGAGCCCTCCTGCACTTACACGTATTTACGTTGCGATTTTTATTTCCTGTAATTTTAACGATATTACTTATTTTTATGCACCGCACGGCGCGCCACTCAGTGGGGCCGTTGGGTGGTGTGCTTGGGTTTTTTGGGTCGGGCACTTGGGCTGGAGCGTGGGTCAAGGGAGCTGCCAAGCTTCGTTTAGCTTTCATTTTGAATTTTATGCCATTTTTATGGTCTGTTTTTGCGTTGTTGTTGCTGAGCCGCATTATTGGTATTTTTTTAATTTTATTTTTTATAATCGTGCTGTGTCATAAAAGAAATTAAAATAAAAACGACAAACTGAAAACGAGCTACGAGTAGAACAACAACAATAAAATATGCCCTCAAAGAGTATTGGAAAATTTCTAGAACAACCTTTTAACAAGGCGAAAGCAATAACTAAAACTATAACTATAAGTATACCATTCAAAAGAAATAAAGAAAAATGGAAACACACATTAAATACATTCAGTTGGAATTTATCGTATCGAGTTTGTTATTTGAAGTATTGTTGTTATTACGTATTATTTTTACAGTTGGTTGGCTTATTTATTCTCTAGCATTTGTTATTATTTAATTTCAATATTTATGCAGCTTGTCTGGCGTGACTATGGCACATTATAATTACCCTCACACACAGCAGACCCGACCAGGCCTAAACCACAGACCCACTTCAAATTCAACCGATCCTCTGTCCCCCCCTCATATGTTAGACCCCTCCCCCAAGCCAATCGAGTGAACGGGCCGCATAAGTGAGGCTTGAATAATGCTAAAAGTCTACTTAATATTTTGTTATGGTTACGGGGCCTGTTGTAATGTTGCTGTTGTTGCTGATGTTGTTGTTGTTGCAACTATTGTTGTTGCTGAGAGAGTAGTAAATGGTTTATGGTGGCATGGAGTACGTGCTGCTACGGTACGACCTCGTTGCCATGAGCTATTGTCATTGATGGACTCATAGCCTAACTGACGATCTATTGCACATGCAAATTGAGTTCAGATTGTAAAACATTCAATTTGTAAAGCTCAATTTCGGTCATGTATTCAGTATATATGACTCTCAATTTGACCCGGTTAATTGATTTTCATACCATGAAATTATTTCCTCTGTTTCTTTAATTTTATTCAAATTGCATGAAGATCATATGTTGCATGGATAGTAAATTGTCTATACTCTAAAAACATTTATAGCCAATCTTATTGCCTTCGAAACTGGTATTAGATCATTTATTATTTATCGATATTTTGTCATCATAAAATACTTTATTATAATTGCAATCATTTCTCTTAAATTAAAAAATTAAATGTAAAGTTAAAATCGTAGCTTAAGTGTCTAACCAATTAACCAGTTTACTTGCAATCTTTTCTAAATACGTACAAATGAATAGCTCATCTTTTCATATACCCTGTTGAGGTGATAAGCAAATTGATTACCAATTATATTATTTTACTCGTTTGTTGTTTATCGTTGTCTCTGGCATTATTTGATTTATGTTTTCCATATAAACACTCAACTGTTCTTCAAACCCAAACCAGTTGGTCCCTCGACCATTTCCAGGGAGCAGACATACACACAGATACAAATACAGATACAGATACATTTGCCAAAGCTGAAGGAAACACTTCGTCATGTTATCGTCAGCCATCATCGATCAGGCGATGTTCAATGTTTTTCCAATTTATTTTTATGCACCACTTGGGCGACAATTTCATTTTAGAGGTTTGAGTATTCAGTTAGAGTTTGAGTCTCAGTTTTAGTTTTCAAACTTTTAGTTGTAGTTTCATTTCAATTTCGTGCAATTAAATTAAGTTCTCTACGTTTTGTCTATTCAAAGTCTGTTCTGGTTGACTTTTGTATATACAGTCGTCTGCTTCTCTAACTGTCTGTCTAGCTGCCTGTCAGTCTGTCTGTCTCTCAGTCAGCGCTTCAAATTAAATTGGCCTTTGTGTAGCGGCTATTGGCAGTCTAATGTATGGCATACACATGTTCAATGGTTTCCATTGGTTCCATTGGTTCCTCATTGGCTCACTTGTCCATCTGTCCATCTGTCCACTTGTCTGATGGACCTGCATACAATAAAAGCCAACGGCAAACGTTCATTGAATAAATAATCAAAATGAAATACTCGTGTGTTGCTGCTGCTGTTGTTGCTGCTGTTGCTGCTGCTGCTGCCGCCGTCGCTGTGTGACTTCGTTTTATTCGCTCTTTTCATTGCAAAAATATCCAATTTCCAATTTCAAATTCCAATTATATTGCTCTACGCTTTATATTATTATTATTATTGTTGTTGTTGTTGTTGTTGTTGCTGTTGCTCTAGCTACTTCTGCTGATGCCAACAAAATGAAAAGCAATGAAAAATCAATATTGACATGAATGTTGCAAGCGCTACATAATGGAATCGTCTGCTTTATTTGTTTGCAAAAATAAGAAAATCTTATAATTTGATTCAAAACAAAGCATTGCAAATAATAAATTAATTTTAGAAACTTTTGATTCATATCATAAACTGTTATCTCAGTAACTTAATCTTTCAACGCTTTCAAAACAAAGGCCACTCATTTTAACCATTTTTTAATAAATGCTCGGTGATTTTAAAAATATTAATACAAAAGTTTTCAGTTTTAAAAAATCAAAAAATTGTTTTAAAAGTATAAATATTTGTTGAATGAAATCTAATGATTAACATTTAGATGTTTGCATTTAAATGTAACAATTTTATTTAGAAATGAATGCTTTATAAATAGATACTAACAGATTTATAGATATGAATAATTATAAAAACTATTTTAAATGATTTAATTTATTTTTAATTTTTGCAATTGATTTCGTCTTCAGACTCCACTGTGCATGGCGTCGCAACTTGCCAGTCACATCAGCTAACGCGTTGAACACGATGCTGAAAAGTCTCAATAAGGACACAAAAGTCATGACAAATGAAATCATACGAATTGTTCATAAAAGAAACAACATACATATGTATGTATGTAAGTGTGTGCATATACAAAAAGCAGCTTACAGTCGCCTTATGTAGTAAAAGCTGCAAGAATTGCGCATACGCCTTGTGGGAAAGTATGGAAAAGAACTTTGTCGCAAGTACGCGTTGTCGAAGAAGGGCCGCCTGCCACTCATCACTAATTGCTACTGGATGTTGCACGCAGTTGTTGCAAGACCGAAATGGACACATCCGTTACAAGAGCACAGGCTCTTCAATCAATTGCCCAGCGGAAATGTTGCGTTGCCATCCAAACAAATTGCTTAATTACAAATATTGTAAAGTCGCCGCCGTCGCCCTGTCGACAGTTTCAGGAAGTTCTAGGAAGGCAAATGCGAATCTGAATCTGAATACGAATGTGAATGTGACTGTGAATGCGAGTGCAACTGCGAGTCTCTTATTCAAATAAGCAAGAAAAATTGCATGCCAAATGTTGTTGCTGCGGCAGTCAAATGTCTATAATTTAAGCAAAAACAAGCGACAGATACAAACAGCAACAACAATTGCAACGACAGCAACAGCAGCAGGCAAATCATTTGAAGTTGCAGTTGCAATTGCCATTACTCGTTGTTGTTGCTGTTGTGGTTGTTGCTGTTGCTGTGGTTGTTTTTGTTCTTTTTGTTGCGATGTTGCTGCTGTTGCAAAATTTATGCACGCGGCGGCTGCAAAAAATGTTGTTGCTTGGCTAATTTGCTGCAGCAACCAGTGGAAATTGTTGATGTGCAAAAATGTTGTTGTTGTCGTCTTGTAAATGCCATAAATTAGTTGCTGCCAGCAGACGAAAAGCGGAATTTACAAACTTTGTTTTTATTTTTCCCTCATTTCTTTTTCGTTTATTTGTTATTAATATATTTTTATAAATTTTCATTCAGTTTTTTTATTGCTTCTCTTAATTCAATTTATTATGTTGGCTTCAGTTGGCTGTGGCCTGTGTCTCCGTGGGTTGTTGTTGCTGTCGCTTGCATATTTTGGCATTGCCATGCACACTAAATTATTGGACAACCACACACTCACACACACACGCTCACACACATACAAATTTATTTTCCTGCTGGCGAAGGTCGTGTGGGTGTCTCTCCCTCCCTCCCGCTGTCTGACAGAGCGTGGGCAAAGAGGGAGCAAATACATTTGCCAACGGCATAAAATATGCATAAAGCCAAAATCAATGCTAGCTGTGTCCCTATATGTGTGTGTGTGTGTGTGTTTGTCTATCTGTGTATGTGTGGAGCAGTAAAAGATTGGAAAATTTTGATAAATGGCATTTGGTAAATGTTTTGTAATGCTCAATGCTAAATAAAAGCAAATTGAATTATTCAATCTGGAAATAGTTGTTGCAAATAGTTTAGCTACTCAAATTATTTGCATAATATTTATAATACAACATGTTACATTTATTTTATTTCATTTGAAGTGAAGTTCAATTGAAAGACTCGTCTGTCAAAACTGTTCAAATTTATATACGTATATTGTTTAGTTGAACTGCTTTAATTTAAGGTATACGAATTGCCTAACTTGAAATTCTATACCAAATTAATCATTAACATGGCTGTTTTAGTTTTATTAAATAAAATATGAGAATTTCTTGAATCATTAAAAAAAAGGAAAACAAATTCTTAAATTTTTTCCGAAAGTTATTTATTTTTTAATATTCAAATTTTTTATTTTCCAGTTTGTACTTTAACTTCAACACATTATTATCAAAGTCAGTTCTGTTCACGTTCCAGTTTAAATTAAATCAAAAATTAAAAAAAAAACGATTCAAGATATCAAAGAAGAACAGTTTTTTTCTTCTTACCCACATAAGTCTTACAAATATTCTTTAGTATCGTAATATATATAAGAAAGCTAATTTATCAACATTTCCGTTTCTGCTACATTTCTGTCACCATTATTTTGAAAGACGATGGCAATTACTTCAGAAGTTGGCAGAGTGTGCACGGAACTCATAAATAAAAACATAAATTCTTAATTGTAAAAGTTTTTAATTTTATGACAAAATTATAACAATTTATTAGATCCACCCCCTCAAAAAAATAGAACGAAGAAGAAAACGAGAGCAGCGAGAAACAAGACGTCTAAATTCCCAAAATGCTCATGGTCAGAGAGCTCTTTGGTGGCTCGTTAGGGCAGCAAAACCAGAAAAACAGAAAAGCAGTAACAACAATAACATGAGTCCAACTTAAATCAATGGCAGGGCAATTGCTGTGGCAGAGCAGCATCAAAATGCTGTGAGGAATTTTCAGCAACAATGAGAGAAGCGTAGAAAAGCAACAGCAGTGGCAGTAAAGGAAATCCCACAATTCCCAAACAACAATGGCAAATAAATTAAATTAGTCACAAGCATATTTCAAGAATACACACATACACACTCACACACATATATATGTATTGTTTATGTACATAAAAACGTTTTATGTGAAAAAGGGATGGCAACAGCCGTTGCCATTGCCATTGCCGTTGTCGTTGGGCCAAGGATTCGAGCCAACAACAATAAAAAACAGACAGACGAGCATTTTATATATATTTGATTTTATGAGCAAAGGACTGTTACATAAAACCCGCTTAAGGCAAGGGTTGGATCACATCGGAGGAGTGCAGATGGAGGAGGGGGATGGTGAGTTGGGGCAACGGCCCAGTTTACGACACACTCTTGGCTATGGCAATACTTGGTTGCAAGTACGAGTAAATGCCGTGGGTGGCCGCCTAACTGCAACTTCTGCCCCGAAAAATTCAACGACACTCAGGCTGCCAAATTGCTACAGCAGCCCCACCCTTTTTCCCACAAGCAATGACAAAAAGTAGATAAAAAAGTTAGGCCAGCTCCGCAACTGGGTGGTAACTTCGGGGAGTTGAAGGGAGGTAGACGGCTTTAAAAACGTCTCTGACGTCGCGTCGTCTGTGAGCACGAAGCGGGGACAGACGGTCGAAGGACACGCAGAGGCAGAGGCAGAGACACACCCACAGCACACACCCAAACACCACACACACACACAGACAACACCAATACATATACGGCAAGCAAACGACATAATAAAACCGGCATTTTTATGCATGTCTGAGTAACTTCATGAGCCAGAGAACCAAGAGACCGAGAGCCAAAAACCAGACTCGGGGGGAGTTGGGAAGTTTTTTATCTTTTATTTTTTGCTGCTGCTGCTGTTTCCAGTGCAGCTTGACGTCTGTTTCAGGTTCATTGGAAGAGCAACTAAACAGCTCCCGTGGGTTCAACTGGGAGCGGAGTCTGCGCATTTCTTGAAATGCTCTTTATTCAGCCGCCTGGGAAGTGAATTTGGATTTGGAACCTGCGCACTCGACGGGCGTGTCACAGGAACAGGCCGACGAAGTGAAGTAACAACAACAGAATGGAATCATAACAACAATAACAACAGCAACAGCAACAACATTTTGGGAAGGTCGTTGCGAACAGTTGTAAAACGGAACAGCGCACAGCTGGACCAACAACAGAGCCACAGATACAGATACAGATACAGACACAGTGAGATACATATACATACATATAGAGGGTCACATTTATGCAACGAGGCGTCGACCGGCAAGTAATTAACTTAAGCCCGAGCAAATGTCGATTTGGCTGCCGATGACGAGGACGATTCTGATGTCGATGCCGAGACAAATGCCGGGTCCACGGACTCGGCTTTGGCTGCGAGACTCGGCCCCAGACTTTTATGTTGCAGTCATTTGAAAAATGCGCTATATACACATGTGCACATACATAGCATAGAAAGAGAAGGTGTGTGTGTGTTTTGCGGCACTTGTTTAAACATGGCTGAAGCACACATATAGTATGCTCATATTACGTGTGTTTCTATACCTACACATATATATAAAAGAGAGTACATGGCCAGTGGCATATGTGAGACTTTAGTTAACAAAAGTGTAACATATGCTGTCACATAATAATTCAAGAAAAATATGTACAAAAATACAGGAAACACTTGCGACAACAATGCTCTAGACTCTGGAGAAGAGAAGGTGCCTTGGAAATTTACATAACTCAAAGATAATAAGGCTCTGAATAAAATAAAAAACACTTGCTGAAGTAGATCAGCTTTGAATTAAGCTCTCTATCAACAGAAGGGTTAAATATACATATAGCACTCACATCTTCTTTTGCAAATTGGAACCAATCAGGCGAGAGTTCTAGATTTCAACAATTCTGAGCAGGGGCCACACCTCTTTTGGAGGTAATACCAACGAAACGTGGAGCATTTTTAATTGAAAATTGCTGTCATGAAGTAGAAGAAGAAGAAACAAACAACAATTCAAAGAAATAGCGCAGACAATCAAATGTATTGTGTGCGATCCATACGAGAATCTATAAGACTCACATAACAATTCTACAATATGCATAACAATGAAGAGCGCTTCAGTTGCCGCCTCGTTCCCGTTCCCCCTTCCCTCAACTCACTACTCATATTGTACTAGCTGGAAAGAGGGACACAGAGGGTGGGACAAGTGTTCCGGCTGCCGAGCTGACAAAAAGTCTTAGGAGAATGGAAAAACTATTGTCTGAGCCATTTGAAGAGTCGTGCACGAAAACTTATGTATAAATCAAAATTTATGAATTTCGTATTCGAAATGAAGAGCTGAGCTGTGCTGAGCTTAAGGCTGAAGTGTTTGAAGAATTTTGAGTGCCTTTGCCTGCTGGCTGACTGACTGACTGGCACTTCAGTCAGCTGTGGGTCGAGACCTCGACGTATTCAACTAAAACAAACAATATAAACTTCAAAAAACGCTTCGTTGCATATCAAATTAATTACACAGAGGCCCCCAAAAAGAACTTGCAAAGCAGGAGAGATCGTTCCCTAGCAGCCCCGAATACGAGGCATACAGACCAGTCTGTTACTCTGTCACTCTGTCAGTCTGTCAGTTTGCCAGTCAGTCAGTCAGTCGGTTGGTTGGCCAGACTTGTTGTCAGACAACCCTTGAAGATTGTTTTCTTGTGCCAAGGGGCTGCAGTCCAAAAAACTTTTAGCACAAAGACTCGAGTTAAGCTCGCAGTGGGAAGAAGGGAGTTCCTGGAAGGGGGAGAGGTAGGCAGAGGCAAGCTGGGCGACAAACTGACAGGAGAACACAACTCATGCACTGTGAAAACTGAAGGCATAATTTATGCCATCAAAGTGAATTGTTGTTCAAAGAAAAGTTGGAACCTTTCTACCCTCCCCCCTGCCCGTCTCCTGCTGCACTGCGCATTGAGAACAAAATAACATCAGCAGCCGACCTGGATGAATTGACTAAGTACATGAATACCGAACACCCTACCCTCTACTCGAAATTCATGTGTACTGATGATGATCGCAGGGACAATGAAAGCATTGATTTGGACCGTTTCATTTCAATACATTATGTTTAGAGAGGTAAGAGAGTAATTTGTAAATATATAGATATCTTTCAGTCATTATAAAAGGAGTTCTGAAAGAGTGAAACTGAGTTCTACGAACTTAGAACTAATGCAAGAATCGTCAAAGAAGAAAAGGTAACAATATTCATAGATGTCATTCCTTAAATATATGAAGCAATAAAATTCTAAAAAATATACAACATACTTAGAAAGGTATGAGAAACTGTTTGTCAAAATATAGGTATCTTTCAGTCATTATAAAAGGAGTTCTGAAAAAGTGAAACTGAGTTTTACGAATCTAGAACTATTCTAAGACCCGTCAATGTACATATCAATTTTATCTTAAATTTAGTTTCAAACTTGACATTATTTTCTATACATTTAACGTCAAAACAGAAAAGTAGTAATATCTAAACGTCAATTGTTATTAAAAAAAATTAATTAATTAATTGTTACACAAAATTTAAAATATTTTATTTCAATATAAAGACACTATAGTTGTAGGGAATCTTTTTGCAAATTTCATAACTCGACACCTTAACACACTTCATAAGACTGGCAAATACTTGAGAATCTAGACAGATTCACGTTCATAATAACCACACAGATTCTGGGCGATTTTAGTTTATCGGATTCAGATCTTTAGTGCGGCTATTGTGTGTCTGTGTAAATGTCTGCCTGTGTGTGTGTATGTCTCGGTCATGACAAAGCTGAAACTGAAAAACTGAAACAAAACAAAGTCAGGAGACGTCGACTGGCCACAAAAATAGAAAGGAAACTTAAGCCAGAACCCACAGAACGAGCTCACGTGGTGTCCAAGTGAAATGGAAACATAATTGAAATGCACACGACCAAGAGATTCTCTGGAACTGGTCAATGGCTGGAACTGGAGACGTGGAGGACACGAGAACACTCCCTAACATGAATGGGCGAGACTCACGCACAGACAGAGAGAGACAGACTCTCAGACTCCAAAAGGTTTCGACCTTTGCCAAAAACTGAACCGACCCCAAAATGCTATTTTAACTACATTTGGCGTTTTTATGGCCCATCTTCATTTCATTTCGTTATGTTGTGCTTTGTTTTTTCTTGGTGGAGTTTGTTTTTTGTTTTATGCCGAAATACTCGTATTGTACATTTATTAATACATAATCATCTCTGACAGCAACATGAGAACTGGCCACATGGTTGCCCTCCCAGCGGACGACTTTTAAGCATTGAAAATAAAGCAGTAAAATTGTAATAGATATACAGATACAGATACAAAACTCGAACATGAGATTGGGTATGAGTGTGGGTATGAATATGTATGGGTTTCTGAATACCGAGGCTGTGGCCATCCATTGTTGTTGGACGTGTTTGTGCGACGTGTTCTTCGGATAGAGGTTCTAGGAAATTCAACCTAGCTTGCGAGTTGTCGAAAATATTGTGTTTTTCTTCTTTTTCCCTATTCGGCTTTCTTCTATTCTATTTATTTCATTTCAGTTCAGTTTATGTTTCAGTTGCTTAGTTGTGCAGAAAGGCAGATAACTCGAAATTCAGCTGTTGTTGTTGTTGTTGTTGTTGTTGTTATTATTACCAGAAAACTTATCGTTGTCGTTGCTCACTGGCCTGAACCAGGTTTCTGCGAAAAGTTGAACACTTGATAAATATTTTCATATGAACGATTGCGACAGAGCTGAGTTCAGAGACAGTCAGAAGGCAAACTGAAGCTTAAATGGATTACTTTCAGCATTTTATAAAGTGGTCAAAATAGCTTAAAAGAGTGACTAATAATCAGGCGTTTCTTCTAGACAATTTAAAGAAGTTACCTTAAGCAAGATATTTTATTGGATAATTTTTTCAATATATTTCATATTTTATTTATTTATTATTTCAAATATTTGGCTGATTAACATTTTTTTTTGCTATGCATCTTGCTTTAAGTATTTTATTATTAATTTATTGAATTTTCTTCTGAAATATTTTCCATTTTCCCGATTTCAAATTTAAGAGGAAATCCTTTTAACATAAGTAGCTGATTAGACTCTTAGATTTACAAACTTTGCCGATGCATAATTACCACTTTTAAGTTGTCATTATGCAAAACGGCAATGAATAAAAAGTGGAATTTTAATGAGATGAAACAGGAAAATTGCTGAAAATTGTCGCAAAGTGAACGGGAATGGAGAACTGAAGATACGGCATTGGCATTTTCAATTGAAACTGTTAACTGAAAACTGGATACTGAAGCTGGACATGTTGCCGGACAGTTTAATCGTAAAAGCCAGATGAGAACAGAACAGAGAAAAGTAAAGAAGTTGTCAGATTGCTGGGTAAGAAAAGGGGCTGAGTTGCCTTTCAAATTGATGAACAATAACAAAAGCCTTGGTCATACAAAGGAAAATGTCGCATAGAAAAAGACTTACTTTCAAAGTTTCCAGCAAACAAATACATATGTATGTATGTATATATGTACAGACGTATTCAATACATACTCACATAAGTACATGTAAAGTATTTTTCTTTCTTTTGCGAAATTAATGAACTATTCAAATGTCAAAGGATCTGTGAAGCGCGCCGTGTAGATAAAGCGACCGTCACGACGGACAAAACAGTTGGTGACAACAGCCAGAGCAAAAGAAACAACAACAGCAACAACAACAATCCGAGTAAAGCGGGGCAACAATAAAAACGAGTCCGGTAAAGAAATCCATAAAAGATTTTGTAGCTGCAACGCGTCGCTTTATGAGTCTCGTCTCTTTGTGTGCTCGCTTTTACAAAATTCAAAAAGCAATTTACAAAAGACAACGTGAAAGGCGATACGCTTACAAACACACACACACACACACATACATACTCGCATTGAGAGAGACACACATAAGAGCCGTGGCATGGCCGGAACCCAGATTTGAGCCCGGGGCCAGAGTTGCAGCTCTAAGTGCCACTAAAGGACAACGACGGAGGAGAATAAAAAATAAAAGAAATAGAGAAACAACGAAGGCGCTGAGGCACAACGAATGCCTTGGAAACAGTCCCAGCCCAGCCCAGGCAGCTTCCATCTCGAGGATGATGATGACGAGGAGTCGAGTCGAGTCCACTTGTCCACTGGGATCGCTTTTCAGTCAGACAGAAACATATTTGGCCTGCTTTATACGTAAATGAGTCGTCGTCGACGTCGTCGTCGTTGTCGGCCTACAAAAATTCAACGTTGGTCGACTGATTTTTTTTATTATCATTGCATTTTATAGACAGTTTTACGAGCTAACGAAAGTGGTTCTGCCAGACGAGGCCAGACCAGAGCTTGTCCAGATAACACACCAGATATGTGTATGTGTGTATGTTGATGCCGACATATTTCGGTTTTACGATCTCCTCGTCTTAACTAAGTACCAATGTGAATTGAGTAAATTGTAAATCACACTTGCTAACACCACAAGATGTTGCATGCCCCAAATAACAGACATCCGAGTCTGTACACAGATCTGCGAGTAATACGAATCAGTTTCCAGATACAATGCCTATTAGCGGGGCTCTTAAATTGTTTTTAGTTTCCCGACGCGTCTGCAAATGACCCATTGTCTGTTTTACGAGCCCAAAACACGGGGGATATGTGGGGCTAAGGGGCAAGGGGAAACTGTTAAGTGTTGGTATTAAAGCGTTTAAAATGTTGCATCTACAAATGTTCAAATCTGCAGCATACACAATGCGAGAGAGACTAAGAGTGAAAAGAGAAAAAGTATCTGACTTTGCGAAAGTGTTAGCTGTCTTAGCCATCAATCTTGTAACTCGCATCCAGCATTGTGGCATGCCCCAAGACTTGATGAAGTGCTGCATGATCTGTTTTTCCTTTTGCGGCTAGGTCATAAATAAACCGGCAAGTCGTACGAGATCAGATGTTCGGACATCCTGTTCGTTATTCTTTTACAAAGCCAAATCTGGCTCAGCTTTAGATACAGACTGACATCGGAACTTGATCAAATTGAATATCAGAAAGCACATTCTAAATTTCTCTTTTCATCAAGTTGAATATCAATATCCATCCCGAATATCTAAACAAGCTCCTTAATTAATCTGAAGTCAAAGTCAAAGTGTGAGTAAAATGATCTGGATATATCTTTGTTCAAAGCAAAAAAAAGTTTTTTCATAGCATATTTTAATAATCAAATAGCTTCAATTCAATTACAGAATAAATAGTTAAAAATTTCCAGAGAAAACGTGTCCCAGCCAACTCGAAATTTTGAATGTCATTTGCCTTTTGGAATGCTTTGACCTGGACGATTTCCAATTAAAATGCTCATAGACAGAGTCAAGAGTTGTTTCTATGGGTACACTTCATTATCAACAAGTTTGAAATGGTCGTCGAAGCGGCTGCCACTTTCAAAATTAATTGCTGACTGACTCCGGCTCTGACTCATATGCCACTTGGCTCCCACACCAGCCACTGAGACATTCAACACTCGACATGTTAATGTAATAAAAATAAAACTCATTACGACGCAAAATGCAAAACATAAAAAGAAGAAATAAATTCAAATGAAATTTTCGCAAGTTGTTTTTAATTAGGAATCACATCAACTTTAATTTCGAAACAGTCTGAACTGAGTTTTCGTTAGAACTTTAATCGCAATTGCAATTCATGTTTTGAATTCCCGTCTTGTGTCGTTGTACGTGTATCAGTAATTAAGCAAATAAAACACTAAACAAATAACTCGAATTCGAATTCGAATTCAAGTTGAATGTGCAATTGCCTCAGCTGTGGCTCGATTCAAGTGGGTCGGGTTTGCAAATTTCTTTGGCAATGAATGGAATGAGAAAACCAACTGGGCCCATAAATTCTCAAAAGAGTCGCAACGACGCGTCGTCCAATCGACCGACAGACCAGCCGACCTTCCGTTCATTATTTGAAACTTTTTCATGTTGTTTGCATAATTTACAATTTATTATTTTGCGTTATTTATTGTACGTGCCGCAATTTATGCATAAAATGCTGAACAAAACGCTCCATTAATCAGACTACAGTCCATGTATTCCCACAGACTCGCACAAAGACCTCGACCCTCGACCCCCCCCTACCCTATCGTACCCTACCCTCCCCTACCCCCGTATGTCAATCCCCTCTCATCCTTCGGCCATTCAGATTTTAAAATACTAATTAAGTTTAATGTAATGCACATATGCGATAAGTCGCCGGCTTACTCAAGATTATATCGAAGCAGCTCCTCCATATAATACCATAGTAGATTCGTTTAATGTATTTGGGTGCCAGTCAGTCAGTCGACCTCTCTATCTCTGTCTACCCCTCTGTCTCTCTCTCTCTCTCTCTCTCCCCCCCCCCCCCCCTTGTCACAGTCAGTGATTGATGTGGCGGCTTTTGCGTACACACAGACAGGTATATTTTTGCCATATTTGGAGAGTACAAAAAACGAACTGAGCTGAAGCTGCTTGTAGTAGCCAGTAACAAAACTCATCGACTAGAAAATGCCCTATGATAATAATTAAGTCTTTTGATAGATACATAAATAAATGTATAAATTTATACACATTTTATAACCTACTTGTAATTAAAATAAAGTTTTTATATTCGCTTTCTCCGCCAACAATTAAATCTTACTGATATTATACACAATAAAAATAGCATTTAAAGTATCTGATATCGATTATAATTATTTATCATTCAGTTTGTTGCATGCATATTTATAGACATATTTATGCATACAATTCATATTTACAGGGTATACCGATGATAAATTGATGACTAAACTATGAGTTAGTTATGGAAAGCGTTGCAAATTGTATCGTAAAATTAAAAATTTAGCAAAAATGCAACGCTGGAGTTACAAATTACCAATTAATTTTTAATGTCGTAGATTTAATAGGCATATCCTGTGGTATAAGATTTGCTAAATACATTTGAAATATTCAAAGTTGTAATGGATAAATATGAAGAGCTAACATTTTAAGAAGTAAATTGTGATTGCAAAACAAACGATGTAGTTTTCCCAATAAACAAATTTCACCATAGAATTTGTAAATAAAATAAATGTTTTTTTAATTTCTGATGAAATTCCCAGTACTTTAATGGGAATTGCTAGACTTTTCCTTGTCTTCTTGATGAGTAATTCAGAGTGTGCAAATCTTTCATCTGCCCTCATCATAATTTTGGCACACAGTTTATTATTATTTTTGTTCTCAAAACATACACAAAAGAGACAGAAATGGGGAAGCTTCCCCTTCAAAAACACTGAAGACAACTTTGTGTGGGTGATCGAATGTCAAGCTCCCAACTAAACAATTTATTTATTTTTTTTTCTCTAATTTATTTTTTCATTTCCCTTGAAGCAATAGCCAAATAAACATGAACATGGGCGCAAACAAAATATGCCAAGAGCTGTGTTGAAATATTTAAGGCAAGAACCATTGGCCAAATGTTTGTGCAAAAGTTGAAAAAGTTGAAAACAAATGAGAAAACGTATAACGAAGTGAATCAATTAAATTTTGGGAAGCATTCTCCGAGCATGACACACTCACAATAATGATGATGATGATTTTGCCTTGTCTCCCTTAGTCGTTTGACAGACTTTGACTTTTCTGCCTTGGCAGTCAGTCAGCTCCCGAAGCGCTTTAAATTTTATCTATTCAAATACTCAAATATTTCATGGATGTGGGCGGAAACAGAGGTTTGAGTTAAGGGGGCGTCACTTTTGTCACCCTCGTCACTTCACACGGCCTGTTGCACAGCATTTAATGTCGTGTTGAAAATTGATTTTTCAGTCATTTTTATTTTTTTTTTCTTTTTTCATTCAGTTTGTTCAACAAAAGCCACATCAGCGCAGGTGCAGACATTCTCACACCTTCGAATTAGAGGGACTGAGTTGACTGCCTATTCCCTTATTTCTCTATCCTCCCCCACCCGAACCTAACCACCCAACACAAATTGGCTTAATCAGTGTGCATTTTTAGTCATTCACTTACAAGTGAATTGCTTATAAATTCAAGGCTCAAGTAATTAAAAGTTCCTGTGCAACCAATAGAATTTATCGATTGATCGATGGCCAAAAATGAAGGGGTGAAGAAGGTGAAGAGGGCAGAGCTTGTTGTTTGTTTTCAAAAATGTGTGCTGGGTGCGGCTGCTGTCTACAAATTGCAAATTGATTTTTATCGATTTCTCATAATCAGAATTATGTATTGCCATTCTACTCGTAGTCGAACTCGTACATGGGAGTACACAAAATATCACTCGTTTGGCTTGTTTACTTATTGCTCACGTTTCTGATTTCAGATTTCTTGTCTCTTTTTTCATGTTGTCTTGCTCACATGCTGGCGACAAGAATTGAAAGTTGATTTTACAATTTCGATAAGCATCCGCAAATTACATGAGAGACCTGCCCCGGGACCCATAGACTTTGATGTGTTGGCATACGCCTATAAATTTCATGATTATCAACAATTTTTTTCATTTTCTTTTATTTTATTTAATGAATTTGGTGGGGCCGCACCCCATCCATGTCTGTTTCCCCAAACACGCACGAAACAACCAACCAGCCAATTTCAGAGATAGACTTTGACTGGTGTCTGCCAGTTTTAAGGGGCGTTTTATGTGCAGTTTGCATGTGGGAATTTTCATTAGGTTCGAACAGTTATGGATGGAGTTCAGCTGAAAAGGCCAGGGGAAGTCCATTAAGTAAAGAACATATAGGCTTGTATAATGTACAACGTATACGGATAAACAATGTTTTAATTATATGCAACTAAAAATTTAAAAATAAAATTAAAAACCATCTTAAATCAAACATGATATTATAAAATATTTTCTAAAGAAGCTATAATCCTACAGAATTCTGCAGAATTTTCTTGATTCTTTATATTTAAAGGGAAACAAAATTCGGAGATAACTCTGAGGATTAGATATATTTTAAAGTAATCTGCAATTGGGATTCCCCGAATAAAAACTACTCCCAAGCCCAACAGACTTAAAGACCTACAAATATTTGCAACACAATTCTCTCTTATCTTGATGTCTATCAAATACTTTATGCATTCAACTGAATACTATAGCAACGATTTGTATACAAAGATGAAGTCCATTTCGATGAGTAGAGACCAGTAAAATAATCCAGGCTCATATTTAAAGAGGCTTTTCGTAGCTCTTACGTGCGCTTGAGTTATTCGTGAAGAGTTCGTTGAACCGATCAGAAGCTTTTCGGTTTTGTTTTTTCTACAATTTTTTATGCTGAGCTGCTTTTATGGGGTCTGACATCAGGCAATGTCCTTTGTGTGGAACAAATGTCATTGAGAGCTGATACTCGGATACCTACCTCACGTACCTACTTTATAAGTGAGTAAGTAAGTGAGTAGTTCATGCTTACTTCCTCTTGACTGCCTCGGGGTTCGTGTTCGGTGCTGGCCTTTTCATGTGCGAGTACTCCTATGTGAGTATGTGTGTATGTGTGTGTGTGTCAACCCTCGACCAGGACATGCTCTTAAGTCCCTTCTAATTGCTTGCGTAACCTGAAGCGCTGCGGGGCAACGTCTTCCGCTTCCAATTTACATTTCCCCGTCTTCTGCCTCCCGCTTCCCTTTGCATCTCGATGAGACGTTGGCTCCACTAAAATGTTCATATTTCAAAAATCGTGCTCAATAAATATTTGCAATGTGTCAGGGACGGTTTTCGGAGTCCGTGGTCTTAGCTGCTCTGGGGTCTGGGCTCTGACATTCGCGTCCTCCTTTGTGAGCAAATATTCACATAAAAAACGTGCTTACCAAAGACATTTGCCAAAGATTTCAGAAACTGAAGTTGAGAGAGAAAAAAGCAACCATTTTTCGAGTGCAAACTGGGGGAATGGGAATGAGAATCGACTTGGTTTCCATCTCACTGTCTCTGTCTCTTCCTCCCTCTCCCTCGCTCTCTTTCTTTCATTCCCACATGACAGTTGACAATTGTTGTTGAGCTGCTCGTTGGCAAAATGAATGCATGCCACTTACGAGTGTGTCGCCATTCATTTGAGGAAACGCAACGTCGAATTCCCGAAGAGGCGCCACGATGCATGATTGAGCATGATTGAGGGGTCTACAACTGGGATAGGGTCTGTGACTGGTCTGGAAATTGTACAAGACGTGTGAGTGTATACAAATACACTCACAGCTGATGTACCCACATATAAGCCCACTCACATGCGATTCACAGTTTGCCTCTGAATGGCTTCGTTTATTTTCAACACGTTACTCAAACAATGTTTTTGGTTTATTTAAATTTCTTTCTTATAACAACAGCAGTAATAACAACAACAACAACAACAACAGCAACTACGACAAGGCAAGCCATGCAAATGCCGACCTGCTTGTTGTATAAGTTATCCCATTCCCGTTCCCCTTCCTCTTGCCGCCCCTTGTTGCCTTGGCCAACAGCCTTGCCCTCAACGCGTTGAGGAAGCCCGCGCGTCAAGTAAACATTTGAATTTTACATTAAAGGCGAGCGGCAAGAGCAACAATAACAACAACAACAACAAAATGAAAGCAAAGGCAAAGAAAAAAGTGTATTCGCATTTTTCTTATTTAAACAAAACGGCGGCACTGTGCACAACAAACAACAATTCGCATTCACAGTCTGTGCGATGTTTACTCTTTAAAGCGCCAATGCCACCAATGAGACACCCTGGAGGGTGAGTCTGGGGTCGGGGGTCGGGGGTCGGGGGTGAGTGTGTGTAAGTGTGAGCTGATTTTTGGGGGCACCGATAAAGATGCAAGAACCGAATGAAGTTGGCGGTTTTCGCATCGAGTTCAAACTGTATGCCAAAGTCAAACAAAAACAAAAACAAACCAAATAAAACAAATATTCGAAATTTAAAACTTTATTTTGCCTGGCCCGGCAAACAGTCGGCAAACAGCCTTTAACTTTACAGTTATGTGGCGGATGGAGTCAGCCAGTATTTTGTATTTGATCAGCGCAGAATGCGAGAAATATGTATGGATGTATGGGCAGCCCGAGGGTCTCGAGCTGGAGTAAAAATTTAGGAGGTTCGAGCAAACAGTACAAGATTTCACGCAATGCTCAAGTTCTGCCCTTTTCTTGTCTTGTCAAAACGTTTGACAAACGATAAGCGAATCGGTCTGTCGGAAACGGAATTGGGAATGGAATTGGGAAGGGAACAGGGAAAAGGGGCTTCACTCTCAGGGCGTTGCCAGACGCAGCTGATTTTGATTTGTATCTAATTGTATGCAAACAGCGCGACAGACAGCGACGAATATCGGAGATTGTGTATAGAATATGGATGAATATATACACATACGAATGTATGTATATATTTGCTTATAAATATGAATGTATAGTCATAGTCACATATGCGGGCGATTTGTTCGATTTTTGCCATTCAATTTTATGCATGAAGTTGATAGATTACTTATGAATGCCTTTTAGGCTTTTGTGCAGCGAACCAGTTCCTTTTTATCTTTTTTTTTTGATGGATTCCGTCATGATGATAATAATGATGATGACGACGACGACGACGACGACGACGACGACGACGACGATGATGATTCAGAACGGGAGCTGTGATTTCACTTCAAGTTAAAACTTTAAAAGTTTCTAGTATTAAATACAATATGACAATGACTTCATTAATAATGCTTTAAGGTTTCTATGTACCATTGATTGATTGACTTAATGACTAATTTATTCATAATGGGCATTCATTTCTCAAAATTAAATTGAAATAACTAGGAAACTAAAAAGCTTAATGTAAAGTAATCAGTAAATAATTAAGAAATGATTGTAATATGAGCTAAATTACTACTAAATATTAATAAATATTATTGTTCAATATATCTAAATTATATATATTGTTTAGTTGTATCCCACAATTGTTACTTTGTTATTAATTAAAATATATTTTAAATAAGAAAATAAATACACCATAAAAGAATTAAATTTATAGAAACCTTTTTGAGGAAAAAAAAAATTACAAACGAAAAAGACAGTTTAGATTTGAAGTTAAAATATTCTTGTAACACATGATTATAATTTGGTTATTTTTATAGGCTATTACTTAAAATGAAAATGCAGATTCCCTTTGAGCTATTTTGGAATTCATAAACTTTAGCTCATGATATTCGTACTGTAATCAGGTCAGGTTAATGGAGTCCACTAAATGAACCCATAATTAGAAAACCAACAGAGCTAAAGTGCCAGGCAATTAAATCGTTTGAAGTGCGGCACATTTCATTTTGCATTATTTATCAGATATATCAGGCTGACTTTATTTGCACCATATAATTTGCGCAATCATTTAGCATGCGGCCCAGTTACCACAATAAATAGAATTTAGCGTCCCGTAATTAGAGACTGTCGCTGACTAACTCGGTTCCCCCGAGGCCAATCGCATTTCGAACTTTCGACTATAAGTACACCCCAGTGGAGAGAGATATCTAAATATACTTGGACTCTGCCAAGAACGCAAGTATTGTAATTGAGAATGTGTTTCGAAATTACAGGGCGCTACTCGCATTGTCATGAGTAATTAAGAGGTTGGGCTGACACGTCAGTGTTTAGTTCGAGTCCAAGTCCAAGTCGAAGTCGTAATCAAAGTCCAAGTTTAAGCAGCCGTTGAAGTTCCCAAGCCCTCGTTTCCAGGCAGGGTGCTTTGTGTTGGCCCTTGTCGACTTGACGCTTACGTGGCCATTTGAATAGGGCCACAAATACGCCATCGAGGTCATTAAGCAATTTAATATTTTAACAAACTGATAATAATCGAATTGATCGCTCTCTGACTTAATATTACAATTTTTATGTGCAAGGGGAAGGTTGGAATTGGGATTGGGTTACGCGTTCAGTGGCACGAAGTTAAAGTGAATTTTTTATGACGTTTGCACGAAATATTAAGGTGTAATGGGTATTAAGCCGGACACTTGGGCAGGGGAAAGCTGACAACGGTCAACGGTCAGCGGTCAGCGGGGGGAGGTAGTCGCATCAGCCAGACATACATAGAAACCTACAAGTGCGGCTTAGTGACACGTTCTTCTGCTTCGGGCACAGGGTACAGGAGACAGGGGACACCTAAGTCTTGCCGGTTTTACGAGAGTCTGAGACACGGACTCGGCGTAATCTTCTGCGCACCAAATAGCAAAGAGGAAATGGGAGGGTGAGAGTTAGAGGAGAGGAGAAGATGGAGGTGTTAGTAGCTTGGCCTGTGGTGTAGGTTTCTTGGTGTGCTTAGTGCTCGGTCACAGTGGTAGCAGACCTATTGAAAATGTAATCAATAGTGATTTAGATAATCGAACAATTTCTTTATATGAATATCATTCTGATCTCCAAGGGATGTTTTCTTGGCTGCGATCCGCATTTAGATAGGACAGATCTTGAAGCCAATTTATTGTCCTCTGAAAGTGCTTGCTCTAATCTACTTGGCTGTGATCTTAGGCACACCTTAAAAGGTTGCACAGGTAAAATGGTTTCCTCGACAATGTCACACTGTGACCTCAAAATGTTTGTCAGGCCCGCACAAAGGGACAGACTTGAGGCAAATAGTAAAGGCAAACAACATGTGTGCCAGGTGTGTGAGTGTGCGAGTGTGTGTGAAGTATATGCTGGTAATTAAAAACAACAACAACTATCAGAGAACATGCAGTCAACCTGTATTTTTATTTTTATATGGCAAACTCTACGACAACAAGCGCAACCACTCACAGACCCGACCCGTCGCAGCTCTAAGAGTCTCAGAGTCTCCTTGGACTTAATTATACGGATTAAATATTATACGGCTTTAATGCATAGTGTTGCAAGTGTTGTTGCTGTTTCGGGCACGTTATTTCCTGGTGGCTCCGCCCAAGTTGTAAAAACAAGAAGAAATACACACAAATAAAAGCAGCGTCTGTCATCTGCCTTATCGCACAAATTGCACTTTTATAATGATCCGCCCCCGTCCATAAGTGAAAATTACTTGAATACTTCAAGCCCCATAGTTGTCGGACTGTTTGTCACTTTTGGTGTTTGTCGCCGATGCGAAACGACTCTTTTCTGTGTTAATTGCACATTTATGTTGTTTTAGCCATTACAGGTTTTTTTGGTCTAAGGAAATTGTCCATACGCCTATAGACGGTAATAGTCAGTCTCAGGCCCACATGTAAAATTGGCCAGGCCAAAAATGCTCATAGATAATTGTCTCTGCTTTTGGTAAGACTCGAAGTGAAAATTGCCTGGTTGTTTTGTACTCGTACAAGTCTTACCAGGCAAAATATGTTGTGTTTGTTATTGTTGCTGCCTCTTTATAACGCATGTTTTGTTGTTGTTTTTTTTCTCTCTGTTTTTTATGGTGCGACATTCGCACATTTCCATTTGTCGTGTTTGCTGCGAGATAAGCGCCAAATTCATATAATTAGAGACCTCATATGCTGCCGCAAATTACATTAGCAATACCTGGGAAAACTGCCGACGAACTGTTAGAGACACATGATACTCTTAACTCAATATAAACACCAAAGTGTAAGAATATATAAAAATAAATAGTTTTATATCTTTGATATATCATAAGGAAACCATTTTAAAACAATTTATAAAATAGGAACAATAATAAATATATATTTTTTAATGCTAAATAGATATAAAATAATTACATTATATTAAATAAAACTGTGAAAATGCAATGTGGAACTCAATGCGAGGTGAGCTATAAAAGCTGAGTTATCATATAAGCAAAATATTTATTAATATATTTTTAAGTTTCAGCTTGAAAAAGCCAAAAAATTCAGACAACTCATCGAAGGAGCTATGAATGGTCTCGCTATCATATATTATATATATTTCTGGTTAATATCATTATAATGAATGTTTTTGTTGGACCACGCCCATTTCCGCCTGGAACATACCAGCCTGGTTTGTTAATGTGCCCAATTCCCAAGTAATTTTAATGACTTGCAGTCCATAAAAAAATAAAGCTGATTATTATGAGTGTATACACAATTAATGCGAATGCACACACTCGGCTCTGATTATTTATGGCTATAATTAAACAAACGGTTTCAAACGCGAGCGCAACGTTCAGTCAGCCTGCTAAATAACCAGCTTCTAACCAACTATCCAGCTACATTCAGAACAGATACGGATACAGTTACCGATACATAGATACATACATTTCTTCAAAGAAATATCACGCATACGCCCCTTTGTCCATGGTACATGTAAACGTAAACAAATAAAGGGTGTCGCTCACTTTGAATGAACGTTGAGCCATTGAGTTTTGGCATTTAATTGAGGTTCATTAATCAGAAAGACAACAACAACAGCAATAAGAGTGATTAGACTGCATGTGCTTGCCATTTCTAATGGGCGCCCCAAAAGTCATGACATTTCATTTGAAAGGCAATCAAAGTTTTCCATGCCATTTTATTTTTGTTTCCCTCTTTACAATTCTTTTTCTCTTTCCTTCCACGTTTTCGGCCTTATCGCATCGCAACAATCATTTGCTTTATTGATGTCATTATTATGGCAACTTTTTTTTTTCTTGTTGCTTTGTAAATATCAAGTCATTTGCTCTGCCTCATTTCATTGTTGTTTTTATCTGTTGACCCTCGATTCGTGTTATCGACTCAAACATTATTTTTAATATTTATTTCATTTTCACTTAGTTTCGGTGTGTGAAGGTTGACTTTAACTGAGGAAACACATTTGATATATTTGTTAATTGTTCAATTTTCGCTAGGCCATGTGTTTTAAGGCTTTTCCGCATTCAAAGTGCGAGACAAGACTATGCAAAACTTGCTCGAAATTAATATCAATTTTATGGATTTTTTATTGTAAATGTGCTGTTTTTAATAGCTTGACATATGTCTGTGTGGGTCTTCATTATATTGTTACAAAGGCATATGTTATGCTAATGCTGAAATTGGGTTTTTTGAATGAGTTTCAAAATGCCTTTTGTTTGCTTTTCTATGGCTGTTATAGTTTTTTCGATTTATAAAGCTGCTTGTAATACGATCTTAACGATGGATATTGTGTTTCACACGGCACAAGGGTTGTCTACTTCTGAAAGTCGAGATGAGATCACTATACAGGAATACAAGTATATATATTTATTATCAGTAAGTGCTTCGTCTCTGAGTTTATGTTTGCTCTAATCGATCTTCAATAATTTAAGCAATGTCATCGCATGTTTGTATATGTATGAAACACACTCCAAGTGACTTGTCAACTTTTCATTAATTTTAAGCATCCTCCCTGTCCATTCTACTCGTCCCCCTTCTTCTGCAATCTGTGGGGCACATTAAGTTCAGCTGCTGTCAGACGTTGCCACATCGCGTTGCCCATTAATGTTGCATGGCGCAGCACAAAAGCGTCCATTCAATGCACTCACTTGATTATCAGAGCCACAAACGGCATCATCGTCGCCTTCTCTAACCGCAACGCATTGTGCCCCACTAACTTCCCCCTAATTCCCCGTTTTCCCTACTCCCTCCCCCACTTAACAAGCTATGTTGTATTAGTTGAGGGGATGCTCGCGTTTCTTGCTCCCTTGAAAACATGTTTTTGCACTTATGTAGTGTATGTAACACAGTATCTCTCTTCATCCCAGATCTCCGTCAAACCAAGAACCTGAACAATTGTCAAATGAAATTAGCTGGATTGCTTGCTGTTGGCCATTTCCATGGTTTACGATACAAGGCCAGCGGCTCATTGGCTTATGATGTTCTTATTGTCTTCTTTCCCATTTCCTACATGTGTCTGTGGCTTATGGCCTCGAGGCTTCCGTCGTCAGTCGTCTCTGCCATTTTTTATGTCTTCTATGTGACAAATGTCAAATGACCGAACGCTTGGACTTAACTGGCAAAACTATTTCTATTCTCAGGGCTGGGATATTATCAATTTATCTCAGCATGCAGCACGTGTCACTGTGTCGCTGTGGCGTTGGGCGTTCCCTGATAAAATTAATTGCAAGCTCGTCTAAGTAAATGCGAATACACATTCTTGAGGCCTTATCAGAGCTGCCTATAATGTGCTTGGCCACACATTCAACAGCTGCCCCGGTAATTGCCCAAAAAAAAAATAGAAGTAAATAAATGTTTTCCCCCTGTCGCTAACGATTTCCCCCCTTCCACATTCGCTAACTTCAGATACTCATTGCTAGTCGCATCCGCAAGATGCAACTACACAGATAACATGGCCAGCAAACAAACAACACCAAACATGCAAGTTCCGACCGTCGACCCATAGATAGAGGTAACACACACTCACACACACACACACACACACACACACACAATGGCCATAGAGAAGAGCTGGCAATCATTTATTTGAAGCGTCAAACTCGTTTGTCTTATCTGATTATTTATATGTGGACTTTTCATACACTATCCGCACGTCTATCACTTGCATAACATTAAAACCAGAAAAGATTTCCACAATTTGCATATTAATAAATTAATTATTACGAATTAGTACATGCAGTTGATAACACTCTGAATATTTATATTAAAGAATTTTTATGGATTTGATTAACATTTAAATTTACTGTAGATTGAACTTCAAGAGTCGAACAGCAATGAAATGTTTATTTAATTTGTGTGCATATAACAACTATACAATGCGAATCTGTTTAGTTTTTCTAGTGCAGTTGAATAAATAAATATCTAAGTATTGAAAATTAAATTCAACGAACAGGGTAAGGCATGATATGTGAACTTAAAAGTATATAAATATTGAAAAGATTTAGTTTAGATGTAAAAAAAAAAGAAAACTAGAATTAGTTAAGTCTGTTTCATACAAGTATTAAACAGTTTTATAATAATAAATATGTAATAATCATTAAAATTAAAGCAAAGATTTTAATTTGTACAAATGTATTATATCTCTAATTAATCCAATTAATATGGGACATATACATATTGAGTATAAAAGAAATCTGTGGTAGTATAAAGATAAAAGCATAAGAAAATCGTTAAATATGATGTAATAATAATTTAATAATTTTGTAAGAATAGCTAAAGTTAATTTATTTATTTTTTATTTAACGGTTAAGGTCTGTTTAAAAAAAGAGTATTTAAAGTGCGAATTGTTCAACTGAGTTTTTTTCACTGAACGACGACGCCGATGACACGACAAGCTGTGCTGACGATGTTGTTGTACGTGTTGTTTAGTTGTTTTGTTGTTGTTGTTGTAGCGCGCCAACGCTGTTAGTCATGCGCCGGGGCCAGCGCTTAACTTGGCTTTTAGCTTGGCCAAACATACGCAGACGAGCAGGCCAGGCAAGCAGGCAGACAGACAGACAGACGGTAAGACAGACGAATCATTCATTGCACGCTGTTTTGTTGCTGTTGCTGTTCCCGTCTCTTTCGCCGCAGCCCACAGCTCACAGCTCACTCATTCATACAGGTAGCCAGCGCCATCGTCGTCGCCGTCGTCGTCGTCATTATCATTTTGTCGTCATCAGCGACGTCGGCGCAAATGAAACATAAAATGAAACGCCCCTTAATAGTCGCCGCCGTCGTTGTCGTCCAGCCTTATGCGTATATTTGAGATACAAACACATTCACACACACACACAGGCACACACATACACTTGGCCCCGACTTGGCATAGTAACCGTATCGGGTCGGATATCTTTGTATCTGTATCTGTCAGTGGCCGTTGTTTGCATTTTTAGCACACATTTTCTGCTGCTGATGTTATTGTTGTTGTTGTCGCTCTTTTTTCTGTTTTTGTCGCTTGCGGTTGTACTCGTATTTTGTTCACATTTCTCAGTGCTTTCTGTATCCAAAAAAAATAAATAAATGGAGAAAAATACAGACAACAAAACCGCAACTGACTAACGTAATCTTCTAGATACGCATGCCATATGTGCGGTTGCTTGCGTACTCAACAGCGGCGTATCTGCATCTGCGTATCTGTATCTGCGTATCTGTATCTCTGCATGCGTTCGTTGTATATCTCTGACTTGTGTGCCAGTTACTCACCCGTTTTTGGCTTGAATTTCATATTTGGGGGCTTGCACAACATTTGAATGCAAATGCAGATGCAAATGTAAGTTGAAGTCGCAGCTTCAAAAAGTAAATGTATCTGAAGAGTCGTTGCCTTCAGCTTTATCTTTATTTTGTGTCATTGTATTTTTTCCCCCAAAGTGCTTTAATTAATATTAATTTCGTATTATTTACGCCTGCCATTATAATTTAATTAGGCGCTTTAATTAAAAGCTAATTAGATTTTAATTGTATTTTGTTGTTGTCGTCGTCGTCGTTGTTTGTTGCGTGCGTCGCACACATTTCACCGCATTTCTACTTCAACTTTTCATTTAATATGAAAATATGTATACAACATGCTGTGGCACATTCGATACCCCCATTTCCCTTATCCTGCCACCAACATGAACAGCATTTTGTGGCGTTTATTTATGAGTCCCTTTTCATGGATTATTCTGCCCGTTTTAGAGGGTGGCTTTATAGCCGGGCTGGCCTGCCGTCTGGCATTGGGCATTGATAATAAATTGTATTATTGGATTTGCTTGTTGCCTTTTGTGCCGTCGACATTTGGTCGGATCGAATGTTGCGTTGTTTGTTTGGCCCTTTGGGGGCGTTATGCAACGGCGGATGGGGACTTAACTTATACCCCTCTGTCTCCCTTCAATCTCATGCTAAAATGTTGCCAATCAGACGACCATAAGTGCTGTTTGCTGTCCACACACTAATTGATTAATACTGCAGACATATGTAAATTTGTGTATATTAAGCACATCTCTCTGACGTCATTCGGTGAAATAAATGTATGCATTTGTGATGAGGGCACTTTTAAAAGCCAATAGCTTAGTCAATATGTCATTTGCAATTAATAATAATTAATAATAATCATAATTCATCTCTATTGATTTCTTCAATCAATTAAAAGACTTTTCAAATCTCTGATAAAGGGATTGCAAATAATAATAGCATGTCATTTGCATTTAATAAAAATAATTCATCTCCATTGATTTGTTCAATCAATCGCAGCTAGAATATATTAAAAGACTTTTCAAATCAACTGTCAAATCTGTCAGCATTTCGAAGCCCTTATCAAGTCGGCCCATTTTCAGTGGCCAGTCAATTGCATGAGATGCTGTCTTAAACCATACAAGCCAACCAATAAAAGTGGCCTATTGTTTGCTTCTTTTACCGTTATTGTTTCTCCCTCCTCACCAATTTTCTTCGAGTTGCCAACGGGCATTGGAAACTGCGTTAGAATTGCCGTTTTGGAAAAAGAGAATTGCCACTGATTTCGGTTTTCGACTTGATTATGCTCTACATTTCCAGGCCAATAACTGTACAACTGAAGAGAGCACTAACAACAACAATAATAACAACAATTGCTTTGGTTACAATGACAGCGCAGTTATCGTGAGTCTCTTCACGTATGAAGTGTTGCAGGTTGTGGTTGTGTCTCTTTATTTATTTAAAACTGAATCGTAGCCCGACCTTTAAGCTCTGAAATGAATTAAGCGAAACATGACGCCCACTGCCACCGATGGCACCACTAACACCACCAGCACTACCACCTGCAACACTGTAGCCTTCGCTTGTGGCACAGCAGCAACGGCAACTGCAACTGCAACTGCATCTGTCTGCTGCGACCTCAAACAATGTAATTCCATCATTTATACCAATTTCGCCATTTATCCGCAAACAATTCGCAAAAAAGCAACAACTACGACAATGGCCCAACCCAAAACCCAACACAGTTCAACGGAAAATCGTCCCTGACTCTGCGGCTTCAACTTTGTGGCTCTGGTCGCTGCAGCATTGTGTGCAGCTCGTTTCCGCCGCTTTCCCGCCTCGCAGTCTATACCCTGCAGCGGGTATTATCATCCGACAGTGTTGTATGTAACGCACAGCAGGCAACATCTTTCCTTTGATAATGCAGGCTCATAAATCCTCTATGCCTGAAATTTGTAACCTGACAGGTGGCAACGATTTCAAGCCAAACTATTTACAGCATATATATTTTTATATTTCTTTATTTATTTTGAAAAGCAAGCATTGCTGCCTCTAATTCACAAATACAATATATACAGTAGTTATTAATATTATTAATTCCAATAGATATTACAGTACTATAAGAATTAAAAAAGAAAATAAATTTAAACGATTTTGCAAGTTAAGTCTAACAACGTGCCATTTACTTGTATGGCAAATACTCTGGGAATATCTAAGAGATTAAATTAAATAATTACTTTATTAAACATGTATGCAAAAGCTTGTAAATTTTAATTAAAACAATAATTATCAGAAATATTTACCATATTTAATTAACTTATTTCTTGAATTATTTATTTATATATTTATCGTCGACTAAAACAGTCGACAAAGTGAAAAAATTAAATTATTAGAATTTTGATGGAGCTATAAAATAAGAATGTAAAATTACCAATTAAAAACAATTTTAATTCGTATCTGAAAACATATTAAAATTTAATTAAATTAAAACTACTCCTTTTAAAAAGATAAAGGTAATGTAATATTTAACATAAGCACTCATATAATATAGGAAAACAAAATGTTACTTTATTGAAAAAAAAAATGCTGTGCTTAGTTAAAGTAGTTAAGATTTGTATCACATCTTAAATTTGATAGCGATCAGAAAAGTATATCAGGGAGAAGTACAAAAATCGTTTCTCAGTGGAATTTATTGTTTTTGTTTTAGTTTAATTTTGAAATGGTGAAAATAGAATAATTTAATTCGAATCTTATACTAAACCATTTTTAGCTTTAACATCAAGAAAAATGAAAGAACTTTCCAAAATAAATTAGATTTCTAGGGTATCAGGAGCTCGGAACTAACCCTGGCAATCCTGACTGTCCGGGCACTGTTGTTGGTTGCATTGTATGAAAACGTGCGTTACGTTCTGCTTACAAAACGGATTAAAAGGTTACACAAGAGCGTGCAGCATCGGCAGTCGTCATTATTGTGTTGCGGGGTAGCGTTGAAACGTTGAAACGGACACGGATGCGAATACCGTGCCACATACTCGTACACACTATACATGAGTGTACATTTCAATGCGATAGACACACACTGTGAAACCAGAGGCGCAGTCACAGACACAGTCACTTTATTTGCAAACAGTCTCCGCTTTCATCTCCCTGCATCTCCCTACCCATTGCCATACCCATCTCTGTTTCCATTTTCATTTCCATCTGTAGTCGAGTCTTAGTTACTTCCCATCTGCAGCGCTTGGCACGCACATGTTGGTCACGTTATGCGCTTGGTTGTGCCGGAGTAATGCTGATGGAGATCGGGGGATCAGGGATTGGGAATTGGAGACTGAGTCTGTGAATTGCCATGACTAACAACTCGTCTTGTGGTTTCATACTTTACCCGCACGACATTGCTCCACTTGCGGGCAAACGTTAATGTTTTTTTTAAGTATTCTTTTTCACTTTTTTTTATTTTTATTTTTCTTTTTGTGGTATTATGACATTTACTGTCATTTCTCTTGCAAATGCGGTAAATGGCAAAATAATCAACATTAAAATGAAATTATGAAAAGCCAAAAGGTATTAAATCACGCAATGACCAAGTAAAATCCATTAAGACGGCTTGCACTTCGTCATCATCATCATCAGCATCTGCCACAACTTTGTTTCCATTTCTTTCTCCATCTCCATCTTCGTCTCCGTCTACATAATTAATTAATTATGCGGCCTGTCGTCGCCTGGTTGCTTTTTTATTATAGCATACCACAGGGCGTCGGGCAGAGGCGAAGGTCAATTAAAAAATGTTGTGCTGCAATTAGAGGAGGTTGACAACAAAGGTTCTCGGGGGAATAAGTTGAGGATAGATGAATCGTTGAATCGATGGAGTTCAAGCTCCATCTAGATTCTTTATTTATTTTCATTTGGGTCAATTAATAGTATTGACATTGCACTTAGACATGGACTTTTATTATTATTCCTTACGTTTCCACATTTAATTGATAATACTTGTTCAATTTGCCGATAACGAATATGGGCTAGCCCCATCAATCTATCTACTATCTGTCTAGTCGATATTTTCAGCTTGGATAGATGCAGCAAACACAGAAATTGTTTTCCGTTCTTATCGCTAACGTCATATATTTTCAGGTAAAGAGGATTATGGACTCGGGACATGCAATCGACGCGATGGACTCTGTTATTAACCCTTGGCAAGGGGCAACTTCATTTAAGGCATCTTACTTTCTGTTTTTGTTGTCTTTCATTTGGCTGGTTTCTTCTGATTTTGTAGCAAGCTTTGTGCCATTTTTCATGAGGTCGACACTAAGCTCTGCGCATACCTTGAAGCTATCAATTGTGGTTGCGTGGTTGAGTGTTGTCCGGCGTATCAATTTGTACGAGTATGTGTGCTTACCTTTCTCATACTACTCATATTCAGCAGCTTAAAACAATTTTCAAGTTTCGCCGGACAGCTGAAGAGTTGACTCAACTTCGTGGCGGATTAGAAGACATCAATTTCGCCTTGACAAAAAAACCACACCCACACATACACACGCTATTCGTTGGAACAAGTAATTTATGCGCTACTTATTTTTGATGAAATAATTCCTATAGATACTATAACAACACTTAATTTCTCACATTAAATATGCCATTATATCGCTCACAGAATCATTGACATACCAGAGGGGAACACTCGATGAAGGGAAACAATTTCACTCAATGGCCTGTCATTCATCAACGCTATGAAAATGAGGCAAACGGCCAAATACACAACAAATTTAATGGTTCATGCAAAAATGCTTTAAGCCCAGTGGCCAGACATATTTGCTGGCAACAATGTTTTCTTATAGTCATGTACATATATATATCTGTGAATATACACAGCCATGTGCATTTGGATGTATACTCATGAGTGTTTTGCGGCATTATTTTGTTTTCACCTGAAAAATTGATTAAAGTTGAACATAATTTGTTTGCCTTTTACATAAAGTTTTTTTTTCATATTTGAACATTTAACAAACATGTAAAACTTATTTTTATCTAAGATTCTATACTATTTTATTTTTATTTAAAAATAACGTATTGTAAGATATTCATTTTAAATGTTATTAATTTATTCTATCTTTCCAAAAAATGTATATAAAACTAAGAAGAATAAAAGAGTTTTTACGATTTTTTTCTATTTATTTTAAAAAGTAAGTAACTTAAAACTCATCAATCAATTAATGAGACTCGAGAAAAATGTAATCAAATTAAATTACGAAAATAAGGCGAGGTAAGTTCCAAGATCTTTAAAATAAATTATTTAAATTAAATAATTGTACAAATAAATTCGTTATTTTTTAATAGTGCTCATTTAATCAATCAATCAAACTTTCAATTATTTAACTTGGCCATGCCGTAAAAGTTGTATTATATTTCTACCATTATTTATACTGAAAAAAAACTATAAATAATATTGACATTTATTATTAATTAAAGGCATTGTTTAACCAAACGCTGTCCAAAATTAGCTAGTTCTAAATTGAGAGTTTTCGCACAGCTATCTTTCAATACCAAACAAAGCTCTATTAATAGATTTCATAGATATTCATATTTATACAATAAGATTGTATAAATAAAAATGTTAATTTACGATCTTGGGCCTGTCGATTTTATAGACCTTTTTATGCTTATCGAAAACAATGAATATGCGCAAAATTAAGGATATTTTACCTGAAAAATATAAATAGAAGGTGCTTACAGCTTAAAGAAGAAAAGAATGGTAATTAGGTCACAACGATTTTCATATGTAGTTTCATTTTATGAATAATATTAAGTTGTATCTATAAAACTAATCAGCATTGTTCTTGTTGCAGCAATTGTGCCGCCAGCATATTACAGGGACCTGAGCTTGGTTCACCGGATCTACAGTCATTATAATAAATGCGAATTTAACGAAATTATGCGTGTAACTAAATTGTTGTACGCTGCACATACTGCGCACAGATACAAAGATACATAATGTATCTATAAATAGTTATATTCATATATCAGCTGCCTGTTAAATATCTTCATTGTGCTTTGAGCGCGTAACAAATGCGCCGGGTCTGGAATTCTGAATCAAAGGGAAGGGAGAAGGGAAGAGGCAGAGGAAGGCAGTGCAAAGCGGAGCGAAGCTTATGAAGAGCAGATGACGCACAGACACACAGACTGTGACCGAGTGGAAATACTCGTAAAGTAATTTAAATATGGGATGGTAGCATACTCGGATAAAAAATGGATAAAATGAAAAAGTTGCTTTGAATTACAGCGACAGCGACATTTGCACAATGGCCACGATTGTCGAGAATTTGAAACTGGAGAATGTCAGAGGAAATAGGTAGCAGAGGCGAGATTCACAGCTGATTGGCAGTTATTCAAAATATGCTAATGGATATGACTATGGCGATGGCTGACAGGCATCGTGCTCACAGCTTGTCTCAAGTGAGCTGGAAAATCAGGTAGTTTTCACACGAAAAATGGTAAAACTGAAATGAAATTGCACTAGCAATGTGTCGCGCGTATCTCGCAGATACAAAGATACTTACAACAAAGCGGTATATTGCCATTGTTTCAACGCCCTGGGCACGTTTTGCTGGAATCTGAACATTATCAATCACCCATGTGTGGCACAGGTAAAACTACAGCCCAACCCATGCTCCTAATGTCCCGGCATGATGCATGGCTGCTTTTTTCGTATTAAATCTCTTTCAAATACAATCTTTGTCTTTTGAATTTCTGTTCTTTCTTCACTTTTGTTATATATATTATGTACCCACTTTTTTGTTGGTTCGCTTCCTTTTGCTTTTGCTTTGACTTTGCCAGTGGCCTTTTGATGGCTTTTAGAAATTACTCATGAAAAACTTGTTGGCCAAAATGTCTGGCTGAAAATGTTTGAAATGTTTTTGGTGTGCAAAAGCAGCGCAATAATAAAAAAAACCAACAAAAAACTTGCGCTTATCTGGCAGATGCTTATTTGAACGAGTGAGCGAGGGAATGCAGACGTGTGATAAATACATCCGCATTACGGGCAAGTATCTGCAAGATACGACGTCGACGACGACCACAAGCAGCACAGTCATGTAAGCATTCTTATATAAAGAATTAAGCAACTCGGACTCGGACAACCGATACCGAGCCAAAGAACAGAACGTCTATTGCAAAAGGCCAAAAAAGAAGAACAGGAAAGAAAAGTGACCGAAGAGATAAGCAGACATTTTACTCGTAGAGAATGCATTGCACAACTGCAGAAACGTTGCCCAATAAGTGCAGGGGCGGGAGGAGGGTAAAAAATTATAGTGAATTTTGCAGACGCATCGATTGATGAGGGAGGAACTGTGAAAGCGCCGCAGGAAGCCAAAAACCCGCACCAAGAACTTTGCAGCGAAATGCACAAGAAAATAAGTAGAAGAAGGAGAAGGAAAGAGCAAAGTAATTTACTTGCCGTAACTAATTGAGCCGCACAGCAAAACCGGACAGACATAAATCGAACAATGCGGCAGCCAAAACAGCTGCAGATACAGTTGCTCAGATACTTAGATACTTGTACTTGTTACTTTCAGATGCAGACAGAGCAAGCGCCCATAACTGGCTGGCCGTGTATTGAAGCATAGTAAGTATCTAACAGATACTCGTACTCTTGCTCGTAATTGCACGGACAAAAGATGAATGACTTTCACAGGGCCAAGCTGCCAAACGGGCTCCAAAAACGAGCTAAGAGAAAAGTCAAAGGCTAATGGTAAATTAAGCGCAGTGCAATTAAAAGCGCCAACTTTGGCTGCTACTGTATTTGTATCTGAATGTGTATCTGTATTTGAATCTGTAGCTGTAGCTGTAGCTGCTGCTGTTGGGTGTGTCAGACAGTTTAATGAATTGTGGCAAAGGAAGAGCAAAAACGTACAATTTATTTTCGCACGCATTTGTCTGAAATACCAAAGAGAAAACATAGACGGGGCCTGTCGACCCACGCTCCTCCTGTCGCGACGACTTGGGCTTATCAGCTCCGGCTGCAAGATGAAATGAAATTGTGCTAAACAACAAACAAGATTTTGCGCCACTCGCTGCAGCTCCTCCGACTGCGAGTTGTCTGTGTGGGCAGCCGGAATGACAACGGCTGCCTCTCATTCGGAATTGGGAATTCAGGGGTTCCGTGGTTCAGTGGTTAAGGGGGGAGAGGGGGTGCCGATCCAGTCATACACAAGAAGACACTCGGAGCAAAGACGCCCACTCGGCTATTTCATTGTCCGGCTATGGCCCGCGGTGCCTGATCAGTCCGTCAGTCCATCTGTCCGTCAGTCCAACAGTTATTCGGACAGCCAACAACATTTGCCGCCGCCACAAATCATTTCCAAGTGTCAAAAAAAAAGAAGCAAAATAGAAAAAACACAAGAAAATCAACAGCACGGCATTAGAGCACACGCAACGCTCTGTCCACCTCAGATAAAAAACATTTGTGTTTTCATATTATATATACATACATATATCCCATCCATTCGTACTTATATTCATTAGACAAAGACCTGACTAAATATGCAAATACCAAATTGTTGATCGCTTTTCAGCTTCCGCTGCAGTTTTGGCATAGACCAAAAATTCGATCGAAAATGAGGAAAAAGCAATTCTTTTCTATACATATTGAAATTCCTTTCATTTCGAGTAAATAATTATACTATAATAGACAAATATTTTCAAATAAATAAATTGAGCCATGGAGACGTTTTAAATAGTCGAACAAAATAAATATTTAAACCTACAAATAATACTTTTCAGAAGAAAAAAAAAAGTCGTTTAATAAAAAGATAGTCAAGTTTTATAACAAAGAACAAAAATCAAAACAAAAAATATGAATATCTTCAGCTTTATTCATATCTTTTAGTCTATCAGTGAGAATCGATATCAGCTTTAATTCACTTTATTTGTAATAGAGTGTTAAAAATTGGTTGATTAATTATGTTCATCTATAGATAAGTATCTATATAAACCTAGGCTATTTATTATCTACAGTGCCATTAAAATATCATATCTTTCAAGTGTAATTCTTTTGCTTTATTCCAATCGCTGAATGTATATTATAATGTTACTTATCAATACTCAGCTGAATAATTATTTAATATTATGTTCAATATCATTTAACTTAGAATAAAAAAAAAACAGTTTAAATCTTATTTGATGTTAAAATACACTTGTATTAACAATCATGTCCATTTGTCAAGTCACTTAATATAAAAGACTAAAAGTAAGTAATACATTATTCAATCAAGAATTTATTCTAATATTCAGCATTCCCATAGGTAATTACTACCTTCAATAAAGATATCACTTGAACACACCTTGTAACAACAATTAATTAATTACTATTTATGTTGCAACAATGTCAGATAGACAATTTACAGGTAGATGCAATTAAGTTTTCTTCTCATTGGGCAACTTGTAATGCACTCGTTACATACCTGTACAGGTGTAAAGGTGAACCCAAATAATTTGATCGATACGTGCTCGAAGTCAAAAACACATAATAATATTAATAAAACGCAATTGAGTTTTTTAATTACAGCCAGACGAATTTACAAAATACTTTCAAAATAAATACATATTTGCATATGCATGTGGCAGACTGTAAGTGGCATGTGGCATGTGGCGAAAAATTGTATAATAATTTCACATCAAAATGCGCTTAAGCCAGCTTTTAATGAAATGTAAACCACATACACACACACACAGACACACATACACACACATACAGATGTAAAGAGCAATCGATTTGAATTTCAGAGTTTCACCTTCATGGCGCATGAGACCTTCCAAAAGCGACAACGAACGTAAATGATTTATAATTAAATATTTTATAATTATCAACAGCAAAAACAACAATATTAAAATGGTAAATTAAATATTTAAGAGCGCAAACGAAGCGATATAAAAAATAAATAAAATATATGCTGAGCACAAGAAAAATACATTTGTATTAAATGATTCAACAATTTTGTATACGCGTTACTTTGTTATTATTGTTTGATTTTTTGTGTTATGTTTGCCTTAATTACAAAACACTTAAGCTTATAATTAGGAAGATCTTTGCTAATAAAAAATATCGACAGACTGCCATTAAAAGTTGTTAATTAAATTGGGCAACAAATGGAAGCAATTAATACGAGTGCAATGCGCAAATAATTTGTATTATTTATTGTTTAAATTAGAGGCCATATATTGAGTAAAAAAATGATGTTGAGAATGCCACACAATGACGAGAAGAACACGCTGAAATTATTTCAGGTATCATTTCATTTGGTTTTCAATGAACTTATAGATCGACTCGGCAATGTTAAATCAATTCGGTAGCGGAACCAACACGGTTCGCACAACAATCTTAATGATATTGAACAAAAACGGCCCAAACAGAGGCCTATACTAATACCAATGCCAATACTGAGACCCAGACTCTGAGCCTGTCCCTGATCCAGGTCGTGCTTGGCTTAAATAAAGAAAACATAGGGCTCTGTGGCCTCTACCTGACTAAAGATTTCTGTTTACTCGTTTTAGTATTTGATTTTCAAATTTGTATTCAGCCGTTAATTGGCTTTGCTCATTAGCGCGTCTTCTCTCTCTCTCTCTCTATTTAATGCTATTAACTTTATTTGCTGTTTATTTTATTAGTAATATGGCGTTGTATTTCCTGCGGCTGCAAAAAAGGCCCTCCGTCTGCCGTTCTTCGTCTACCACAGCCCGGTCTACTAATGCGATTATTATGCCTCAAGTCACCTGAAGCTGCCTATGAGGCATGCCAATCGCATGATTGATAAACAGCTGCTCTCTACACTCATTTCCAAGCATAACACACACTCCACACCACATTTGGGACATTCGATCTGATCATTTGTATCTACGAGTATGTCTGTAGCTGACTCTGCTCATTTCCATAGACATAGCAATGAATTCCAAGTAAGTTGCATTAATCACTGGCCAAAAGGGGGAGCGTACCAGTTGGAGTCATTACCAAAGTCAACTTGGTAGCCAAACCCGTCGCACACAATTTCTACTTCAATGGCTTTGTCAAGTCTCGGACATTTATTCAATTGAAAAAAAAAACTTCAAATTAACATATGCCTTTCAATTGAAGTCATAAATTCTTAAGTCGTTTAACAGTCGAATTCTTTAGACTTGAAATCGCAGTACTCAATCAGAATGTCAAAAATCAATTGCCATTGTTATAGTAGACAATTTTCGAAAATAGAATGGCTTCATTCAACCGCTTTCAATTTCAGTCTTCGATCAACTGTTTGATTTCCTTTCTTTTATAATCTTCTGACTATAATTTCACAGAAAATCTCAGAGACATATCTAAATTATTTCACTTCAATTTGACCCATTTTTTTCGCTCTTTCAGGTATATATTTGCTTTTGCTCAAAGTGAATGTCTGTCTGAATGTATAAGTACTTGAGAAATTTGTTAATTCATTTTATTACTATATTGTTTCATATTCCCTTCAAATTTTAAAACTGCTTATTGATTTAAGATTAAATCATTTTTAAGTTTAGCATTTATTACTTGCTCATATACTGACTTAAATTCAAAATTTAATCATTAAGAAATTTCAATCACTCCAGCCAAAGAGAACACTGAAGTTCAAATATCAGCATTTCTATATTTGAACTGCATCTTTGAATTTTTTCTGTCAGTTATGAAATATCAGCATTTTATTTGTAATTATTTTCTTAATTTTATACTTCATTAGATTTTATACAACTGTATTTTGCAATCCACTGCTATTCAATAGTTTTCATTTTCAGTCCGAATTCAATTTCCTTTACTTAGTTACCAAATACTCTTAATCCTAATTCGATTTTCCAGTTCAATTCTCTTTCTCTTCATTTTGCAGCTACATTTCCTACCTGCCATTCATAATTCAATCGATGTTTGATTCAATCGCATCGGTCATCGTATTCCAATTTGGGACTTTAGCTCAATTTCTTGACTCTGCCTTTCAGCTTTTCAATATCCAATAACCAATTCAACACAGCTCTCAACTTTCCAATGCGCCTAGTGGAATCTCAGCTGCCTGAAGATTTGTCAAGTCAGTTAAAGGGAAACCGGTGGCCAACCGTAAGCATGAGCATTACTAAGCTGCCTCTTCCTGCCCAGAAACGGTTTCAACTTGCATAGTCCGTAGTTCGTGGTCCCCCCAGCAATCCCAACATATGGGGTGAACTGCAGCAACTTGCAACAACAACGGTTGTTGTTGTGAATGTTGCTGCCTCATGTGTGTGTGTTTCTGTGCCCCGGTCGCATGCATGTCGAAAGTAATAATTTTATATATGGCACGACAAACATATCGTACTTCTACTTATCGGCGACGTGCGTGCGTCGAGTCGTTGCACAGTGAGGTCATTACACCAAAACCACCTTTCAAAAATACCTTACAAAGGGTTTTTTTTTAGACAAAACAAGTTATTAGAATGACAAATCTGAAATATAATTCATTTGGGGAATTCAATTTGGCTTGCAAAGCACATTAAGAAATGCTTTTCATTATTTATATTTATTTCGTACATTTCTTACTTTTATTAAACACATTTGTCGAATTTCAATTTCCTTTATTTTTCTTTTTAATCGGCAACTCTAATTGTTTAATTTTTCCATCTATATAAATATTATAACAATTGCATTCCATACATTGTTTGTCTCTTAAATCTATAGAAACATGCAATTGTTTTCTTCTCTGCATATCTGTCACTTATTTTAAAGCTACAAGTATTTTCTATTTCAGTAATTTTGTGCAATGCACCCCACTGTGCGTCTTCGTCGTTGTCGTCTCTGTGTGTTCCTTTTGAAGTGCACAGCATGTTAAATTCGTAAAATTCATTAAGATTCCGTTGCCGATGCGAGGCAGCGTCGCTGATGTTGAAAAGTGCCAAGAGCAGAGGCCCAGTGCCAACCCACAGAAAGAGAGGGAGACAGAGTGGGCGACAGAGAGACAGAGAGAGAGAGAGAGAACGACAGACGATGTTGAAGGCGACAATGTAGTTTTTGCAGCAATTGTTGTAGTTGTTACTGTTTCTGGTCGTGCTACGTAAAAAGCATTTGAAACAAACTCAATTATGCCCGGTGCAGTGCACACAGACACACACACACACACACACACAGACACAAGTCGCACTTACACCTCCACTTACCAAACGACTGTCGAGTGTGACTGTGACTAAAATGCGGTCACATTGTTTGCCAGTGCACGTCCCAGACTCATCCCACAAGCAACCGACCCCACCTAAGTCCCCTTGATCACCCCAGCAACTCCTTATAGTGATATGGAGTAGGATATTTTGTGCAATTTCGTTTACCCGCATGTGTCACAGTATTTTACGTGTACAGCAGCAACAGCTAGCCCTTGCCACGCCCCCTGCCCACAGAGCCAAGTTAGACGGGGGCGTGTGGGTGTTGCCAATGCCTGACTAGACACAGAATCTCTCTAATGAGGAGAGCATGCTCTGCCCACAGCCAAAGTAACTTGAATGTGCTCGGTAGGCTCGCATTGACAGTCAATTTACCTGCTAACAAGCATTTCCTGCCTCTTTCTGGCATTTCCTGGCCACATTTCCATAGGCAGCAACGGGAGCTGTATCGCAGGAGCAGCTGCCAGGTCGCATCTCATAAATTCCAATTCGGCTGATTTATAAAAATGAACAACGCCCCAAAAAGAAAAATAGCGAGTAACTAATAAATATTCATGGGCAACAAATCGACAACAACTCTCCTCTCGATTCCTTGAATGGGAAAAAAAACTATTGATTAAAACCAAAAAAAACATCCATTGGTATCGCCAGCGAAATGAATGCCGCCAGCTAAAGTAAGAGATTGGGATCGGGTTGGAGGAACGGGGAAACAGGGGAATGGGATTGGAAACAAGGTAAGGGGAATTCAGGCGGAAAGTGGCTCGACGTTTCTTTGGGTTCGCCACGGCAGATTGTACAAAGCAATTTTCAACAACAAAAGCGCCTTAATGATTTTTTTCCTTTTTTTTATTTTTATTTTTATATATATACATATTTTTGTTTTTGTTTTTTGAGGCACGACCCGAGAACATGGCCAAGCGAAGCGACGGCCATAATAATAATAATACAATTACCATTGGGAAAATTGAGCGGCCCGGGGCCGTATACCGTTGCCGAAAGGTGTGACCAGGCACTAATTAGATTGAAATCGAACGCCCGACAGTCATTCTAGAACCTCTCCCTCATCCCCTTCTCCCCGTCTCGTTCACCCTCTGACTACCTACATTTGGTTGGTAATAAATTAAGCGTAATTAAAGTATTTTAAGACTTTGCATTTGGGCTTTAACTTTATGACTGAAAATAAACATTGGCAAATATGCAGGGCCAGGCCAACTGAGCAGCTAGAACTATAAATGGAGCCCGTTATCAGCAGCGATTCCCCACTTGGGAAAATGTGTCATAAACAGCGGAGCTTGTCAAGCGACTAGCTGCTAGACTACCAAATACCCTGCCTGCATTTAGAAGGGCTTTTAAACTAACACTTTGACATCACATTAACGTCATGAAACAAAATGTTAAACAAATTATATATTTAAGAAAATTATAATAATATTAAAGCTCCCACTTTCACATTATATATTATTATAAAATTTGATTAAAATCGTTAACAATCTGAAATTCAAATGATTGCTTAAAAACCAATCCTTTTCAGAATGATGCTCTAAAATGCCCTCTTCTTAAAATATCTCAATCAAACAAAAATTTAAAATATGATTTTATTGTTCCAATTCTAAGTAATCACATTCATATATCTAGAACCTAAGTATCAGTTATCAGTGGAATTTGGAAATCAGTCTTAAATTCTGATTGAAAGATCTAATGTCTGACGTTAGAAAATGATAACAATAAGTTGAGTCCTCGAATTATAGTGTTACGAGCATGTACACATTATGCTGCTTATGTGAACTTGTAAAATTTGAATTTTAAATTGAGCAATTATGGTAATCGTACAGCACTTAGTGAAGAATTTACTGAGCAGATAGCTCCACAAATAGAACACGTTATCAGGCAAGATTCGAGCAACTTGATGCTATTGAAATACAGAATACCCTCCGTGCAACTGATTGCTGACTAAAAATATAACTATGAGTTGGCTTTATGATAACAGTTATTTTATAACATTATGTCATGGGTTGCTCTCCCGTCACATATGTTGTCATAAAACAAGATACCCTTTTCTGTGTGCGGCGTCGCGTACAAAATTTAGTGGCTCAAGTTGGTAAACAAGTTTATGTTTGTGTTTAGCTTCGCTCTCTGATAAGCAGCCCCAATGAAATTTTAATGCAAATAGCTCAACTGGTCAGCGGCTCGGCGGTGCTGTTGCGGGTTGCAGATTGTGTTGCATAAATCATCATGGCCAAGCCTTTTGTTCTAATGAAACCTCAATAGCCATGAGCTGGCCTATGCATAGACCATTTTCGTGACCAAGTCGAGGCACCGTTCGGGCCGCACTTCCCGCAGGCTTCAGTCTGCTTCAGTCTCGGCAGGAAACTTTTATTTATGTTCTGGTAATGCGCAGGGCCATTGTCGGACAGTCCCTGAAATGCCATAGAATGCCATGGAATGGGGGGCGCATTAATTTTCATTAAAAGCGCTTAAACGTCGCGCCAACTTATTTGCTTGTTTTATTTTTAATTAACAGTCTCAGCAGCCGTCGTGGCGGATGATTTATGAAAGGGCCCACAAGATCGAGGGCCCCGGACAGAGGCAGGGGCTTGGCAGAGTCTCCAAAGCTCCTGAGCATGACACAAAAAAAAGACATACAAAACTACGTGAAAATAGAAGAGCGAACCAAGTAAGCACTTTAATTAATAAAACACTCAACCCAAAACAAATTGACTGGCCAAATGTCCGACTGTCCAATAGTCCGATTGTCTGGGCGACTGACAGGCAGCGCCTTCATTTTATACCCACTATAAGCAACTACCTGTCAAAAAAAAAAAAAATTAAAATTGAAATGAAAAAAGTTGAAACTCAAAAGTCAAGACACAGTGCCGCACAATGACTCTCCACAGTCTCGAGTGGGCTTTGGCAATCTTTACGATGCCCACTAAATGATATTGACAAAAGTTTTTTTCGAGTGCCAAAACAACAACTGCAATTATAAAGAGTCTCAAGACTCAAGTGTCTGGTACAATCATCAGTCATGGCATTACAATCAGACCCAACATTAATAGATTTCCTAGCCAGCGATGCGTAATCGCCACGAATTTGGTACTCACTCTATCTATCTCTCTCTCTCTCTCTGTCTACCAACAAATATATATTAGCTCAAATTTATTGCCTCAACTACGCACCTGCTGAAAGTTTTTTCTTTCGGTTACGACTCCGGGTTCGGTTTTCCGCGCTCTGTACTAAACATTATGGTTATGACCATGACGCGTGAGAGTCAGAATTTTTATGATTATATGGAGAGCCATTGGGCTGGATTGCCTGGTCGAGGAGGAGGATGTTATGGCCTTGCTTGGGTAATTGCAGATTAGTTGGAACACATCAAAATGTTCCCAAAGTCATTTAAGTAGCACTCAAAGGCTTGTGCTTTTCACAAACTCGAACTCGATAGAATCTAAGTGAACGTACTCAGCAGATTATTTCTGAAATTCTCAAAATGAACTCCATATGCATCTCAAGAATCTTAATTATCGGTTTCAAGAGGTGGTAAAGAATTCAGATAGGCTATCGCTCAATACTCAGAATATGGCGATTAAACTTAAGCTTAACAATTTTTTAGGTGTTCTAAGCAGGATATTTGCTTGTTCTTGAATAAATACTACAAAATGAAATTATTGAGAATCATGTGTTCATTTAAATGTGGATTTCATAGGTATTTAAGGCGTTTTTTATACCTTGTGCCTGTTGAAAATTTCCCGAAAGGAGAAGTATCTCGACCCATATCTCGAGCCTACTTATATTTCAGTTTCTTTAGGCTTAAAATATAACTTGTATTTATATTTCTGATCTGATAATAAGAACAGATCTTATGTAAGAAACTACTTTACATAGACGGAAAGATGAATTTATATTATTATACATAGCTAATTCATTCAATGTCCTTATTTTTCTTGTCATTCCTCATTACGAATTTACAATTATTTCACATTAAAATCAATTTGATTAGTAAATATTTTTTAATCCCTTCAGTTTATTGAATTTAAAAAGGTTTGTTTTGGGTAATATGTTCATGGTTGTAGTACATAATTAAATATAGATCTAATCTATTTGTTTGCTAATAAAAATGCTCTTCAACATATTTATTTTACTATACCTATCTCACTGAATATGTGTTAGTCTGAACAAATGTAACTTATGGTATCTTAGATCTAGTCGCAGGGTATTGAGTAGTCCAAAACTCCCGTCTTGAAATATATCTTGTGCTCGATTTGACCAGCCCACACCTTTTGCTATCAATCGAATCGTGACGAAACCAGGTCCGACTGTTCAACTGTTTAACTGTCCGGGTGTCGAACTGTCCGATTGTCCGTCCGTCAGCGATTGCAGCGACGGCATTTCCACTTGACCAGCTATCGGCGTCATAAATCCCCAAACAATCCACTCGAAATTGAAATGCCCCAGCGAACTGGCAACAGAGAGCGTAGAACCCCAAGTGAAACTTGAAACAAATGAGTTGCAAGGCTTACGAAAAAAAAAAAAAACATAGACGATAAGAAGACTGGAAATACTCCAACTTGCAATCATCATAAGAAATGGTATAAAATAAAACTAAATACAGGGAAGCAGGGCGAACATGCGGGACAGGGTGGAGAGGGGGAGTTCCATCTAATCACACTTAATCACAATTGCGGCATTTGACCGATATTACCAGGCACTCAGGCCCAGTTGCCATTCACCTGATATCAGTTGTTTTATTATTATTATTTTTTTGTTTTGTTTTTTCTTTTTTGTATTTTAATCAGTAATTAATTAAGATACTTTGCATTAGATAACTTTTCGACAGGCAGCTGGGAGACTTTCAAGTCTTTGCGTTGCATTTGGTTTGATTTATATTTAAATTGTCTACAATTTACGGGCCGACTTAATTGTATTTGCCTGTCAGACGTCAATGCTTTTGGGGGGCAATCCCCCACAGACTAAAGATAATGATAGTGAAATTATTTATAGCAATGCGGGGCCTGCACATTAGTCCCACGAAACAACCAGGCCCAGACCCCAGAGCCAAGACCCAAAAGCCAGAGGCAGAGACGCCTATTTTAAGCCAAGTTAAATAAGTCTAGTTACGCCTATTGCGGAAAGACGTTGCATGTGCGCACTTGGATTTTGACATTTGGGTTCAAATTTATAAACGTAGATCTGCGAAAACAAGCCGTAAATCCCAACAGATTAAATATATATTTATTAATACTATATACTCAACCTGTATGCCTCTCGGATTAGCGCGTATTTTCACAATCTTATCAAGCAGCGAGCTGTAGCATAAGTTTGTTTTTCCCAGCACGTGTTAAATTAAATAATATTAAACTTTGCTTACACTGTGAGTCTGTGAGTTTAGTTCATTTATCAAAAGACAGAAGACTTGCACTCTGAAACAATTTACGATATTTTTAGTTTTTATCATATAAATGTTTTTTCTTCTTTCCGATGGGTTTTTATGTTAAATGATTTTGGCAAAACCAAGGCAACAAAATTTTGAAAATTTCAGAATCATCTTTACCCAAAGTAATTGTTTGAATCTATGTTTAATTTTAAACAATTTAAATATGATATTATTATTTCGTAGCAATCATTTAGTAAGTATAAATTCAGTAAGGAATACAAGTTTTTTTTTTAAATGAAAACAAATATATTTTACTAAACTGTTTGCAATATCATCATCATTAGTCGTACAAAAAATTTTAATAAATTAATTCGTGACATTTAAAAGAATCCATCTAAATATAATGACTACTACTACCACTACTACTTTATATTAATATTTTTTTGTAGTGTATTGATATGGTGTCGACTCTATCTTTAGGCTTAAGCGACGTTCAACGAACAACAAAACAACAGAGGATTTATAGACACTGTAATTCTTGAATGGCTTTAATTAGTGGGAAATATATACATAGATGTATAATCGCTTACAAACGAGATCTTAATCTCCATGCAACAAAGTCCAAGTTGGGACCTCGCATCAGCGTCGACGTCTGCGTCGACGTCTGCGTCGACGTCGACGTCGGCGTCGCTGCAATCGGTTCCATTGATACTAATATCAACAGAGCGCAGATATGACATATCGATCGATATGCATTCGGGCCCAGAGGCAGACCCACTTCAGAATAAAGCGACAACAACAACAACTCGATACCCAAATCAGCAGCCTTTATGCTTAATCACTCGGTTGCCTTTGATGTGGCCGTTTGGGGCCGTTGGAGTCGCCGTCGCAGTTGCCGTGCTGCCTTGGGTTAATTGCGGCCAGCTCATTGGGTGGCAAATCAATTAAAAAATATATTCATATGACTACAAGTATTTCCTATGCCATGTGGAGAACCCATTCCCGGAATACTTCAGTCTTAGCTTGGGACTGGCTTTGAAATGGCAGACAATGCAATTCTTTGGTAGAACGCTTCTAGTCAAAAGAATTTAACACCTAAAGCATTAATTTTCATTAACTTTAAATGCCAAACGCTTGTTGAACCGCAAAGTCGAATAGAAAAAAAAGTTTAAAGTAAACAAAGATTATAAAAACAAAAATATATTAAATACATTTCAAAGCAGATACCATAAAGAGAGTCCTCAGTCTCGTTATCTTAAACTGTGATAAAAATATCATTTAAATAAGAAATTAGTTTTAAACTCAGACTATGCAGATACTATGCCACACAACATTAATTGGTTTTATTAATGATTATGATAATGCTTACGATTACAATTTTGAATATGAATAATTAAAAAAAGTGAAACTTGGTCGCATAATTACAAATACGACTATATTTAAAGCATTGAATCATTGCCCCTTAAAAAGTGGCCAAAATACAATATACATTTTTTGTTGAAATTCAAATCAAATTCAAAGTCCAAAGTGGAACTTGTACTCAACTCAACTGAATGGATCACTTTGTATGCGGCAGGGCGACAACTCGAAAGGAAAGACCGAAAAAGAGAGAAAACACTTAATTAAAACAAACGTTTGGCCATCTAATTAACATAACAAAGCCACTGTCAAGTCAGTTGAGCAGACTGACGAATCCAGTCGAGTTGAGTTTGGGTTTTTGGGTTGATTCATTTAGGCTTCAAATTTGTGTAGGAAAAGGTCGCCACATTGACTAGAACCGAATGACTTGAATAATTTTTGCGTTTGCTGTTTGTTTAACATTCATATATGAGATGTTTGTATGTAGATTTATTTACGCCGGGTATGCGTAATTTGATTGCCTACCCTCCCTTCCGACCAAAAGGGGCGGAAATTGCAATTAGTTGTTGGAAAAAAATGCCATAAATTAGATTACCCAACAAACATGCGGCGCAAACTTAGCGCGATTATCGCCCCGACTTTGAGTTCCATTGCCATTTGAGTCTCAGATTCAGTCTCAGTTCCTGTGCCCCGTCGTCGTCTCCACCTCCATCTCGGTGCCAACCTCGTAAGTGTAGCAGCAAATAGCATGAACAATGAGGCCATAATTTAAGGCATTATGGCCGAAATCAGCTTCAGTCTCAGTCTCTTTCTCAGGCCCATAACCATAGCCTGTTTCAGGCCCAAAGCAACGAGGCAATTCAAAAAACGTTTTTGTAATTCAATAAATTATTTATGTACCCGTTTAATTCCCCCCTCGCACGTAACACAATACACAAAGTTTCGTATTTATTATTAATATTATTTTTAAAAAATATGTATACATTTGTATTATGAATACGAGTGCGAGTATCTGCAATTTCCATTTGTTCGATTCATTAGACGTCGATTGTTATCCGCCTGGGTAATATTCGATTCATGAACGTATATTTTCAAATTTACAAAAATAATAAAAAGTATTACTTTTGTATTGTTGTTCTGCTGCGAAACGAGTTCCTCTAAGTAGGGTCTGTTTGGGAGGCCTTTTGAAAGAGCACAAAACAAAAGTTGAATTTTGGTTTTTGTTTTTTTGATTTTTTTTTTATTATATTTTTTTGTGCGTTGTCGTTGCTGCGATAAAGCAAACAATAAACTTGCCATATAAAGCATTCATAATTTAATTATATAGTCTTTTTTCACACACACTCCAGTATACATATATAAAAACAATTCTTTAGAAAATCTATGCGTTAATTTTGTGTAATAATAAGTTGAATGCCTCCGCATACAATTTCAAAGAGTGTAGTTAATTTGAATGCCATTTATGGCCATAGACACAGCTTTGAAAGCGAACACAAAACTAAGCCAAGCTATTTTAATTTTATTATTTTAATGAATAAAGCCAAACAATAGACCCACTTCATAGACCAAGTTCGCTGGCAATTCCTTGAAAATGAACAGAGCTGAAGTCTTCAACCGAAAGTAGAAGAAATCATAGCCATTGGCTATATAAACTAATACAACATTTTAATTAATCAACAAAGCTGCTTTGGTACTACTATTTAAAATAAATAAATAAACGAGATTATATCATGTGGAATGAAATCTCAATAATTATGCTTCACACTTGAGCGATATCATGGCATGGAATTTATTGTGATATCAAGAGTACTTGTAATATCTGTAGAGTCCACAAATGCGGGCTCATATCACAAGGTGTACCCATATCATTTTCATGGGGGCATTCTCTGTATCATATCGCCGTCACGTCAGTTCCAGCCCCATTTTCAATTCCAGCTCTCCAGCTCCACGTGCTTCGGCAATCGCGACCACTTTACGCTTTCAAGATTTCAAAAGAAAAAGAAGAAGCAGAAGAAATACAAATAAATATTTATAAATTGATTCAGTTGGCATTTATCAAGGGGCCGACATTTGTGCTAATTTGAGATCTGAGGTGCAGCTAATTAGCTGAGTTGTCCCAATTCATTAGATGCCATTAGATGTCGCTGCTCTAAATGCACTCGAATTGTGCCTTGGGGTGCCATCCCAAAGAACGTGATTCGATGCCCCGACTACGTCACAAGACAGTTCTTTTTTCTTTATTATTATCACAGATCCAAATTAAACAAAATACAACAATAACAACAACGACAGACATCAACTGACAACAGACAACGCATACGTGCGAATTTTCGTTGATTTCGTGAAAGTCACAAACTGGCATTAAAATATTTTTATACACATGACAGCAACATCAACAGGAACAACAACAGCAACAACGTTGTTGTAAACAACAATATAATAAAATTCACTAAATTATATGCGGCTTAAAAGGCCCACAAAGTGCGAATGGATGGCGAGACTCGATCGACAGACCGCACGCCGAATTCAAAAATTGAGTATAAAAATTCCTTCAAAAAAATAAAAAAAGAAACAACAACAACAGCAACAACGGCAAATGGCAATCATCGCGTAATATTTGTTCATTGCAAAATCAATTAACAATTTCAGGCAAATTGATATTAACGAGTTCTCGCAATAACCAGAAACTTGAAGCCCCACAAAATGTAACGCAACGTTACCGATTCCAATTCCAATTCGTATTCCAATTCAATTCGATTCGATTCGAATCGCAAAACTACAAGCACTTGCAGTTAAGCGTTTTCGAGGTTGGTTTAAACAGTTTACAAATTGATGCACCAGCAATTATACACTTATTTATTTGTATTTCTTAATTTTATTGCTCAATTTAAAAAGTATCTTAGTATCTTATGAGCTAATTAAGTATGTGCAAGGTTCGTTTGATCAGTTTAAAAAATGATGCAGAGCTAATTGTTAGCTAGTCCGTTCTTATTAATAATTTAGTTGCAAATCAAAAAACATTATAAGAAATATTAAAAACATATTACAAGTTATTTATTTATAATTAGAATTTTTTTGACGAATCGTTCATTTTAATCTCCATTTACGTAATCCCCGTGCTGTTAAATTTCCGAGATTGGACTGGGATTATTTTAAGTGACAGAGGGTTTTGAATCATAAAAGTTAGGTAAAAATATTTGGAAATTAACTCTGATACTTTAATTGACTTATACATGTTTATATATTTAGTTATGTAACAAAAAATTAGTAATTGAAAATAAATTGGCAGTAAGCGAACAAATTTATTAAATTTTTATAATTATCTTCTTGATCAGAACTATTTTATAAAAAAAATGTAAGCCAGCTTAGAATCACCCTCCTGAAACCCAATTTAAAATTTTTTGCAAATCTCAAGTCCGTTTTTATTAAAAATAATATTGTTCATTTGATTCATAAGGTTTCTTTTTTCGTCCCAGTTCTTAAATCAGAACCGCACAAAACGACAGTTTCACATTTGATATTGAATTTTTTCAGCCCACCTCGGACATACTTTCAAGTAAGTTTACATATAAATCACGTATATGTATATACCATATGCAGTTACATTAAAATATATTCATATGTATGTGTATAAATACAGACTATAACTCAATGTGAAGCCAGCACGATTTCTTTACGGTATGTGGAAGCAATCACGCAAATCCATAACCATATCCACAAACAGTGCAACAAATTTGTACAGATATTCGAGCGCAAAACGTTAAACCAAATAGTAAAATTGTTAATAAAGAAAAACAATAATAATAAAAGACAGCAACAGAAACATCAACAACAACAACAACGAATAGCAACTGCTGTTAATAATAGCTAAAATGTTTTTAATTAAGTGCAAATGCCAGATTAACGATTACAAGAAAAACACGTTCCATTAAAAACGCCACAACGATTTGGCTTTCGGATCTGTCCGACAAGTGTGACTTTTCAGTCTCAGTCTCAGTCTGATTCAATGTCTCAGTCTCAATCTCAATCTCAGAGTCGCAGAGTCGCATCGTGATTGAGATTGTGATGGCTCCAAATTGGAACCGAGGATCGTGTCGTAATTTGTTGACGCCAAGCGAACTTGATTTGATTAAGTTTCAAAGTACAAAAAGAAAATATCAGCAACTTTAGTTGGGACTTGATTATGTCAGTCGTAGGCGAAATTATGGAATATACAGAGTTCTAAATAAAGCCAATTTAATTGCTCATTTCACAAATCCAAGCAAGAATATTAATAATCTTTTAATAAATTCAATGAAACTCAAAACAAATCGAAAAGGTTCTAAGAAAATATAATAATAATAATAAAAAAACACAAATTATTATTAAACTTAGAAGGCCAAAACGAGCAATTGGTAGAAACCATTTTGCTTCGAGGCAACAGCAGCTACTGCTGCTCTTAACTTGACCAACTGGAAGAAATCTTAATTAACGCATAAACGATTCACGCTTATCTCGTTATGTGGACCATGACTAGCATCTGTATAACTGAATCTGTATCTGTATCCGTATCTGTATCTGTATCTATAGCTGTCTAACATGACCATCACCTTTTGTAGTCATTAAAGCGCCTCAATTTTCATGTTCATCTTTTTTCTTGTTACTCGCATTACTTTTGTGCCCGCAAGGGGCCATATCGGTGGTTGGTTTTGGTAAGAAGTCATTCATAAATGATTAACTTTGTGTCCCTGATGGTCGGACCAAGTAACCGGCCAAGTAACCTTCAGACAAGACAACAACATCGGCACACCGAGGGCAGTTGTCAGTTGTCAGTTGCCAGGAGGCAGAAGGCAGGAGAATTTTCCCCATTTCCACTTTATCTGCACGTTTATCAAAATACAAGGAAAATAACTTGATGCCAAGTCATAAAAAACACAACATAACAAATACACATAATACTTATGCCCACATGGATTTAGTTGTTTTTTTTATTTTTTTTGTTTTTCATATGAGTGCGCGCTTAATTTGATTTCATTTCATTTCATTTTTTCCTTTTTTCTGTATATTTTTTTATTTGTAGATATTTTTTTACCATGTATTTTGGTATTGTGTGTGTCTGAGTTTGTGTGTGTGTGGCTCGGTAATTACGCTGAAAAACTCATTTGACGGCTCGCACTGTCACTATGTGTGTAATAAATCTTTCGATATGTATAATTTGGTGCCGGCGCGGCCAACGCACAGGCCAAATTGTATCTCATAGATACGAGGCGAGCTCGGTCTGTCTGTCTGTCTGTCTGTCTGTCTGTCTTTGTGTCTGTCTCCGTAAATGTGTGTACTTTGTATTTGATGCCTCCTTTCGCAACGGGCGATGTCGGAGCACAACAGCTTAGCTGGGGATTGGTTTGGATTGCTTTCGGATCGGAACTCATCTCATATCGCGTCTCATCTCGACTCGTCAGTGCCTGTAAATGTATCTGTATCTGCATCTGTATCTGTGTGGTTGCTTGCCTGTTTTAAGCTGCCCCGGGCATTAGTTGCTGCTGCTGCTACGGCTATTAAGAGTGGATTTACTATGCCTAGCCCTGCAATCATTACTCATCTGGCATTTTTCGGCTGAATGTTGCATGTTGCAAGCTGGGTACTGTGTGCTGCATGCCGCATTTTGTTTATTGTCAATCCACAAAGGGCGTGCATGAAAGGAAGTATCTGTGAGATGCAGCAGACTGCTCGGTAGGGGGCACATATAAGATACACTTAAGTCACACACATGTACACAAAGTATCTTTAAGTTTTGTGCCACAATTTATTGCTTCCCACACACGCAGACAAAGCGTTAGCCTCAAAATATGACAAGTCATAAATGTCTCAGAAATGCTCACTCATTTGCAGCATCTCCAACTATAGATACAGATACATCGATAGCTACAACTATAACAACTATGGCAGCAAAATAAATGATACTTTTGTTTTCGTAAAATCAATAAACGAATCGAGATTTGAATGACACATCGCTCAATAAACATAAAATATAATTTATTAAACCTTTACCATGTTTTTTATGCCTATTTTCATTTCAAATTCAATTCGATTCAATACATTTGTTTACTCGTATTCCTCCGGTTGGCCAGGTTCTCCGCCCTGCCAACTTGAACTTTGTTTAGTTTCAAATCGAAGCAACTTTCAGCGCCGTCATTTCATTTCTTTTTGGCAGCTATTACGAAAAAGGTAATAAAGACATATTAAACATTGCCTAGCAAATTATATAGGGCAATTGATTACAGTCAATCTGCACTATAACAAACATCAAGAAAATGTGGTAAAATTGCACAGAAAATTTTTAAGAGAAAATAATCAAGTATCATGAAATGAAAAATAAAAATGTATTATTAAATAATAATTATTACAACGAACTCCTGGAAAAGCAACAAATTTAACTTAAGATGCAAATTTTTAATATAAAATATTAATATATATATATATTAATATATCTAAATTTTACAGACAAACATAAATTCCTCCTTCATAAAATATATATTTTAAATTTAATTTCCAATTAAAGTTTGATATAAAGATTCTGTTTAAAAATTAGAATCAATCGAAATATCTTCTGCCAGAAAAAAGAAATATATTCCCTGTAGCAAAGTTTGACTGTATTATTAAAAATATACAGAAATTGAAAGCATTGGCTAGAAAATAGAGAATGAAACACGAATGATATATGTTTAAAAGTATTTGCATGTTGTGTTGGCTTTATCTTTCTTTTTATTTATAATGCTTGCTCATTAAAAGAGGCGGCGGGCAACTATTTTAAATATTTTAATTATTTGCATATTCAAATGTTTATGGCCTTTGAGTTTGCCTGCCGTGTGGGCGTCAGCAGTTTTAAAGCGTTTTTAATTGCCGCCTTAGTCTGTTAATCGCAGCCAGACCAGCTGACGTCTATGTGCCATGGGTTGGGCGGGGGTTGGGGATTAAAATGGGGGCAGAACGAAGGGAGCGAGACCTTCACAACTTGCACCATCATTTGAAACTGAAAACAACATGTATTTCGAGCATATGACCGACTCATAGTCATGTGGCGTTCAACTTGATGATTGTTGTTGTTTGGCGATTGTGAAAACACTTCACTATACGGTGAACAGTGAACAGTGAGTGAACAGGAACCGTGAACGAGGAGAAGGAGAAGAAGGAGAAGGAAATTCACTGAAAATTGAAGCCCACATTCGAATACGAATACGAATACGAGTACAAAAACAGCTGGGGAGACGACAGAGTCAACCATTTGAAACATGAGCCTCGTGAGTGCTGATAATACTCATACTCATAAATGGATGTACATACGAATGAATACTGTGCGGGCTGGTGTACATGTGATTAGGGTGGCGGAGGGGGTGCCAAGTGCCACAGGAAGGGAGGGGGATTAACAAGTAGAAAGGCATCGCATATGAGAACAATGACAAATACGTGAGCTGATATACCATATCATTATTTATCATCATCAACATCATCATTGCGATGATTATTACAGATGAGAAAACGGGTTAATGACTCACATCTAAATGCAGTAATAATTTTTGTAAATTATTAAAAAAAACTCTTTGTTTTATTTTCAAATTAATTGTTTATTAATTTGCATAATTCAATTGTATTTTTATTTTATTATTTTTCTTTTTAAGTTTAATTTTTCCCATGCGCATGCAGCCCAATAAATTTGTTAATCATACATATTCGCTTTGTATCATAATATTCTACAATTATTTAGATCTTTTATACATCAATTATAATCCATTCTTCGCCTTTTTATTTTGTGTGTTTTTCCTATACAAGAATTTTTCCAGTTTGAGGGCCCGCCAGATAATTAGATATATAATTTCTATATCTATGTAGGTTTCATTATATATATTCATGTACATAGTTAAGCAGCTAAAAGTTATAATAATAAAAAAAAACTTAAATGGCAAAATTAAGTTTATTTTACAATAAAGTTTTACAATACAAAATACAATTAACAATAATCATGAATAAAACTACTATCACATTTAAATAGATGTATGCACATACACACAAACTCGTGTGTATCTGTATCTGTATCTGTATCTGAATTTGTCTATGCAACACAAATACGCAAAGCATGGCAAATTTTTATTGAAAATAGCGACAGAAAATTCAAATTAATGTTGAATATCACGCAAAGCAAATGTGAAAAATTGTCGCAATTTTTAGTTTATCTTTTTATACTTTGTTTATGATTTAACAATTTCGTGTTTGTTGCTTATTATTTTTTTTTTAATTTTAACTTTGCTTTTCTACCTCATTATTTCTTCATTTTTTTCAGCTTTGGCAACTTTTGGGCAGCAAAAATTTAGTTCGCAATCTCTTTCGCTTTCTTTCCCTCTCTTGTGAGCTTTTTTTGCCTCTTTTAAACTAAAAGTAAAGTTAAATATTCCTATTTTTATTTTTAAACATTTAGTTTTGCTTCATGGACAAAAAAAATGTTGAAATTAATGCATATTTAGGCATTAATCATTTTCACAGCAGAAATTGATAATACTTGTTATTATTAAATATATGTATTGTTGTTGCTTTCCATCTTTTGCATTAACATATATTATTCTGAATATGTTTTTCCTGTTATTTCAGCGCTTAAATCGTATGTGGTTTATGTTTCGTATTCATAAGTACTTAATCGGGTTTTCGGTATCTATAATATACGCTAAGTTCCCTTCTTCTCCTTTCTCCATTCCCATATCGGTCTACATACATATTTTAGTATATAGTTTAATACATAATTTGTTGATGGCCTAGTTAGTATAAGTATAAGGTTTGCTCCATGCTTTCTCTAGTTTTATTTGGTTTTTGCTCTTGTTTTATGTTTTATGTTCTTTCTTGTTTCTTGTTGTTCTTGCATTGTTGTTTTCAGCATAGGCGTAGTTGGTATATAGTCTAAATATATATAGTTAGTTGCATTATATCGTCGCCTATACATATGTAGGTATTACATTTCATATGGTTTGCTCTTCATCTGCTTTCCTGGTTGCTTCTGTTGTTGTAAGTCACAATATGGTTGGCTAATTTATGGGGTATGGTATCAATTATCATGAATGTATGATACATATGTATGTACGTATCTTAATGTTAGCTATAACTGTTTAGATGTTCGTATGCCTCCGCTAAGTGGTTTTTAATTACCTAACTCACCTCAAAAAAATAAAAAATAAAATAAAAGATTGTAATAATTTGTTATGCACTATTTATACAGAGAAATATATGTTTTTATATCTGCCTATATTTGTATCTGTGTGGCTTTATTTTTGATTTAAATCCTAATCATTTTTTTGGCTGCCATCTGACGCACAATTAAGTTAAGTTTCTGTTGTTGTTGCGCTACTTACATACTTAAAGATACTCGTATATATGTCTATATATGTATGCCTCGTATATGTATATAACATGCTCCTCTACATACACATGTATATTGGTATACCCCTTACTGCACTTAGGCAGCTCTAAGCGTTAATGCTTTTAATTGTTCTTTTTTTGTTTTTGTTTTTCGTATATATTTTTTTGTTTTTTTTACTGCTAACTAGTTTTATACGTTGTCATCTGCTGTTTTTTTTTGCTTGTTGCCAAGTCTAATGTTGGTAGTTCAAGTTTTATTCATAGGCCTTTTCGAAAGCGTTTTTGACCTTCTCTCTCTCTTTCTATCTCTCCATCTAAAGCGTTTTTGACCTTCTCTCTCTTTCTATCTCTCTGTCTTAATTTTGTTGCTATATTTTGTGTCTCAGCTGGCAATTCAAGTGCTTTTGCCTTTGTTACTCTAAATAATTTAGCTTTTCAGGGTTTTTTATTTTTTAGCCAAATGTCGTAACTCAAGCTTGATTTGAGTATTTCAAAATGATATAAAATATGACATTAAAAAACTGATCTGAAAAAGAAGAAAAATGAAAAAAGAACAGTGAGTTCTTAAGTTTAATAAAATGCCCTGTAGTATAATAGTTTAGAAAACGAGGTTAATGATTATTTACTCGTTTAGCTGTGACAAATCGGCTTTGACATCATCCTCAACTTGGCTAAAATAAAAATATAAAAAATTTCTATTTTATACACATCTATTTACATCATTTTTTGGGCTTGTCTCTCGTATCATTTCGTATTGGGGCTTTGTGGTAGTATTTGAGATTATGGTAAATCTGTTGTCTCATCTGGAAATTTGGAGAGTCCAATTAGCCGTGTTTTAATTAATAAAACATTTTTTTAATTTATTTAAAGCCGGTTCAAATTGTTGAAATTGTTGCTGTTGCTGTTGCCGCTCTTCACATTTCTCCATGTGCATTCATGCATACAAATTATGTTAATTAGTTACAGCAACTAGCAATAAACTGTTGTTGTTCGCTTTGTTGTACAATTTAATTAAAGCTTATTAAAACCGTCGCCCAGTAACCAAAAAAAATGTTATCATTGGCATAAATATTTATTTGCTATTTGATAATGCGGTACTTAATTTACGACTTTAATTTCCAGTTCCCTTCAAAAGCAACTGTCATTATCGGCACGAAACAGATAAATTATGGATATTAAAAATAAAAAAGCAACAAAAAAAAAACGATACGAATTTTTAGCGAAGCTCATAGAAAATATAAATAAATACATATTAAAAATGTAAATGAATTTTTAGTCCGGGCAAATGTTTTAATTAAGTCGCAAATTATGTAGCGCTTGGATTAAGCTGACCCCAAAGCAGCCACTTGAAAAAGTGCAAAAAATGAATGAATGAAAAACAAAAGCAAAAGCAAAAGCAAAAACAAAAAGCAAACATAAACTGGTTGCCTCGTCGCTCTCGCGCCAGTCTAGATTTGTATATCTGTCTTTGTCGCGCCGTCTGTCGCGCATAAACATGAGCTTTATGACCAGCCTCAATGCGAGGCGTCCCTGTGTAACACACCTCCTCTCTTTTCCACCTCCACCTAAAGCACCCACACTTGCACCGTTTGTTAGACAGCTTCCGCTGTCGCTGTCGCTGACGCAGTCGCTTCGCAGTCGACGTCATTGTCGCATTTTTTGTCTTTGCTTTTCATTTTGCGCTCTACTTGAGTTTTTATCGCATTTTTTCATTTTTTTTTTTTTGGCGGCGCTTTCTGTGACTTTATTTAATTTTTTTTATATTTGGACTTTGTTTAATGCGCTTTGCGTCATTTCATTTTGAACAATTTTCGTGAGTTTTTTCTGTTTGCATTTTCAGCTTAAATTTAAAAATAACTAATCATCTGTGACTATGTGTGTGTGTGTGTGTGTTTCATTTGATTTTGTGTGCAGGCTTTTGGGTGTATTTGCTTTTTATGCCGTTTTATTTGCATACATTTTTTTTTCTGTTTCGCATTTTATGTGTATTTTGCTGGCCCATTATTTAGTTTATTTATCTCTGTTGATGACTTTTAAATGGCACTTGCTCTTAGGCACAGCGGAATTGGGACTGTGCAAGGGGAAGGGGGCGAATGGGGAATGGGGAGAAGAGAAATGAATGCCAATCGAAAGGCCAAACACTCACAGACACATACCCACACACACAAACATGTATGCACATACATTAGTCAATTAGTGTGTTTGGGCAGAAAACTTTGAAATTCAACGAATATACAAATCGAAAGTTGTCATCGATAAAGTTTTTTTTCTTTATTTGCTGTAAACAAAGTTATAAATATGTAGTATTTAGATTTTATTGTTTCAGACCCACAATAAACCTCTGAGCTCATTTCTATTTTCGAAAAATGAAAAAAAAAACACGAAGCACTTGAATTTTCGAGTGCAGCACTTGAATAGCAGGCACCCATTATCTCGAAAGATTTTCCTCAAAAGCACAATCAACAATTGAAGCGAGTGCAGCCTTTGTCTCAGTCTACGATTTCAGAGTAGCAGCTCAAGCACCTGTCTGATCTACAGTTAGTCAAGTAATTGTTTGGATAACATACAAAATTTTCAAGGTTTTTAATTATACAAATATTTAAACGCTCTTATATTATCAAAGCAATTTCTATTTAGTCAAAATGTACATAGCTATAAAGATTTAACTATATACAGCTAGTCAAGTAATTATTTGGCCAAAATAAAAAATGAAAATATAAACTTGTTTTTATTTCTATTCTGTTTAAATAATCTTTAATTCTATGGAAACTTTTGTTTTTAAGACTATGGTAAACATAATAGAAAACGACACAAACTTGCAAACAAGAATAGATTTAATTCTTATTTTTCAAAATAAAATTTGCAAGTTATTGCTTTTACAATATGAAATTCAGAAATTGGCTTTTAATTTTTAAAAATAGTTAAGACCTGATCTTCTTAATTTATTTTGATTTTAACTTTCGTACAAACAGTTACTTGACTCACTGTACATTATAGTAGGCTTGAAGTGTATAACGACAACAACCTCGCTTTGAATGGGTTATGAATGGAGGGCAACAGCTGATTTTTGAACTATCAATTGAATAAAATAAAAAATAAAATAAAAAAATAGTCTTTAAGTCAAATTTAGACCTGACACCGCAAATAGACATGATGATTGTAGTAAATTTTAATTACTGCCAATTGTCAGTATTCTAATCTATGAGGGCCATTTTAATATATGAATTGAATAAATGAATACATATGAGTTTTGAATAGATTGCAATCATTTCTCAGAGCTCAATCAGCATACAAAACGAGCGTTTTTTTCACTCTCCGCCCATGTCGCTTACGTTTTAGACTAAACAAGATTTGTGGACGTTGCTTTCTACTACTAGTAAGTATATCAACTTATGGACTTATAACTTTATACATATCCACATATAGAAACTATACTAGATACATACATATATACTTGATAAGTTCGCATGTGGTCTACATAAGCAGTTGTGGCCAGTTTCTGTCATGGCGCTGGTTTTGTTGTCTTGTCTTGTCTAGTCTTGTCGAATCATGTTGTGTCGTGTCTTGACTTGGCTATGGACTTGCTTGAATTTAGGGCAGACCAAAGTGAATCATGTGGATGAATTCAGTTTAAGTGACTCACAAATCAAATGGGTAAACGAGTCCACTTTTGGTCAATGGGAAACGGATGTCGTTTTCTGCTCTACGCCTTTTAAGATTTTTTTTGTTTTTGGTCTTTTTTAAATCTCCAAGCAAATTATTCCGAAAGCGGTTTTATTTTTGTTGTTGCTGCCTACTGATTAAATGTTGCGTAGCATTTTTTTACTCCGGATAAAAATATGCACCCCTATGTGATTTTTATTTACCCCGGATTTCCTATGAAAAAATAAATTGAGAAAATAAACAGTTAATAGCTAAAGATTTGTTGATTATTTTAGAACTATCAACACAATTTCCAGCTAAAAATTAGCTAGATATTATGGGGTTTTCAATGAATTGAAACTGAAGTGGTTGATAAAGTATCGCAGCTATAGTATCAGAGATGAACAGGTTAGTTACCGTTAAAAGCACACATACACACACATGTACGCACACAAAGCGATCATTATGTGGGTTCCTCATAATCAGCGACTTTGACTGCGACCTCCCTTCTTCTACTCCCATTTATGCGCACACACACACAAACACACACACACACACGCGCGCAGACTAGCAATATGTATGTGTGCAAGTGCGAGGCAAAAGCTGAAAGTCTTCCATCAATGACAACAATCAATCACAATGACTTGCGGGCGAATCGGAGCAGAGACGGAACGAGGGGAGACTGAGAGACGCTGACACCAAAACCGAAGCAAAGTGCGAGGCGAGCAAGAAATCAAATTAAAGCAGCTCGCACAGTGACAACAACAACAAAAGGCAAAGTAAAGTAAGGTAAAATATAATATAATGCCAGACGACAGTGGATGGTGTGAATGGGGGTGGTGATGAGCGAGTGGAGAGGAGAGGAGAGGCGTCGGCAGTAAATGTAATCCAAAGTAGATAAAAAAGAAATACCGACGGCAAAAACTGTTACTTTTGCTCTCTTCGGTAGTCAAATCAATTTTATACATTCTTCCTTTGCTCTCATTCTCATTGTCAAACTGCTTCTGCAATCTGTCGCCTTCTCTCATATTTGTGTGGCTCTTTGATCAATTGAAAACACAATTTGGTTACATTTTCGCATTTTCTTTTCGCATATTTTGCGTCAAATTACGTCGCATAATTTGGAATAATTTTTATTTTTCAGTTTAATGGGGTGTTGTGGTTGGTTGTGTGTGGTATGGTGTATCTTTTCATTCGTTTAATAATAATTTTTTGCATTCCTATATTTTTTTTCGTTTCGTAACAATTCTGTTTGTCCTTTTAGCTGAGGAGATTTGCATTTTTCTTGCATTCCTATATAATTCGTATATGTTTGTAATAATAATTAAATAAGCATATGTTTTAGTTTTTAGCATTTTTCATTTACTTGTTATTATTGTTGTTGATGTTGTTGTTGGTTTACACGCATTCTTGTTGTGTTTATTGGTTTTCTTGTTGTTGTTTAATTTAAATTAAATTAATTACTAAAATTATTTTATAACAAATATCACTACAATAGTTTGCATTTTTTTGTTGTTTGTTTTGTTGTTGGTTGTTTGTTTTTTTTCTCTTTTTTTTTTATCAAATTACTACAAATTACTAGAAAGAAAGCGAAATTCAGTTATTTTCATACTTTTCTTCTGGTTTTGGCAACAATTGTTCGCAGCTAATTTACATGTACATTTGTATTTTAATTAAGTAAAATTCAGAAATAAAACAGGTCAATAATGGGACAACAGTTCGCCCTTGGGTTAAAAACAACAACACATTAATTGTTCCGGATTCGTATGACAATAAAATGATAACGGCGAAGGTGAATTCATTATTTTTTCTTTTGTTTACAAATAAATTTCTTACTCAAAAGATATCACAATTGCAATTCTCAGTGTTCTCTTCTCGCTCGTTTCGCTTTCAAGCTACATTTATGCACTGTACATACGGTAAAAGGTAACGTTACTTTAAGCTCGACACACGTACACACACCACTGCACACGCTAGCTCCAAGCGAAGAGAGCAGCACTGAGCTTTTCTGAATCTAAACGTGCACATACATTTTTTTGGACACCATCATTTTCAAATGTAGTTCATTTTCGTCATCTTTTTTATTGTCATACGAAAAATGCACGTATTGTTTATTTTCAACGCAAGGTAAATTGTTGGCAGCCCTTACATAAAAAATAAGATAAACTAAAGCAAGACATTTTTTAAAATTTGTTAACTAAAATGAAAAGCGTTTTGCAATTGTTTCGTTTTTGTTTTTGTTTTTCAATTATTTCATTGACGTTTACTTGGTAAGCGTCTGTCTCAATTGTTGTTGCTGTCGATAGTTGTTGTTGCCTTTGCTGTTACTATTACTGTTGTTGTTGCTGTTATTGGATCACACATTATAGCAGGAGATTTGCTGCAGTTGCTGGAATGTTGGCGCTGTCGCTGCTGCCGACGCCGACGTCGCCGTTGCCGCCGCCGAGCCGAAGGGCACAAACGAAGCGGGCCCCAAATTAGCGCCAGCCGCTGCCGCTGCCAACGACGCAGCTGCCGCCGCCGCTGCGTAGGGATGCATGCGATGCTGCGTGCGCAAATATTGACGGTACTTGCCGCTCAGTTTGTCAGTCGCTGTGGGCGGCAGCCGGTGCATGGGCGTGGCCTCAGGACCGGCCTGATAATTGCTAGGAACTGTTGCCATCGGCGACCGATCGATCAGCAGCGCAGCCGCCGCCGCTGCCGCCGTTGCATCCCAGGGCGCAACAGGAGGCGGCAGGCAGTGTTGCTGCTGCTGCTGCTGTTTGGCGGCAGCGCTGCTGGCGTAGCTGCCACTGCCCGAAATTAACGCATCGCGTTTGCCAGCGACGTTGGCAGAGGAGGTGACGGCGGAGTTAACTGCGACTGCAGCTGCGTTGCTGCTTTTTGCTGAATAAAGCGCTGCCGCGTGCTGCATGTGTTGCTGTTGTTGTTGCTGCTGCTGCTGCTGCTGCTGCTGCTGATGTGAGTGCGAGTGTGGGTGTGTGTGAGAGTGTGAGTGCTGCTGTTGTTGCTGCTGCTGTTGGTGTGGAGTCAGCGCAGCGGCCAACTGTTCCCATTGACCGGACGCAGACGTCACTGCTGCGGCTGCTGCTGCTGCAGCTACAACTGCTGCTGAGGTGGCTGAGTGGCTTTGGCTTTGACGACTTTGGTTGCGCTGTTGCTGTTGTTGTTGTTGTTGGTGTTGCTGCTGTTGACGCAGTTGCTGCTGTTGCTGCTGCACTGGATACAACGCTTGCTGCGACATTTGTGACATTTGTTGCTGCTGCTGCTGCTGCTGCTGGCGCAGCTGCTGCTGATACGCCGCCTGTCGCTGCTGCTGTTGTTGCTGCTGTTGTTGCTGCTGCTGTTGCTGTTGTTGCTGCTGTTGTTGCTGCTGTTGTTGCTGCTGCTGTTGTTGCTGCTGCTGTTGTTGAATTTGCGTTTTGCGCCTGGCAGCGCTGCTGGGCGCCGCAGCAGCTGTTGCCCCACCCAATGCCGCCGCGCTGCTAACTGCACTGCTGGCAGAGCTGCGTGCACTCGCCGTCGCCTGCATGTTGTTGACGAAGGGACTGCGACGCTGCGACTCCATTTTGCGAAAGTAGCAGGGATGGATCATCAACAGGGGCTCGACGCGTTGGCCGGCGGGCGGCTTTGGCTGATTGGGCAGCTCGTACTCGACGCTGCAGTCGACGTGCAGTGGAATGCTGTAATCCTTGTTGACGCTGTTGGCGCTGCTGCTCCTGTTGCCGCCGCTGGCGTTGACGTTGACGCCGCTGCTGGCAGCTGCTGTGGCGCTGCTGCTGCTGCTGTTGACGCTGTGTTGTTGACGCTGTTGATTGCTCGCCGCGACGGCGGCAGCGACCTGCGTTTGGGCCGCCGCCGCCGCAGCTGCATGGCTGTGATTGTGGCGTGTGTTGTTGTTGTTATTGTTATTGGCGGGGGGCTGCTGATGCTGGCGTTGCTGCTGTTGCTGCTGTTGTTGTTGTTGCTGCAACAGCTGTTGCTGGTGCGCAGCAACTGCAGCATGATACATGTGCTGTTGTTGCTGCTGTTGATGATGATGCTGCTGCTGTTGCTGCTGTTGTTGCTGCTGCTGTAACTGTTGCTGCTGCTGTTGTTGCTGCTGCTGCTGCAGGGCTGCCGACATGCTGTGCGAGAGCGAGAGCGAAGACATGGACGACATGTCATAATTGGCATAACACGCAGCCATCGTCATTGTCGACTTGTTATTTGTTTTTTTTGTTTTTGTTGTAACACAAAATTGTAGCTTTTCGATTCAATTCTCTTTTAAATTTTTAGAATTTCATTTTTATGAGATTTGCAACTTTTTCACTTCACTTTTGACAAATTGAATTGAGAAATTGGCACTGGTAATCCAAATGAGAGAGCGTAGCGCTTAACGGTAGTTTAAGCTGCAGTTAATCCGTTCGGTTGAGTGTGTGTGTGTGTGAGAGAGGAACCTTAATCCATATGTTGCTGCTTGCGTGTTGATTTTGTTTTCGATTGTTATTTTTTCGTGTTGCTTTGTCGCACCCGTAATTCAATTGTTTTGCAGTTTATTGTAATGGTTAATCAGTCTTTGTTTTTTTTTATTTGTTTGTTATCTATTTTAGCTGCAAATTGTTTTTATGTATTGTTGTTGCTTCAGTCTTTAATGCAAATACACGCGTGTAATTTACAGTTTGTTTTTTTCATATGACAACGATAGTCAGGAAAATTAGCTCAAACACGTCCGTTCCCGTTGAGCAGCGCAAGCGAAATGAAACGACTATTTAATGTTGTCAATTTTTTGGATTTTTCAGAATTCAGCACACGAAGAGAGCGCAGCGCTGAATTGACGCGTCAGAGAGTTTTGCTGAATTGAGAGAGCAAAGACAGCTGTTACGCGACGCCAACGTCGACGTCAACGTCAATGACTTTGTTTTTATTTTAGTTTTGTTGTTTTTGTCTCTATTTTTTTTTTCGATTAAAGCCTCGGTGCACTTTGTATACTAGTTTCGGTATACAATTTTGAATGTAGTTCACTTCCGTCACTTTATAACATAAAAAGAATTGTTATTAATTTTCTAGTAGTCTTCGGTACTATGTTCAATTGCAATGCTAACATTTTTTTCTTGTCAATTTTTATGATTTGGAGTTCTCGGAGTCGTCTGCACGCGTCAAACTCTCTCAAGCGACTGTCTCTTGAAGTGTGGCCCTTTTTTCAGGCCAGCAATTTACCTGCTGTTTTGTTGAAGCAGCCGCACAGCTGATTGCCGACTGGGCCGTGACGTCGACGCGTATTCAGCAAACACACGCACACACATGCAACAGAACGATTGCTTTGTTATCGTTGCTGCAAACGCTTAAGCCAATTGCATTCAGTGGCTGAAACTGAAACACATGCCGCATCACATGGTCGCTCTCACTCTGTCTCTCTCTCTGGCCCACTCTGTGTGCTGTGTGCGTGTGTGTAAGTGTTGGTGTCGTTTACAAATTCAGCTATATAATAGCTACGGCGGCCATCTTTACAACTGCGTTTGTTGTTTGTGTACGAGAGAGAGCAACGTCGCTGTCGCTGCTGCCGATGCCTTTTTATTTTGTAATCATATTTCTGCTGCCGTTCTCGCTCTTTTGAGCGTGTGTGTTAAGTGTTGCCCTGCTTTAATTTTTATGATTTCTTTTATGGCCTCCGTCTCTGCGCAGTTTCAGTTTTATGCGTTGCTTTGATCATACGTATGCCACCAAACTGTTGTTAGCTTCGTTTTAATGGCATCGGCGACAAGCTCTTGAATATGCACAAGCTCTTGAATATGCACAAATACATAATGTACAATGTGCAAACATACAAATATACATGCATGTATGTATGTACATTATGTCAAGTAATTCTTTTGACAAAGACAAATGAAACATGTACTTACATGAATTTTGTTCTTGGTCAAAAATATTACTTGTTTGTGCTACATACTTTGTTTATTTCATTTAAATTGTTTTTAGTGTAATAAATATTCTTTCCTTCATTTTATTTCTATCATGGTGTGTACACACTTTCCAGTTTAATCCTACTGCAATTTGCTTCTTTTGGTTACAAAGGTGCGGCACTAAATATGAAAAAAAAATAACATGAAAAATCCTTACTAAGGCAAAAAACATTCATACAACGGAGAAGCAGCCGCTGCTCACCAACAACAGCAACAACTTAAATAAAATTCAAACTAAGCCACACGGAAACTGCGCAATGAGCACAAAATGTTCAGTGCAAAAGCTCCAGCAAATAATACACAGCAAAGGAGATTACCCCTTCTCGCTCTTTCCTCATCTGCTTCGAACAGAGTCTGTGGCAAAAACAAAACGAGCAAAGCATAAGAAGCGACAACAGCAGCAGAGGCAACAACAGTAACGAGCCCACATTAAACTTAAATGTTGCAGACATTTCTGCACTAAAAACTAAGCAATTTAAGTCAGCGCCTCCGCTGCCCCTCCCACCCATTAGTTCTATCATCATTGACAACAACAACAGCGTCGTCGTCGTCTGCAAGCACATATACGATACTAACACACTTGTAGAGAGCAGACACACACACACTGGCACAGAAGACGATTACACACATTGTAATAAACAAGGAAGGTCGTTGCCATAGCAGCGGCAGCAGCAGCCGACGTTGGCGTTATTGTTGTTGTTTTTCTTTATTTTGGTCTACCTTTGTTGTTAGCGCTGCTGCTAAGCGTGAGAATTCAGCATTTCAAGTCGTAAACTCTCTCGCTTGCTCTGTTTCTCTCTCTCGCTCTCTGCTTATTCAGCGCCGTTGATAACAAATCAGCTGTTTCGTGAAATCACACACACACAAACACAAAAGTCGGCAATAATTTACGACTGCCCGAGTACTCTTCGAAATGGGGAGGTGTGTCAGTGTCCATGTATCGAAATTGTTGTTTGTGTATGCCTGGATGAGTGTGTGTGTGTGTGGCCGTCTGGCCGTGTTTCTGTGAGTGAAGCTTTGGATTCAGCGTACCCATTATAGTTGGCATTGTTGTTGTTGTTATTGTTGAAGCATATGTTTTGTTTGCGCTGTCGTCGTCGTCGTTGTTGTTGCTGTTGTTGCTGTTTACTGACTGCCTGCTGCTTGCGTGCTCAACTTCGAGTCGGCCGCATTACAGTTGATTATGGGGGGCTCCAATTTTTAAATTACCAAACTGCTCAAATTAAAGAAATAGGTACGGAACGTCGGTTACTACGATGAGAAGACTACAAAGTAAAAAAGAAACAGGAAATTGCTTAAGAAAATAAGCTGTGAGCAAATTGAATCGACAATAATTAGCTTGGGCATTATACAGAAACGCAGATACATATTTATTTACAAACAAAGAATTGTATAGAAACAAGCTCTCCAATCTATAGAAATACCTCTTTTGTTTCACAATCGCATTGACGACTGAACGAAACTCTAAACTCCATAAAACTCGCTCAAAAGGGCTGTCAATTCGGACTTTTTCCGGACAGATTTGTTCATTATAAAGTTACTTGGCCGGAACTTTAATTAAAAATCTCCTCTTCGAAAATCTATCCTTTATTTTAGTTTCTGTGACTTTTTATTAACATTCAGTTAAAATCAAATTATTATTTAAAAAAAAAGAATGTTATGACTTAAGGAATATTCATGTGTAAACGGATCAAATTAAATACATCGGTTGGAATTGCAGTTATTTTTGATTGAACAAAAATAGAAAGTAGAAAAGTTTCAAAAGAAGTTAATGAACATGCTGAATTTAAAAATTAAATATCCCATAATTTTAATGATTGTAGTAAGTCTTAAAGTAAACTTGCGTTAGTACTTTAAAGGTAATATTAATAAGGACTTACGTATTTTAATAGATATATTAACAATGATGAATTAAGATATATTTACACAAAAATAAACAACTTCTTTAAAAAAGGTTAATAATTCTATTGGGGATTTCAGCTAAAAAATTAAAATATTTTCTATTAGGATCATAAAATCGTTATTTTGGATTATTGATATAAATAATTTTGAGTTTGACGATTTCTCCATTGATTGTCCTTTTTGGGGTTCACGTCCATCCTTTTTTCTCCAGCCGAAAGTTGGCAACTCTGCCGCTCACACGTTCTTTCGTTCATCCGTTCATTTGTTCAGCTGTTTGCACGTTCATCAGACATCAGACAATTCTAATCTGCCGTTCGCTCATTAAATCCAGCCCACATTTTTGGACTTCCTGTGCTGTCTCTAATCGCGCATTGTCATCGCTTTGATAAAAAAAACAGAGAATATAAAAAGAAGCAGGCTTGGGCCGCTGCTAGCATATCAATATCCATAATTTAACTCTTGGCAAGACGTTTGCCTTTCTACTTGGCCAGTTCGCGGCACAATCCTTACCAGCAAGCACATCTCACATCCTTAGATCAGAACAGAGCCCGAAACCTGTTTGTATTATTAAGTAACCGCTTGGCTCAGCTTAGTTCAGCTCAGTTCAGTTCAGTTGAAGAAGCAACCGGTTCGATCCATGGCTTCCTGTAATGCGCATTCTAAAGAAGAACCACAAAAAAGGAGGAGATGAAAAGAGAAGAAAAGAAGAAAAAAACGAATTCATGAAACTTTCGTTTTTTATTTTCACAAGCATCTCGGTAACGTTGCTGTAGTTGTTGTTGTTGTTCTTCTTCTTGTTCGGTTCTGTTCTGCTTTTCATGTTTGTCTCTCTCTCTCTCGCTCTATCTGTCCATCCGTCTGGCTGTTTGCATGGGCCGCTTGTTAATTCGAAATAAAAACAGGAAAATTTACTTTACAATCTGTGCTAAAATCGTAAATTTTTAGCTGGCACTGCCACTCAGGGGAGCGGCTCAGTCGCCGTCGCCGTCGCAGTCGCGGTACCTCGGGGCAGGTAAACTAATCCGCTTGCCATGGTCATGACGATGACTTGCCTATTTGTTCTCAACTCTACGGTACGTTGTGCTGTGCTGTTGTTCTGTTGTTGTTGTTGAGTTTTGTTTGCCGTTCCATGTATTCTTTTGGCCTGGGACCATGAGCCTAGGTTGTTATCTTTTCTTATTTAATTTTTGGCTGCCATTGCGCTGCCTAATCTTTCCAGCAATATCATCACGAGCCCACAACGCGCTGCGCTCTCCAACTCCATTGCAATTCTCTTGCACGCTCTCACTGTACATATATATATGTGTGTGTATGTGTGTATGTGCTTGCGTGCCTGTCAAACTTTCGGTGTTTATTATGCTCACCTTCTTCAACTGCAGGTTAGCAACTCTCTGTCACTTTGCTCTCACTCTCTCACTGTCTGATTGCATTGCGTGCTAAGCTTCTAAGTGATTATGATGCGCTCTCTTCCTCTCTTTGGTTAACCCATTCCATTCTCTTGCAGCTTGAGCTAAGACCGCTGATTGATGCGTTTCCCATTCGGAATTTATGCCATGGACTATTTGGGCGAGCGAGCGCTAAGCAATTCATTTTTCAAGGCACACACACACACACACACACACGTACACCCAATGGCTCTCGCATCATCCCCTCCAGCTGCGCAATCAGCAGCCAAGATCGAAGCGTGCGATACTCAGAAGAAGAAAAAAAGTAACAGAAACAACAGACAGAGACCTGAGGACCAGAAACCGAACACTCGAACTCGAGTTGGAGTTGGAGTTGGAGTTCGCGTCCGTTTCTGGACACGACGCGACGTCGACGTCGAATGCATCTAAATTGCTAAATACCTTTTTATGGTTAGCGTTGCGAGCTGCGAGCTGCGCGTTGCCTGCATCAATTTAACATTTTAAAAATGTATCTTTGTATCTTGGTCTGGTCTTCGCAGAAGCCGTTCCATAGTTTTCTGTTGCTTCATGCTACTTATAATGTATTGTATACATTTAGCTGGGCTTGCTTTTCCTTTCCCAGTCACAGTGCCAGTCACAGACATCGACATCGACTTCGACAGCGACTTCGACAGCGACAGCTCCTTACTGATTCATCATGGCCATTTTGGTGGCTGATTGCTGGGCACACATTGGCATCTTTTTAATAGCCCCCACAGGCCCATTGGGAATTATTCATTTTCATTGTATTCGCAACGTTCAGCACTCGGACTCCAATCGCGGCCCGATCGAGTTATAAACAATTTCAAGTATTTCAGTGCTCTTTCCTTATGCTGGACTTCAAATTATGCAACTAATTGTCAGGCATCTGAGCTATTTAGCTTCCAAAAACACATATGTACGTATGTACGTATTCCCCCCCTTTTTCTGACCTCACCTTCCCGCTGAGGAGTGTCAGCTGTCAAATGCATAATTAAACTGACCTTCGACGGACTAATCAAAAAAAGTCGGGGAAGGGCTACGAAATTGCAGTTATACATAACTGACTAAATATTTGTCAGTGTGGCTATTTCGTTTCTTCTTCTTCTTATACCCTTTTTTTTCATTTTTATTGCAAATGCTATTAAACGAATTCCGTTGAAATACTTTTGAGAACAAACCGTTGCCCGGCAATAACTCTGGCCTTTGGAATGTCGTTCGGCTTCGGTTTTTTACTCATTCTTCATATTCATTTTTCGAGCCAACCCTGAGATGAAATTATAGTTATAGCTTTCGGAATTTGTAGAATTTGTTTCATATTAAATTGCGTCTATATTTTGCGTTTTAGCCAGAATGGGCTCTTATGATGTGCCGAACGTGAAAATAGTAATAATTTCATCATTAAACAAATTCAAAACAACGGAATGTGTTTTGAGAATACTTATCTTATGAAAAAATTGATCAAAGTATTTTCATCTTTTATTTTCTGGGAATATTTCAGTATCCATCGATAACCATTTACACTCTATTTGCATTATTTGATCTCTCCCTCCTCGGCAACCAAATTGTAAAAAAACCTTCTGAGCTGCCCTCCGATCGAGGTAAAACAGCGCATATATTTAAAAAAATGTTTAAAATAATAACAGTTTCCCTGCCACGCCTCCATCGTGCAGGCAGCAGCAATTGCCATCCACATTTTACAACAATTAAGCGACTCTTTACAAAAATGATAAAAAACTGGAAAATGGAAGAATATCAGAAATGCTGGAGGCGGTAAATTGTGTTTTAAAGAGGCAACACGCGGGTCCAATTAGAGTCAATACTTTGCATACTCTATGATTAAAATACAATTTTGGTTTTCTTTAAAATGTATCTAAAATAGTGCAGTAAGAGTAATTTCGACAATACATTTTTCCATTTTAAGAACCTGTACTATCGATATATTTAAATAATATTTCAATTTAATATAGATTTAATGGATTTTTTTTGTATAAATACCGGTTATATATTTTTAACATTTCGTGAAGTAATCTTATATCAATCCTTTGGTTTTATTCAGTATCTTTAACTGACTGTAATATTAAATAATGCTAAAATATCTTTCTTGAATCAAACTACGAAAATTCAAAATACAGTTAAAATATTTTTGTATTACTTCAAGTACCTTTTAAAAGATTAGATAAAATGTATACATACTAGTACTAATTAGGTGAAAAACTGACAAAAATCACACTTTGTTCTTTGGCCATTAAAAATAAAATTAAAATATCTATCAAATATTTTTAACAGAATGTTTTTAGAAACTGCAAGCTTACATAAGTATATTATTGGTAATTTAATATTTTTAAGTTATTTTTTAATTAGTCAAAGTAAAGACTAAAATTGGCAAATTTTAATATTTTTGTAAAATTTTTTACAGAGCAAAAATCCTATTCTGAATGAAATGATAAATCGTGATTCTAAATTCAATATTGAATTGTAATTAGTTCTCGAGCAAGTTTTGGTTAAAGAGTATTGCAGCTTTCGGTGTTGCCCGTTGAATCTCGAGACTCGAGTGTCGTTTTGGCGACATATTTCAAAGACACACACACATGTATATTTATATATGTATGTATGTACGTATATACTTGGCATACAGTTACGTTTAACGTTTTGATTGCAGTTTCAAATTGCAGTTATTAGGCGTTTACAATGTGTGGAATGAGTGTAAGGCACAACGTAACAAAAAAGGGGGAACTCAATACTTGTTCCCCTCCCCCGTTTCCTTCCCTTGGCAAAAGTGTCACTTGCACTTGGGAAACGGCGAACAGTCGAATCGGGGGCCAGCTAATGGAGAAATGGGGGCTTTTAGTGATAACCGTTTTTTTCCCGCTTCCCTTTCTTTTTTTTTATTGCTACTTCTTCTTCGTTTTTATGCTCGTTATTTAGTGGCCGTGTTGTTGTTGGTGCGGGCGCAATATTTTATACAAATTGTTGGCCAGCAGCTCGTTATAAGGGTCGCACCTGCCCGAGGGAGAAGCGCGTTTAGCAGACAACTGTTTGTAAAAGGTTGAGGGCCACACATATGCACACAGATACAACGCTCACACACACACTTAGATACTTTTGTATCCAAGGGTTTGCGAAACGTTGAGAACGTTTGCATACTGAACGCGGCTGTCACGCTATAATTTAGCATAAATTGTCCAAGCTGTCGAGATTAATGTATCTAATGACCTGATTTGCTGATTTACAGTAATTTCCAGCTTATAGACCGGCAGACAGACGAAGAGACGGACATGGCCATGAATACGGACACACATGGCTTCTCTACCTGCAGATACAAGCACTTTTTGTTTGCCCGGCATTTCCAGGAAGTGTGCACAAGATACACAAAAGATACGACTATGGGCCCAAGACTCAGGCAACGGTCCGCGACGAGGCCGCTTCAAGAATCCGCCCAGCAATGGGCAAACACAAATCTTTATGAGCCAAGCTCCGTTCCCGCTCGCAATTCCTCCCTCTCTTCCCCTTTCTCTCTCTCTCTCTCTCTCTCTCTCTCTCTGCCTTTCTCCCGATGTCGGTTGCTCGCTGGCGGAAATGAATTTGCAGTCATTAATCATACGTCCAATAGGATTTTCCCCTCTTTGCATTTACAACATTTCTCTAGCAAGTTTTTCCACTCAAAACGTGTGTGTGTTTGTGTGTGTGTGTGTTGCCAGGTTGCCCCAGGATGAGTCCCTAACGGCTCCAGGTCTGTAGGTATGTGTGCTATCAAAGGCTTACCAAAGGGAAACCAAATTTACACTTTTTACCAATATTCAAAACGAATTTTCTTGTAAACCAATATCGTCAAGAAAGGCACCCTGTAATTAAATGTTTTATCTTTCCAAATTTACTCAATAAACTCGGCATTGAAATTCACTAAGTCCGAGAATGGCAGGACCTTTAGCAACTGTAGATTATAACAGGTTTACAATTAATTTGCTCAGAAATTTTAAAACTAGGAGACAATAAAAGACAGACAAATTTATAATATTTCAATATTTAATGCATAGAAATTAATTTTCAGTTTGAAACTATCTTTCATATAAATTTATGTGGACTATGATAAATCGAGCTTAAATGCTTTTAATATTCTGTATAGACTAGTTATTCACACCAAATATTAATTTTATTCCACTTTAGATATTTAATTATCCTATTATACAATTAGAACAATCATTGTTGTGCTCTCGTCAAGAACTTCGCATGACGAAATATTCTATATGTATAGATAAGTCGAACACAAAAATAACCTGTAATTTAGACGATCTTGAAAAACTCTTCATAACTAAATACTCTTTATGAGATAATAATTTCTGCGCTATTATGTATAAATTGTATTAAATTGTAAATAATTTAGTTAGATATTTTCAGCAGCATTTTCAGTTCAAGATTTATATTTCACATATATTAGATACATTTTTTTTTTAAATTTAAATACTCAGTGCGTCACCAGTCGCTTTGTATTCAAGCATCAATTCTCAGTTGACAATCGTCTCAATGGGATTCAAAGGAGTACTCATTTCAATAAAAGGGGTTTTCTGTTCAGTCACATGCTCTAAGTTCATCAGATATAAATGGGCATTCATTCGCACTCGGACGAGTCCTTTGTAGAGCCCCTATAAACGAACCCAATACCAATACCAATTTCAGTTGCAAATCGAATTGAATGCTGAACTCATTTGGAAGCACTTGAGACGTCGTTGCCAGACTTCGATGTCGGGGCGCAGCTCCAATAACAAATCGAATGGCGATGGCGATGGCAGCTGGCCGTAATATCCTGCATCTATTTATCTTGCCATCCAGCCACCCTTATAAGTATTATATATCCACTACGTACTATAAATTAAACCCTTGAGTGCGATATTGCGGCTCAAGTGCGAAACCAACACAGAGCCTTAAGCTCGATTTTCATTTATATTTTTTTTATTTTTTTCGCAACGGAAACAAAACATAAAAGTAACACTTGGATGTTTAATGATAAAGCTAAAGTTGTTCTCATTGTGTGTGTGTGCCATTGTGTTAGTGCCACGCCCTGTGCTCAGCCGCCCCTCGGGGCTCTCGATTTTGTGCGTTTTTATTTTTGCACGCTCAGCGCAAAAAATTCCCAAATCGACTGCAAAAGGAAAACGCATTAATTACGCTTTTCAGCATCATAAAAAGCGATAAAGAAGCAAAAGAAGTTGAATAAAAAAAAAAAAAAAAATAAAGAATGAAATAACAGCAGTTATCGAATGCCGGGACCATAACTGGATTTTGATAAATGGGGTGAGTTTAGGGATCGGGTCCCGTTTTCCGTTCCACAACTATTCGTGCTGGTTTACCGGTTGATTATGCGCATTTCGTTGAAGGTTTTTTATTCCTTATTTTTTATATATTTTATCAATCGAGGCATTACTGGAACTAGTCCAATGGCCGGTTCTAAATATAGCCGGGCAGCTGGCACGCTCCGTTGGCTGACAAGAAAGAAAGAAAACCGGAAGCAAATAAATGAAAATCGACAGTTTCCAAATTAACCGGTGCAATGATAAAACGACAAAAAAATAAAAAAAATAAGAAACGAGACTAACCAACACAAATTGTCATTAAAAAAGCAAAAGAGATGGAAAGGGAGAACGCAGTGAAGCGAAGGCAAAAAACCAAATACCACAAAAAAGACCTAGAGACAGAGAGAGCGGGGGAGAGAGAGAGAGAGAGAGAGAAAGGAACGTAGAGTCATGTCCATGCTGCAACTGTCGCTAATTGTTGGGTCAGGGGTTGAGCTCTCCAAACGGTCGGGACGAGTTGGAATGGGATTGTTGTCGTCGTTGCCCAGGAAGTCGTTCAAAATCAAGCGAAACGAAATTACTTGGCCCCGTTTCCCTTACCCTATCCTCGCCCCACCCCACACCCCTCTCCACCCCTTGAGAAATGCTGACAGTTGGCCGTAGACCACAGAAGAGAGACGAACTAGTCCGTCGACAAAGGGGGCTGAGACGCTGGCTCATTAGCATTTTTTGCTGGCTGTTGCTTTTTTTTAATATCCACTGTTGTTGTTGCTGTTGCTGTTACTTGCTTTTGTTTTTTTATTGATAAATTATGCAGTCGCACTTGCGGGCTGTAAATCGTTTGATAACACGCAACTTGGCTAACGGAAAGTGCCAAAAACAGCAAAAAGGCGCCCCAGGCTGAAGACCTCAACATATACGACTATGTAAATTAAATGTCTGCCAAAAAACTTATATATTGCATGCACACTTTTTTTGTTATGTTATTTTCTCTTACTTTTTTTTAGGTTTAGGGATTGACGGTTTGTCAGGCAGACGAGACAATCACATCGAGTTCAGAGAGTGAGTCTGTGTCTACAGTTGATCTACATACATATTTGAAACTGATTCGGGTTCCGAACACTTTCTATTCTATATTCCTGTAGAATTTCCAATCTTTAGAGATTTAAAGGTGTTGAAAATTTATTTTTGCTTATATACTTAAGTTCAAAGCCACAAAAGTCTACTAGCAGAATTGTATTTCCAATTTCAATAAAATAATGATTCATTTTAGATACATTTTGTATAATTAATAAATTTCTTTAAAACATATTTTATTCTAATCTCTCCACAACTTTTTTGAAATTTGAAAGCATTAGCTGATTGGCTTGAGCAAACTGGAAATTTATTTGAAGTTTCCAAAGCCTCGTACTTATATTTGTCTTCGTATATTTTTCAAAAGCTTTAATAAGTTAAGACTAGTTTCGAAAATTAACCTTAGTCCAAAAAATAAAGTCATTACACAGGCAAGTTTTAGAAATCTCTATTAACCCAAGAGCATAGAAAAGCTATTGTCGATTGTGCAGAAGCCAAAAATGGTTGGTTTCAAATGTCAAAATATTGAAATAAATAATATGCTTAATTTGATTAAATGGCATTGTATACAATTCAAAAATGTATTTTTTTATGTACCAATAATTAATAATTATATTAATATTTTAAATGATTTTTTTTGGCTACCGCAACCGCTTAAACTGCATAACTGTTTCTTCTGTTAGAGCCGAATGCACTCTAAATATGCTTAGAGTTGTCGCCCATTTCAAAATCAATTTGGTACAGATACAGTATTTCTAAAACTATTTAAGTACAGCTAGATAAGTACAGTTATATAAATTTGCAACGGAAATCTTAGGAATTGCAAAAGCGATTAACGATAATCATGACCAAAAAAATGTAGAATTGTGCTGAGAAAAAGGGTTGTGCCACAGATAAGACGCGCATAAAGAGGCTGAAATAAAAACGAACTGAAATGAAGAATAAGAGATTTTACAGAAATAATCACAGTGACGGCGACAGTTCAAAAGACAAAAGCTGCTGCCAACTACAACAGATTCGTTACAGCCTCAACCCGAGTCCCAATCCCAATTCCATTCCCATTCCCAAAACCCAAACTCAACTCTCGGCTCATTCCCAGCTGAGTTGAAGGCTTGTTTTATGCTTGTCCAATGTGCAGGTTGCTGTCTTTTGGCTTTGGATCTGGCTTTTCATTAAGGCCGAAGCAAACGCCCTTTTGTAATTCAAACCACTGCCACGTGCCATAAATTTGGCTTTAAATGGAGCATGCCCAAAACTGTATCCAGCTAGCAGGCTGCAATGTCTTACCCGTTGCCCGCCTCACCCTTTTGCTGCCGTAAACTTTGCAGCAACCATTTCATGAGCCGCGTTATCTTACAATAAATTGCTGTCTTAGTTTGCGGGAAGCCAGCGAAGTTACTCCCCATTTTCCATCGGAACAGTTAAAGTTTTCCAACTGTGTTTCCTCCCCTTTCAGTCTTCCTGTCCCCCTCCCTTGTCTTGTCTGAAATTAATATTAATTTGGAGTGTGTATTATTATTTTGACGTTGCAGACGTCTTATTTAATATGCAGCAAACCAAATTCAAAGTTTAGAGAGTCGGAACCAGCTTGAGTTTACCAGAGTTACCAACATTACCAGAGAGTTGCCAAGCTCTCGTCTCTTACTTTTACGACTTTGTTAGGTTTCGCATTTTCATAATAAAAAGTAATTAAAATTTTAGCTGCCTGCCATACCCAGAGTTTTAGTGCTGCATTCCCCGGCCTGCATTCTGGGCCATGCTGCCTGCCAAATTTGGTAACAATAAAATAAAATGGAAGAGGCAATTTGGCTAAGACGATTCACAAATATCCTTTGAATGAAACTCAAACGAGCGTGTGCAATTAAAATTTTAAAAGTAATTAAAATAGAATCAAGTTGAATTTAATTAATCAAGATTTTGCCGTCGAGTGTTTTCTTTAAATATATGTAGGTATGATTGTTCCTTTTTTATATCTTAAAAACCAGAATCAGTTCAAAATTTTTTTAAATTTTATTTTATTAATATATGTACATACAATAGTAAATATTCAAAAATTGTTTTATATTTTTCAACTTTCAAAGTCTGCTTAACCGCAATTTTTGAGTAGCTTACTAGTTTTCTCGAAAATGGATCAGATTTTTTTTATTGAAAACTGAAATTTATTAAAGAGATTCTTGAAAAAAAACAAGTTTTTTTGCATTTGGTTGACAATATTTTAAATAGTTTTACGTTATTTAAATAGCGTTGCGAACAGAATTTAAAAAGATTTCAAATAAGTGCCAAATTTAAGTTACATTTTATGCTTATCTAAATTAAGTTTAACCCAAAGGAACTTTCTTTAATTTTTAAAAATTAAAATATGTGGGCTCCTGGTTTGGTTCTAATTCGAATTTTAAAAATGAAACACGCAAGGCAATTGTATATAAACGAAATACGAAATTTGTTAAAACTTGACTTTACACCTTGCAACTGAAATTGCAATAGCGATAAAAAAATGGAATAATATAATACAGCCAATAAAAACTCATGCTGCCCCTCACGTGCCCCATTTGAAATGACCGGGCAAAGCTCATTTGAATAAGCCGCCGCCCGTGTACAGTAAAATTTTATAAATTTTGGCAACTGCCACCATTCGACATGTCCAACGAAACCAGCTAACAAAATTTCAACCACGTAAATATTCTATAAATTTGTATGTCCAACTGTCTGTCTGTCTGTCTGTCTGTCCGGCTCAGTGTCTGTGTCTGGCTTTGGCCTTAGCTCCGCTGCTGCTGTCCTGCCAGGTTCAATTGTCTGCCGTCTGTTCAAATACTCGAAACGCCTATGTGATCCGGTAGCACCAGCAGTTTAGGTGAAGCAGGCACACATACCTTTGCCTCTGCCTCTGCCTCTGCCGCTGCCATCGCCATTGCCTTTTCCATTGCCTGCCAACTTTCGTTTGTGCCCGATGTTTCACGTAGTAATTGCCGCTCTCATGTAGTTCCAATACCCTGTGCCATTTAAGCTTTTTAAATGGGGTATACCGTTGTTGTTAATATATAACAAGTCAGAGCAAACATGTCCCAAAATATCTGAAAATGTATTCTATGAATGTGGTCAAAATTTGTCAGAGTTACAGGACATTTTCAAGTATTATATATTTATGTACTATTGTTTAGAACTGACTACAGGGTATCTTTAAGTTGTTCACATATTTAACTTTACTTTTTATACCATATGCTTTCTTATAAATTCTTTGCTTGGTAACTAGCATTTGGGATCTTTTCACCTGATTTTAGGGTATCTGAGAGTCGATCACTCTCAACGAGCCCATTCATTCGTCGTTTCAATTGTAGTTTATGTACTCCTCTAGGCTCTCGCACCCTGTACTTTAGCCAGAAACTGTTGGTTGCCAGGACAAGGTCCGTTGTAATGCCAGTTGGCATGGACGGCTATGTGTGTAAACACCTTGTCTGGGCCCGCTTGTCTTGTGGCTGTTTCATTTGCACAAATATTTCGCAATTTGGCTATGGTCTTTGCTGCCGTCTGTGTGGCTTCTGCCGAGCTGACTGTAACTTAGATCTTTTCGCTTGCGCCCCCCGTCGCCCCTATTGGCCAATTAGCTATGGGCCAGAAGTATAAGGCAGGTTTGCAAGCGGATGAAATTCAGCAACAGCTCTCGATTGTGTAGCGGTCATTTGGCTAAATAGAAGAAAAAGCAGGCAGCACGCTTTCAGTCTAGAAGTTGGGCATAGTAAGCTGCCATTATAAAAGGTTCTCCTGCAGCGAAAATCGTGCAGGCAGAGATCAAAGAGACATCGATTAAAATTCCTTTAGCATTGCGAATATTTTCAGGAACTTAAAACTGAGACTGGGAAAAGTCAAAAAGTCTTCGACGCTTCTCAAGAAATACTCCCTAAAAACACGACATATTTTCTATAATTTGATGGGAAGACAAAAGATATTTTAATTATTTTAAAATATCTTGAAGGTATTTTACCGAACTTCTAATTATTGTAGTTAAAGGGAAGTTTAAAAAATCTTGCAAAAGCAGGGACTGTAATTATTATAAGATTTATTATAAAAATTACAAAGCAATTTTTATTTTTATTTATTTATTTACAATAAGTTAATTAACTTTGAGATGTACCTTTATTATTTTTAAGCAAAAAATTAATGAAATAATGATTATTCTTTGAGTTTTATTCCTTGCTCAAAGATAAGGATTTTAACATCCTGAATTTTGATGGCTCAAATTAGTATGAATATTTATTAATGTTTCAATTGAAGAGTCTAAATTATTAATAAAATGATCATTAATGACATATTATGGGAGAGAAAAAAATATAGTCATTACTTATAGACTCAGGAAAAGAGAAGATAATTATATTGCAAATTAATTAAAATAATTCTATTAAGTTTCTTATTATAAAGATGAAGCGAAAAAAGGAACTACATATTTAAATCAGATTCATATCATGGATAAATCCACTTTTTGCTCTTAGTACTTGATATATTCCAGAATTCGAACTAATATCTTTACTTAGTCAAGGCCAAATATGAGAAATGCAATGAATAAAATATTTCTTGATAAAAACATCTATCGCTCGCTCTCAAACAAAAAACTGTAATGAAAAGTTAAATATATGCTGTATGGCTTCTGACCATAATAAATTTGCCATGGCAACTGTTTAACTAATTTGTTTAAGGAAGTCAATTAATTTCAGGTCTGGTTCAAGTGCACTTAGAGTTTTCAATGTGCGTATGTGTGTGTGTGTGTGTGTGTATTTCTAAGGCTACCAAATGGCTTTTGGGACGCAGAGCTCTTGAAAGAACCAACCCCCAAACTACATACATACACATAATAAAGGCCAAAGTATCTGGCCAAAATATCAAAATATCAACTTCACTTAACAGCAGGTGGCTGGCAGCAGCAGCAGCAGCAAAAGGAGCAAAGTTTTCACTCGTCCAAATTGAAGTTAAAAGTTAAAAGTTATCTTAACTCAAAAGGGGCCCCAACTCTGCGCCTGAGTGGCTAAATTCATTTGGCAGCAAAATGCAAATTATTACAACTGACTTTTCATTTTATTTTTGATCATTTCTTTTGCCATTTTCCTTTCGCTGCAAGCGTCTGAAAATTATTTACTTGGCTGACGGCAGATACATTCCAGTTGGGCCACCCCTATTTGCTACGGGGAGGGGGTAGCTGCCCTGCAAGTTTTTTGCATAACTTTACTTGGGCATAATTCTCACTCCTGCTTCCTGCCAAGGACATAGACGGGGACAGGGGGTAACTTCCGTATTCCGTGTTCGTTTATGATTTGCTTTTGCTCTGATAAACATAAGGATATCTGGCTGAATTTCAGTACGCGGGGGAGAGCTGTCTTTTTTTTTAAATTACACAGCACTAAAGCATGCCCAGTTAGTTGGCTATGAGAAGGGGTTGATCAGCTGAGGGTCGTGCCTCGAGGGTCTGTCGATAAGGCCTGCACTTTTCAAAAGTCGTGCCCTGCATTTTCTCATGCTGCCGCCTCCCCCGATTGTCATGTAAATCAATGCAACTGACTCTCGCTACGTTCCCAAAATGTATTTCCATAATCATTAATGTAGCATTCCAGCAACAACAATAACAACAACAAAAGCAAAGGTTTCCCTGCCTGCATTTTGCGCTTAAACGAAACCAATTGAAGCGTAAATCTTGCACGTCGTCATCATCATTCCCGATAAAGAAACGAATAATGAGAGCTCAGCAAGGGCAGCAGCTGTAGGCAAGAAAGATAAGTATAAGGAAAATACACTTACATACACATTCAAGGGTACATATAGTGGTATGTATGTTCATATAATATCTGTGTACCATGCACTTAAATATGAGCAATAATCGTGCAATCTTTAATCTTCTTAATGTTGGGTTTTTATATTATTACTTTTGGGTTCGCAAGCAATTGTTACTTAAATTTTGTACTTCTTATTTAACTACTTATATTCGAAAATATTTTCCAATAGGTTTGTACTTATAAAGATAAATTGTTCGAAAAAACTGTAATCTGAAAACATTCAGTTTTCTCTAATGAACATATTAAACTATTATGTTAATTACTTTGGTCGTTTATTTTAAACTATTTTTACTAGCACATTATTTAATTAAATATGTGTAGGCATTGTATTATTGAGAATACTAAATCGTTAAATCGGAAATTAAGCCGAGTGAAGGAGAAATTAAACGTTGCAGTTTCAATTTTAGTTTAATTAAATTTTATTTTATAAAAGTTTTATATCTTTTCAGTTGCGCTTAATAATAAAAAAAAAAAAAAATTACCATTTGGTAACTAAAATCACAAGTGCTTTCAAATGGATTTAAGTAGACCCAACTGTTAGTCGTATCGATTGCTTTGTATATATGTCAGACGTGACTTGATATTAATTTCCATTTCCATTTCTATTCATTTGTTCAGTGCCCACTAGTACGGCTAAAATTAAATTGAACTTCATCCCTGGTCTTATATTTCAATTAAATCGCTTTAAAGTAACCCGAAACGCATCACATTTTATTGATAAGTATGAACAGTATCAGAACGAGTTCCAGTTCCAGACCTGATTACAGTATTAGACCCAATCCTTGGACAACTGCCAGTTGATATTCTGCTCGAGCTGTCCATTTTTTTCTCTTTCCTTTAGCCATGTAATTGATGTGTGTGATTTAGGGGCAATTGATAAGCGAACCCAACAACCCGAATCGGAATCTGAATCTGAATCTGAGCCCGAAATAAAAACCCGACAACGCCTATGGACATTTTTGGACTTTGATGCAGAACAGCGTCATGTGTCCCTGTTTCGGTCCCAGTTTGTCCATTAAAAAGTCAGAAACTGTAGCTAATTAACCCGGGCAAAACTCGAATCAAATTTGGCGCATATCAAATTATGAACACAGCTGGCAGCAATTGTTGCTGCTGCTGCTGTTGCTGTTGCTGTTGTTGCTGGGAACCTGACACAAATTGATGGGCTGACAGAGACCAGCCATGTGCGTCGTAATAACCACCAGGGAATGTTCCCTGTATTCTGACTGAATGCGGTACAGAGTCATAAACTGAAATATTCAGCTCCCTCTCTCCGTTGTCTGTCGTCATTGCCTTTTTGCCCAAATTCATAGCGTTTTCATTTTAATTACGAAAATTCGCATAGGAATCAAAATAAATATAAATACGGGCATATTAATGGGTCACATATGAATCTATTTGCTTAGCGTCTTCAGTGGAATAATCATCTAGGGTCTGTATGTATGTATGTAGAATATATCCACATTGTTTTCGCTAAAATGTTGTTTGCCCAGAGCTCAGAGTCACATCAAGCTGAGCTCATAACGAACTGAGCACTGTTGAACTGACCTGAATGCGACACTAGACAGTCCACGACTCGGATTTCCTAGGCAGGCAGGCCGTCGACAATCTCCACAGCCAGGGTATATATATTTAGGGATTGGCAATGGGAAAGGAAAGGAAACATTACTCGTAAGCCATAGGATAGTTGATACCCCGCTTGGTGTACGATTGCAACTGTAAATCGCATTTTAAAATGGAAATGAAAAGTAAGGCAACTGACACGCATCATGGATGCAACGCATGCAATGGAATTGCAATATGTCGAATCACTTGAATACTTGCAGCTAATTTTGTATCTTTCTGTGGAATAAACCTTTCTTTCAGAACTCGAATTGGTCTCGTTAAGGATTTCTTTGTAAAAACAGCCACATGATGTGTATGTAGTTAATGATTAAGAATTATTGGTAGTTACATTTGGAATTAGCCTGTTAGATCTGTTTGAATATTTTTTTTATTATTACTTAAAGTTATTATATTATTTATTTTTTATTACATTCTTATAATTTTTCAAAAATGTGTACAAAATCTGTCTCTATTTATTTTTAATATTGATAAGTAAAGCGTCAGAAAATGAGAGCTATGAGTTTAAAATAAATCTGTACATTACCTTGACGAGTGAGAAAATCCCAGACATACTATTTTTTGATAAAATATTCTGCAAAATGCTAAATTAGTATTTTCTAATTATATTTTTTCTATTTTTTAAGTTAATAAGGCAATAAGAAAGCTTAAAACACAATTATACACAATGAAATGTTTTAATAAGATCAAACTTTTTTCGTTAGTATTTGTTGAACCTTTGGATACATAGGTAACTCAGGAAGAGTATTCTTTATTTACAACTTATAAGGTCAGTGTGGAGTCATCTTTTACTTTTATCTTAGCTTCCTCTCTCTCGCTTATCCTAAACATTTTTTGCACGCCTCTTTCCACTTTGGTCAAGAGCAACAAGCAAAAGGCAAAGCTTAATAGACATTAGTTAGTCGAAAACCTGCTGCTGACTGGGGTCTGGGTCTGGGTCTGTGTTTGGGTCTGAGACTGAGACTGCGACTGGGATTGGGAATGAGAGTTTGAGCTTAACTTTCCTGCTGTGTTGCCAACCATTGAGCGGTGGCTGTGGCTGGGTAGCTTTTAGTTGTAGTTGTTGGTGTTGCATTACAAGTCGAAATTTTGCAGTTTGGCAGCAATTTTGTTTAATTTCTTTTTGGGTGCCGCACGCCTCGAACATAACGAGCGTTGTTAATTGTAACCATATACGATATTCGCCACAGCACGCAGAGAGAGAGAGAAGCTCCCCAGTCGGACGAGACCGCAGCACACATACGACGCACACTCACCGGACTCAGCCTTGCCCCTTTGGGTTACAATTTCGCGTTACCTCCCTTTTCCCGTTTCCCGTTGCCGCTCCCTGTGCCTGTGCCAGTTTATCCGACGTGAATACTCGGTGTCTTGTAAGTGGTGCGGCACCGCGTTTTGTTCGAGGCTGTGGCAAATGTGTCATTAGGCATGTTTCATGACCCTTTGTCATGCACAAATAATTATAATTTAATACACTTTGGCCTCCTGCAGGTTGCCGGAAGGGGGAACGGATAGAGAACGAGAGGGAGAGCGAACGAGGCCACCCTAGTGTACAGATTTTTCCGAAAACAGACTCGAAGCAATTTGAATGCAAGCTGAATTTTCCCCCGATATACAGTGTGCATGTATTTTGTATCTGTGTGCATGTATTTTATATCTGTGTGCCTGTAAATGTATTTTACGTTACTTTGAGCCACATAATTGCCGACAATTTGCTGAAGTTGCAGCACACGCCTGGCAATTACCCAGGCACAGGATGTGTTTTAGTGCCCAACCCAAGGAAACTGTGCTATCATCTCCGTCTCCCTCTCCCTTTTCACTTTTCCCTGCCTCCCCCTTCCCCTTCAACGTCAACAACTCACCCCCAACGTGTCGCCACCCACTGTCTGCTGGCTCTAATTTCCAGTTCGCGGCAGAGAATATGAAAAGTTTGCCATGGCTAATTTGCTTTATGGCATTTTAATTGTATTTGCCCAACTTAAGCTCGGAACTGGAAACTCTTAGTTGGAACTCAAAACTGCCGTCGTCTGCTGAAAATTTAATGAGCTTATGAATTTCTAACGAATTTCCAATTTAGCGACCACCGACTGGGTGCACCTGGCAACATATGTACAATGTACATAGTTATACGCTTTCCTCGATAAGCATTGCCCAATTATTGATAATTTATGAAAGCAATTGAAGCAAAACTCAACATGTGTGCATTGTCTGTCGTCTCTTGAGTCGCTCTGTCTGTCTGTCTGTCTATCAGTCTTCTTGACTGTCTGTCTATTTGCCAGGCTGCGTGTGTATTGGTCATACAAATGAGCACAGAATGAGGCCCCAATGGGTGCAAATATAATTCTTATAAATAGACAACAAAAGCGACCCTTGTCGACAGTTGGCAATCATCATCATCCACATTGTTGTCGTCTTTGTCGTCGCCGTCGACCGACCAACTAAATAAATATCAACTCAAGCCCAGTGCCAGTTCCAATTCTGAGTTCTCAGTCCTTGGTTCCCAAGTACCCAAGCACCCAGTCCCAGAGACACTGACTCCATGGAAATGCGATGTACGTAGAAGTCGTTAGTGACGCCAACAACGTCGTCGTTGGGTTTGGTTTAAGTTAGGCCGCCTTCAGTTCCCTTCTCGAATATCGGAGTCACAAAAACACGTCAATATTGTCGGCTGGGGCGAACATGTTAATGAAACCAAATAAAAACATTAAATGTTAACCAGAAAGGCAAAAAGTAAATAAATAAAAGACGGAGGTGAACAACAAATAACAACATAAAAATACAATTCATTATTGCATTGTGTGGAAAAGTTGTTTCACAATAAAAACACGAATAGAATTGGAAACATGTCTACTATAAATATTTGTTAGCTCTTATGTTGATACAAATGGTTTGTACTGTCGATCAACCGATTGATACTGACAGAATGTGGGGAAAGGGGTCGGATTCTGGATTCGACTTTGAGAATAGAAACTCGAACAAGAAACAGACTTGACACGTTTCAAAAGAGCTCTATCTATGTTTTTTATTGCAATCAAAATAATAATTGCATTACGTTTGAACTAGCTCAGAGAAATAATATATGTTGAAAACTTTACATACTTAAAAAATGTTTATTCATATAACTGGAAAAACTAACTAAGTGTTAGTAACGATTACTTGCACGGTTTTTAAATATTTAAAAGCGATTTGTCACTTTCCCTGAATTAAATAGCTGAATAAATCTCACAAAAATTACACACAGATATTATTTTATTTTTCTTACAAATGCTGTGCAAGATAACGCTATAAAAAACATGAGTATTTTAGAAAAAATTGTCTAAAAATCTAGTGATATATTTTTAGTACTTTAAATTCATTATCCAATTTTTATTCTTTTTCTATTTCCGTCAATAAGAACACTTCAATACAAACGTAAAAGATTTTAGTATCAAACATTTCTACATGAAGAATATTTTAATTTTAATACTTATAAATTTTCGTCTTTATTATCATTAAGTTCGAAATAAATCAGCGAAAATTACTGTAACTATTAATTTGTGTCTCTAATTAGTCAATAAGTCAATGTGTTGTTATGTTGGTGCACTTTAAACTTGCTTAGAGAAACACTTGATTAAATAAACTTATTTAATCAGTTTAAGATGATCAGATATAATAGTTTTTATTTATTTTCTACCAAAGAACAGTGTATTTTAATAAATAAATTTTTAAAAAATAGAAAATGCACAATTAACAGACATCTATTTACATATCCATATGAAACATCATTGAATATGAAAGTAAACTTTGGTATGCAAGAAGCTCGATCTCAAACATTGAAAAGCTTAAGTTATTATTGCAACTAGTTTTAAAAGTGAGTTCTTTCCCCAAACTTCTTGAATTCTACTTGAATGAATTGATATTTAAAAGTTTATTGTTTGAAACCTATTGTGGGGCAAGTTCATTATTTTCATTGTTTTATTTTCAAGATGTGTTCAATCCTTGACTTGAATAACTAAACAATTGAATTTGTTTTTTACAATAAACAGCTGTCGTCGATTTTTAAAAACAATAGATTTGATTGAACTAGGGAGTCCTAGAGTATTTTTTTATACCTTATCAAGCATAAGCATATAAAGCACCTGTTTGCTTCTTTCTCTTTTCTCTCGCTGCATATCACTTACCATCTCAACTTTGTTGTATTCTGTTTTCGTAAAAGCCAAATGCATACAATAAAACGCGCACAATTAACAAGTTCCTAGTGATTTATGCCGCCATCGCCAGTTCAGTTGCCATCGCCTGGCTTCAGTTGTTTCTGTTTCTGTTTCAGAAACAGAGTCCCTTTGCCACATTGCGAGATTTTATGGCACCCCAACCGTGCCGCGAACAATGGCAGAGATAATTTTTACGAGGCACTCTCAAACACACCATATGTTGCCCAGGGAGGAACAGAGTTGAAGAGGAATTCATCGGAGCGTTTCAGGTAGAGATATGGAATATGGGACTCGGCCAAGTGCCCGTGCCAGTGCCCGGGCCCTTTTTACAATCGTGTGTAATTAAAAGATTGGTAAAGGCGTTAGGCATGCGCTCGACAGCCTTGACAGCCTGATGTCCCAGGGCTCATTAAAGCTGTAAAGTCAATAGAGAGCACAGCAACGGACGCAACGGGACACGGGATTGGGTTCGAGCTCGGACTCGATCTCGGGTCTTGAGTTCGGCTAGCAGAGAGCAACTATAGAATGGATTGCCTTGGCCATAAAGCCATTGTCATTGTTCGTGTGAAATTCAATTTTTGATTTGTGACAATAAAGTTTTTGGTCGTCATGGCTATTGATTTTTAATTTCCCCTTAGCTAAAGTTTTCCATCCTCTGACAGTTTGGCCGGAACTTTTCTAATTGCTGGCACTGGCAAGTTTCTCCCTACATTTATTCCCGATGCGTGTGCGTGAGCGTTCATAATTTGCAGCTGGAACTGGGAACTGCGAACCGAAGCTGGGCTATTGAACAAAGCAATATTTGCTCAAGTAATTTTGGTCCGAAAACTTCCTCGTCCGCTGCCACGTGACCACTTGAGCCTGGCGTGTCAGAAGAGGGAGCCCCAAGGAGCTGAGACTGCACTTTTTGACTATTATCTTCTTTTTTCTCGTTTACTTCTCTTCTTATTATTTTTTCTTTTTTTTTCTATTTTGCTCTTCAGTGATTTCCCAGCCACGTACTTCAGCACGTAGCCAACTTTAATCTCTACTCGTACTCATTCTCGGGCTCGTTTTGGCCCTCTCGCTGAATGCCAGAGCCACACTAATTTCGCCTTAAAAGCAGAATTTATGTGCGCACAGCATTTTGCCCTAATACGAAATCAAATAGAACTTTTTAAGCCATGAAACTGAACATGAAGGAAAGCAAACATGAAAAAAAAAATGAGAAGAAAATACAAAAATTGGGAAACGCCGTGAATCGCAGTGCATTTTGTTTGCCCGGGCTCATCTTGATTTATGGCAGGAAGTTTGCACCATTCGCAGCATTCGCACCGACATTGGAGACGCCATTACTTGGCGTATTTATACAAATGTTTTCAGAGAAGCTTCTCACCCCTCACCCTTCCCCCTCCCTCCAGCTCGGGCACATGTGGCTGCCTCTCGACCCTTGCAAAAACCCAGTTATAGGCATCTATAAATCAATAAATGAAATTTACACGCATATTTTGTGTTACGTGTTTGCAAATTTATTAGATTTCTCGCTGGCGAGAAGTTGGTCGACATTGCCGGGAAAACGCAATGTCAGCATTTGGATACTACTTGGGGGATGTGGCACATATGGTAAACAGGGGTTTTGTCCCCTAATGGGTTGTGGTTGCCAGTACGTGTACGAGTGTGAGAATACTTGGCTACAACTCCTCAAGTGATTTTCTGAAAGCTTTTCGAAATACTCCTTCTTGCAGACTATCAGCTCTGCTGCACTGGCATTAACTTGGCCAAAACTTTTCAACTGCCAAATTATCTATGGTATTGAAAAGTTTTTGTTTTTATATCCGGCAGCCATAAATTGTGTACAGACAAGGCATATTAAAGTCGCATACTCTTTTAGGTATGGTTTTAGTTAACTTGTAATAATTTTACTTATTATTTTCTTGAACTATTTTTGCTGAGCCTTTAAACATAAAAAGTCCAGTTTCATATTATTTTTTTTAATCTTTTATTTTATGTATTAAATGGCATTATTTCTTCAAAAAAAAAATTATTTCATAAAAATTTAAATTGGTTTTTTATTTTGTCCATGAGTTTAACTATAATAATATGTTTAAATAGGATAATGTGTAATTTAGATTTTTAAATAAGTTACTCGGCTTCTACCCTTGAAGACTACATTCTCGTTTTTAAAATAATGAATTTAAGTAGCCACGAAATAAAAATACTATCATTAAAAGTTGTGACATTCGCATCTTAAATCTGCTATTTATGTCCGTTTATTGTATTGGATATTCAAAGAAATTTCAAATCAATGAAAATTAATTTTTATTTTTAATTTCAATTAATTTTAAGCAATGTCCTAGTGGTAGGAATTTACTTATTGAGTTTATAATGTGTTGAAGAGTTTGAAACAAACTTATTGATTGTGAAGAAGTAAGCACTATGCGAAAACTAATTCACTTGAATATTTCCTTTGATTATGGGAAAACAAAGAGTCCGAATAGAGCCAAGTCCAAAGTGCCCAGGGGGAAGCCCCAGAGCAGCGTCATCGGTCTCATCAGCTTTGCATTTGACACCAAAAGAATTTTTAATTAAGGCCGCGACAGCAGAATAAAATGAAAACGCATAAGCTGCTAAGCTGGAAGCTGCTGGCAGTTGTTGTAGTTGTTGTTGCCGCTTCAATTGTTGTTGCGGCAACGTCAGCAAATGGCAATGAAACGATAACAATAAAAAAATGCAGCTATGGCCATAGAGATATGTGAGATACGCGAGATATGAGTGAGATATATGGGCCTACAATGAATGCGAGTGCCACTACGAATACAAGTACGACAACGAGTATGACTATGGGTGTGAGTCTGGCTATGAGTATAAGTATGAGTGTGAGTTTGAGTTTGAGTATGTGTCTGGATATGGGCATGAGGCACTGCTGCAGCAGGCCCAGTAAGCACATAAAACTTGTCGGCATTGTAGTCGCTATTGTTGGTGTTGTTGCTGTTGTTGTCGCGGCAACTACAGCGAAACTGGCGACATAAACAACAATGTCATCAACATAATTGTATGTCAAGTAAGCGCAGTGAGAAAAACTGGGGAGGAGTGCCATAAAAAGTAAAATGACAAGATAGAGATACAGAGAAAAGAAAGAGAGAGAGAGAGAAAGAGAGTCGCACAAAACGGTCGCAGGAACCACTCGAGACCATGACGAGACAATGCAATCAAAGGAGCCACAACAGACAGAGGAACGGAGAGAGTCGGAGGAACAAGCGAGCAATGAATGAATGAATGAATGACGAGCTGTGCATACGCAATATTAAGCCATCGGGAGGCTCAGTTATTACCCTAACAGCAGCGGGCATATAAATGTATAGGATGTATTTGTGACGCTCAGAATATTGATGGATTCAGCTTTCATTTCATTCAAAAGTCTTACAATTTATTTTGAGACTATCAATCAATCTATCATAATTCATTGTTGATGAGAGAATATGATAACAACGCTTAAAAGCATCTACCAGCCTTATATATACTATTTATTTAATTTAATTAAATGGTTAAGTTGATTATAAAAAGACTTTTCTGATTATTAGATATATGTAGATATTTAATTTTTCTTATATAATATTCTAAGTTAAATGATTGTTTATAGAATATATTTAAAAAAATTTGTATATTTTATACAATAGATAAATAGACTTAAAATGTAATTTTTATATTTTCATTTAACTTATTAAAAAATGAAATATCTTGGGCTTTTGGAGATTTGAAAAAAAAAAACATAATATTGAGTTCAATATAAGATTCTGTGAGCATTTTAAATTTAAGATTGAAATTTAAAATAGACATAAATTTTGATTAATTATAATGAGCAGAGCATACAGTAGCCGTCATGTTTGTAGAGACTTAAGCTGGCATTTTAAGTTGCCATATGCTGGGCATATCGACGACTCATGTGCTTTGCTTAGACGATGCGGGTTCCACTTGGTTTCTCGATGACAGAGAATGGGACTGGAATTGGGATTGGAACTGCTATTGGGGCTGCACCTAGCATTCGTCGTAGTCATCAGCATCATCATCCGGATGGTAGCCTCAGCGCTTTAGTTGGCGTCATGGGTTTGTGTGTCATTGAAATGAAACGCCGGGCGACGCCTCTTGAGCGGAATTATTATTACCACTTATGTATGTCTCTCCCTCTCTGTGTGTGTGTGTGTGTGTGTGTGTGTGTGTAATCGCCATAACCATCAGAAGCCGCTGCCACAGTCGTATTCGGAGACCAAGCCGTAGAAAAAGCCAGGCCAGCCGGGGCCAGCAGCTATTGCCATTGTTTTCCCACTGCGCGGCTTGGTTTGGTTTGGTTTTGTTTTTTGCCTTTCTTTGTTTTTTATTTTTTTGTTTCCTTATGTTGTATGCAACTTTGTGTGCTGGTTGCACTCATTTCCACATGAATGCGCCAACCATGGAATGAGGAAAGGGATGGGGATGATAATGGCAGGGGAGGTGCCATGGGCCAAGGATTGCCGAGGCAAAGCCATACGAAACGACGTAAACCGCAAGTCGTTAAAAAACATATTTGAAAATACTTGTAAATACTGAGATAATTATAATGGCGACCACATCCAATTCACATGTTTCTTTTTCTATAAAACAAACACCCATGGGCGAGTTCCCAGCCATCGACTGCTGCCGGTTCAAGCGAATTTTTACTACTAATATTATTAATTAATTTTACTACTCGGCAAGTTGCCATGCACAATTTCTTTTTATAATTATTAATTATTTTTAAGTTGAATTTCATTATAGAGGGATTAAATTCAATTTCTAAATTTCTATTTAAATTACCTGAATGTTACTTATTCACAAGTCAAGGAGTTATGACTTCCATTATTTCTACTACCAAATCAATACTGATCAAGAATTAGATTTGATTAGATCGAGTATAATTAGTTGCTAAAAGATTCCTATTCAATTATTTTATAATTAAGGTTAAGCTGTGTTGATTGTTTTGTTTGAGTTTAATTTCCGTATAGAGGGATTAAACCAATGCTTCTCTTTTAATAACCTCAATGTTACTTATTCCCAAATTGTCATGGATTTATTACTTCTACTTTTTTCACTATTAAATTAATACTGATCAAGAATTAGATAGAGTATAATTATCTGATGGATAATTTCTATTCAAATATTTTATAATTAAGATTTAAGCTTAAGTTAATAAAATATTAAATAGTAGGCAATTTTAAAATAGTACATATTTCAATTATTAAAGTTTTTGTTCGCAGAAGTATTCTATCAAGAAATACAACCAAAATATACTTTTATAATATGAGTTGGCAAAGTTATAAAAATATTTTAGTATGTGGGCGATTTGAAATAGAAATCGATTGAAAACAGATTGTTAAATAGGACAAATTCAAGACGATTCTTTGCATTTCTCTTTGCCACTTGGCGACTCTGGAGAATGGCAAGTGGCCTGTCAAGACTCTGATCCATATAAGGTCATATTTGTCTGTCTTTACAATATGCCCCTAATGTCTACTTAACAGCCTACTTAAATACATGTCATGCATATAAAGCTGGCTAACAAAGACGATAGTCCAAGAACGAAGAAACTGTTTTTATCACAGCTGTATAACTAGAAGATACCCTGTAACCAAAAATAGTGGGTTGACAACGACTTTGATATGAGAGAAATTCCTAATACTCGTATATTATAACAATGATTTTAATTCTATTTGTTTAGGTAAGCTAGAAATTCTTTATAGTTTTTCGAAAGATGCACTTAGGAAATATTGGATTATCGAGGCTAATCAATTATTATTGATTGTGTTTCTATTTCACGAATTTTCAGCAAGATTAGTTGTTATTTTTCCCATCGGAAAGAGTTTTCTTTAAAATGTTGAAGATTTACAGCTGTGATCTGCCAAGGTAGTTGTAGTGCCTAAGTACATCTAAATAGATCTTTCTGTATAATGTGCATTCATATTCCTTTTTTTAGCATTTCACTGCAAACAGGGTATTACAAAAGCAACAACAACAACTCATCAATGACAGTCGATTGTCAACAAGAATAAGAAGCGCACATTAAATGCCAACTGCCCGAAGATGGCGTTGTAGTATTATAAGAGAATATGCGAACAATACGCCAGCAGTTAAATGCTGATGCTGATGTCGATGCTGATTATGGCCTAGCAAAAACTGAAGACTCGTGCTTGGAAATTATCGTGGTTGTCTTTGTCGATGTCGTTGTCGTTGTCGTGGTCGCTGAGTGGGCCGAGATATGAGAGACGAGAGACGAGAGCCAATCGCCATCGACCCGTTTCAAATTCAAAATGCGATTGCTGGTCATGCGAACTTTAATTACACAACGACGGATCGTTTGGGTCGACAATGGAGACGAGGTCGCTGCTCGCTCTTTCTCCATCGCTCACTTCCTTTCACCCATCTCCCCTCCCCCGCTCCCCAGGGGACGCTCTCCTTGGTCGATGCGATGTGTCTGGTACAATCATAGACCAACCGTTGGACATGTGGGCTGACTAAATGTGGCTCATTAAAGTAAATTACAATTTATGTTGTTGCCGTTGTTGTCGGCTTCTTAGTTTGCATGTCGCATGTGGGCGTGGCACGGCCATGTCTTGCCACGGGGGAGTGAAGCACTGAGCCAGCGTCGTGTCTGTAATTAATTTTGATTAACGGGCAGAAAACTTTTCGAGGTAACTTGACACGCATTACGCGTATATTAAAATTTGTGCCCTGCAAGAGGTGTCTCACATTTTCGAGGGTGGCTCAAATCCCATTTGGACGCGCTTGTCAGCCGACAACAGGACTAAGGGGTGGCTCAAAAGTTCACTTTTAATATGTCAAGGTTATCAAATTTTCCATTAAAAGGCTTGATAAATGTAAAAGTATCTTTAAAGCTTGGTATCGAATATCTCACATCTATACGTTTCTAACCTATCGCATGATAACAATATAAATAATAAAATAATCTGAAGGATTCATTTATTTTGCAGTCGAGTTTTTGACTTGCCAACTTGGCAAAAAGAAGTTTTTGTTTAACGTAGCTGTAGCGCCAGTTGGCGTAGAAATTAAATTCCTGAAATCCTCAAAGGCAGTCTGAAGAATTTTTTAAATCGCAGTCACTCATCACAATTTGGTAGGAGTATAACAACATTCGTTTAAAATTGAATCAATAGAACATGAATACAAGCTGGATTATCCAAGACTCAACGAGTGCCAATAGATGAAAAGTATTTTTAGAATCAAGCTTAACATTGGAATTACAAGAGTAACTCGCACTATATACCAACTGGCAATTTCTATTCAATTTAAAACGAAAATGAAACAAGAACAAAACTAGGTCATCCAGAGGATTCTAAGTCGATGTTGATTGGAAATGATAATGAATTTTAGTCATCTGCATAGAAATTAAGCTCCTGAATATGTTCTAATTTCAGTGCACAAATCAGTCATCACAATATGATACAGAGCATGAGCACTTAAGAACATACATTCAATTTGAATACAATCTGAATTATACAATAATCATTTACTTAGAGAAAAAACTTAAAAATTACGGTTGACAATGGAATCACAGGAATAATTTATACTTATTGATAATTGCGAAATAGACAGATTCTTATTAATAAGGTCACTCAGTGGTCTTTATGTCGATTTTGATTAATTTACACTTTGATTTTACTCATCGGTATAGACATTTTGATTATGAATGCGTTTTAGGCAGTGATAAATTCAATAGATCGCAATACATTTAGAGTCACTCATCACAATATGCTACTTATAAGTACGAGTACTCAAGAATATTCGTTTAATTTAAATACAAGCTGAACTATCAAATAGTCACCGAGTCCCCGAAAGGAGAAAACATTGTCAAAGTCAAGGTTGTCAGAGGAATTAATTTGTACTGATTGCCAACTACGCAAATATTTTTCAATAACAAGTAAAGTCAGCATCTCAAGGGCATAGACACTTAATAGATTAATAATAAGGTCATTCAGTGGACTTTATGTCGATTGTGATTGGAGTGTGCAGTAATTAATTACCACTTCGATTTCAATCATCTGTCAACAACACTTGCGATTAATTAATCCGCCCACAATGCAAATTGTTACGCCAACTGTTTGCAGTGGACAATCTCTTAGTCTCACAGCTGGATGGTTACTCCATGGCACCCAGTGGCTGCCTCATCTCAGCAGCTGCCACCTCCTTCTCCTTCCCCTACTTCTCCTTCTTCTTCTTCTTCTTCCACTGCCCCTGCGACGTGCTCAAGCGAGAAGCACAGATAAAAAATATGCAATGCTCGACTCACCGTGTGGCGCACTGAAAATGATTGCCTACTTCAGTGTCATAAATTAAAATCTAACAAAATAAATCAATAAAGATTAAATCTTACGTGCGGTACACACACACACACACACACACACACATACACATGCACACACACACACACACGGACAAGGACAGAGACAAAGCGACATCGACATGGTACATAGAGTGTAGGCATAATCCAGCTTGCTTTGTATCTGTATCTTTGTATCTGTGTATCGGTATGTGTAATCTGTAGCCTGCCTCTATTTGTATCTGTAACTAACAAAACGTGTGGCCGCATATATGAAAGCACCGCCATGTGGCATATTTCTCTTCTGCGAGTGTTGGTGTAAATTTTGTTTCCATTCGTGTGTAGATATGTAAGTAGTATATGTCTCTGTGTATCTGTATCTGTATCTGTATCTGCATCTGTGGCTGGCAGCCCCTCAAAAACTACTTAAGTATTTAGGTCTCTGTGCGGCTGTCGCTTCGCATTTTGAATGCTGAATGGGTATTTAAATTTCATACAAATTCTATGAGCGCTTGTCTGGGCCCGACACCGACCCCGTGCCCGACACCGACACCGACTCTGAGCCAAGAGACGGGCCCAGAGACAGAGACGGGGCTTGGATCGTGTTTGCGCCTCAACTTGGCTGCCTTTGTAGGCCTGTGCAAAAAAATATCAAACTGAAAAAGAAAACAACAAAAAATACAACTGAAAGGCAGTTGAAAAATGCAAAAGGCAGCAGTTCAATTCATTCACTCGCACGCACACTCACACTCACACTCATGCGCATGCACTCATACTTATATTCATGCACTCATACTTATTCAGCGTGTAGACAAACAGGCATAAAGCCGCTTAAAGCTCTCTGTTTCATTCCCATCGACCACACCGCATCCGCATCCGTCGCATCCGCCGCCAGCAGCAACAAAAGCAGCAGCAACAACAACAACAACAATATGATATAGAAGTTGATGAAGAAATGCATGCGCTTTAATAATACACAAAATTATAACAACTACAACAACAGCAATCGCTGACAACAAAAACAATCAGCCCAAGACCAGACAATGGAAGGTTTAGAAAAACTTTTCTCTCCCCTGCAGCCCATAGAACATCATACGAGTAGAGAGGAAAAGATTGTCTTATAAAGGGTGCCCATTGTTGGTGTTCAAGTTGCTGGGCCCATAAAACTCGTAACTTTGCCTTATGCCCGATAATCCTTAACGGTGCGGAAGCTCAACCAGCTGAGATTATATTTTATATACAAATATAAAAGTAAGTTAGTAAACATGCAGCTGTCTAAAGATATCAATGGGTGGTCCCTTCTTCCCTCTGGCATTGTGTAAGGCTTAGAAAATCCAAAGCTTGATCAATAATTGTATTAAGAGGATCTCTCAACGGATAAGTCATCTCAAGAACTTATTATACAGCTATGTCTTAGACTCTCTGCTTTGAATATTAAATTGAATGGAAAATTATTTCCTCTCTACGAAGTAAATAAAATTTTCTTAAATTTTGATCAAAATTAATTTTTTTTAATATTTCTGCACGGAATGTTATGTTGTAGCTAACTTGTAATAAAAATTGAAAACTTTAATTTCTTTTTCTTATAGTGAGAATTTTACTAAAACTTACCTTTTGAACTAAAACCAGAACTAAAATTTTCCAAATAATTGTAAGTTCGAAAAGAGTAGAAAATTATGTTTGAGATTTTTCTTTAAAAGAAAACTCTAAAGATATTCAATGTTTTGACATACTTTTATTATTGCTTAACTAAATTATCATATAATTAATTTGGTGAAGCAGAAAATAGTACAAATTGTTAAAGTAATACTTAAGTTTTTTTCGAATCCCTCAAATATTATTGAAAATATTGGAGATTTTTATTCTCTAAATGAAAATATAGAATACAACTTTATGTTAGACTTACCAGAAAATACTCATACGACTATGTTATGGCATTTTCACGTCTATTGAAGTGAGTTCCTTGCGAAGGTCAATGCTGTCGCTTCGATAGCTTGTCATCATGACCAGCTGGGATCCGGCTCCATTCAGCCACGACTGAGCAGATAAACGAATACCGAATACTGAAAACGGAGCACTTATTATTATTAATAAGTGCACGTTAATGTTTGCTTGATTAAGCGCTCAATCAAATGAAATTCTATACGCATGACGAGCCAAAAAAAAGAGCCTCGAAATGAATGCGCAGGCAGGCAGGCATCCAGGCAAGCACAAAACGTGACCAAAAATTAAAAAAAAAAAATATGAGAATGAGGGAAAAAGAATCCTTTTGGTAAACACAAAACATCGTGGACCCGCTGAGTATCCACTAATTTTGAGTGCGCTCGTTGCATGCCTCATTTAAGTGGAACGCCTCGACTTGCCTCGCTTCGTGTCGCGCATCGCGCATGGCGCATAACAAGTAAATATAATTCATAATTTTCGCTCTATTCAGCCAACGATCCACACGACCGACAGACAGCAGCACCACCACCAGATAGACAAAAATAGACAGAGACCATTGGGACCGTGGTCAGGGTGGTTGCTAGAGTTACTAGAACTCAGATTTCTAGTTCTACGAGTATCTATGAGGAAATGTAGCTAAAGTTCCTTTGGGACTATGTATACCATGAACTAAATGCAGCAGAAATAGCTGACCAAAAAAAAGGAGTGGTCTCAGATATTGTAGGCTTATTTTGTTAGTGTTTCGTTTCACACAAATCAACAAAAATCGAATTTCTTATTATTATTATACTACTATTATATTAATCAATTTTCACAAAAATCAAATTTCTTATCTAAATTTATCATATTTATATTGTATCTTAATTTATAATATGCAAATTTATGTAAAATACTCAAATTGAGCTTAGTTAGTTTATATAATTACTGCTTACATTTTTGTATAAGTTTCATAATAAAGGTATAAATCTACTTTCATAATCTAGCTTACCTTAATTAAAAATCCATCTTTAAATTCTTTAACTAAATGGATAATCTTACAAAAATATAATATCATGAGCTTCATAGGATAAAACATTTTCTTCTATTATTAAACTAGCAAATATGTGATTGTTTTCAATACACACATTTCGATCTGTCACTTTGTCAAACTTTTAATTTTTACATATTTTACACACCCTCCATAAAACGAAAACATAGTTTTCTTTGTAAAAACTTAATATTCTTTATACTTTATATATCTACAATTATTTTAACGATTGCAATGAAGCTGTGTGGAATATTGGGAAACGACAATGTTTTTGCAAATCTATACAGAGGGTATCTCCATTTCAAGTAATCTTGCCTAAAGCACTCTGGGTTGTTGTTGTTCTTAGTTTTCTCTGTTGCCCATCAATCATAATAAAATTGCAGAGAACATCAAAGGAAGAGCCAAGGACAGAAACTGAACGAGAACCCGAGGCAAAAGCAAAGGCAGCAACATCAACAGCGGGAATCTCCTTTCCACAGTCTGTGTTTTATTTTCAGCACTTGAGAGAGTGCATCTGTATTTGTATCTGTGTCTGTAAATGTATCTGTATCTGTATCTGTAAGTGCATCTACTCTCGCATAGTCTCTGGACTCTGCACCTTGCTCGGATAAACTGTAAGCAGCTCCGCCTGCGTCTCAGCAGTCGCAGTTTAATTGTTTGCACGGCAGCCGTTGCCAGTTTTTATCGGGCTTTGCATTTACCGTTGCCCATTCCTTTGTCTTGGCCCAAAGGACGAGTCTCAGTTTTTCGGGATTCGTGTGAATTTCTTGGGATTTGCTTCTGCTGCTGCTTTTGCAATTTTTTGCATTTTTCCTGCTGCTGTTGTTTGTTCAGACAGGATGTTTGCACCTTTTACAGCAGGGCTCGACTGGAGGGATGGCTGATGGTATGGATGAATGGATGTATGGGATGTATGATATCTGGTTGCTTAATGACAGGTTGTCAGTTCTGGGGATTGCTCGAGTTATTAATGCCATTCAAAAGCAATTTAATATATGCATTTGTGTTTTATTTGAGTTGTTCTAAGCAAACAATTCCCAGCAATCTACCTACAACCCCTAATGGATATGGAAAACCCTTTTGAAAATTGCTCTCACTCGAACTCGAACATTTCAAATGTAAATCTAAATGTGTTTGTGCGTGTGTGTTTGTTAAAAGTCAAAGCAAAGCCGCATTCACTTGAGACCCACAACGAAGCGATTCTCAGCTGGGCACGGCAATGGGGCATAGAATAAGAATCCCAAGTAGTATGTATCGTATGGATAAAGGCGAATGCAAATACGACAAATACAAAAGTATCTCAAGTATTAAGCATTTCTCATGGCGCTGACGAAGGCTGCGTTTTAAGTACTTACGAACCGAATTCAAATGCGCTGTTCACGTCTCTAAAGTGCCAAATTCGAGTGCTCGACAAAGGCAAGCTAAATTTTCCGAATATGGATAGCCGAATATTGAATACCCTATACACAGAGATGAGCATTTCTAAATGATACACATATTTATTGATATTAAAATATATATTTATAATTATATTTATATATATAAATTTATATAAATTATTATTTATTATTTATATGCATATACAAGATTCACTTTTTGTGATTCTAGAGATTAGCATATAAATCTCTTTGAATGCGATGCTCGTGTATAAAATTCGTATACAAAGAAAATATCAAAAGCAATTGCTGTAAATCAAATAAATGATTGTCGATTGGGAGGTCTTTTTATAGGTGAGTAAAATATTTGCATATTAAATATAAGTGGGAAGATACAATTTTGGAACTTCGTTCGTTGACCTAATGTTGTTTTCAGCATTTGGTAACATAAATTGTAAATACATACTCGAATACTTGAATAAGCACGAGTATTTGCTTTTCGCACTTTCAAATCTGAACTGTCATTCGGTTTTCTTTATATTTTGTCATATCTCCAATAAGATTTTTATCGAGAAATATACACAATTTGGTCGTAAATTTAGAGATTGTATTATAATAATTGAATGTAAGCCATAAGATAAATATTAAAACATGATTCGCCCAAGCAATTTATATGCAAATGTTGCCGGCCATTGAGTCAGCTGATTTATGGTTTATATTCGTTAAATGCATATAAAAATTGAAATTATTCAGATAATCGTAAAATCTGAAACTAAAGTATTAACATTCCTGCTATATGTCGTAATTCAGTTAACAACAATTCCAACGGAATCATCAAAGAAATACATATGTATATTAAAATAAGTATGATGGATTTGTCTTGTTGTCCTTTTATATTATAATACATTATTATATGCAGGGACATAAATATGTGTACTTGTAAGTCTTTCAGTGATTCAATTATGAAATGTATGCAAATGTGAACAATTTCGAATTCAATAAAAGGAAACTTATTTCTTGCATTGAATTAAACAAAAAACATGCAAATGCCAAATGTCATTTTACATCACCATTCCTTTATTATTGGACCGCCGGAGATGAGTTTGCGATGTGGATGTGGATGGGTCGAATAGAGCTGGATGCGAGCCAACACACGGGCCAGGCCAAAAGACTCAGTTTTGTTGTTGTTGTTGTTGTAGTGTGTTTATTTAAGCGCTCGCTCGGTCTTGCCCTTTTCAATGTTGCACGTTCAACGTACACACGTTGCCGCCTAGATCAGACCCAGGCAGAGACCCAGACCCGGGTCCAGGCACAGAGCCAGGCACAGAGTCAGGCAGAGAGCTAGTCTAGGGTGAGGCAGCGCAGCGCAGCGCACTTAATCATATTCGATACAGATAAGCTTCAGTGCCGGTACGTGCATAGAATTTAAGCATACATAATAATCATCGACAGGCAGTCCGTCCAGAGCACAACAACAGCAACAACAACAACAATAATAATAATAACAATGCTGCCTCACTGAGTGACGTACAATAACTAAAAAAAAAATATATAAAATAGAAGTAAAAAAATACAAGGCGTGTTGGGCACAATATTATCATAAAGCAAACACGGCGACCAGAAAACAGTTGGAGAACATCAGGAACAAAGGAACCTCCGCCTACCCGCTGGAGAGTCCCAGAGAGAGAGAAAGAGAGAAAAAGAGAGAGATACGGAGTCTCCGTCTCCAAGTGAAGCATTTATAATTTCATATTATTATTTGTATTCTTGACGTTCGCTTTGCGTTTGAGCATAGAAATTGCAGAACACAAAAGGCCAAAAGGCCTCGGGACCCCCGACCGAAAGCCTTTAAGCTCAAATTATGTTCCGTCTACCGTTCCAAGCGTTTCAATGTGCGATTCAATTTGAACTTGGCTGCCGCTGGGCGACCCTTGCTGCGGTTACCAACGAATAAGCCAACAACTAACCAACTAACCAACGAACCAATCAACCAACCAACTAACCAACCGACCAGTCATCCAACCAACCGCAGAGCCAATGGATCTGCCTCATACTCATGCTCTGAGAGTGTCTGAGAGATTTGAGCTCGACGCTGCCAACATTTGATCTTTCGCTGGCGGCAAGCTATTTTATCGGTTTTGTAGACCCTGTACTTAAATGGTACAAAGGGTCTATGTGATCAGTTAAGAGCCAGAAGTGCGTATTAAAGCAGGGGGGGTCGTAGAAGTTCCCATTAAAAATATATGTATATTATTATTAAAATGAACCCCTAGAACTCTGAGACTATAGAAAATAGAGACGCAATAAAATATATGAAGATAAGTAGATAAATAATAATAAAAAAAATCTATAAACTGGTAAAGGTAATAACGGCACTGGTAATAATAATAATTAACTTCAGGATGTAAATAATATATTATATTAAAAAATAAATAAAATGAAATTACAAGAACAGTTTTAGGGTTTAAGCCTTGAGTTTTGGCTCATATGTATTATATGTACCTCAAATTTGCTCCGATAATTTCATCATGATCGGATAATAAACTTAAAAATGTTTCAAGAAATTTACGTTTGAGCTTGTGATTTCTTTGCTCTTGTAACATTCGTATGTTTCTTAAATGTGCTTATATATATTTGGATTCAGTTGGACTTTTGTATAGATAAGAGTACAGGGTCTCTCACAAATGTGTTCCCTCGATTGTAGTCTTTCCCACCAATTTTGTCTTCGTATTTCATTTTTTTGGTTTTTTTTTTGTGGTCTGTCGCCTGGTTGAATCTGGCTTTGTCTCATATTTCAGCATATGCCCCTGGAAACTGTTTCACGACAAACTGAGAAGCTTTGATAATACCATGGCAGAAGGGGGGAAGAACTATTAAGCTAAACCTGGAAGGTGGAATGCCTTGTGCGGTTATACAGGGTATATCTTTATGTACATTAATTAAAATTAACCTTGGCAACGAGCAGCTGAAAGGCAACTTAGCAACGCGGAAAATCTAATTAACTGCAACTATTTGATGTCATGCAACGGAAATTGAAAAATCCCCTTTTGCTGACATCAAATGGTTATGAAAATCGCAGAGATTGAAGCAGAGGTCTAAAGGTTCAAGTGGATTTCCATTTTCCAAGCTCAATTAATGAATAATCTGTTGCCCAGCTGTGGAGACTCTTCAAATAAAATCCGAAATAAAATCAATGAAATGCCAAATATGAAAAGCGAAATGTAAATAGGCAAAGGTGAAGGCGCAGGGTCAGAAATAGAGAGAGAGAGAGGGAGAACATTGAGCAGGGTGACGTTTGCCAAACGCTTAATTGGCATTAAGCACGTAAAGATGATGGCCAAGCGATTGAGGGGAAATATGGAAATGGCAGGACGCAGTTGCCCTTCGGTGTCGGATGGGATGTCAGAGCCAGCGAAGCGTTTGCAATTGTAATTAGGATCGAGAGAGAAAGCGAACGATTTAAAGCGTCGACCAGTTTTACAGCAATGCGAGTGAGTATAAGCAAGGACATCCTGTCGTCCTTTTCATTGGCAATCACATTGGTATTTATTTAGGCGCGCTACGTGCCCCGGCCAAAGCCTTTAATGCCCTGGGCAAACAAAGATGCGATTTTGAGGCGCTTACGCACGCACAGATGAAACCAGGACGATAGACGGGACAGTCAGACAGACGGACGGACAGACAAACGGACGGATAGACGGATAAAACAGTAAAGGACTTGGCATAGCCAGTTTGGCCGTTTGCTCGACAGTTTTGCAGCCCTCATTATGTTGCATGTCAGCAGCAACTCTTTATGTTGTTGTTGTTGTTGTTGTTGTTGTTGTTGTTATTAAAGCAATTATTATAATTGCGCGCACAAATCGACAGTTACACGCAAGCAACTTTTCTCGTTCTGCACTCGTCCTGCATCTGAGCGAGAGTCCTTGCCACAACTCACACGCACACACACACACAGCAGAGTTGTGGAAAATTGCAGAAAACTAATTCAGCTCTTGTGCGCTCGTTTCCTGTCCTTTGCTGTCCATGTTGTCGTCAGCAGCAACAGCAGCAGCAACAGCAACAGCAGCAACAACAGCAACAGATTTGCATAACTTTTTCAATTTCAAAGCTCAAGCTGTGGCCAAGGCAAAGGCATATGTGTCAGGACCAAAGAAACACGCCCCCTGCACCCGTAACCGCCCCCTTCCGCATAACAGCAGCGACAGCAGCCACAGTCCATCTTCACTTACAGCAGTGTCATCGTGGTCGATGTTGTTGTCGTCGACGTTGTTGTTGTTGTCGATGTCGCTGGCATCGTCGCTTACTTACGTCAATTGCTTGCGCACTCTTTTGGGAAAGCGGCGAGTGGAAATGCTGAACATGTCTCAGGAGCTGGCAACATCAGCAGCAGCAGCAGCCACAGCAGCAGCAGGAAGAAGCCAAAAGTAGCGATGACGGCAATGTTGGCATCTAAATCGTTAACTTCTCCCGCATCTGCGTGGGCCTTTGGTGTCAATTTTCAGCGTTGCAAATGCGACTGATGTCTGCTGTCGGAAAATCTCGGGCACTTGCTGAGCTGCCATCTAAATAGACAAACTGCCGCAAATGCCCGCTCCCTCTCGCTCACTCTCTCGCTCTCCCTCTCGCTCTCGCTCTCCCTCTTGCTCTTTATCTTTCTCACTGTCGTCTGGGGTTACCTGCTTGATGACAAAACAACTTAGTCGTAAGATGGCCATATGGGAGGATTTGTCACGTAGTTGAGGGCCAACCCACTGCCAGCCACAAAACATAAGTAAGCACCTCAAATGTCGCTGAGAGAACCGCGTTGAGGACATCATAAAACTTTTATGAACTCTCGAGAACTCGGTTACAACTTTTCTTTTTTCTCTAATGAATATATAACTTCAATGTTAAATATTTAAGTATAAGTCATTTGAGTAAGTTAAAGTCTTCTTAACTTAGTATCCATACCGTTTCTAGTTCTTAAAACTCAAAGTTGTAGATTGAATTTCCATTCTTAACATCTTATTAGATCTTAGACTATTCCATGAGTTCCTTTTTTAATATTTTAAAGAATAAATTAAGGTATCTTCAAGTATTGTGCTTAGTTTGTGTATTCCGAAGAGTATTTTAAAAAGAATTGATTTATGATTTCATAAAATAGGTGTAACGTAATAATATATATAAAGCATCATCGATTATTTATTTATGTAGCAAATATTACTTTTATTTTATCCTTAACAATATTAAACTTACAAAAGATATTATATTAATCAAACTTACCTAAAGTGTTGTTTAAATAAAGTTTAAATTAAATAAATTTATTTCTTTTCCAATTAAAGCAATTTGTATGTGATATATATAATATAATAAATTGAGAATAAATAACCTTTAGTCAAGTTAAATCTTTTCGTTTTTATACCCGTGCCCATTGAAAATGGTCAAAAAAGGTATAATGGTTTTGTGCAATGGATGTAACAGGCAGAAGGAAGCATCTCCGACCCTATAAAGTATATATATTCTTGATCAGCATCAATATCCGAGTCGATTGAGCCATGTCCGTCTGTCTGTCCGTCTGTCCGAGTGTTTGAGCCAAAGGATCTCAGAGACTATAAAAGCTAGAGACTTCAAATTTGGTATGAAGGTTGCTGGATAGCGGGCGCAGATCAAGTTTGTTTTAAATTTTAGATGCCACGCCTCTTTCGCCTGCCAATCGCAAAAAAAACGATTATCAGACGCGATCTTTAATAAAAACACTACTTATTAAACAGGAAGATAAGAAGTAAGCCAATTTAATGACTCTGAAAGTTTCAAAGCGATTGACTATTAAATAGAGACGATATTTCAAATTTGCTTTTAATTCACATAAATCAAAATCATAGACATAGGCAAGTGCGAGCGAGATAGCACATTCACATTTGTTTGTGCAAAAACATAACAGTGAGCACGTGTACGAAGAGTGCGAACGCAAATACGAGCGATAGGCAAAGTTATCGATATTTGGCTACAATTTCTATCCTATTTAAATATATTAACATGGTTTAAGTTAATACATATTTAAGATTGTGTTAAAATATATGTATGTAGGTATTAGTATGCATTGCATAAAGCGATATATATAAATGCCACTTTATAATTTTGCACCTCGACACCTCGACGACAGATCATTTTACAACACTGAAATCTCTGTATTTATAATAATTATTATGTTTAATAATAAGCTAGTAAGCTCGCACATATGTTCAATAGGGTTTCAATTATTATCATTGTATTCAAATGCTTAACAAATCCTGCAAAAAGAATCACAAATATTAAAGCATAGCACTTAAATTTAAATTGCGCGCACAATGCAGCAGCCTTAAACAGCTGATTTCGATGATTAAGAAGAGTGGGAGAGATTATTTGGTGTTGCCGGACTTCAACAAGCTGAGCAAATTTTAGATAATGGCTACTCTTGGCATGAGCAACATCGATTTCAGCGATTACGATTACGATTACGATTTACGATTTACTAAATCATATTGCTGTCATAAGAACGATCAGTCGAAAATAACCTTTTTTGTTGTTTAAAAGATCTCGACCAAACCAATAGGATATGCATTTGAAATGGTCCTATATATCCTGATAAAATTTAATTGAAATCGGACCACTTTATCATATAGCTGCCATAGGAACGATCAGTCCAAAATCAAGTTTTAGTATGATAAACTTTTTTGTTGTTTGAGGTGTCTCAACCAAACTAACAGAATACGCATTTGGGATGGTATTCTACATCCTGAACAAGTTTGGTTGAAATCTGATATCAAATAGCTGCCATATGAACGAATTTTAAGAGATAAGTTTTAAGAGATAAGTCAACCAAACTCACAGATTGAGAATTTGTAATTTGGTTTAAATCGGTTCACTAGATCACATATGTAGATGTAATACGAACAATTAGCCAAAAAGTTAATGCCGCATCATCACACCTTCGGCAGGCCTAACGTAGCGCACCTACGTATGACCTATCGGAGAGCTAGGGCACAGGGTATTATACAGTCGAGCACACTCGACTGTAGCCGGCGCCCACTTGTTTCTTACATTGTTTTGGAGAAAATATAAATTAAATATATATTGGAATTTAGTGATTTCTTTAATATTTTTGAATATATTTAGCTGCTAAATTGTTTCTAAGTAATTTATTTTATTTATTAGTGATGGGCCTAATAAACTACCATTGCAATTTAAATCAAACCCATTGTGTACAAGTTTTGGTTAAAATTATAATCGGTTTTTTCCGAATTTATTACTTGGATAATTTCGGTCAACTTGAATTTGTGTTTATACCTAAAATGAAGTTTTTTGATCTGAAGTTTTAATCCATTTACAAAGCAAATACTTAACGATATTTAATTTATTCATGTATGCATTTAATTGTATATATAACTTTTACAAAATCCCGAATTTATATTCGTATGCTTAACCACCGTTTGTCATTTGTTTGTCCGCCTTTGAATCAACTGCCGGAGTCGTTGGGAATAAATCCAATAAACTTTGTCGCATCAGCGGTGCCCCTGAACCCAGGCTCGCATCCCGCAGCCCGCTGCCCGTAACCCCGCTTTCCACCCCTGACCGACCTTCACTTTAAATGGCCCGTCTTATGTTATGTGTGCTTGTGTGTGCCATAAAAGTAAAAATCTCGCTTCATTTCATTTTCATGGTTTTTGTTACTCCAATTACCAATGCGAAGTCGAGTCTCTGTCTTCGTCCCCTTCACTGTCGCCTTCGCCTTGGCTTTCAGCTTCACCAGACCATTCCAATTCCCATTCCCGTTTCCACTGCCGCCTCCTGCTCTGTCTGCGTCATCAGTTTAGCCCACATAACGGGCCACGTTATGTGATATACGAGCTCCGGCTTGGTGGACAATTTGCACCTAAGCTGCGGCTACGGCTGCGACTGTTTTGTTGTTATCCTTAGACCGACTCGTGTTCCGTCACACCCCCCGCCTCACTGACTGTCGCCCGTCGCCTGTCGCGACCTGTTACCAAGATTAACGCAGGCAAAGGACGAGCTGCAAAATCAGTCATAATATTTCAAATTTCATAAATTGATGCGTATCACATTAGACGACAACAACAACAATAAGGATAGCAACTAACGGTAACGACGTTGCTGTTATTGCTGGTGCTATTGTTGTTGTTGCTGCTGCTGCTGCTGCTGCTCACTGAGCAACCCTCGGGAACTGGCTTTGATAAACGCGCCCAAGGGCCATTGAATTATATTTTTGAGCGCGGGTGTGAGACGCTTTCCCTCTCTCTCTCACACTTTTTGCCACTCTGCCACGCCTAAATTTCAACGCGCCGCACCAAAATGTGCCGTTAAATAAAATGGGGAAAGGCACAAAAAACAAGAATATTTTATATTCGAAAATATCCTCTTTGATTTTGCTGCACGATTGATTTTCTCGTTCCCTATTTGAAAAGACAACGTCGACGTCAACGTCGACGTCAACGCTGCCGGCATTCATGTCCTTCATTCGCACCTGCCGCCTGGTCCTCGTCCCCGTCCCCGTCCTCGTCCTGTTCCTGCTGCTGATGCCTTGAGTAAAATTACTCCCCAGACGAATTGAAGTTACCTCTCGTTCATTTCTCGTCCTTTGTCTCGATGCCGCCTTCGTTTATGGCTGTCTGTGCGACTTTTTTCTTCCTCGTTCATTTCGTCTTCATCTTCAGTTTTATTTTTATTGCTGCACAGCCATAAAACAATAAAAATATCTCGTATCTGTATTTAAGTTCGATTGGTCGTCGACCACCCCGCGGGAAATGCTTTCCTAATTAAATTTTATGACCTGTTCTATGAAGTTTTCGTGATTAAATTGAAGAAATGTATTGATTGGCAGTCAGTCTGATAGTAGTAGTGATAGCATTCCTACTAGGGACACTTGATGTCAAGAATATAACGACTTTTGTAAGAACAAAGAACCTCTCACATTTAAGTTAATAAGATTGTTTAATATCAATTCCAAAAGTTTTTCAGTAATTACAGTCAAACTTCCCCAACTCAAATCACCATTATCCTAAGAAAAAGTTATGGAGAATTCGACATATGGAATACTTTTTCGATCTAGTTCGAATTAAAAAAAATTCGAGTAATAGAAGTTCGACTGTATTTACAAGTAGACTTAGTTATTTTAGCTTCCATACATTTTTCGTAATAGTTTCGTTTTTTATGGGATTTATTCTACTTCGATGTGGTATCCATAAATTTGTTTGAAACATAATAATATGTTTTTTTTTTTAGTTTTCCCTAGATACTAGAGATGCAAAGCAGCATGTTTGTACAATCTTAAATATATTATTTCTACTATAAATCGCGCCATCTAATTTTTATGGTATGTGCTAGCATATTAAAGCAACCTCGTCCTCCAATTTACTCCATCCGTATTGTTTTTCAAAAATATTACACTATGTACTAAAACTTCACGGAATTGATCAAAATTCGTATATAAATTCCAGAGATTAAGGAAGCATAACGGTAAATTGATGTTGGAGCGGGCAATAATCGCAGAATCGACTTTTAAATAAAAATCGTAGGGAGCGCTCTTTTGCTTCGTAAAACAATCAAAAGAGGGCGGCACCGTTTTAAAAAGTGTGACAACATTGATTCCTAAAGCAGATACATTTCTGTTTATGACGTCACACCAAAAATAAATATATTTAGGGTATTTAACTTAAATTGAGGCTAGAGACTTGAAATATTGCGCACATTTATTAATTTATATATATTAATATATTACTTAAAATTAAATAATTTATTATAATTGCATTGCAAAATAAAACAATAAAACATTTTTATTTAAATAGCCCGCCAATTCATTTTAATTGCTCAACGTTATTGCAAAAAGCGCCATCTATTGCTCACAACCAAGAAGTACTTGTGTAGCATGCAGCTTTTGTGTCGTAGCATAGCAGAGTTACTTCTGTCTGTTGACGTAATGACTGGTTGCTTTTCACTATTTTAGATTGAGGTATGTGAATAACATGGCTCCTACAGCAGGTACATATGTATGCCAGCAAACAGCTGTTGCTATCAGCTCGCTGTTAATAACTTTCTGCAAAATGTTAAATAGCTGGAAGCAAAAAACAGCTGTTTATAAGAACAGAGTAGATGTTACACATTTGTGTTACTGAATTTCAAATAACAATAAGTGGAATAAATTAAAAACTAATAATGCATGGTCGTGTCAAGGTACGCACTACGGAGGAGGAGCGAGAGCGGAAGAAGAAGGAGCAAGTGCTCAGGATGCGAGCGTATCGCGCAGCCATGACGCGTATTCAGAAAAAACGTAACGCCGGCGAACTTGATGACGAATTGCTCGGATTGACGGTGCAAATTCTGCAGCGAAATCCGGACATTAGCACACTGTGGAACATCCGACGAGAGTGTGTGCTGATTAAGATTGCTCAGCTGGAGAAGGCGGCAGACGAACCTGTTGCAGTTGCAGCTGATGAGAATGCTGAAGGAAAAGGAGAAGGTGACAAGGGAGATGGGGACAAGGAGATTGTTGCTGAGGAGAAACCCCCAGTGGCAGAGCTGCATCAAGTTATCTATGCAACAGAGCTGGGCCTCACCGAACAGTGCCTGATGGTCAATCCCAAGTCGTATAACAGTTGGCATCATCGCTGCTGGACACTGGAGCAGAATCCCCAAGCCGACTGGCATCGTGAACTACAACTATGCAATAAGTATTTAAAGTTCGATGAGCGCAATTTCCACACTTGGGACTACAGGCGCTATGTGAGCGCCAAGGCAGCGGTGCCTGCCGAGAAGGAGCTCGACTTTTGCACGGACAAAATCAAGGTGAACTTCTCGAACTACTCGAGCTGGCACCATCGCAGTCTTCTGTTGCCTCTGTTGTATCCCAATCAACGGCACGATCGACCCATGAGCGAGCACAAGCTGAAGCAGGAACTGGAGATGGTGCTGACGGCAGCGTTTACCGACCCCAACGATAGCAGTGCTTGGTTCTATCAGCGCTGGCTTCTGGGCGGTGGCGTCAAGTTGGATGATCCAGCCACGGTGGCCGCCTTTCGTTGTTGGCCCCATAAAGCACAGTTGGGGCTGAAGAAACCTTGTCCAGAGTTGGCAAAGATAAAGGTACAATTGATAAGCGATAAGCAAACGTGGCAATCAGAGTCATGGATACCGGTAAATCAGGAGAAAACCCTTTGGGAATGCACCCATAGCATCGATATAAACTCAAGTCAACAGTATGAGCTGGAAGTTGGAGGCCAGCGCCTGAAACTTGCTGTTCATCCAAGTGATAAAAGCATATTTTACTTTGTGCCACCTGTGGCTGCTTCCAGCTGCAGCAAGGAGTTGCTCACAGAGCTGCAATCGCAGCTGCAATCCTGCCTAGATCTGCTGGAGTACGAGCCGGACAGCAAGTGGACATTGTTGACCAGTGCCCTCTTGATGCGCGCCATTGATGCCACTACCTACCATGACCAGAGTCTCGCTCATTTAGCCAAATTGGAGCAGGTCGATGCCCTGCGCAACGGATACTACAAAGATTTGGCTCAACGTTGGACAATGGAACTGGCCTTGGCCAAATGGCCGCAAGCATCGCAATTCCCTCATCTCTTCGAGATGCCTATTAAATCGTCAAAGATTCCCTATAGCCAATATCTTATTGTTGCGGACACTGTGGCGCAAACTGAGGAATCCTCTAACTCTGCCGAGTTATAGCTCCAAGCCAATTTGAAGGGTATGTTTACCTGGAGAACGACTATGTTCTTAATGCTATAACCTTTTCTTTTCTCTGCTCTCATTCACGTAGATTCAACTCTTGGATTATGACCTTAATCCCATAAAATTTCGATGCTTTCTAAAACATTTCATACATGTAGCAACAATTTATGTTTATATTATTAGTTCCATAGTTATATGACATATTTCCCAATAAGTGAAAAGTCTTATGTATGCTTGTAAATATATATTATATATAATCCACGCTAACTGCTAAAATAAATAGAAGTGAATTTAACAAAATATGGATTTTATAGATTATTTACTCATGTATTTTTTAATTAACTAAAGAAAACCTTTATTTTAATTGCAAATATTACAAGTTTTTCATGAAATGTGTAGCACATTAAAAAAATCGATAACTAAACTGAGTGAATTTTGGAATTTGGAATAAACAAGAAGCTATTTTTATCAATTTTGTTTTCGTGTAGAACATATTGTATTAAGTTGGATTGATTCAGCTAACTTTTAGCTGAATTCAGAAAGATTGTTCGGAAGAAGAGTTTTTAATACAAATTTTCACCAAATTCAAAATGTTAAATCAGACAAAAACAAATATGCGTCAAGTCTGGAAGAGTATTTAATTTTATATATACTTGCATTCCCTTAAATTCCTTCCTAGTCGTTTCATTAATTAAGATTGTGATAATTGTATAAAGGACTTAAATCGAATTTGAGAAGTGCACAAAAACTCTTGTGCTGTCCAACTGTTAGTTTGACAGATTGGCAATCAACACACAATCAATCAATTCAATTTGTACACCAGTTTCACGGTCAAGGGTTAAATGAATTCCAGTTCAGTCAGAAGGGCATTTATGGCAAATGTATCCCAAATTGTGGCACAGATTTTGCTTAATTAATTTTCGGAAAAACACTGACTATAACTATGTATTTGTATTTGTGCACTTGCAAGCTTATATGTTTGTATGTCAACAAAGCTGTGACAAATTTGCAGCTTAAAGAACACAAAGTGTTAAGACAAAGGAACTGAAATTGGCCTCAAGTTAAAGATGTTGCCAAAGTGGCGGTTGACGTGCAACGAAGCGGTTCAAGATTTGTGGTTTTTTGGCGGATCGAGCTGCATAAATTATAAGAGAAGTGATGGCAGCACGTTGTTGGTTTCGGGTTTGATGGTGAAGGATGTGAATGCTTGTGTCCGCAACATTGGCAGCCGCATGTCATTACGTGCCACATGAAGTGACAGCGACAATGTGGCACATGGCAAAGGACGAAGAGGGCGGGGATGGGAACTCCAACATTTTGTGAAGTGTGAAGCGTGTGAAAGCGTCTCGAATGTGGAAGACGTGAAATACCTTGAGATACCTCGACATTGAGGTGTTAATGCATCTTCAAAAGCGATAGGATGAGACTGATAGAAATAGAGGGAGAGGAAGAGAAAGAGAGAGAGGGGAATAGACTGGGTGCAGCTGTCTCCTCACTGCACGCACACATGGCGTATGCGTAACGTGAGTGTGTTTGCATTGAAATTTCAGCAACGTCTGCATCGACTCGTAGTAGTATGCAAATGAAAATAAACGAAATCAACCCTTAATGGATATCATTTCATACACGTATCATCATCGTAGCCATATGAACAGCAAAGCAACATCTTGGCATTTAAATTTCCGCTATAATCCGACCTGTTTCCTTAAGCTCCACTCGTCCTCATCTGACTTGATGTTAATTATTGCACTTCCACTTCTTGTAAATATTTTGAGTTGCTTGCCTCTGTTGCCGGAAAACGTGACATTGACACGTCGGCGCTCATTAAAATGTTTGATACCAATTAAATCGAGCAGTGGGCGTGGCGGAAATCAAAGGCGTAGAAACTGCATCTTATCTTTGCACAGAGCAAGACAAACTTAATTAATAAGACAACTCAGTTGAGATGACAGTTTGCCGGAAATAAACGGACTACCATTTGCAGGCATCACATGTGCTCTGGGCCAAGTTAACGCAATTTTGGCCATGCACAAATTGCATTCAATGTAGATTATGCCACATGGGAAAAAGAATTTACTCACTCGACACTCGTTTGAACGAGAACTTCAAGCAACGCAACTTTGTCGAGCCATTAGTTTCCACAGTGCATCATAATTAATTATAATATTTACATAAATAATAGCATCTAAATGCGCTTAGCTTTTAAGTCTTAAATCATCAATTTTAGTTTGAATATATTGTAAAACAATCTATTAAAATCAGGATAGCAAGTTAAATTTGTCAATCTTTCAATGATCTATTTCTCTACTTTCTAAGTATTATAAATTAGTCTTGTTAAATCTAGACTCTATAGTAAAATAAATACGAAATTTTATAACAAGGGTAATAGACTAAAAGAGGTATCTCCAATGGTTTAAGAGCATAATTAATCAGTTTATTACCAAGTCTTTCTAATTCATTATATTAATTTGATTCCCTTAATATCAGTTATCCCATCGAGTTGGGTTTAATTTTACAAGGTAAAAAAATTAATTATGCATTGAGTTTATATCTAATGTTCTTAATTTACCTTATTTTTTGGGAAGAATATTGTTAAGAAATATCTTATAGAGCATCAACTCGTCAGCAATTCTCTGACTCTATCTTTCTCTTGTTATCACCCACTCTCTCTCTTTATGTTATAGTTATGTAAATGATTGCATCATATAATTAATTTGCAACACTTTTGGTTGTTTATCTTGTATATTTTAACTACCGGAACTGCTGAGCTGGTCCAACTGCAACTCGAACTTCAATGACCACACCCACCACAAACATAAACCACCTCCCATTTCACCGCGTTGTTGTAGTTGTTGTTTTATTATTGCTTTGGTCGTAACCAGTGGCAAAACTTTAATTGCCTTTAGGCCAAAAACTTTGGAAAATCTGCGCAGAGCATTTTGTTAACATTTCCTGTGACTTTTGGAGAGGAATTGCAATCTCCTCCCCTTCGACACACACACACATACAAACACTCACACACAGCTCCTTGCCACATTCTGCAGCTGTGTTTCTCGTCACCAAGAGTTCGCCAAGGACTTGAACTCTGCTGTTGTTGTCCCCATGTTTTGTATGCCCTTTTAATTGCCCATTGAAAGTTGTTCACTTGTTAAAATGAACTTTTGCCTTTGGCGGCAGTTTCTGCCACTGCCCCTCTTTCCATCCTTCTACCACGTTCACAAAGTTGCAAGTAAAGAGTAAGCAACAAGCTGCGTGAAAGTATGTGTTATGCAATTTAAAAGTGCCAACCAAAGACTCTTAAATCGCATCGAGGCTATTGAATTTCCCACCAACATTGGCAAACAATTTTCGCAAGTTTTCCATTCAGTTCGTGGCTATACGAGTACATTGCAACTGCTTTTCCTAATGAGTTTCTCATACTCAGTTGCAACTTTTGTTTCTTTAACTATAAAATATGAAATTCTGCCATTCAGCCTCGACATTTGTATGAATGCACAAAATAGGAGAAAGGGGAAAAGGGGAAAGAAACAGTTGGGTCTTATGTGACAGTCACAAACATTCTCAGTCTCTACGTATCCCTGTCTTTCTTCTGCTCCTGCTGTTCTTCAAGCTTTTGGCACATCTGCCTACCGCAATTTACATCTACAACAAAAAGGAATAAAAACACTGGAAACTCAAATTACCTAGAGACTCAACGAGAAAAATACTCTAAGCACGAGAAAGATGCGACTTCTTTGTGAATTTCATGGGTAATTTAGGGCTTTATTAAATTTAAATTGCCCAAGTTCCGTTGACGTGCAAATTACCAAAATACTCGTATATATATTTTATTCCATTATTTAAGGATTCAAAATATTTTTGAATATTTTTAAACAATTTCTTGCTGATATTAATATTAACATTATTCCATTTCTAAAATTATTATTTTATTATATTTTCTACAAGTATATTTTAAAATTGATAGACATTGCTCCTATCTGATGAATCACAAAAACCTTTGTAAACAAATCCCAATACTTTAATATAATCGATTTTAAGCCGCAGGATTCAGATTTAGACTATATTTTTCATCTGCACTATTCAGGATTTTGGTCCTACACTCTTCCGAGAAAAAGTCAGTCAGAGTCAGAATTTTATAAAATATGCACGAGTCAGAGTTTTATAAAATATGTCAAATAAAAATGCATTCCAAAATTAAGTTTATTTGATTAACCTATCACTAAGGTTAATTTTGGAATGCATTCTTATTTGACATATTTTGTAAAACTCTGACTCGTACTTTCATTTCGACTATGAGCACAAAAAGTTGAGAAAAACAAAACACTCTCGTAGACTGCACACATTTCACAGGGTATGAAGATATGTAGAGCAGCTACGGCCTCATGTCTGTTTATCTAAATTTCATCTTTTGTTTGCCGACTTGCATTTCAGTTATTTTTGTTACATTTTTCATATTTTATTTTTTTACTTCTGTCTGCAGTTGACGACCACAAATATGCATGTTATACTTGTATATATGTATAATATCACATTTATATATACGCAAGTATAAGTATGCTCATGTTAGACTGCAAACAATATTTGTCTGATTTTCCACAAGCATTATCATGTCTAAAAACTGTCTAGCAGTATGTCATACTCTTCCTCAGTATGTGTGTGTGTGTATCTGTGTGTTGGGTAGTTGCCTCCTATCTTCCAGCAGGGAGCTGGTTTTCACATGACAGATATGTCAGGAACTACATGCTATATATGTATAAACATAATTTAAGAGCACAGCCTGAGGCTATATTAACTTGAAAGCTATGACCATAAACTATCAAAATTCAATCCAAACTGCATAGCTTGGGTTTTGCCAGATTATTATCAATAATCGGAAAATCGATTTAATTGCAACTCTTATCGCTATGCACATATAAATTAAATGTTATATCTCATTAAAATAAATTCGTAATGTCATAACACAATGTCATTACGTTCAACTTAAACCCACAATGTCGTCATTGTGTCCCACCAACAACAATAAAGTATACCCTTAGTCGAGGCTGCTTGACTATGAGATACTCTGTGCTGAGCTTTGAGATATCGTAACAAGTATTGTTCGATGTAGTGTTCCTGAATAAATCGAATTGATTGTTGGTACCGAACAAGATCTTTATTGAACCAACTGTGCAGGCAGTAAATAAAAAAGTCACCTTCAGCGCGAGCTTCAATCGAGTGCTTGTGCGTCTTACTAGCGCCTCTTACCCAAACATAACGGATAGAACATTGGGAGCAGGCAAAGTCGACTTTAAATGGTTGAATAAATATATTGAAAGATTTGCACATAGTTAATGTACCCCTTTTTGGATTAGATATAGCAACGGCTTTAAGTGGTTGTATAAATACATTTAAAAATTTGCACATAGTTATTATACCCCGTTTTTCGACCAGTTATAGTAACAACAACTATAACTATATAACTATGCGCATATAAAATGCATATTTATGCATTATAAACATTAATTTACTGGTCTTTTAGTTAGACGCCAGTTAATTGAAAACAACAACATCCAAATTATCCGCCCTCTTCCATCATTTCTCTTCCTTCCATTTCTCCCTCTCCCTTTCTCTCTCTCTAGCGACCACTCGCTTTCAATTTTGGCAGCAGCCAAAAGCAAACAACTTAAAATATGCAAGAAGTGAAAATGGCAGCAGCAACAAAAATTCCAACGAACGAGGCGGTGGCTCAGTGGTGTTGCTGTTTGCCGTTGCTTGGGCCCTTGTTTGTAAGAGTCTGTAATGCCAAATTTAATTGCAATTAATGTGCAACTAAGCGGAAATGCCACAGCAGCGTGCAATGGCGCTTGCACTTCCGGCGGCCGTTGGTCGTTCGCCATTTGCCGTTTGCCGTTTGCTGGCGCCAAAGCTAAATAAAAGCTGACGTCACCTGCAACACAATGGGGCATGGGCAGAGAATGAATGAGATGTGTATGATATGAGAACTCAACATGTCGCAACTGCAGCGCCACATTGTCGAATCCCATGACACCGTGTGTGACACCTGCATCATAGCTGCATCATAAACCGAAACTCAAACTGTTAACGGTTTGCCGGTTTCAGCCATGTTGTTATGCTTGCTGGGTATCCATTTCAGCGTTCGAGAGCCGGAATTCAATTACTCGTGCGCCATAAACCGATTAACTTATATAAATATTTATATCAGTGAAATGCAGTCAGCAGCGCCCACTGCCTTTATGACTATAAGCGAGGTAGGGGAAGGGGGGAGGGGCGTGGTCAGTTGGCCAGTTATTCAATCGTGGTCCTGTGCTTTTGCATATGCAAACACTTTTACAGGACCTGAGTTGTCTGTGTTGCCTGACTTTGAGTTTGAGTTTGAGTTTGAGGACAACAATGTGGAACAGTTGACTGTGGCAATAATTCCATTTGGCATTTGCATTTGTTGGCGTTTATGGTCCACTTAAGTGTTGTCATTCGCATCCTTATGCAGAGCAAGGATTTAATGATAACACGCTAGGTGTCATTTACAGGCGACAACCCCTTCCACTGGAGCACCACTTGAAGCTCAATGAGAACAACAACAAGAATCGGTTGCTCTATCCGCACTTGGGGCTATAAATAGTTTTCCAAGAGTCAGCACTTCATGGCAAGGGACTGCAAGGAAGGGAGGGACCTATAATTGTGATGTCTCTTGTCTGTTCACTGTTCCGTTCTACTTGGGTGTCAGGCATAGGGGTTTACTGTACGAGTATGGCCAGAATGGGGGCCAAACTGTGGCTAGACTGTGGTCTGATTTATTGGCTTATGTTGTATTACGATATGTGTGGTTGAAATGTCGACTGATGTCCTTAAGTTGCAGGATTAAGGAGCAGCTAATGGCCGCATTAACCGAACCATTGAGAGCTCTGACATGTGACAAGATTACAAAGTCTGCAAAAATGGGTCTAAATGTGTAATATTCTTCAAGTTAAACACATTATGTTTTTCTTGCTTACAATCTTCATTTCGCAGGAACAATTTAAATTATTGTAAATATTTGTAATTTTGATGCAGTGCCTCAAGGGTTGAGCATAACTTTGTTTTCTGAATAATAACTGAAAAACAATGCAATTTCACATTCAATTCTGTGCTATGCTTCTCTATTCATTGCTCAAGCAAAACCATTTTTATCAAATTTTGTTTACAACCATAACTTTTTCCATAATTATTTCCAAAAAAAAAAAAAAACTTTTAAAGTCTTTTTTTGTGATTTTGCCAGGTAACGGTCATACATATTATAAGTTAAAAAATAAATTTTTTAAATTATTTTATTGCTATAAAACATCGGTTCAAAAACAAAAAGGATCTAGCTACAACATAAATATTCCATTAACTAATTAATATAAAATATTTATTTTCATTAAAAAATTAAAACTACAAAATAAATCTATAATTTTGATATAATGATTAAAAATTGCAACAAAATAAATTTCAAACTCAATAATTGTAAATATCACACTCTATTGTTTTGCTTTTAAAAAGAACGTGGTTTTAAGAGCTTGCCTGAAGTGTTTATCGAAGTTGTCTCTGTTTATAAACAGTTCTGTATTGTTGCTCAGCACAAAACAAGTGATCGATGGAGTAAGATTATCTTACTCTTAATAATATCTTATCTTATCTTAATATCTTAATAAATAATACAAGTACGATTCTGTCAATATTTAAAATGGTTGAGATAGCTCAAACAATAAAAAAGTGTCAATTATTGAAAATTATCTATATATTAGAATTATTGACTTTTTGGCCTTTCAAAGAGCACAACTTTAATAAAACTCACCCGATTTCCATGAGGAATGTCTTATTTTTCAGAATATAGTTTTCCAAAAAAATTTTAAATTTTAAATTTATGATTTTTATTGATTCCAGGTGATAAAGTTAGGGTGAAAAAGTAGTTTTGAGCAAATTTCCACTTTTTTCTTCAAAATCTAAGCTTAAAACTGCAAAATTGTCTCTGTATTGAATAGACTTGACCAATCTTGATGGATTTTCAAAAGGAATGCCCATGCTCGTTTCGCTCGCCTACCCCAGGCTCGCTTCGCTCGAGAGGAGGTGCTCGACATACCAAATTTGAAGTCTCCAGCTCTTATAGTCTCTGAGATCCTTTAACTCAAAGAGACGGACAGACAGACAGACGGACCTGGCTCAATCAAATCGGCAGTTGATGCTGATCAAGAATATATACACTTTATAGGGTCGGAGATGCTTCCTTCTTTTTCCTTTACATTCATTGCACAAAACCATTATACCCTTTTTGACCATTTTCAATGGGCACAGGGTGTAATAATAATACTGTAATAAATACTATGTACTCAGCATTTAACTCGAATTAAACTTTAAATTTAAACAATAATTTTAATTGTTGTGCGAGTTTCACGCATCTTGAAACTCAGAGGCCCCAGTGTCGTTGGTGTTTGTGCTGCAGCTGCCGCAACTTGGACTCCAGAACGGCGCGTGCCTCGTACAAACTCTTCTGGTGCATCAGTCGTCGGCTGAAGGCAACGCGTTGCAACTCAGTCAGTTGTTGACGCAGCCACAGATGATTAGCCCGCAGCTGGCGGAGCTGGACGAAGACATCAACATCAACATCAGCAGCAGCATCAACATCAACAGCAGCATTAACATCATTCTGGCACAGATCCACGATTGTTGAATGCGCTAGCATTGAACAGCAGCTGCTGACGAAGACATAGGAAGCATGGCATAATTTATACAGATGTGGAGATAAAGATGCGAATGCGGAGGCGTTTGCGGATGTCTTTAAGCAGTCAAAGTTTGTGCTAATCGCTGGAGCAGACTTGACTCCGTTAAGACGAACTTTTTGTCGGCAAATTACGTATACGCCTCGTTCGATGCCCCAAATGTTGTATTCTGATTTTTTAGCAAAAAAAAGTGAACTTTTTTCCTAGTTTTCTAGCTGATTGAGTTAAATATTGAAAATTTGCCAACATTTGGCCAAGTTTTTAGCTGCTGCCTAATGTCTTGGTTGGTTTTGCTGAGCAATATTCACTGATGCGTTCACAAAATTTGCGTAGCATGCCCGTCCCCCGCCCCTTTTTCACCACATGCCCCCCCTTCCAGCTGTCGCACCGATTGGCTCAGCTTCTTGAGGTGGCATAGGCAAAATTGCTTTTACGCTTGAAGCTTCAGCCATGCATAAAAATGTCTGCTCGACTGCCGGTGCTAAACCAACCTCTGCCCCCTTGCAACCCCTGTCGCCATCGTGACCCTGCTGATGTTCGATTTTCAACTATCGATTGAATTTGTATTCGTTTTCTTTGCAGTTCAACTGCCAAACTGCACACTCAGAGACGTGACATCCTCGGTCTTTGCACTATGTTTCTGTCTCCGTTTCCGTTCCTATCTCTGTTTCCTTTTTTTCGTTCTTTGTTTGCCTTGGCCAAATTACACAAAATGTCGTCTTTGTGTGACCCGAAAGCAATTGCCAAATTGCAGCAAAACGTCGAGATAGTGCAACCATAAATAAATTCACTTATTTATTGTATTGCCATACATTATTGGATTATTTTGAATGAAGCTTGTTTCACAGCTAATTCTGAAGAGACCAATTTAATTAGTGCAGTATTGTGAATGGAATGAACACCTTGATAATTACAAGCTACATCAAGGTGTGCACCTTTACATTGTTCCACCGACGACCACAAGAGCAAAAACTGTGGTTCAATCTCAGCCGCTTGGCACACAAAACTTCCCAAAACGCAGCGACATGTTGTGTGTTGTGGTTGCTGGCGCCATCAGTGCGTATACGTAATATCTTGTATGTTTCGGGGTGCATAGGAAGTGCTCATGCGTTTCATGCTCGAGATACTCGGATGTTCTGTTCAACATCTTCTGCAGAACCAAAAGCAAATGTAAATTTCGAAAACTCAACAGACTCGCTGCTTGTCGTTTTTAGCCATGACCTTATAATTTGGTGTTTATAAGCCGCCGTGTAGGACTTCCTTATGCGGCTAAGGCTTGAGGCCATTGACAGACTTTCGAAGGTAGATTCCTTTGACACGAAAAAGGAGGAAGCTATCTTTAAGATTTTTAATTAACTGCACGAGTATGTAGAAAATTGTGGGTAGCACGAATTATACAATGCTTAATGGAGTCATTTTTATAGCCTGCAAACATTTCAAAAATATTGTGTGGGGTATTTTAGATTTGTAACGTATTATTAAAGCATTTAATTAATTTAATATTATTCCTGATAACCATTAAAATCAGAATCATTTTGATATTCACAAAGTTCGCCTTAAATCAGTGAAAAAGAAGCATAAATGAAATTTAAAATTTTTAAGTTGTAGTTCACGTTTTTTATGAATGTCTATCATTATATTGAGCGAGACAATCTCTGCAACTGCTAAATACGCCAAATATAATATGCAGGATTTTATATAGGCAGTTAAATTTAATTGTATTTTTCAAAAGAGCGTTTCAATATATACTATAAGAAACGAATGTCATTTTCAGTTACGGTTTCCGTTATTTTTGTATTCAGGTTTTCGGTTATTGATTACGTAAAATTTGTATGCATCGGTTACGAAATGGTTAGTGGTTTTTATGGGGATGTTTTGGTTTCCTACCTAACCTAAACATACTTAATATTGTTGATCAGTATCAACAGTCAAATGGACTTAAATCGTTCGATTCCTCCCAATTTAAAGTGTTTGAACCCACAGGAATATTGTGGTCGAGCAGACTTGAATAGAGCCGAAAAAGAATTGTCGAAAATGCATCCAAAGGGAATTTTAAAATTTAGAGCAATTTTAAAGGCGATTTGCCGTATTTCCCACTAATTACCTCTAAAAGATACACAACAACAACAAAACTGAAAATCGACAAAGAGATAATGGACAATCAAAAGCTTTATCACGATGAACGCAATCAACGTGGAAAACTACAATAATCAGGACGATGATTGCACATCAGGGATAATGCAGTGTGAAAGAGAGAATCAAATAAAAACTCATCGATCATGCAGCTGTCAGTATGTGTGTGTGTGTGTGTGTGTGTGTTGGGCAGGCTAAAAGCATTGATGGCTAAAATATGCAGCTATGGCGAGCTCACCTTTTGGCTTGAATGCAATCCATAAATACCATATTCACAGAATTTGAGTCGGAAAATGCGAAAGTTTTCAGAGCTTTAAAAGCAACGCCAGCTGTGTGTGTAAGTGTCTGTGTATGTGTGTGAAGCTGCCTAATTGAAAACCTATGCCACTAAACTGTAAGCCCGTCTTGCTGTCTCCCTATCTTCCTGTCTCCGTCTTCCTGCCACATGCTGCAGTGGCAACTGTAGGCGCTGTGTCTGTGCTTGATGTGAGCCTCGCAATGGCAACTTAATTATTTCAGCGGCACGTCGCCGCCGGATTGCGAATGGGGAGAATTGCGAATGCTGCTTAAGCCAAAACTCACGACAGCTGCAAAAAGAGTAAATAAAGAAAATTCGAAAAAAAAAAATATAAAAATATATATACATTTTGTATGTACATATATCTATATAATACACTCGAGGCAGAAAAGAGCAAAGCAAGTGGCAAGTGAAATAAACAAAAGTTGGCTGCTTGCAACGCGGTGCAGCTGCTGCTTTCATCGCTGCCACTGCCACTGCCACCAGCGAGTGAGAGCTATTGAAAATCTGTGCTGAACGATAAAGTTGGCCTGGCAAACGGACTTAACTGTAAAACGAGCGGATAAAAGAGGGCGCGGCTAAAAGGCGACAAAGAGCACTGACTGAGGATGGAGTGTGTGCTTGACCCCACTGACCCCGCCGCTCCAGTCACCAGCCACCCTCTGCCTCGCTCACATTTGAGTAAATGCACTACCTCACCTTTAGTTATATGCATCCGAATCTTTTACATCTACATTACCCAAAAGTCATAAAGTTAATATGTTTGAGTTGAGCTAATTAAATTTGGTAACTCTACGTTATGCCCTGTTTAACTTATCGTTCTTTGTCCTTGGTACTTCGCAGAACACGGCTTCAGAAAAGTTTTGTTTTGCTGTTCACATAAAACAAGTTTTCAAAGAAATTTGTTGTGGTAAGCAGGTATAAAAAAGCGTCGCTATCATTATTTTTCCCCCTTTCATACCAAAAAAAAGAGTGTTATTTTTAACCCTTACACACCTCAATAATGTTTATGAAAAGGTTTATAGCGAGCTAGTACAATTCATATACACACATAGCTTATTTTAAGCTTTTATATTTTAATATAATTTGCAAACAAAAATTCAACCTTTTCAATATAAAAAAAATTCATGAAATTCACGATTTTATTATAATTAAAATAATTCTGACGAAAATAATTGAATGTGTTTCACTTATCAAAAATATTATTTCAATGAAGTTGATAATGTTGTTTATTTTAAAAATGATGTCGAAAATGTGTACCGCAGGCTTGAGGTTAAATGACTTTGGTTAACAGTGGCGGGCGAGGAGGGGGACAGAAAGTAATTAAAATTTTGGAATAAAATTTAAAAAGTGCAGAATATCAAACTCACACACACACACACACACACTCAAGAGCGGCACTATTAACTCCTGCAACTTTAATTGCGTTTAAATAAGGTGGGTGCTCGGGTAGGGGTAAAGTATCTATCGGATTCGTTTGTACTCGTAGTTCACTTATGGGTGGCGCCCAACGTAGGCAACGTGCCCAACGTGACATGTCAACCGCAGGCGGCGGCTCAAAAGCGTAAGCAACATGACAAACGGCACACACACAGACACACACACACACGCATACACACACACACACGCATACACACGCATACACACGTACAGGTGAGCATCTGAGTGCCTGCCTCAAAAGCGGCTTAACATACTCACACACCGAAAGAGAGACAAAGAGAAAGAGAAGCACTGATCCCCATACAGTCAGAACACACACACACACACACCAAAGACAAGCCTGGGCCAAACTATGTAAATATGTACGTGTCGCCCCATTATGTCCGGATCCAGGCAGAGGCAGAGAGAGGAAGACAAAGAGAAAGTGAACGAGACCCGCACTCCGAGTCGTAGTTAGGCCTTTTGTGCTACCGCACGCTAAGTGACGTGATTTAAATTTTCATGTCCTTTGAAATTTTCAACGCTCTCAGCTGATGACATCAGAGTTGTCGCTCCGCCGCACGAATCACGTAATCTGTCCTTTGTGGGTCAAGCAACTACATAAATTGTTCAAGAACATAAGCAGTAACAGTAAATGTAAAGGCAACTACAACTGCAACATCATAAATGGCTTACATTTTTGAGATACATGTTCTACGAGAACTTGATTAAGATACCCATCATCCTCTTGGTACTCATCAAAGTTCAGAGCATGTCAAAGGTCAACGTAAATGTCAGCTAAATGTCAACTGACAATTCTCAGTTCCCAAAAAATGTGAAAAAGCAACAAAAGAAGTATCAAATAGTAATTGGAATATATTTATATATAAGATATGTATGTGATGTAATCGAATTCCGTTTAAATTTATTTTATTACATCAAAGATATTGTTTGCATTAGAAAACTTAAAGAATATCTGTGTATATCCCGTAACTTTTAAGATTATGCCTTATGATTTTATTGAATAATTAATTTAAACAATTTTAAAATTTCTTAAGGAGAATTAAATATAATATAATAAGTGAATTCTCATTTCCTCTTTTCTTTATTCTTAATTTAGTAAAACTGCTACCTTAAATATGTCGATAACAATAGAGAGCTTAAGTATGGATAACTTTATACCAATGAATACAATAGTATTTATATTTATATTTTAGACTAGTCGTTTGTTCAATTGTCTGACCATTCTCAGTCATTAAATTAAATATTTAGAAATATTTTACCTTGCGAATAAGGGGTATTTAATTTTTCTAATAATTTTTTCATTCAACTAAATTAAAATAGTCTATAAGTTTAATAATTCCTACCCTCTTGAATTTTACTAGATCTATCATCCCGTTGAAAGGAATCAACTGATAGGATATTAACCGAAATGTTCTTTAAGCGAGCAAAATGAAGTGGATAAGTGTCACTCTCAATGAATCTTTCTCTGCGGTTCGTCCTTGTCAACCTCACCAGCTTTATTGTATATAAATTTAAAGAAATTTTAACCCATAATTACATATATTATTGACACGTTGCTGCTTCTTTCATCAGCTTTATCCATCACTTTCCAACTGGTTCGTCATCTGCCTCCACAAATAAGTCAAGCTTATTAATTGTTTAATTTTCATTTAATTTTAATGCTTTTACTCCCTGCAATTGGCTTTTCGGCCTTGTTGACCCAAAAAAAAAAAAAAAAATGCAAATAAAATAAAATGTTTAAAAACAGAGAAACAGGAAAGAAAATCTGAAACTGAAATGATATAATTTGTGTGTCATTTGGGTGAGCTGATAGCGAAGGCTTCTCCAATGTTTTTTTTCTCGACGGGGCTTACAGTAATGAGAATACCATTCATAAGGCCATTAATAAATGCGGGGGAATGCGTAAACAGGGCGAGAAGTGGGAAGGGAATGAAAGACTCTTATCGGGGCAAGTGGGCATCATTAACCTGGCGGCGTCCAGTGTAATTATGTTAACTGCTAATTGTATCCAGGGTGCGGGTCTGTATGCGTGGGATGGAGCTGGAGCAGGAGCAGGAGCTGGAGATTGGAATTGGGGTTGGTGAGTTCAATGCAAAAAATGCAAAGCATTAAGATAACGTTGATTGAGCAAAGAGCATGAGAATGTCAACAACAACTGTGTTTTTCCTCTATTTTATATCCAAGTGCGGCATTTAAAATAAACATGGCATCGACTGAGAGCAGAGGAAGTTGCGGCAAAGGGGCATGATCCTGGATGCGTGGTACCACATGACCTGCGGGTCGAGGCCATTGAAAGTGGAAAGACTGCTTTTGTTTTATTTTCTTTTTGCTGCGAACTCTGTTTCATTTTAATTGCAATTTTTTTTAAAGATCTTTGCTCGCTCAGCCTCTGAATCGTATTGATTTTTTAAGTGGATTTATAGTAAAGCCACAACCAAATTTTGGGGTGACAACTTTACATTCAGATTGCAATTAAATTTCCTGCAAATAAAAATGATTTTTTTTTTGGTTTTCATTCATTTCTGATAAATTTGATTTGTGCAGTATGTTTGCTCTTAAATATTGCTATCAACAAATTGCAGGACAATCGCTAACTATTTAAATGTCACGCCCATAAAAACACTCATCTACAGGATTTGAAGTCTTAGATTTACTATATTTAGATCTGTATGTATAAACTCGTATTACATCTTATTTCAATTTGCTGAAATAAATTTAATTTTTTTTATTTCAAAAATTTAAAGTAAGTTTAAATAAAAGTTCTAGGCACCTCAGTTTTTATCTTAATCTCTGAACTTTTACCTGTTGCCCATTTTGTGTTGGATGACTCATAATTATATTTGAGATTCAAGAAATTTACAATAAGTATTTCATGCAATTTACAATTAAGTAGTACTATACATTACAAAATAGTTTATTAATAGAGATATATATTTAAGTAGAAGAAATGCAATGCACTCATTTTGAGTTTTAAATTAGAAGTTATTAAATTGACAGACTTGATAACAAAGACATGATTTAAAAAAATAAATAAAACTTCAGTTAAGCAGTTTCATTTCGGAAAACCAAGTTTTATTTGCTTGACAATGTGAAAACATTTATTTTAATATACAATATAATGAAAAATTGTCAAGCCTTGGTCAAACAGTCGATCTGAGTGTATTCTTGAAATTGTCTACTAAATGAAAGTAGAACATTCCAAGTAAATGCTGTGTAGGAGTAAGTCAACATTTGCAGATGGTTAGACTTAGTTCAAGAGTTCTGAATAAAAGACAGGCCTACGGATGTCGAGTGTTCAAAAAAGCATAATTTATTTTCAGAGTTACTGTTCGTTGTGCCCTGTCTGCTGTGTGCTCAACTGTGTTGCTCTGTGTAGTGTTTGTTTATTTGCATACAATTGTTGTAGTCTTTGCTGTTGGCCAATATATCATGGCCCAACGAAAAACTGACATCTACAAATTTGGTCGCTGTTTATGCGGATAGCAAGTAAAGGCACACATACATACAAACATACAATACATACTATGAATGACCCTTTCGACCCAAACTAGGTGAGCATATTTTACATATGTATGTACAGCACATAAATACATAAATATGTACATGCGTTCATACACTCGTATACGAGTATGTATGCCAAATTATCATACGCATCTGTGCCACGCCCCCACTTCTACCTACGCCCATGCTTAAATGCGAAACATTCCGCTGAATTTATAATGCACAATTCTCGTGTTGTTTACAATTCATTTATGCAAATTATCGAATGGCAAAAAATGGCGCAACATAAATATGCCGAAATCAAAACTAGCGCAATTTTCATATAATTAATTGCTATTGACCCGTAGTGTAATTTATTTATTTTAACGCATTCTCAGCGGGATCGAACAATTATAAAAAGAATGTGTACACACTGATATTAAATATATTTATTTGCGCAGGCAAACACTTTAAATCATGTTGGTCTTTAAGTCATTTAAGCCAACTCCGGCTCTATCCAAATATGTTAAAACAAATTGTCGCTTTGTGTGTACTTTATTCCAAGGTCTAATTAATTATTTTTGGCTGAATGAAAATCCGTTTTGTGTGCTCATTATGAATAGAATTTCCTGTGAAAACTTGTACAATTTTTTGCATTCATCTGCGGGTTTCGCTAATTGAGCAGCAAAAACTATTACCTGCTGGTATTTCAGGTAAACATACTCGTATAGAATTCCTTTGTAATATTTTGATGACCTTGTAGATGAAGCTTACAGTATGAATACGTTGAGAATTTCATTAAGGATAGTGCAACAGGGCCTTTGCCTTGGCATGAAATTGTTAATTTTGAAAATGTTAACAATTCATTTATAATATATAAATTAATTTGATTAAATTATAATTAATTATTTCATGAATTTTCACAACTCAAGAAAGCAAGAAATAATTATCACTGACTCTCTTCCATATTTGCTTTATGTCTTTACCACTTATAATATTAATAATTACACTATCAAATGTCTATCTAAAACAGAAGCTGGAATTTCGGTAAAGTGGCTTAGGAGCTTACTTTAAAGTTCCGACGAACACATACTTTAGGCAATGAAATTGTAACACATATTGTAAATAGATATATGTATTTGATTTATCAACTTAACGCTCAGCTCTTGGCCACAACTCACTTAGAGTTTGCCCTGCCACAAAGGGCCCTAATGCTCACAGTTTGGGCCACCCCAAGCCATATTTATGGTAACCGGCTGTAGTGCTCAGACTTTTCAGAAGTGTCGGTTGTCGGTTGTTCGATGTGTGTGTAACTTTCAATGGCTCACACACACACAGACACACACACACGCAGACAAAGCAACCCAATCAACAGCTTAAATCAGCTGCAACAAAAGCTTGCCACAATTTCCGCAACTTCAGCATTTGATTGGCATGGGCCAAAAGCTATTTTAAATTTCAAATACTATATGTAGTATACATCGCACACCTTTAATCAACCTGTGAGCACTCCCTGGCAATCTGTTTTACCCGCTTCACCTGCCTGCCTTTAAGTGTGTCATAAAAGGCCTGAATAAATACAAAATTCTTCACACAATTCAATCTGTCAATCCGCCCTCGCCCCCTTTCCAATTGTACACTCCGCCCCATTGTCTACTCATTTTACCACTCGATTGTGTTTGCAAAATATCTCAGCCTCAGTCGCGTCATTTGAAGCTGCCATTGGACCAGTTGTTGATGTTGCTTTCAGAGAAATGGAAATTTGAAATTCGAAATTGGAAATGCAGAAGCTTTATGAAAACTTCCCAGGTGAATTCTCGTAAATGTCTTCTTATTTGCTCAAACATATATTCGATAAACTCAAAAATGCAACGAGAACTCGTGTTTCACTGGTGAATCAAATATATATATTTGATTTCAAATACGAATACATCCAACTTTCAAGTTACAAAAACTAAGACGAAACTTTTAATCTACTGGCCAAGTTGGAAAAGCATTGCTGACACTTCAATGTCGTCCGTTTGCTGTTAGCAAACAACTGAAAGCAAAGGAAAACAAGAAACAATAATATATAACAAAGCAAGATACTTTATAGTCGCCTTGTTAATGGTTCCCTCAAAATCCGAGTCGAATTTTTGACACTCTATTCCTTTTGTTTTGGATTAGATCGTAGGATTAGAGTATGAAAAGTACTTCAAATAGAAATGCAATAAAAGCATGTCAATACCATATGCACTACAAAATTTTTATATTTTCTGTGCTTTTAAGTTTGCTTTTAAGTTAAGCTGAAATGAAAACATTGAAATTCAAAGGAAACATGTAAGTAATTCTCACACTATTATCTACAATATTAATACCTATTATTGAGCCCAAATACTTTATCGTTCCACTCATGTATGTTAATGGAAATGTTGTTATAAGTAATTCGAGCAACGAATTGCAGCTGCTTATTTATATATTTGTTTTCCGCACAATTACACTTAAATCCTTAATCCGTTCTAGCTGTTACAAGCCCTTCGATAAACCGTATAAACTCTTAAGCTCTGCAATACTCGTACTAAACAAACTTTTCACATCAATTTTGTGCAATATTTAAATGCTGCAAGTTTTTGGCCATGCAGCAGCTTCATCTCCCAAGCCGGCAAAGGATATTAAAGTATTTTTTTCATTTTGAATATATTCCATTCCAGCATTTGGCCTAAAATGATGGCAAAGTGTTTGCCTAGCCTTGCTGGTGACTTTCGGGACTGTTGACCCATTGTTATGGGCCAATATTTTGTAAAGTAATCAATGGCAAATGAATTCGGCCTAAATGTGCCCAGGGAATCTAGAGATTTTAATTAAAATTTCTTACAAAATTTGTGCAACATCAAAATTGATGGCAATTGCACGAGTTAAGGTGGATATAAAAAATGCAATTGCTGTTTTAGCGTGCGTTACCTGTGGAAGATAGTCGAAGCAACAGCAACAGCAACAGCAACATCAGCAGCAACATCAGCAGCAGCAGTGGGCCATAAAATGCAATTGCACAAAACGTTACGTTACGTATACGCAGTGTGCAACGGCCGCTATTTAAACACATTTTAATGACGTCGAAAGGAGAACTCGTGCAATCAGACGGCAAGTGAGACTCAACCGAGGGAGTCAATTCCCCCCTCATACCTCATTCCTCATCCTTCGCTTTGTAGATATAGTAAGGAGTGCTCTGTGCAGTTGCTCTTTTCAATTTGCTGCTATCTCTTTGGAGGGCTTTACTTTTTAACGGCTTGTGCTTGGGTTTTAAGCGGCAATTGAGTCATTGTGTATACCTCGAGTTACTGCGAAAGCGGATTCATTATTCAAATTGAAGAGTCCACAACGAGTACATCCATATGTTCAAATTGGCAAGGTGTGTATTCAAATAATAAAATACAAATAATTGCCAACTGCGAATGAGTATTTATATATACATTTTTATTTAATTTATTTATTGTATTTACATATAAATATATATCAGAGGTTGCAAATAACAGCCAACATTTATTATTAATGCGGTCTGCTTACCTCAAAAACCCGAAAATATTGTAATCGAATCGGTTTCTCACTCCACCGAATAAACTTTGTCTGTTCGCTTGAGTTCTTTGATAGTGAATAGTAGCATTTAAATCTGATATTATTTTTTGTAATATGACTGATGTACATATTTACGTGATTTGAATAGATTTCAAAAACAAAAGAATAGTTGATAATGATTTATATTTATGTAAAGAGAATAAGAGATTCGGCGCATTTAGTTGTTAACTGATTTGGTTGCCGCTTTTGCCACGTGGCAGTCAATAAAACATGTAGTTTGAGCAGCGCCTTTTAACAGCTGCCGTCATCGCAAGGATCCTTTGTACAGGATGCGTACTCAATTATTTGTGCGTTATTCGTTTCTGACTACCTTTTACCTTTTGGGCTTTAATGGCGCAAGAAAACAAGCATTCTCCTATTCACATTCGCGTTCACATTCACATTCGTATACAGTCATATTCCTATTATGAAATAACTGCTGAATAAATGGTATGAATGGAACGTAAGTTGCTTTTGTTTGCGTTGCCAACACAATTGAGTTTACGGTACTGCGGAAATAAATGTGCATTTAATATGCAAAAGAACCGCGAAAGCTGTAAACTTTAAGTGTGAGTCGGGAGTTGAATTCTGAGCAAGATTGAGACTTAGTAGTTGTAAGAAACTTTTGCTATAAACAACCTTAAAGCCAGACAACTTAATCAATTCAAAGAGCGCGAAAGTAGTTGTAAGCTAAAGAAAATAATTAATTTATTCCTTTAAAATGTTTAATAATTAAAAAAAAAAATTGTCTTTAAATTCCGTTAATAGCGAAACTTTTTCATTATTCACACAGCATAGCAGAAATAATGGTTTTAACGGTCGCTGCTGGGATGAAACGGTTAACATATGCCCTTTTAACATTAATAGCGCATTTAACAGCGAGCTGGGAACAGACATGCGCTGCAATGGTTCACAACATTCCATTCTGTCTCATTACCCCAACGCAACGCACTTTGCCCCTACAAGCTAACGAAATGGAATGTAAAGGTATGAAATGTAGTGCTATGAAATGAAATGGATTAGAATGGAATGGCATGGCACAAGTAATGCAGCAATGGCATGAAACAAGGAGCGGAAACTGACAAAGCAAACAGGCAAGGAACGAAACGAAACGACACATGAAAAGTGAGAAGCGAAACATCATGTAACGAGGGGGGAACGTGCAACGAGAAACGTCAGGAATCAGATGAAACTTTAAATTGGCAAAAGCGTGGAATTGGCACGCGCCGTGTCGTGGCCGAATCCTTTTGACTGTGTCAATTTAGTTTGAAATTTGCATGGCTCGGTGGCGGACGCGTTGGCGGAGAAACCACAAAAGTAGCCAACACGCTGAAAATACGAACTAGGCGCGAAATGTGCGAAAGTTTGCGAACTTATTGCGAATGTTAAATTCACGAAGCACAGCAACAAATCATACACAGCAGGATCAACTTTGTTGTTGTTATTGCTGTTGTTGTTGCCTGCCTTTGTTAACAGCGAAATAGCAGGAAGTGGGCGGAAGGCAAGGCAGTGGGCGTGTCACAGCTGCAGCAGCAATAAATGAATGTTACTACGAATACGAATGAAATCTGAATCAGATTGTGAATGTGAACACAAATGCGAATGCGGGGAAAGTATCTTTTGTTTGTGCGCGTCTCGTGTGAATTCCAAATTCGAATTCAAATCCAAATCCGTTATCCAAAATCATAATGTGAATGTGAATGTGAATTGCAATGTGTCCTTTATAAATCAACAAAAATCACATTTCCAATTGCGACGCATTAAAACGGATACAGCAAAGCCAACACCATCAGCAACAACAACAACAACAATAACAACAACAACATCAACAACAACAACAACGAGACTAACAACTTCAGCAGTAGATCTAAAGTCAAGAGACGTCAAACGCGGCATCAAACGCTGATTGCGTCGTTGTATCCTCGTAAAAAGCAGAAAACGCGAGAAAAAAAGAAAGGAAGCCTCGATGATGAGGTGGTTCTGAAAGCAGCTCAACGAAGAATAAGAAGAAGAATGGGAATGAGAGAAATCATTTGAGGCACCATATTGAATGAAGCAGGTGTAGAGTGTAGGTTATATTTAGGTGACACTGTCCCCATATATCCTTAAGTCCTTAGCCTAGCTACACACATATGAACATATACTTATGTATGCTGTAATTTATTGAAATATAATCTGATTCGAGCTCAGCATCAACTTTGGCTTAGGCTGAGTTCAATCCCTCAACCTCTTTCTTGTCTAGTCTTTAATTTTATTTTTCCTCGCTGCCAGCGAAAAGATACGAAAATAAAGAGAACAAAATACAATGGAATTTAAACTCATTAAAGCGTCTTTGAGCTGCTGTCAAAAGGCGCTTGGCAGAGTGTAATGAAAACAGAGGAGGATCTGATAATGAGTCTGGCAAATCAATAAGCTGCTTACCGCTCACAGCTCTCAACTCACTGTTTACCTGTACAGGTAACAAGTAGTGAATTCCTCGTAATGAGAAAATTCTTTAAATTATTGGCTATTCTTGCAATATCTTTGCAGCTATTTGTAATCAGCTTATGGATTAATAAAAACTATTTGCTTCTAAATATTGCCAGAACTTACAAATTGTGAATTTATAAGTCAACAACTTAATTGCTGCCGACTAATTGTCGACAAACAAACCTAAATATTATTTATTTATGTTTTAAGCTAGCTTAAAGTGAAATTAAGTGAAGGGTAAATATTAATTCTAGCAGCGGGCATTTCGATACCCAAAGGGTTTAAAGGGGCTCATAAGTTTGAGGGAAAATATGTAAAAGTCAGAAGGAGGTAACTACTATTCAATATATTATAAATATTTTTAATAAGCCTTTTGTTTTTTTGTCTATTTGGATATTTAGATCTCATAGAATTTAAGAACTAGAACTAACAAATTTGGTGACAAGAATTACCTTGATCAAGAAAACAATTTTAAGCCGTGTCGAAGACAATAAAGAAGACGAGAAATAAGAGAATTCAAAATTAAGCTAGTGCTAATTTGTAGGCTGTTGTCAGTTCATTATATGTGTTTTTTATTCCTCATGATAATATATTTATTGTAGCAACATTTTACCCAATCGCTTGCTTAGCACAATATAAATTGCCCTATGATGTTCACAATGTGTTTTGCGGGTCGTTCCCTTTTATTAGTTTAAGAAATATGATATTTTGTTTAAAGTTAAAATTAAGTTGTGCATATTCTGAAAAAAAGGTCAAGAGATAAATTAATTGAATAAAATGTGAGTTATGTCAATAAGGAGACACTCTAAAAATGATTTAACTTTTTCGTTTCTAAAAAGGATATTATAATTGGGAGTAAAGACTATTTTCTTCTGATGTAACTACCACAGAGTATACAAAGCATTATTTATTCAACAAAAAAAAATTGCTTTTAATTTCATTAGATTCTTAGATTAAGTAAAAGTAATATTGGTAGTAGATACATTTAAAAAGAAGACTTGTAATTGATATCATTAAACAAGAGCTCAGCTATATTTCAGTATCTGACAAAACCCTCAGGCAGTTTTAAAGCAATATTGACGTTGCTGAACTAAAGGTAGTAACTTACTTTTTGCCCATCACTCAATTTGGAAATAATTTTCTATTTTCATTTTGAACAGCATTATATTCAGTATGAGTGAGGGGAGAACATCTCAGTTGAATTTATGGTTTGCTCGAGTTTCACTTAAATAAATTAGCTTGACTCGTCACAAGATTCAGCTGCCAAATGCAATTGGTATTTACATTTAACTATGGTGCATTCTGACACACTTTTCGAACGGCTAAGATTGTGGTTGTGTAGCGTGGCCTTTACTCGCATCCGGATGCAATTCATTAATTTATTGACTTACAATCAGGGCTGCCCCAAAAACTAATTCCCCAGAGCCAAACGTTGCTCCCAAGGAACCAACGGGCCATTTAGCAGAGAGCGTCGAGCAACAAGATGAATGTTCCTCCATCGGAAAACGTTGCTAGTAATGGTTACCCCTACTCCACCTGCCCCTCCTTCTGTCCCTCCCCCTGCTAGTGGCAGTTCAAGTCTTTGGAAGGCCATCTCTGTGGTTTTCCTTTTCCACCAAAAAGTCTAACAGCATATTTCGTTACCATTATAGTTCTCGTTTTGTGGGCTCTTTATTTTTTGTGTGGTTGGCTTTTGCCAACAAAAAGCACGAAATAAGTTAAAGCTACGTTTTTGGGCCTGCGGTTGGCCGCAGTCCGGCCTCAGCCTGGTCTAAAGCACAGAGGGTCACGTTTTGGCCACGACATGCAAATGCAACGAGAGGACTTTTGGAATTGCATGAGAAATAATTAAATAGCAGTGCCAGAAACATAAACAGAAACAGAGACAGAAACAGAGACAGAAGCAAAACAAGATTTGCGCATATGTGAAACATGACAAATTATTTGAGCTGTCGTAACTCGGATTAAAAACAACAAGCAGCATAAAAAGAAGCTTAAAGTAACAACAGGCAACAACAATTACAACTTGTACACATATCCTAAAGGTGTGACACAAAGCAGCCACCAATCCTCGCACGCAATAAAATGTGCTGTCGACGGGCAGCGGCAGCAGCAGCAGCAGCAGCGACAGCACGAGGAGCAGAGGGAGCAGAAGGAGCGGAGGGAGCAGAAGGAGCAGAAGGAGCAAGAGGAAGGGGAATATCAACAGCTACAGCTACAACTAGAGTTAAGGCTAAGGGAAAAGTTGTTGCGAGGACTGGAGGCATCGGATTTGGAGTCAAGGGAACTGCTGGCTGTATTCTGCTGGCATTTCTGGCAGCTGTCAGCTTTCGTGGCATGCCACGACACCGTAAGTATAAACATCTTTTACTTTACGAATACTGCTTGATACTATAGAGGGAAGAGGAAAACTTGTTATTCCATAAACTAGATACCACACGAAACCAAACAATACAGTTTTTACTTATGCTGATTGTTCAACATAAAAATATATTATTATTTATTTGAAAGCAGTCAACTAAAAATTGATAGTATTAAAGACTACATTTTTATTTATTTTATTTTATTTTATTTATTGATTCATCGTTAACTAAATGCAGTTCGTAGACGAGCATTTAAATTCACATTAAAAAAATAATTTAACAGCAACTACTTTCTAAATAAATTTAAATTAAACAGAAAGGTTACACAATTTATAAGTCTGTGATTATTGGTGGAATTATAAATTAATATTTTAAATGAACAATTAAACAATAATATAAAATTTTCCATTTCAAACTAAAAAAAGATGAAAACAGTTGCAGATTGTTGTAGAATCCTGTTGAACTTTGAGCATTATTTAATTGTCTGTCTTCATTTAATAATTTATTAACAGTCGCCAATAATATTTTAGAAATTTTGTTCTAATTTAAATATTAAATATATATAAATATATTTATGGTAAAACAAATATACTCTAAAAAGTAAAATGATATGATACATACTTATAAATAAATGATATAGTTAACTTTCAATTGTTCACATAAGTTTGCTAAGGGATGCGATTTTAGGAAAGCAAGAAAGAAACTAAATATGCAGACTTATATGTAAATACGTGTGTATAACCCAACACATGCTCCAAACTTTTTAGCTACGTGCTTTCTTTTCAGTGTTTTGTTTTTTGCCTTTGCTCTGTTTTTGCATGCATATTTAATTCAATTTCGCACATTTTTGTGCAAGTGTCGGAAGCGTTTGCCAAATTTAATTTGCATGATGAGATTTGGTTGGCTGCATTGTCATTGTCATTGTTTGTTGTTTGTTGTTGAACAACGTAGTTGTTGTTCCTGTTGTTGTTGTTGTTGTTGAAGCTGTTGGCAACTCGTTGGCACGATTTTTATAAGCTTGTCGAGTTCATTTAATCGAGCTAAACAAATTTTCATTTATACGCAAAGCACACACTCACACACACACACACACACACACACACACACACACACACACACACACACACACACACACACTTTGACACTTGGAACTGTTCAGTGTTGATATTTCCGAAAAACCTGTCACAGACTCACATGCATACGTTGATATTGCGTAGTGACAGCAAAGTTCATTACACATACGCACCGTGTGCGAGTCATGTGCACAATTCTTGACATTGTCGAGTGCTTTATGAAAATGCCTAGTCTAGTCCGTCCTGGGCTGATTTAATTGAAATCTTGCCAACCCAAACTTCAATATCCACTTTATTCTCCAGAAAAGTTGATTAAGTCTTCCGTCTGTTCAACAGGTCGTATGTGGAACATCCTACGTGTTCATATTACAATTCATTAAAATTATACAGCTTGTTAAGTGTATAGCACTTAATCTAGCTCTTTTGTTTTAGCATATGAAATATACTAAGAGTGCTACTTAAAATTCATAGAAAATACTGAGTGTGATTTATGAGCTCGTCACCGTCGAAAGTGAATGGTTATTTATTCGAAGTGAATTTCATAGTAAAAGGGGAAATTGAATTCTCTTTCTCAGTGGGTCAAATATATATAATTCCGTTTATTTTTAAGTACGTAAGCAATTTTCGATATAACTTCCACAGATAATTTCAGACTTGAATCATTTAAACTCATTTGGCAAAGTCACATGAATTAATAATCATAATCACATCTGTCAATTAATCCCCATTCATTCATTCAGCTCCTACAACGCAGACTAATCAATCTCAGTTGGGATTTCTCCAAGGCCAAGTCGATATCATTAATAACACATGTGTCCATCTATTCTGTCCCTGTGCCAGAACCACATGTGATATAATTAAATAAAGACCATTGAGCAAAAACAAGCGGAGAAAGTCGGAAAAAGAGAGTAAATGGATGAACTGAGCAGAAAACAAAAGCCAAAATAGTGCGAACAATGCGAAAAGCAGTAAATATATAAAAACATAAATAGACACTCAAATAACACTTAAGCCATCAATCAACGCAGCTTGCCAAGGTCAGAAGCGATGGTCAACTCACTTGGTTCCTCAATTCCATGGGGAGCTCTGTTAATTACATCATGACATTGCACAGCATATAAAACAGAGACACAACCCAATGTTCCCAACGTTCCCGGTGCTCCCAACTATATTTTATGTGTTTGTATATAAAGTACAAGTTATTTACCATGAAAATGTCGTCCAAGACAAATGGCGGTCAAATGTCACATTTAATTTATTTACGGGGACGATCCAGAAGGAAACTGGGAGAATCGAGGGAGTATTTTGAGTGGGAGGTTTAATTAAATAACTGCGCTAAGTGAAGTCAAAGAGTTGACGGCGCTAATACAGCCATTAGCTGAAACCGTGCATAGCTTGTTAATTCTAATTTTAATTTCTTGAGAGGAAAGTTATGTTTCACAATGCTGGCACACGATGATCCAAATTATATATGCTAATATCTTTATACACTCTGGTAACTTTCATACAAAAACGAAAGAGGCCTTCGAGGCAAGTGAACACTGAGCCGGGCTTTTCATAAAAGTGAAAAACTGTTACTTGAGACTTTTATGCTTTTCATCTCGTTAGTATCAAACTACATTTCAGATATCCTTGTCAGTATTAAATCAACAGAAAATCTCTTTAAACGCCGCTTTTAAATAATAACTTAATGTCAAAAATATAGAAACAAACTGACTACGAGACAAATAAAAAATTAATCGTAAATTATTTCGCAAGTGTATTAATAGGGGCGAGCATAATTTTCGATTTACAGAATTAAGTATTGCTTAATTCATTATATGTCTTTTTAATTATTTTTAAAAACATTAAGTAGTCTGGAAAGATCGTGCATGAAATAACATTTATAGAATTGAAAATAGTGAACATATATCCATCGATGTACCTGTGGAATTTGCAAGTAAGCGTTTACAATGTGTCCTCATTCAACGATGAACTCAACAAAAAATCTGACCACCATTTCAATAGACATATTTGTTCACACATGTTTTTTAAATTACCCACACACCAACAAAGCCAACAAAAACAGCACACACGCACACACACAGAGATGGTAGGAAATCGTCAGACACTCGGTGTCAACTCGCGCAGAAAAGTAGGCAACAGAAATGTAGCAACCGCTTTAAAGCAATCAAAATGAGTCACGAGCAACATTTTGGTGTGGGAGAGAAAGAGACAATGAGAGAGAGAAAGGGAAAGCTAAATAGCGGCACGCCCATTCTACACTTAAGTCGTGTAATTGCTGTGCACGAGCACAACAAAAATGCGCAAAAAGACAAAAACTGCCACAGAAATCGAAATTGAAATCGACGTCGACGGCGACTGCGACGTCAGCAACGCCCAGTCATTTAGTATAACGAAACGAGCATCAGGAGAATTCGAGCTATGTGAATGTCAACTCACATATACTCTTGTAAATATTACAAACAACAGTTGGCCATGTAATTGTTATGAGCAGGAAAAAAATGAGCACATTTAATTTGATAAAACAAATACTTGCTCTCTGTTTCTCATTTGTTTTATAAATTGATTACACTTCTGATGGTTGGTAAAACAAGTAAGAAAGAAATATGCAAATATTCTTAATTTGTCAAAATAATTACTTGACTAGGTATTGATTATAAATTATTTAAAATTGTTTATAAAAAATTGTTCACATATTTCTTTATTTGATTATTTTTAAAAAGAGTAATTTTTAATTTTTATTTAAACTGTTCCATACAGGGCAGTCTAATAAATTATTAAGAATTAAAAATAAAAAAATGTTCTCATATATTTTTTTATTTGAGTATTTTAAAAAATAGTTATTTTTAATTTTTATTTAAACTGTTCCATACAGGGCAGCGTATTATAGTTCTGGTGGTTGGTAAACCAAGTTCCAAATATAAATGTGAATATTTTTAATTTATCAAAATAACTACTTTTCACATATTTCCTTATTTGAATATTTTTTCAAAATATCACTTTTTAATTTTTATTTTAACTGTTTCATACAGGGCAGCGTATTCTGCTGTCGTTACTTGAGCATTCAAAAGTTATTCATATATTATAATTACATTATTACTTTGTCATTGGACTCGTATCTGAGATGTGCAGCAAACACGACGACCCAACTGTCCCATTTTGCAGGGCAACAGGAGTAAAAAAACGGTGTTGATGTAGGTCGGAAACTCAGTGGTGTGGGCCAAGGAAATTTATGATTTCATTCTTTTCTGTATTTTTCTTTTCTCTCCATTGTGTGTGAGTGTGTGTGTGTGTGTGTGTTGTGATGTGAGTTTGCTGTTTTGGTTTACAAACCAAACCATCTCGAGGCATGTTGTGGGCGAATCTGAGAACAGGAGCTGGAGTTATTCTCCTCGAAGCAGCCGGAACCGAGCATATGATATGTATTGGCTTTTAGTGTGACTGTGTGTGTGTGTGTGTGTGCCATATTCATGGAAACAGTTCGATTATGCACAAAGCGTGTGTGTGTGTGTGTTGTATGTGTGCTTAAGTGGCCAAGTGCGTGAGCTTGCCAAGGGGATTTGCGGTGCGTGTGTTATGAACCAATAAATGACGAGTTATGCCTTCTAATTAATGTGCTAAAATATGCGAATGCCAAATGTGGCTATGTATAGCATTGATCATATTGCTGACTCTCTTTCTTTCTCTCTCCCTCTATCTGTCGTTGTAAGCCTTGTGTGCCATGTTTAATTGCAACACATACTCGTAAATACTTTTGCCGCCTTTGGGGCGCGTATCCCAAAAACACATTATCCTGGCGACAGCGACCCGTTTTTGTGGACACGTCATGTGGTGCGTCGTCGGCGGTTGCGGCGGGTTTTCCATTTATATTTCTTTCTTCTTCCTATTTTTTGAGGCTTAGACACACACACACACACACTTGCTCTGTCTTTTGAAGGAACACATCCAGAGGGGCGTGAAGAAGTGTGCATAGAAAATTAAAATGCCATTAGCCAAAACGACCGTGAAAGGGTCCTGCGGCCAATGTCCTACCATTTTATAAAAAATCGGGTGAAGAAATATCTCTGATATATGGGTTATTTTATCTCTACTGAACAGTTGACTGACCCATCGCGTGAATCAGCAAAATGTTGACATTCCCTATATAGAATGGGAAGTAAAATGACTTTCAATCTGTTCAAACTGGTCTATGAGTATTTGTATTTCATTTCAGAAATCATACAAGTATTAACAAATCAGCAAAAATTTTCTGTTCTCTCTAAAAACCATAAATAAATACATGTTACAATTTATTTTTAAACTTTGTCACGTGAGTGAAATTATTGGATCTGACGAGCTCAACTTACTAAATTTTAGTAAATTGAAATATAGTATTTTAAGCTAATCATATTAAGTACAATTCAGAGGTCACGAATAAATCAGGAATTACTGAAATTTAACTACTATTAATTTCGCCTAAAGGAGAAGCAATTAATATAAGAAATTTATGTTCGCACAATGTATAATTATTAATAAAAATAAATTATTGTAGCAGTGAGTGAGTATATAAGCCTGGCCAGAATTACACTTGTTAGGCGGGTAATTAGGCCAGCGTTTTTGGGCCTTTTACTACGGCCAACTCAATTAGGCAACGGTCAGGGGAATGTTGGATAACATATGAATCCCTGAGAGCCAATTCGACCGCCCGCCAGGCCACGATTCAGAAATCGGATTAGGCCAGGTTAATTGGGACTACAACGTTTGACTTTGACCACGTTAGAGTCGGAAAAAAAATTTAATAATTAAAGCAAGTACCAAATTGTGAGTAAGGAGCATGCAAAGTATATAAATATAGCAAAATATTTAATAATATTTAGATATTTTTGTGAGAATAAAGTAGACAGGAATAAAATACACTTAAAATATTCTTAAAGAGTCAAGATTTAAATCTTTATGGAGGTTGCTTTTTATTAATTATTTTAATATGAAAGCTTATAGAAATTTCAGTTTTATCTAGAAAATTAATTATTTCTAATTTACATTACAATTAAAATTTTCTAATGAAAATATATAAATATAGGAAAATATTTTGATATTTTTTATAGAGATAAAAGTGAGAAGGAAGTATACAAGGGTAAAATACACTTAAAATATTCTTAAAGAGTCAAGATATAAATCTTAATGGAAGTTGCTTTTCATTAATGATTTTAATATCAGTTTTATCTAGAGAATTAATTACTTCTAATTTACACTGACGTTGACTGCAGAATGTCTTTTATATTGAAACAAAACTTGATTGTTTTCAAGTATTTATTAGGACTCATTCCAAGCCATATGACAATCGCTATATATCATTAAATATTAAAACGGTCCATATATTTACGTTTTAGCCGGGCCCAATGAGAATTTCGCTGGCCCTTTCAAATTCGCACTCGACTGAATGCGAAATTCGAGACGCAAAATTGACTAAACAAACGACTTTGGCCAACAGAAGCGCCATTACTCTCCTCTTCTTCCCTCACTGGCTCTGGCTTCAACTCAGCCGACGAGTGTAACAAATCAACCAGAAATAAGCTGAATTATTGTTGTATTATCATTGTTGTTATTGTTGTTGTTACTCAGTCATTGCAAAGAGCTGGAAACACGCGCTTCTCACAGCCGTAAAATATTCAACTAATCATTTGCTCAATGATTGCAGAAGGAATTTAAAATTTATGGCGCCGACAACGTTTGAACAGCATGAAGCGAATGATATTTAGCATATCTTTCAAACAAGTATATGCATGAAAAAGTTTGTAGATATGTATGCTTATTTATTAAATTTAAAGCAGAAGAGATTAATAGAGAATAGCATGAAAAACCCAGAAAAACCCAAAATCAGTTTATGTGGTTTTGAGAGTTGTTACACTAATTACCACAGCAAATGTTGTTGAAGCTTTTATAGCAGTTGTTGTTGCTGCTCTTGATTATTTCTATAAACTTTTGCCAGCAAATAGTTTTTAATTGCAACGATATTCAGTAGCAAAAACAATGACGACAACGACAAAATAAAGTTAAAAAGGGACCACAAAACAAATGTTACAATAAAAGTTAGCAGAATTTTTCGAAATTGAAAGTGCACTCCCCATGTCCCATATACTCGTACCTTTCCCCAGAAACCCCCGCAAAACCATCATGATTTCATTATTCCATATTTTGCATTGGCCAACTGACAATTCAGTTTTCAACTTCGAAACTTACGTTTCCACTTTAAACTTATATTTGAAGCAATTTATAAACAATAATGTTGGCCACTTAGATGGCCAACAGCTGGAAGCTGGCAAACTATTTCTGCTTCTCGACTGAAGCATTCCCATAAAATTGTTAACTTGTGTGTGTGTATGTTTCAACATTTGGTATTGCATTATTTACATAATAAATACTTGGCTATAAGTTGTTATGCTGCGAGTAAATTTGATGCTCCCGGCTAAAAGCAGCGAAATCCCCCGAAATGCCAGATCCCTGACCAGAAACACAGGCGAGATTGAATACTCTTAAAGCTCAAAGGTATATTAATCCAAAGAAGAAGCGCATATTACAATTGCAAAGAGTAATATTTGATGATTTTCATTGTTCACTTTATTTTGATTTAACTAAAAACGTACATAAATGTCAATGTTAAAATGAAAAAAGTAAAATCAATGTAAGCAATGTTTAAAACACTCATTTGAAACATTTGAAAATGTTGTGAGCTAAAAAAATGTATCATATAAATTAAATATGTCGAAAGTTATGGGCAAATAAATTTTCATTAACTAATTGAATATTTATTTTACAATTAGATAAGCTTAATTTATATTTAATTTAAGTCCCTGAGCTTAATCATTAAATAATAAAAATGTATTAATTTAAAAATTGTAAAACGACCATTAAATCGACCCCACAATCCTCGACTTTTCAAAGATTTATACAACTTACTCAATCAACATGTTACGTGATTCATCACACAATTATAATACCCGCTGTATAAAATGTGTGACTGCGTCAGAGAACTGAAATTTCACGGACATCGTGTAGGCGCAGAATAGAAGCTAAAATGGCCATCGTTTTGTATGGTGTGTGGATGGGCGTGGTCGGGGGCGGGGAAGAGGAAGAGGGGGGGGGGGGGCTCCACAGATTCGCCGCTTTGCAATGTAGGAGGCGTGAGATTCAATTTTCAGAAGGGCCATCTGTGGGATTTAATACGCTATTGCGAAGTGCCCCCGAGCCGAGAAGTTGATTTGATGATGATAAAGATGAGGCCAGCCAAAATTCTTGAAAATATTCATGCAAAAGCTTGAAACCATTACAATTTTGTGGTGTGTGGTTTATGAGTAGCAGTTGTAACCAGGATCAATTTATTAATTCAACAGAAGCCAGTATAAATGGCATTGGGCAAATATGCAAAGACTTTAGCAAATTGTTCGAAATTAAATCAGAACTGAAAAGTTTCTATCCAATTAAAAGAAGAGTTGAGTTACTAGAAAATGTCTCGTACAATTAATAGACTTATTTTGAACAGAGATAAGGTGACCGTGTATTCTCTCGAAAGTTTCCATTGAATCCTTTCCTAATGACATTCCTAGCAAATATTTGACTTTATGACAAATTTATAGATGAGAAGCATGCCACAACTACCAGAGTTTCTTGTACAGCTCGAGGGAAACTTGGCCAGGACCGAGCATCACAACGTGCAACAATCCACCCACCACAGATAGAGCATGAAAATGATTGTACTTGAACAAGTCTCTGCTAGCATCGTGGACAAACCACCAGGAATTTGAGTATAGATTCCACAGTGTCAAAAGTAGAGCCAAGGTCAAGGCGGCTAACCTCGTGCGATAGCCCAGGATTCGCAACTCAAATCTGAGCAGGGTTAGATACATACAGGCGAGTAGCACTCGTCCGGCGAGTCGCATTAAGTGTTGAGGCCGTCGATTGATAAGGCGAGGAACACCTGCTCCTGCCCCTGCCCCTGCCCCTGCACCTGTCTGCGCACTCTCCTGAGTCTCGACGTGCAGCAACATTAGGCCGCCGAGCAGGGCAGAGTTGCGCAGGAGCAACTGCAGCTGCCAGGGAGCTACATGCAACTGCACCTGGAGCAGCACCAGTCCGGCGAGCAGTAGCACAGCGAGAGTTACCCACACCTGGAGCACGACGAGAACAGAGCCCAGCAGTTGTCCAATTAGATTCACAATCACAATGAGCACAGACAGCAGCTCGGAGCAGTTGAATTGCGTCTGCAGATATTCCAGATACTCAAAGAAGTGCAGCCACATGCGTAGCGCATCCTCGACAAATGTGGCAGTCAGAAACAGACGTGCCACAGTCGGTAGCACGTGGCGACTTCGCCGGCTGACCGCATCTGCGATGTCTTCAGACCGCAAAAGCAAACGCAGCCACAGGGCATCGACTTCCATGTTTGATTTTGATTGCTTTGATTGCTCTGCGGTCCTTTGATAATTCTCGTTTCCTCTGTTTTATGTTTTAGTCAAATCAAATTTATTTTCGCGTTGCTTAAATTGTGTATTTTGTTTAAATTGAAAGAAAAATTGTTCTGACAATAAATTTAATGCTCACAAACTGAACACATTTATTACATAATGGTTTTTTAACTTTGATTTACACAAAACCAATTGGGATTCCGAATAAATTTTACAATTCTTTCACTGCCATTTATTTAAATTATACAGAAGAGTTTTGTAAATAGATAAATTGTAACCGTATATAGATTTATGCCCCATCAAAGGGTAGAATCGATTAATTGCCAAAAATATTTTTATTATTATTATTATTAAAAGTTAGGTTTGAGTTATAGACTTAGAGCCCAACTTAAATTATAGAATGGCGATTTGATCATCTTGTTTATATAATATTAAACGAGTACTGAAACGAATTTTGGCATTGAATCAGACCAAAACCAAAGACAAAAAGACCGGCTAGCATCAAAATTGAAATGGTTCCCAAATTTATTTAATAATTCTACAAATGCTTTCACTATTTTGTTAGTCATTGCGCATATTAATTCATTGAGGGATCTTTTATGTTTTGGTCAAATCAAATTTATTTTCGCGTTGCTTAAATTATGTATTTTGTTTAAATTGAAAGAAAAATTGTTCTGACAATAAATTGAATGCACACAAACTGATCACATTTATTACAAGATGATTTCTTGACTTTGATTTACACAAAATCAATTTGGATTCCGAATAAATTTCACAATTTGAATTATATAGAAGTGTTTTGTTATTTGAACCGTAAATAAATAAAAAGAGCCAATTGCCAAAAATATTTAATCATTTTGTTTACAAACCAATAAACGAGTACACAAACGAATGTTTGCATTGATGTAAACCAAAACAAAATGAATATCTAGCCACAAAAGACCGGCTAACATTCAAAATTGATATGGTTCCCAAATATATTTAATAATTCTACAAATGCTTTGACTATCCTATCATCCTATTCATCCACTGAATTGCAAAACTAATAAATAAGCTACACTCATCAATTAGTTGGGCATAATGACTTGGACATCAAGTCGGATATTTAAGGTCGAAGATCAGAGCGTACGGGAATCGTTTAAATTGAGTATTATAAAATGATTTACTATATTCAAAAAATGTTTATTAATTAGAATCAAAGTTAAGAATTATTAATCAATATTATATTATATAACCAATATTGCAAGTGCATTACAAAATTTATATTCAGGGGTATCACAGACATTCCTTACAAGAGAATATTTTTGAGTGTTGGCCATCAAGTTAAGGTAGTCAGCGGACAAACAACTCCCCGAAGAATTAGATTAATATTTTTGATATTAACTAAACCCTCGATTTTAGTTCTCGCCCTTTGTTTTTGCTTTTCTTTGAGTCCGCAAAACATTTGGGTCACTTATAAAGTAGGCATTCGCTTCTTTATCAAAAGGAGAAGCAATAAAAGCAATTGCAAAATATATATTTGATATATGTGTACTTAATTAAGAGACGTTAAGCGTCTTGCCAACAGTGAACCTACAGATGAGCTCATTCTTGACCTATTTTGCAGCGCTGTCGGCGAGTGCAGCGTTTGTCGGTGAGAATTCGACGCTAATTGCAGTGGCAAATCGAGAGACAGTCACCGCCCCGACAATGGCAGATGGAATGCAGAGCAATCAAGTGACCATTGAGCGGAGCGCGACGGAAGAGCAAACGGCGGAGACGTGGAGCGAGCGACCCGATACAGCGACGTTGACAAAGGGATTCTCGATACCCACGTATTTGCCACCTTTTCCGGACTTTATTCCTGCTGATTTGCCGACAACAATGCCGCACACGAGAGTCCCCATGGCCAATGACAACGATCCCGATTCCATGCAGTCATCTCCTAATAAGCAGCAACCACAACAGCCCCCACAGCCCCAGCCCCGTCTCCATGCCTACGACAGTGAGAAGAAGGCACAGGAGCTGCGGCGCGAGAAGCAATTGGCTCGTGAAAGGCAACAGATGCCCCGTCGCCAGCTCAGCCTCCCGTCCCGCAATGTTACCGTGCAGGCGGGTCAGCACGCCTATCTGCCCTGCCAGGTAAGTGGGGGAACATTCGGCATGTGGCATTCAGCTGAGTAGCATGATTGAAAGGCAGTTAATCAAACATGGCACATCGTTTGCCTTTTGTATTGTATGCACTTGCAGCTCCACCAGCACTCGAGTAAGCCGCTCTCCTGGGTTCGATTGCGGGATGAACATATCATAGCCGTGGATCACACGACCTTCATCAATGATGCACGTTTCGCAGCCATGCTCCAGTCATCGTCATCGTCTTTGTCATCGTCATCGTCAACGTCATCATCATCATCATCGTTATCCTCGAATGCGACTAGCTCCTCCCTGTTGGACAGTGCAAATGGCAGCAGCCTCAGCTGGACGCTGTTAATCAAGTACGTCCAGCTGCAGGATAATGGCTGGTATGAGTGCCAGCTGGCCACGGAGCCCAAAATGAGCGCCAAAGTGCAGCTGCTTGTGATAAGTAAGTCAGTAGGGAACATTACCTGAACTTTAATTGACGCCATTTAACATAACCTGCTTTTAGTTCAACATAACCACAATTCGATTCAACTTAACCTGCATTTAGTTCAGACATAGACATGAACATAATTATGAAATCTTCATTTATTTCCACATAAACTTCATCTCTTTCAGCGCATAATCAATAAGTTATAACATGACTTAAACTAAATTTAGATTTATTTACAAGCACTTAAAATAAAACTATAAATTATAAAATTAACGAATTGCAATAAAAAGTCAAAATAAATGCCATACAAAAATGTCAAATTAAAACCGAAAGAAGAGTTCAACATAACCTCAATTCTATTGAATCAACCGGCATTTAGTGCAAAGTAGTTTAATTTGTAATCCACATAATCTGTCTTTAGTTCATCATTATCTTCATTCAATTAAACAAAATCTCAAGTTAGCTCAACATAATATTGATATAGTTCGACATAATCAAATTTCAATTTAAAACTAACTGCTCTTAGCTCAACTTAACCACAATTTAATTCAACACGACCTGCACTAAGTTGTTATATATATGTAAATGTTATATTATTTTACTTCAATAACCTCATCTATTTCTGCATAAAGTCATTTCAACATAATTTAAATTCAATTCAACATAGTCTGCATTTGGTAAACCATAAATTAATTTCAATTCAACTGAAGTGAATTTCGTTCAGCATAACCTCAATTAAATTCAACATAGCCTTGATTTAATTTAATTTTTTCTTTACTTATTTAATGTCAACTAAGAGCAGTTGTTAAGTTGATAAAAATAAGAAAATTTTGATTTAAATTGAAAATTAAAATAATTTTCATACAAAACTGAATAAAAAAAGATAAGAACAAAGTAATGCATTTTCTAAAAATTATTAAATTATCCAGCATTTGTTGCATGGAGTTGGTTTCAAAATAACCTCTATTTGGTTGAACATAACCTGCATTTAGTTCAAAATTCATCATTATCTTACTTCAATTCAACATAATCTTAATTTAATTGTACGTAATCTCAATTATATTTAAATTTCTCATTCATTAGCACCAAAAACGGAATTAATCGGAGATAAACAGCGCTTTGTCAAAGCTGGCAGTCGAGTGGAATTGCATTGCATCGTGCGTGGCACTTTGGAGGCACCGAAATATATAGTCTGGTATCGGGGAGATCAGCAGGTGTTGGCGGAGAATGAAGCCACAGGCATTGACAATGGCTGGTACACTCAAATCGATCGCGATATCTTCGGCAGTACGGAACACAGTCGAAATACGGTATGGGATCTTGGAAAATAGAAAGAAGAGTAAATTATGAACATAATCTGAATAATTTTATAGATTGGCAGCCTGGTCATTCCTGTGGTTCGTAAGACCCACTCGGGAAATTACACTTGTGAACCGGAAAATAGTCAAGCGGTTTCCATACAATTACATGTACTCAGTGGTAAGACAATATATACATTTTACTAAATTATTTCAATTGTACAAATAATCACTGCATTTTCTACAGGCGAGTATTCTGCCTCGGCTATTAAGTCCACGGCAGTTGGCTTATATAGACATGGCCATGGCTGTAACAGTCTCCATCAGTGGCTAATCTTTCTTCTGGTGGCCCTCAACAAGACATGAACTGTTCTGTGGCATTATCGATTTAAGTAATCGTATTAGATAAATTTCTAGGTAATTTGCACGCATTCTGAAAGTATGATTGTATTGCCAAACAAATTTGTGAAAGTACTTTTCCACATCATTTTAGCACAGAATTTTATACCATCTCTAGATATAATATCATCTGTTTTGTTCTAGCTTATAAATCTAGATATTGCTAAGCATTTGTAACTTTAAGCATTCAATTGTGTTAGACACTAAGATATTTGCGTAAATAAAGCCAAAGGCATATTAAGTAAGGAATTTCATTTTGGTATTTCAAGGTAAAACAAGCATCTTATTACTATTTATCTAGTTTATGGCTAAGATTCTTCAACATATTGCACACTAGTAAATTAAAGGGGTAGAAGAGAGAGCGATATACTATTTAATATAATATGAATACAAAATAAAAGAGTAATTTAAGTAGTAAAGGACTTTTAAATCAAACATAGGTGCATTTATATTTCCTTTCCTCGAAGTCTATTCCCCAATCAACAATATTCCATCTGTACAAGGACTTCCTACTCGAAACTTTTCAGTTCCCTTGCCTCAATTTAAACTCATTGAATAAGGAGATTAAAGTTACTGCCATCTGTTATCAACATATGTATATACCTATAATTATAAAGTCATAATAAAACATGCATATAAAAAAAAGCGTCATTATTCAGAAAACGAATAAAGAGAATAAAATAAACTTTCAACTGCTGACGCGTTTTGCCTTTTGTTTTGCTTTTATTTTGCCACTATTTCTTTTGTTGCACTTTTCAGTTGGCCATTTTTGTTTTACGGCGTGGCAACTATAATTTTCCGCGATTTTCTTGATTGCCCTTCGCGCTACTCGTTTTACGGAGCTCATTTATCAACACGGCTGACCAAAGCCAAAGTAGCCGTGGCCAAAGTTTTATGGCCAACTTTGAATTTCCTTTGGCCACAAAAGTTGGCCCACATTTTCATCTTTAGCGCACACCTTGCGATTTTCTTATTTCCTCACAGCTGCATCCGAAGCCACAGCCACTCAACAGACAATTTACAGCTGGACAGTTGAAACAGATATAGAAAAGAGAAAGCCAGAGCTTTAGTTTATAAAGAGAAAAGACAGAGAATCTTAGAGTGAGAACAGGAATGGGGAATGGGGAATTGGAAGGAAGTCTGGCTGGTCTAATCACTTTTTGATTTATTTGCTACAATGGCATGGAAAGTTTTCGCAACAGTTCATATTTTTCCGGTTCTTGTTGATTCTATGGTTTGACTACACTTTTCCCCAGTTGCCTTTGTGGTTGGATTTAGAGAAGAAAGTACAGAGACAGTGCAAAAAAATATACTTACTCGTACAGCACAGAGCTTACGATGAATCAAAAAATATCTGACATTAAGTTCCCGTTAAACTTTCGCCTTCGCTTCAAATAAATTTGTGCTTGAAAAAATGTTGCGAACTGTCAGCAAATCTTAAAGTGTCTTTTTGTCAGCATATTACTTTGAATTCCCCAAGCAGTCGCGGCATATCAAAGTCACTTTTTTCATTTTAATAATTTAAGTATAGCCAAAAAAAGAAAAGGCAGTGGGGAAAAACACGCGCTTTGCCCCAGGATGGTTCCCTGCTCCCTGTCGCCGGCATAGGCAATTTACCTTGCCACTAAACAAGTCTTTTGCCTTGTTACGGCAACTTTCTTGTGGCTAAAAGTGGTTAAAGTTTGCCGCCTGACTTTTAAATTACATTGACTTCAGTCGTGGGCGAGAAACTTGGTCGGCAACTTCCGACTGAAAATACGTATGCAGATTGTTAACAATCTCTAGAGACCTAGGCAACAGGCATTTCCGGCATTTCTAATTTGGATTGCGGACAGTAACTTAATTTAAATTTGTTCATTACAACATATGTATACTACGTATTTTATCCAACAGCAAAAGTTTTTAAACTTCAAATTATTTCAAATGTTCGTTATATTCTATTATGTCAAATTCCTTAGAAAGTTCAAATTTGTTACCCTTCCTCTAAACTTTGTTTGAAATTCGCTTTGAAAGATAAAAGTGTATACTTATTTTTGCCTGCCTCATAAAAAATGCATTCAGGTAGGTCAATTCATGCACCTGTTGCTGCATGGGAACAGTTTCCATTGCGCATGTACAGAATTCAAATCTGACCCTAGCGCCAAATTTTACAACTGTTCCTAGCCAGACAAACAGCTGATTGCTTTGACGGTACAAACTAACGAGTAAACTTCAGAGCGAAATTATTAAAAATAGTGAGGACATAATAACTATATTTTCTGTCATCAAAATAAATATGTGCATTAAAAAAATTGTTATAATTTTCAACGAATCAACTCCGAAGACAAAAATGCACTTCCATTAAGCTGAAAGAAATAATAAAATTTTACTGCATATTTTTGGGAAAAACAAAGAGTGAACACATTACGAAATAGAATATTTTTGTGATTTTATATTATTAATTTAATAACCTTTTATTTGCATAAATATGCACAATATGTTGCTCGTTTTTTTTTATATTTTTGTTTCGATATATATATATTAAATTTTGTAAAACTAAACACGCTTAAAGTGAAACTAAAATCAATTTTTGAAGTTTGCAATTCTTTTTACATAATTTTGCAAATTTTCAAATTTGTATTTTATATATTTGAAATACTTGGAATGCACAAACATAATCTGTTGCTTTTAGGTTGTTATTTATAATTGTTTCGTTCGAATAGATTTAATGCTATAACAAAGAAATCATACACATTAAATATGTAAGTACTTATATAGTACTAGGTGTATATATATTTTGTTTAAAGCCATTAGGTTCTTGTGTAGTGAAATCCTATTTGATTTAAATTGGTACATTTCTTCTATGCATTAAATATTTTTTTCTTTTTAGTTTTCGTTTTTCTTTGTTTGTTGCTTTCAAAAGATATACGAAGAATGTTGTAATTAAAATATATATATTCAAATCTTTCGTTTTTCGTTTTTCTTTGCTTTTTTGTTTTTTTTTATAAATGTACTTTTTTTGTAAATATAAATCTGTTTTGTTTCTTTGTCAATAATTGAATAATTGGACCATTTGTTTTATGACGTCGTGGCTTATAATTTTCTTTAATATTAAACATTTCGTGTTTTGTTCCGCGCAATTCCCAGGTAAATATCTCTTAACTAACGAACATCATTTACATTGTTATCGATAAGGTAAATACTAAACATTTCAAATTTGCTGAAACAGTTTTGTTTTATATATATTCATTTATAATATATATACAACAACATATATTTGTTATCATTAGGTAAAGAATGTATGTTTAAAACCGCTTTACAAATTGTGGCTCGCCCAACTTTCGTTGATCTCTCTTCTAGGCCTCTTATAATATTTATATTTATATATAGATTACTACATATGTATATGTGTGTATATGTAACATATATGATAGAATATGCTAATTTTGCTTTTCACTAATTGATTTCAGTTAACATCTTGTGTTTGTTATCAACTCTCTTCGACTACTGGTACTACGTAACTATGCGATCTATTAATTGAAACGCGATAACTATGGATTGTTTATTGCCTTGCTTAGCAAATTCGTTAGGTTCTTTTGTCATATGTGCTATGTAATCATGTAAGTGTCTACTATATATGTATGTGCTATTTTATCGTAACAACTTGGCCCCCAATTCAACTGAGTACTCGTGATTTAGGTATGTATATGTAGGTTAATATGTATGTACATCGCAATGATCATCGGCTATTGATTGACCGCTCTCAGTGCACTGCATCAATGTCCCGTTGCGCCCGCGATATTTTCAGCTTATCCTTGGGCGTATTATCCTCGCCAGATTCCAGTGCAAACATTTTCATCTTCTCCTTGAAGGACAGCTTCTCTGGCACCGCATCTCCAGCTCTTTGTTGCTGCTGCTGTTGCTGCTTCTCCGCCAATCGACGTTGTCTGGGATCCCTGTGCGAATGAGATTTAAATTAATTATCTTCCTAGCAAGGAGAAGGTGTGAATGAGCTTACCTGTAAACCTCTTGGGCGCCAATAACGCCAGGCGTTGATTGCACGGAGGTGTTCCAAAGTGCCGCATCCGGTGTGGAGGGCATCGAAGGCAACATGGAGACATCCAAATTGTGTTGCAGATACTATAAAAGTAAAAAAACAACGATATTCATATTATTATTCATAAATTAAAATAATTGCCCTGACCGACCATATCAAACGGATTCTGTACGATAATTGTTACTTTAAAAATATTTGCAAATTTAAGTGCAATCAAGTCAGTGTCGTGACATAACGCTTATTAGAATGTTGAATAAAATGTTTGATGGAATTCTTGCAAGAAAAGTTATGAAAATGTCGCTTAAAATTTGTTTAGCAATCACAAACTACAACTAACTAATCACAACTAACTACAGAGATCTGATAAAAGATCGGTATAATAAACAAATAAATACATTTCAAGCATTGAATTCTGATAGGTTACACGCTTTTTTACTGGATATTGCCATTATGGATAAATAAATAAATTATATTAGGACAAATAAAGAAAACTGAAAGATTTTTGATCATTTTAATTCCAAAACCGAATGAATGAGTAAAATAAATAAATAAATTGTAGATTCACTAAAGAATGTCATAACTGACAATTTTTTTTTAACTTGTTATCCAGCTTAGAAAAGTCAAAAAGATAAAAAATAAAATTTATTGTTAATTTCTGTAGATCAGTGATAAGATAGATAAATAAGTGATTCCCTACAGAAGTGTATATAATTTAAAAATTTTTGAAGGATAGTAATGATTTCAAAAATACCAAACCAAGCGACCAAATTTTTTTTTACTTTTCAAGAAGAAATTCAGAGAAAAAAATTGTTTTCAAGTCTCAAAGTATTTACTTAGCATTATTATTTTCGATTATTTTTTCAATCACACTATTATTTTAGATATGCTTTACTTACACTTGCATCCTCGCGTATGGTATCCAAATCCTGATGCTCCAGCATGTAGTTGTCGAGCAAATATTGCTGCTGTTGCTGCAGTTGCTGCTGTTGTTGTTGCATCAGATTATTCTCCTCGTCGTGGAAGCTCACACGCTTGTTGTCCCGCTGCAAAAGTGGCGGTGGAGTGCCCAACCCCCCGCCCAGGAGACTCATACCCGTGCCCGTGGCAGACACATAGGCCGCATTTAATTCCATGGCGCTAAGAGGCGATGCCTGCATTGTATTGTTGTTGAGGCTGCCACTCAGATTGTTGTTGTTGTTGTTATTGGTGCTGTGCATGGATGCCTTCTTGATCTCGACGGCTGCAGCAGCAGCTGCCTGATTGCCTGTCGCCGTCTTGAGCAGGCCCATTGAGGAGATGCCTCCTCCTCCGGCTCCTGCTCCTCCGACACTGGTGCGCAGCTTCTGTTGTGACATAATCAGATAGGAGCTGTTGCGCTCTGGTGGTGGCGGTGGTGGCACAGCACCGTCCAGTCGTCCATCCGTCTCATTGTTATTGTCCTTGTCGAGCATGGAGAGCTGGGTCAAATCCTTGGCCAGACTCGATATGGGATGCTCCGTCTGCAGATGACGTTCGTCGGCGAAGCTCGCCGATTTCTGCGATTTGGATGGAGATGAGGGAGCACCACCAGTGGCAGCACCACTGCTACCTGCTCCACTCTCCGTGTATCGATTGTGCTTCAAGATGCTCTTCGGCTGCTGTGTGTTGATCGCTGTCGATGCTGCTGCTGGTGCTGCTGGTGGTGGTTGTACTTGTGGTTGTTGCTGTTGTTGTTGTTGTTGTTGTTGCACCACCGAATCAACGGGGGCACTGCTCTCACTGATCTCGGCCAACTTGATGTCGGTCTGACGGTAGCTGGTGATGGGCGTTTGTATGGCACCGCTAGCTGACAGTCGAAACAGCTCCTGCACATTATCCTTGTCGTAGGACTGCTCCTGATCCTGATCCTCCTGCTCGTGCAACTCCAGAGCACGTCGCTCAAAGTCCCGCTCCAAGATGAGCGTCTTCAGCTGCTCCTCCTGCTGCGGCGTTCGTGTCAAAGTGCCGGACAACTCGGCGATTTGTTGCTCCCGCCATTGACGCAGATGCTCACGTCGTATCTCCAAATCCTTCTCGCGCTCCTCGCGCTCCCAGGGATTGCTACCGCTGTGCAGTGGCCGTGCCGACTGACTGCCCTGACTGGCGGGCAAATAACTGCCCTTGGGTGGATCCAATGTGCTAGCCACATAATTCATGCCCGGCGTCAGCTGCTGAGTTGCCTTGAACAACGGATGTGTTGCAGTTGGTGGCAATGGTGGTTTATCCTCGCCCAGCCCATGACCGGGCATATAGGCAGTTGCTTGCAGTTGCTGTTGTTGTTGGAGTTGCTGTTGTTGTTGCAGTTGTTGTTGCTGCAGTCGCTGTTGCTGAGGCTTGGGTGCGGTGCTTGGTGGTGCTGCTGACTTACTCGGCGATTGCAGGCTACCAATTGGCTTCGGTGGCAATGCTATAAAGTTGGGCGACGCCTGTTGCTGCTGCTGCTGTTGTTGCTGCTGCAGCTCGTAGAGTGTTGCTGCCTCATGCAGCTGACTGCGACGCGCATGTTGCTGATAGTCGAGGCCGCCATTTTGATAGCCCGGCACAAATTCGTTTACATTCTGCATGCTTTGACTGGCACTCATCGGCGGCTGTTGCTGCGGTGTCTGTTGCTGTTGCTGCTGATGTTGCTGCTGCTGTTGCTGGTACATGTTGCTGATGTTGGGCATGGAAGGCGCCATCATTTGTTGCATGCGCAGCGTATGCTGAAAGTTCTGTTGACTCTTGGCGCGATTGTTAAGTGTCAGCTGTTGTCCATTGAGGTTGCTGCTGCTGTGCGCAAATTGCTGATGTTGCAGTGCATTCTGTTGTTGTTGTTGTTGCTGCTGCTGCTGTTGTTGCTGTTGCAGCTGTGCACTTTGCTGGCTGTGATAATAGGCGGAAACGGGACGAGCGGGCAGATTAGCGTTGGCCTGCTGCAAGTGTTGTTGGTAGGGCGATGGCTGCTGTTGCTGTTGTTGCTGCTGTTGTTGCTGCTGTTGTTGTTGTTGCAGTGTGACGGCATGCGGGGAATTGCCATTGTAGGCGTTCATGGCGGCATGAGCGGACATGTTTGGTCTGAAAGTAATAAAATTTCGATTAATTTTCAACGCCAACAACAGTTGCTGATGATGTGTCACATATATTGCTGTTGCCATTTCTGATAGTGTGTGATGCATGTGTGTCATGTGATGTGTGTGTAAGTGCCAGTGTCCTTATGTGTTGCTATTAAACTTCATTTACAGGTGAATGCTTACCTGTTGCCGTTGGTCTGTATCGTACAACAGCAACATGCGGCAACACGAAGACAAACATAAAGTGCGTCAACTTTAACAACAACAACACGCTAATTACTCACGTACATGGCACATTTCTACAAGCTGATATTCACGTTCTATGGGTATAAAGCCATAAAGTAATTTCTTTAAGCGCAATGTCATCCTAGAAATACGAATAAAATTGAAAGCTCACAACAGCAACAACACGATCGAAAACAGCAACTAAACTAAAGTCGAGTGACATTGACTGTTAGAGACCCGGCACACATTGTTCTTGAACAACTTTAACATTTATTTACCGATTATATGCCCAAATTTGAGGCTATAGCTTTAAAATTGATCTGGAAATTGTTTTTGTTTTTTTCGGATTTTAGTGGAATTATTATTATTAATATTAACTAATAATGAATATTATTATTTTATTTAATGCAGCCAATAAAAACTGAATTAGTGGAATTATTATTATTAATACTAATTAATAATAAATATTATTATTTTATTAAATGCAGCCAATAAAAACAGAGAAAAACATCACAGCAAATGCTCTGCTTTAAGTCGAGGAGCTGAGCAAAAATTATTTATAGCCCTGAACGCACCAAATAATGTTATTGTAGATTGTATTTGGCCGATCACCCCATATCAGGACTAAGGCGAACAGAGGGGCAATGCTATATTGCCTCGACTGTAGATTTCGATTAAAAATGTTTACACTTTTCAAGGTCGGAGTTGCCTTCTTTGGCGTATTCAGTAAATTCCAACAAACTTACAAGTCACTTTTAACCTTTGGCTACCGAACTAACAACAATTAAGCCAACAAACAATGTTGTAAGTTATTAATTGACAAAAGGTTTTTGAACGTGACGCAACTAGCGTTGACTGGGGGAAACATTTGGCTTTAAGATTTGTGTTGCAGTATTCGGAAACACGTCATTCATAGGATTCACTTGCACATTTTCCAGCAAGTTCTCTTGTAATGCTTTTAGTTGACAATTTTAGTTTGAATTAATAATAATAAGAGAACAACCGCAGCCTTTGTGACATTCTAAGTAATTAAATGGTCTCTTCTTCTCACCCAACAAGAGGGGGATTTAATTTGTCAACATTAGTTGTGGTCGATTCTATCTAATGACAGAGGGACAATGACAAACATCGGTATGAGTTGTTCGAGAGTGTTCGACGACTGCTTATAAGCAGTTAGACAATTTACTAGGTGGATAATTAATATTAGATTAATATCTAGACACATCGTAACTGTTAGTCTTTCGTAAAACTTTACAGAAAATATTAATAATTTGTCATGAAATAAGTAACGCTTTAATGAAGAATTTCTGTGACATATCCTAAACTTCCTTATCTAAAACTCGTTATTCTAATGTCAAATTTTTTGAGAAAAATGTCTTTTAATTTGTCTGACTAATACTTGAATCTATAAAAAGTAAGTTGTTTATAGAAACATGGATAAGAATACATTAAATTTAGGACGATGATAATAGAAACTATAATATGATTTATTACATTTTATTGAATCATATATAGAATTTGTATGATGAACCCAAAATTAACAATTATAGAACCTTTAGATATACCAAATTTGATGCATACATTTATTAGAGTCGTCTTTTCCTCACTAGATATCTACTAGTTGATTATTCTCGATTTATTTTGCACAATTCAATGACTTTAAAATTCAGATTGTCTGCTTGTAAAGTAATGACATCAAATATAAATGTAGATGCAACACAACAATATGTGACCTTTGACTTACCTCTCATTTAAAATGGGTTGACTTTGATTTTGGGCACGATAGACGCTTAAATTCTGATAGAAGCCCTGCTCGTTGCCATTCGCATTTGGATTGTTGTGAGTGCCATTTGGTTGACCTCCAATGCCGATGCCGATGCCTCCCCCTCCACCTGCATTGTTATGCAAACTGTGCGTGCTGCGGGATTTGGAATTGGCCAGCGCTGAGGTGAGAAAGGGATGAGAAATCAATTAGAGCATGACATTGCTACACAGATTAAGACAGACATAGAGAGAGATATTGAGTAGAGTGTATGGGTGGCTGTGTGTGTGTGTGTGTGTGTGTATATAACTTACATATGTTGCCAGATCCCGTGTGATGATGCAAAGCCGGCACCGATTTGCTATTGGGCAGGTGTGCAGCTAAGGGACTCATGATGCTACTACTGTTGTTATTGTGATTGTGGCTATTGTTGATGTTGCTATTGCTCAGATTCAGGTGCTGGTTGAGACTGTGACTCGTATGACTATTGGCAATGAGAGGCCCACCGATGACGCCCAATGATTTCGACGATTCGGCGGCCCCCATGCGACTCAAATCTCGCTCGGACATGCGGCGATTACCTGATGTGTTTATACCCCCCATCATCATTATCATCATCATTATCCATAGTGTGCGGCGGGAAGTGTTTCGAGGATGGTGCAAGTTGAGGGGAGATGGAAAATAGATAGAGATACGTATTTGTTTTAGTAATCATCATTGTAATCCCTATATATGTATATTATTATTTGAGTGTCTGTGTGTGCGTGTGGTTGTGGCGTATGTAATCAATTTTAATTCAATTTGCATACAAAATGTAATTAACATGTGCAAACACAACAAAAACTACAAATCCACTTAAATATACAATACAAATAAATAAAAAGAAAGATACATATTCAGATTCAGCTCAATAGAATATTTAAATACATTTAATCTTAAATTCAATTCAACAAAAGCCTTTCGCATTCACTGCAATCGGCAGATGCTCCGATTTTATACAATTTAATTGGCATAACGTTGCAACAACAATAACATAAGCCAATTGATATTATAACAACAACAACATGCATATTTAAATTCTAGTAAAAAACGTAATATAAATATCAAAGTGAGGAAAATTCATTGTATTGATTTGCTGAAATATGGCATAAATGAAAATTTTAATTACGACCCTCAGAAAAATAAGCGTTTTATTCCAATTCCAGTAGGATTTAAAAACAATAAAAAAAAGTCAAAAGTCGATAAATTAAGTTGCACTAATTTAAAAATACATCACCAAAAACATCATTAATTTGATTACGAAGATAAAAGCATTTTCAGAAACATTTCAAGTTTTAACAGGGAATTAATAATTAAAAAACCTTCTGGTTGACTCCTCTTTGCAATTCTTATAACCGAATTAAATAATATTAGTATTTAATATTTGTTTTGAGATAAACAAATTAAAGAACTGCTGTTGCAATGCTCAAAGCTAAATTATATGAGAAAATCAATCGAAATCACTTTTCTGGATATAAAAACTTAAAAAGTAATGTGAAATAACAAAATACATGCTATCTTTTAGTATTTATAAATTGTTTAAGATTTTAAACTGAAGAAGATAAAAATTCAAAGACATTTGTTATTTGTTTTAAATATTTGTGTATAATGCCAATAATTCTAAAGATTTTTCCAGCGTCTCAGCAGTATTAAGTCTTTATAGTTTGACATCAGACTAGTTTTCTAATTTAAAATTGAATTCATAATTTTAATTAAAAAATGCTCCTTTTCTAACAAACATATAAATAATACAAATTACTTTAAAATCCAAAAATTACTTTTAAGATTGTCTAGTGACGAAGCATAAATTAAAGCAATTTCAATCAAAACTGCAGTACTTTATAAATCCAATGATGCTATCGAAACTAAAGTGAAGACTAATTTGAACAAACAAATCTAACTAAGAAATTGGAAATGTTTTTAAGAAATATACAACAACAAGAACCTCGGTGCATTGTCATTGGGTTGTCATCTGTGCGTTGTTGAGCACAACAATGTTGTTGCCTTTGATCCGACGAGGCGTTGCCCAGTTCCTGTCACGGCTGCAACATCATCATTATCAACAGCAACATCATAATCTGCGTCATCATCATCTTCGGCGCTGACAAGCATATTAGCTGGCGTCTCACAGCAAATGCAATCACAAGACGCGGAAGAGGAGGAGGAGGAGGAACAGGAATCATCATCTTTGTTGCAGTTGCAATCGTTGGTACAACTGTTGTTGCTTTTGACACTGTTGTTGCCGCTGGCCAAAGACAGCAGCAATTTGGCTGTTGAGGGCGGTGAGGCGACGCTTGCTTGACGACCATGATGAGCATGATGACGATGATGATGATGACGCTGATGCTGATGATGGCACTGATGATGCTGATGATGGTGTGGATGTGGATGAGCATGTTGTTGATGTTGCTTTTGTCTCTGCTGCTTATTACGCTTCAGTTGCCGCACGCTGTGCGCCTGACGATTGTTGCACATGACGCTGCGACGACAGGACAAATGACGCCCCAGTGTCAAGGACTGGGATTGAGATTGCGATTGAGACTGCGATGGCACTGGCTCCTTGGCTGCCTCCTGGCAGCTGTCATAACACTTGAAAGTGGACGTCACATTGTTGTTTGTCGTTGTTGTTGCTGCTGCTGTTGGCAACTTCATCTCGCCCCGACAATGTGCACAACAAGGACACTCGCAGCTGGTTCTTGTCTCATTTATCGCATCCTTCTGCTGCTCAACCGGCAACTGGACATTGTAATCCTTGCCAGCGCTGCCAAAGAGACTCCATTCCTTCAACTGTTTGATAATATCGCCCTTTTCATGCTGCGTGAGGCCACTACGTTTTTCTGCATCTTCAACTTCTTTGACGGCCAGCGCCGATGTGGATTTGGATTTGGTTTTAATGTTGCTGGCAAAGGTTTGATTCTCATTAAAATACGCAGCTATTTCACGCACCTTGCCCTGGCCAAAAGGCAGCAGGAAACTGGGATTGGGATTCGAACTGGAACTGGAACTGGAAATGAAACTGGAACTGAGATTTGTATGACTGGAGGCGCGACGTGTGAAAGTTTCTTTGGTGCTTGTGCTCTCACAATATCGATTGCTTTTATGTACATTTTGTGTGCGGGGACAAGAACTGTCACAGGAACTGTCGCTAGGAACTTGAATGCTGACTAAAGGAGGAGATTTTGCTCTTGCTTTTGTTGTTGTTGTTGTTGTTGTTGTTGTTGCAGTTGTTGCTGTTGTTGTTGCTGCTGCGGAACTGACCCCTGACCTTATATGCGAACGCTGTGTATTGAGTTTCCGAAGAAATGGCGACTGTTGTTGTTGTTGTTGTTGCTGCTGCTGTTGTTGTTGTTGGGATTGCCGCAACAATGGCATGCGTTCGATCGACTCACTGGACGACCGCTGACTGTTTGAACCGGAGCCGCCAGAGCTGTAATCCACAGCTGAACAATTCGTGGCACGTTTCGTATTCAATTCGCGTCGAATCTTTTGTATCAGGGGTATACGGTCAGACACCTGTGGATCCGTGACCAAGGATTCATTGGAGGAATTGCCGATGGCGAAATCGCTGATGGCATCGTGTGTGTGATACTTGCGATCAAAGCTGGTTGCCACACTCGTTGTGGGTTGTTCCAGATCAAAGCTGACCGTCTTGCGATAACCGGCAACAGGATTGCGTTTCCCAGTTGATGTGGAACTGTAGCTGCTGTTGCTGGCAATACAAGGACGTTGTTGTTGTTGCTGCTGCTGTTGCTGCTCATCTTCATCGTCGATAAAGGGTATATCGCCAGAGTCCGCCATGGAGGCGATGCTCTCCTCGTTGAGCGGCTGATGTGCATCGCTGTAGCAGGTGAAGTTACTAAAAGATTCCTGTGAATTGCGCGTCTCCTGCTGCTGCTGCTGCTGCTCTGGCACTGCCGGCTCATCCTGATACTCCTCGATATAAATCGAAGGCGGTGGAGTGCGACGCAGTGGACGAAGAGGACTGAAATGTGGTGCCACAACGGGTGGCTGATAATAGCCCGAATTGGGCTCGTTCGACAAATACAAACTGCTGGCGGATCGGGCAATTGGTCGTGTGTCCCTGTAGCGGGGATCAATGTGCAGCTGGTGACCCAAGGCGCACAGCTCCTCCTGCAAACAGGATGCGCTCAGGCGACGCACGGGCGGCGACGAGGAACGCATACAGGCAAATGATTCGCGCCGACTGCGATTCAAACTATCATCCGAGATGGAATTATTATAATAACGAGACTGTTGTTGATACGACGAGTGTCGACGTTGTTGCTGACTATGTTGTTGTTGTTGTTGCAGTTGCAAATAGTTGTTGTCTTTACATACAGTTTGGCAGCATGTTTAAGAGATCGAATTTGGATTTGATTGGAGGAGGGAGTTACTTTGGTTTAGCTTACACAAGTTAGTGTGTGTGTATGTGTGAGTATTATTGTGGTTTGTGTGTGTGTGAGTAAGTTTGTATTTGTTTTTCATTAGCTTGTCTACCCAGCACCAATTAAAGTTATGTCTAATTCAGTATTTCGTGTTGTGTTTTCTCATTTTGCGGCTGGGATGTGGCTTGAGATCAATACTCACCACGCTGTATAACGGGACTCGGTTGCTGCAACAGCGTTGCAAGTCCATGATAAATGGCACCCTGCTTGGCCACCTCCAAGCTGACCACAGGTCCCGTACGAACCAAATAATCCGCAGCCCTGGAAAGAGACACAAGTCGAATTAAATTTTCGATTACTTAAAACTTACAGGGTATATTATGTCCGGGGGAAAGGCAAAATGTACTTAGCAGCCAGAAGGAAAATACACATCTTTTGTTAATTTTGTTCAATACATTTATCTCACTATAGTATCCTCAATTTAAATTTCAAAAACTTAGAAGAATTAAAAACAAAATTATATGCACAAAAAAAAACAAAAATTATTAGAGCATTCAATGTTTTTTTATCATTATTATTTTTGGGTAAGGCAAACTATTTTTAATTAAAATAAAATTTGTATTTAAATACTTTTTTATTCATAATTAATAAGAATTGCAATTAGTTTGTATAATTCAGCTTAAAAAAAAAAAGTTTATCAAAAATAGTAAATGAATCTAGGATTTTTCCACTTATTCAGATAATGTTTTCATATTCTTCTGTAAGTTAAATTTTTTCAAATTCATAAAGCCTAAAGCGTCCGTCAGACGAGCACTTTTTAAGCAACACTTTTAACCATCGGTTTTTCACCGATGCTCACCGATGAAAATAGAACACGTCCTATTTCCATCGGTTTTTTGTGTCGGTCAAATGCCTACTTGATTAAAAAATATTTGTATGAAATTGTTCAGAGTGTGACTAGGCTCTGTGAGAAAAAAAACCGATGGGATTTTGGTTTGAAACCGACGGTAAAAAAGTGTCGGTTAAAAAGTGGTCCTCTGACGGAAGCATAAGTATTTCCTATTTCATATCTCGACTGTTGTTTTTTTTAGCATATTTCATTTGTGTATCTCACCGTTCTTGTGTTATTCCAATTAGGCTTTGTCCATCTACACGCAGCAACTGATCCCCGGCTTGAAGACGTCCATCCGCATCGGCGGCACCGCCCGGCACAACGCTCTTTATGTAGATGCCCAGACGCTCTTGGCCAGCGCCTTTGGCGGCGACTATGGACAGTCCCATGCCGTTGCTGTTCTTATGCAGCTTTATCAACTGCATCTCCGGTTGGGGCAACTTGTTCGACATGGCGCTGGAGCTGCGTGCCTGCTGTAAGTGAAGTGGGGGAAAGCGATTAGAAAGAGTTTACATAATGGATTGGAGAAGTACACTCAATTAAAAATGCAAGATTTCCACAATTTGTAGAAGATTACAGCTACTTATTAATAAATATTCGATTCGATTTAAAGAATAGTTTTAATAACCCATAAACATGAAGTATTGTGTAGAATCGCCAATAAGAGTCATATACATATAACCATATATACACATACAGTCATGAACAAAAAAAATATTGACAATTCTCGATCAAAATGTCCATAATCTTCAACAGCACACTTCAAGTAATATACAAAATATTATATATATTTAATATTGTAATAATTAGTTTTTAAATTTATTAGCCAACAAAATATGGCATAAAAAACATCAAAATAGTGTTGATCTTTAAAATTGCATCATCTTTTAATTAAAGAATTATTAGAGTGTAAACACGGAATTATTACAATTAAGTTGTCAAGCAATAAATATATTGACTTTGTTCAATAAATTCTTACTTAGTTTTAATATATACATTTAAGAGTTAAATTTAAATAGAGAAATTATTGTGTTGATACTTACATTAAATTGATGCATATAAACAGTCCACAGTCCAATCGATGTGGGCTGAGCGGCCAGGCGACACATGCCCTGCTGCTGTAGGGGATTCAAAAAGTCCACAAGGCCGGTGGGAATGCCTCGAACCACGTCACAGCTGAAGCCGTCGTCGGGCAAGAGTAGGGCCAAATGGAGTTCAGGTGATTCCTCCAGACGCACCTCACGACCATCGGCACGGGTTAGTTCATCGGCTACGGATTCGGCCATGCGAATGGCCGTATCCACAAGGTTGCGTGGGATCTTTTCCTGCTGGAGGAGTGCGCTCATTTGCAGCGAGTTCAAGCGGAAACAGGAGCAGGCCAATTGCTGAATCTCCTCGACTGAAGACTTGGGTGCCTGCAGAAACTGGGCACATTGATTGATCTTGGCCAAATGGCAATCGGCGGCCAGTTCCAAGCCCTGACGTTCGGCCCACAATTCCAACAGCTGCAGTCGCTCCGTCATCACTTTGCCCCACTCGGCGGTGCACATGTGCGAATTGGCCACAATCTGAAAAGAAACCGTTAACAGATTTATCAGTGTAAAGTACGAGTCATGGGATTCAAATCAAGTTGTTGGATAGTTCAACCTTCAAAGTCCGCTCACCGTATTGAAACAAATGACGTTGATGTAGTGAAATAGCTGCGAGAACAGTTGAATGGTCAAAGCGGCATTCACACGACAACGTCGCAACAGCGCCATTGCCGAGCCAAGAACCGTGAGCACAAGTCCCGCCGCCGAATCATGATCAATGGTCTCCGATAGGAATTGATTCAACGTCTGTGATAATTCCAGCCGAAAGCAATTGACAAGATTGCGAAATGCCGTTTGTACCGCCTCCGCGAGCACCTCCTGAGCCTGAACGCTGAAGGCGCTGATATGACGATCCGATTTGAGGAAATGTAAAAACTCCGAACTGTTGGCCATCCAAAAGGCCAAAATGCGCGGATCCGTGTACTGCTCCTGGACAACGCCATAGACCAGATTCGCCACATGGTGCAGAAATATGGTCAATTTGTGGGCTCGCTCAGTGGGTTGAAGCTCTGGACGGTAATGGGTTGAGGCGCGGTATCTGCAAGAGAAAAACTCATATCGTTGATTTTCATGACAATTGAATTATTGATTTATTTATTTATTATGCCCTGCGCACTTTTCAAATGCACATGCACCTGACGATAATAGTTGATTGGCATATTTATTATTTATTCGCTTAACAAATACAAAGAGAGTATGAGTAATCATAAATAAAATTAATTCAATCCGTTAAAATATATGCATCAAATGGATCGTATTCTCTAGGTTATATTCAACTTGGAGTTTGTTCGATTTGTATTTATACAAGTATCTTTAAGTGGAATACTCTCATTTTGGACTTTCTATGAAATACGTGAATCATATTGTCTGTACCTAGTACATATTCTTCTTCTGTTCTAAATTGATCTAATTCTACTTAAAAACAAAGAATGAGTCCTGTGGCTGTTGGCCTAATTTAAGAGAATATCTTTACATTATAAAGCTACATTATAAAGTTTTTCTATACAATAATACATATTATTGATAAATATTATCATACAAGTCACTTTACTCATACAATGTCCATCAGAGACTATTAAATTTGATATAAAACCTTACAGAGAATGTCACTTAGACATGTCTCGGTTATAGTCAATCCCTTTTAGCTGACTAATATTTCTTGTTTTTCTTTCCGTGGCCTTGACAAATGTCAAAAGGACTATCCCCCATCCACTGTGCAACAAGATGTTTCCACTGCCACTCCAATTTTCCGTAAGCATTAAGCCCCCCGCTGGTGCCCCGTCAACATTAATATTAATAGCGCACAAATTGGGTCAGCAGTCAAGATAAATCATCATAATTGATAATGAATTGTTCATACAATTGGCCACGACACAGCTGGGAATTCGACAGGGGGGATTGTTGCAGTCAATCCATTTAAAGGAGGCACATTTCTCAGACACATTTAACGACTTGAAGCAACGTCTGTTTAACCCTTGTCGAAGCAGTGTTATTGAAAATGCAATGATTTCGAGAAAGGTGGGTTGAATTAAAATCCTCTTAAGAATTTTAAAAGTTATTCCCATAGGTATTTTAAGAAAATATTAAAGAGAGTGGCACATTTCTGTTCAATAAAATTAATTATAATGAACAAACTTAAAGTAATATCGCTCAAATCTACACTAACACAGTGCAAAGAATCATCGATAAGTTAACTAAGCTTCGATATATTAATGTGTCAATAAACCTCATGATTCCTCAACAAGGCTGCAAGCCACCACAAAAAGGAAAATATTCGGTCAGTTTTATTTATTTTAATTTTTCCTTGATTGCTTAAAACAATTCAATTTTGAAATAGAAAAAGAACTAATTGTAAATAATTTTCATTTAAGGTCTGAAATAGTTACACGATATTAAAAAAACATGAAATTTATGTAATTATTTACTTTTAATCCTTTTAATAATGAGTTTGGGATCGCGTAATTAATAAATAATATTTAAAGTTCGGTTTGCAGCCTTGGGCAGAACGTAATCTTATATATCTTATTTTAAGCATTTAAGTCCCTACATCATATTAAGTAAAAGCTAAAGAGAATGTCAAACAGCTTTCTTTAACTAAAATTAAGAGTGTTCATTAAACTATATTCACATGTAAATATACCAAGTTGACATGATTATACTATTTGGAAAAATTTCTGTATTGAAAATGCTTTTATGAAGACTTAAAAAGATTTTTTGACTAATTCAGCGTAATCCCTTGTAATATCTATTTTATGGTTTGTTAAATGTTAAGGATAAAAAAAAATCTCAACGTAATGTTCATATATATAAGTTAAGTAAATGTTAAAAAAAATAACCAGACAGACAACAGTGCTGTTAAATAACATTTAAGCCAGGCAGCAAAGCAGTCTAAGGATTAAGCAGATTGGGTTACGTACCTGGCACACAGGTAAAGCGAATAAACTGGCGCCAACTTGAAGTGCGGCACATTCACATCCAATTCGCTGATGATGTGACGCAGGAAAAGCTCCTGATGCGTCTCGGGAAATTCCAGAACGGCTGGCAAAATTGGCTCTTGTCCTTGGTTATCGCCCGAGCCGCTGCCGCCAGCCAAAAGACCTCCAGCACCTGGCAGTTTCGGGGATCTAAAAGCGTCGAGTTTTGGGTTTGTGTTAAGTTAATAAAACATACTTTATTTATAAGCCAAGCTGCATAATATTCGCATATGCAAGTAGCATATACAATTTTCTAGATATGCAAATTTGTACAGAGAGCTTTGAGCATTACTTGCAAAAGAACACAGAAAAAAACAATTAAAGCGCACAAAAAAGAAAACAAGTTGAATAAATAATATAAACAATGCAATTGTGAAATGTGAGTGTGTGAGTGTGTAAAAGTGTTGTTCAGATTGCGTTTTTTTTTTATTTTTTGGCTGCTGTTAAAAATTTATTTAAATTGATTTCTTTGCTTAAAGGTTTGGGAGCGATGTCTGCTTACCTCTCCTGACTGTTGGAACCGCCAGATTTCATGCTTGATATGGACTTGATTTCATTCTCCAGATTACCTTCAAGACTCTGACCATCATAGTTGCCCCCCGAGGATGCCCCCTGCTGTTGCAGCTGCTGCTGCTCCTGGCTGCCATGTTTACTATCCACCACATCCCGCAGTGAGTGCAACGTTTGTATTTCCGTCGAGGTGTTGTTGTTGTTGTTGAGAAAACCCGTCGAGGATTGATTTAGCTGCTGATGCTGCTCATATTCGCTTTTGTGCGTCTGCAGGTTGAAAGATAGGACCATGAAGGGATCGACTCCAATATTCTCTCTCTCTTTCTCTTTTCTCCATAGGGATGAATATGTTTGCTTAAACTACTTACCGAACTGAGAGCTCCATCCTCATCGTTCCATGATCCTGGCGACGTTGGAGAGCGACTACAGATTCCATTGTCGTTACCATTGTTGTTATTGTGAGTTGTGTGTTTTTTTTTTTGGTGTGTGTTGTAAATTTGTTTTGCAAGTTTTTTTGTTGGCGAGTGCATGGGGCGGATTAATGTCGTACAACGAAACAAACAAACAATAATAAAAACAAATAGCACGTAACGAACATAAAGCCACACAAAGCGTGAACATATAAATATATAAAATAAACAAATATGAAATTTGTACATGAAAATAAAACGAAAGTTCATGTAACATTTAGCTGTAAATTATAAATGCCATCGAAATATTGCGCAAATTAAATGGTTAAATTATAGACCATACATTATTATTATGATTGAGCTGATTTTAAAATATTGTCGAGTTCAATTTAAACAATTGCCGAAAGTATTTTAAAGAATTAATTATTAAGTTCTATTTGCTTCCCATAAAAAAATAGTTAACGATAATAAATAGAGTATTTAAAATTCGATTGCATAAAAATTTGATTTTAAACAGCTTTAAAAAATAGACAAATTTTTAAATTTTATTCCCTGGCTTATACTGAAACTAACATCAGCAATATTATCAAAAAAAAAATTATAATAATAGACCTATTTTTAATTATTCAGCGCAATGCGTAGTACAACAATAACGACTGAGAACAAAACAATACGACAAACAAGCGCAGCATTTATACATCACATTAAATATTCGCTGAACTACTTGAAAAATAATTAAATACGAAACTCACCTTTCATAGAGACACGCCGAGTCCAGTTGGGATTGTGACAGGGCCAAGTTGTAGCGTCCATCTGTGGGCGAGTCCAGGAATCGATACGACGCCACGCGACCGAACATGACAACAGAGCCGTTCTGCAGATATAAAAAACGAGGACACAGATTACAAATTGAATTACGCACAGTTAAGAATATAAGTACGTACTTTAAAGTAAATTACATACGATTCAATTAATAATACAAATTAAAATATTAAATTTGCTTAAATCGTGTAAGGGTCATAAATAATTAATTAATTCAATTTTGCATAATTTATATGTTATATTTTACGGCAAACCAATGTTGTGCAATGTGCGAGCGCTGTGAGAGTTTCTGTGATACTGCGAAGCTTAGGAAATATCGTTGAAAAAAATGTAGGGCGTTTCGAAACTAATGACAGTGTCATCGATAGAGACGCCCCCCGATTTCGAAAACTTAGATTTCGTTTATACCCTGCAGTCTAAATGCTAAGCAGTCTGACAAGTTCAGATTGTTGTCAACTAGTGTTTTAGTCTATTATTTGATTGTAATAAATGGTAAATGGTGAGTATAAAAATAAATAATAGTTCTTTCAAATGTGGCTCACTTTGTTTAAAATATTATATACTACAGATTAATTTTTTAAAGAGCAACTCGCAGCCGTAACTCTTCCACATTAACAAAATTCGAAAACTGATTCTATATTGAATTTTGTGTTTAACATTTAAAACTCTTGCTCTTAGTTAGTTTACAAAATCTAAAACAAATTTTCTATTTTCATTTCATCAATTTTTGTTGTTGATTTTTTTTGTGCATTTGTTTGAGTTCATTGAACCGCAACTAACCCCAATTTGCCAATTGAATGCAAGAATATAAATAAATAAAACCAAATGATTCAAAGTCAAAAAGAACAAAACATTTTCCTCTGTGACTAACGCAAAATTTATCTCTAGGTCTCGCTCTCTCACTCTCTCTTAGCGTTCCTCTCTCTCTCTCTTCAGCTCGAGCCTAGTCTGTGTCGTGTCTCTGGAGACGGTTTGACGTTATTGCCGAGCATTTTGAGGCTTATCTCTAGCACAGAGGGGGAAAGGGGAGGATTGGTACAATAGGTGGAGGTGAAAGGGCCTCAGTTTGCTTTTGTTTATTTGGTTTCGAATTCATCAAGCGGAAAGTCAGAAAGTTTTTACAGTGTTCGTAGTAGACTTGTTGTTCCTGCAGTTGTTGTTGCAGTTGTTGTTGTTGCAGTTGTTGTTGTTGCCGTTGTAGTTGTTGCTCGATGTGTTTTTAGCAAATGCGTGAGAACGCAGCGTAAACTTTATTCGTTTTGTCAGTTACTCTTCAGGTTGATTTTGTTGTCGTTGTTGTGTTTTGTCTTTGTTTGTGTTACGTTGTGTGTCGAAAAGTTGTCAAAACAAACGATAAATCAACTGCGCCCCGAAGGTTGTGACGAGATGCCAGTATGAGCATTTTTACAAAATAAAGTTAATGAAAAGTTTGTCGCAAATTTATCTTTCGTCCAACAACAACAACAAATCAAACTGAATGATAATGAACTTGAGCAACTAAATGCAGATAAAGTAACACATAGAAACCAACTCTTTGTGTACAATGTTTGGTTAATTTAAAGTTCAGCTAAGTTGACACAACTTTAAGTTTGGCATGAAGTTAAATTGCATTTTGTATTCGCAGCGAAATTTTGAAATTGTGTAAACTTTTACATTATTTATTTATGGCTGGCATTTGAGAGATGTCTGTCAAGACGGCAAAACTGTGGTTCTTTCTTAATGTTATATACAGCTGTGTTCAAAGAAATAGCAGTGCAGTAGAATCGAAAATATATAACGGTTTTTTTTGCATATTTCTTTACGTTAGGTGATCGCTTTCACATTGCATTTGTAAAATAGAATATAGAGATAAGAAAAAAGCAAAAGCCCCGTTAGATTTGCTATGTTATTGTGCTTTCTTGGTATTTTTGCGAACGTCCACATATTTTTGGCTGTTCAATAAAATAGCAGTTTTTGATTTACTTCGACGAAAAGCACCGAAAAAGTTTTTAAATTTGTGAAAAGTGAGTTTAATTAAGTTGATTATTATAATTTAAATGACAATACACAATAACAATGTAAAAATTTTAATTTAAGTGGGTAGAGGACCTCACTGCTCTAACGAAAAAAGGCATTTGATCGTTGCGCTTAGGAAGGAGGGGAAAACATATAAAGAAATACAAAGTCTCTTAAAATGTTCTGCCAAGATGGTATACAATGCCATAAATTATGAACCGAAGCCCGAAAAGCGTGGTGCCATACGCAAAACAACAAATTTAGAGGACCGACGCATAGTGCGCTTCAGCAAGGGCAATCCTTTTGCATCCTCCAGGGATATAAAAGCGGAGCTGAAGTTGGGGATCAGCGACGTAACCATTCGACGAAGACTATTGAATGAAAATTTTAATGCGAGAAGTCCACGAAAGGTGCCATTACTAAATGCAAGACATATCAAAGCTCGGTTGGATTTTGCCAAAAGCCATATGAAATGGCCATTATCAAAATGGCGTAATATCCTTTGGACAGATGAGTCCAAACTGGTCTTATTTGGTGGAGTAGGTTCCAGACAGTATGTCCGTCGACCCCCAAACACGGAGTATCTGCCTAATTTTACGGTAAAGACCGTTAAGCACGGTGGCCTTAAAATTTTGGTATGGGCCTGTTTTTCATATAGCGGTGTGGGCCCAATACATATGATCGATGGAATTATGGACCAACATGTGTATGTAGACATATTAAGGAACGTTATGCTGCCATATGCCAATTGGAATATGCCCTTAAAATGGACATTCCAGCAGGATAACGATCCAAAACACACCAGCAAATTGGCTAAAAATTGGTTTACACAAGAAAGGATTGACTTAATGTCATGGCCAGCTCAGTCCCCGGATCTCAACCCAATTGAAAACTTATGGGGGGATATAAAACGCAATGTTTCAAAGCAAAACCCGTCTTCTAAGTCGCATCTTTGGCAGGTTGTCCAAGAGGCATGGGCGCAGATTCCCCTTAAGCGTTGCCAAGACTTGGTTGACTCCATGCCACGTAGGTGCGAGGCTGTAATAGCCAATAAAGAATATACAACCAAGTATTAGGGCATAACCAAAATGTTATTCAATATTATTAAGTTTATTAATGAGTTATGTTGTATTTTTTAATTTTTTTTGTTAGCACTGCTATTTCATTGAATATCAAAATTTATCTTTTTTTTTTTATTTTTCATTCTAACTTGAAAACTAATGAATAAATAATAATAAAAAAATTGTTAAGTTATACAAAAATAAATACATTTAGAACTAATAAAAAAAATTTGTCCCATAATGGTCCT